>CM049318.1:51222749-52422749 GCA_026874595.1 Sipunculus nudus | reverse complement strand
CCACCACTGTCACAGCGATAAGTCCTTTAAAATGTATAAGCCGGATGAACCGTTCACACAAATCTTCTCAGAGAATAACAGTCCAATGTATTAACAAAATCAATCTATTGCAATCCAAAAGGGAAATCCTGGCAGTGATTCGAAAGGTAAACTAGAGACTATATAAAATCCGTTACAAAGAAAAGCTATAACTGCCGCAATTTTAGGAAAATGTCCCACTCTTCTGTGTCCGCTGGAATATTCTCTCGCCTTTCTCGGCTCTAAAACACAGCCCCTATTTATAGCTTCTCACCTCAAGCCGAGAACTTTCCATTTCCCGAACAATCTTAAGAATAATACATAATACACAGTACACACGTGTTACAGGAAACATCTATAACAACATTGCTGTGTCTCTACATATCAGGGTTCACACGTGGGCCGGCCCGGCTCGGCCAGGCGATGCTGTCATGGCAACGAGCCATGCGTGCTACACGAACCAAATGTCAACAACACATGGAACATCTCTGCACATAGACATCTGTAACATATGTTAATGTTTATGACAATTGAATGGAGCAATTGACGCATGCATGACAGGTTTCCTTGTTAGTTTTTCTTGTTGAAAGATTTTGAATTAATTTTAAGGTCCCAACACGTTATAGACAAGTGAATTAAAACCAAACAAACAACCTGTGTGCGGTTAGATCGTCGTTTTCTTGCCTATTTGTTTCTTAAAGGTTCAAGGGATAATCTTTAATTAATAAACATCAGATATCGGAACAGGCCCCTTTAAGAATTCCAACTTTTAATATTCCAGATACTATCTCAAGTGTTCACCATCAATTTTTGCTTGATAAGCAATTTATAGTTATATCTCTGTTCACTTTTATAAAGGCATACTTGCATTCTAGCTTCATCTCATTTTCTTCAGAGATTGTTCCAGTTTTCACGTTGTGATTGTCAGTAAAATAGTGGTAATTGATGCTCATTATGAATTCCGAACGGGCTTAAAATTACCATGAAATCCAGATACCTGCACAGATAATTTATCGGTAGCCGGTAGAGCGTATCTAATTAGGTGGCGTCTTAATTTCTCCGGTTTCAACTTCCAGTATTCTAATATTTAGCTTTCTCTTACTTGAGAGTAACATCGAGATTTAAAATGATCGAATTTTTACTTTTTAGCAAACCTGTGAGCTTATGCGATGGTGTGGCGTCGTCCGGCGTCCGTCGTCTATACGTTAACCCATACTATCTTGAAAACGGCAAGAGTTAGCATCACGAAGTTTTATGCAAAAAATTATTCATCTGAAAAACTCTATCGGATTTTGTTTATTTTTTGGCTAACTGCTTTTTCTTAGATTTTATAGGGAAAAAGCTAAAAAGCTTTAAAAATCTTCTCCTCCGAGACTGTTCAGCCAAATTGTCCAATATTTTACAGAAATGATTCCTGGAACAATCTCTCTCAAGTTTGTTCGAATGGTTTAAGTTCGGTGATTTTTAGCTGAGTTACAGGAAGTTGAACTTAGTCATCTGTCCCAAAAAAGCATACTTAATTAAATTTACATTCTCAGAAATGGGTTGAGCTATCATCACCAAATTTTGTGCCAATGTTGGTCACATGAGTCATATCTGAAATTGAGGTATTCGTGGCGCCACCTGCATCAGCCTTTTTATGTACGGTGGTCATTGGTCATCTGTACATTAACCCATAATTTCTCAGGAATAACAGGACCTACCATCGCCAGATTTTATGCAATAATCTGTCACATATCAAATGTTGTGGGATTCAGCTTATTTTTTTTTTGCTATCTGCATTTACTTAGATTTTCTGGGGAAAAAGCTGAAAAACCTTTAAAAGTCTTCTTCTTGTTAACGGTCCAGCCAAATTGTTCAATATTTTACAGAAATGATCCCAGAGGTAAACCCTCTCAAATTTGTTCAAATGGTTTGCATTTGATGAATTTTAGTGGTGTTACACGAATGTGAACAATCATTTGGCCAATTAAGCATACTGACATAGTAATCTCAAAAATGACAGAAGCTAGCATTACCAAGTATTGTGCAAATGTTGGTCACATGACATCATATTTCAAGTTGTAGATTTTTGTGGTGCCACCTACATTGACCTGTTTTATGGGCAAAAACCTCATAATTTTAGCCTCTTTAAGCTTAAAATGTTTATGATGAAACTGCCAAGTTCATTTTTTCAAAGAATTATCCTAGGACATGGTTCTTTCAATCATATCAGAAAAGCTTAAGTTGGTCTTATGGGCATTATTATGTATATTTCAAACTGAGGACTGCAAAACTGTTCTTCTACAAAATATTGTTTCAAGTAAAACTTCTGTAACATTGCACAAAAATTATTCTTAGGTGGCCTTTGTTCAAGTTTACTTGAATGATTTTTGGCAGAATTATTGGACCTTTAACAATGAATGGACTACATCTTTTATTATTCTAGATATTTTGATAAAAAGTTTATGAATATGTCAGCTTGAAAAAAAAACATTTTAGCCTTTCAGTATGTGTAAACAGATTTACCAACAGGCCAAGAATGTGTCAGTATCTTAAAATAGGTTGAGAAACTGCCAACTATTTCAGATTTGGCAACAGATCAAGAGTTAATTCAGTGCAGCTTGATATAGGTCAAGAGTTCAGTCAGTGCAGCCAAGCACAAGGCATGTTATCACCTCATGGGTGTCATGCCCCTCAGGGCTGCATGTGGAGCCAATTTGTGAGCTTATGCAATGGTATGGCTACTATTTCAGATTTGACAACAGACCAAAGGTCAGTCTGGATATATTTATAGCTTTGGCGGACTGCCAACTGTGTCAGATTATACAACAGGTCATGAGTCCACTCAGTGCAGTAGCCTGAGCCAGCAAATTTGTCACAGTTCACTCGGGGCAACTGCCTTTCTCATCTAAGCCTGGTCAGCCCCATGCATCAGACTCCAGGTAAGTTTGATGTATTGGCCTGATATTTTGAACTGTCTATGTGTCTTTGATCGCCTTCTCGTTCACAAGACAAGTGTCGCCACCTACAATGACTTTTGTAAAGTGTATGTGCTTGCTTATTTCTACAGAGGAATTTGATATATCAGCCTGAAATTAGACATATTTATACATATCGAACAGCTTTGTCGTATACAAGACTGGTGGTGCCACCTATAATGATTTTTGCACAGTTGGGCATATGTATATGTCTCTGATAGCTTCGTTGTATACAAGACAACGGTGTGCCAGCTTCAATAATTTTGTGTTGTGTGCACCCATGCCAGAATTTCAGCAGTGATGTTTGTGTAATTGTTTCTTATTCAAAATGTTTAGTACTTGCATTGTTAATATACATGAGAAGTAATGGTCCAGCATTGAAGCATTATACCTGGTGTATTTCCCAATGCACAGGTTCGCATTAGGCCTGTAGTCCTTGTTTTTATCTTATTGGTTGCTTATTTTTTTTTAGTCAAACGTCAGGACCAAATTAGCAAAGCCAGTGCTAGAAAGAGTGCGTCAAGATATTTTTAAATACCTTCTTATTTTTTAGTATCAAAGGAAATATTTGTCATAAATGCCTCACTGGTAAAACAAGGATTATTTCCTTACGATATTATGGCCTTAAAGAACACAGATCTTCAAATAAATTTAACAATTTTTGCCTGAAAAGAACCAAGATCTTCAAATAATTTCAATTAAAATATACATATATTTTTCTTCAGATTTTTTTAAAATATAAAGTCGGTCTATTAGATTATTTTTTTTTATTCCCGGCTATAATATAGATGTATCTACATGTCAGCCCACTGCTGCATTCCGAGGTCCTTGAATGACGTGAAAAAACTACCAGCTTTCCATATGAACTTCTAAATTAACATCGGGGACACATATCCACATTATGCAGGTGTACCTTTGTTGCAGGTTGATATGACGTCATGGCATTTTTGGGGTAAAGCTTCACCACGCTGTAACCCCTCGCTCGTGACCACAACTCAATTTATTTAATAAATATTCACGATTAGTTAAATTTATTATTAGATATTAAAAATTAATAAACTATAACCATCATTACACTTATTTATATCAATTTAAACTATTGACATAACCTATACAAATAGTCACGATCATACTGTGCGTTTTCTTCGTGAAAGAAATGTAATCAATTACAGAAAACTGCCAATTAATCTGAAATTTCTCAAAATATCAAATATGACAAGATGGTTGCCATGGCTGCGTAATACATTGATGACGATCGACTTAAGCTGGAACGTAAAAAGTTCGTGTTATTCTGATACCAGCTGCGCTGTCTTCTCTGAAGGAAGCTTTGTATTTACTAAAAACCAATGGATAGATGCAGTCTTGGTTTGAAGAAAAAATTAATAAAAATAAATTGATTTCAGTTTCAATGCAAGCATCATATATATATTGTTACAGGTGCCCTTTTTATTGTGTGATACGTGTTGTAGCGCTCTAGCCTGGCCGCTTGTTACATTCTCGGTTTAATCTGTACTGGTTGAACTCTTGTTGTCATGCTAGCTTGGGGCGAGCTCACGTGTACACCATGGTGTGTAGAGACACAGCGATGTTTTTCTAGATGATTCCTGTAACGCGTATTTACCGTGTATAAAGCCTGTATCTCACTGAGCTGCGACAGATTGCGAATTCATTCGCGAGAGAGTCTCAAAAGAGTCGTTAAACATTCGCGGCGGTTCTCATTTTCCTCGCGTGATTCGCAAAGTGTCGCTAACATGTCGCACAAATTTTGAACATGTTAAAAAAAATCGCAAAACGAAATTTCTCGCGAAATAATCGCAGAGGCGTCGCTTGTGTCTCAAACCCGTCTCAAACATGTCTCGAACTATTCTCAAGTCAGTTTTCTGCGAGTCAGGAATTGCGAGAACTACGTGACAAATTTGAGAGGGGTTTGCGACCTATGCAACTATATTGCGAATATTTGGAGATAAAAAGAGAATCTGACATTCTGGTCGCGAATGGTCGTGCGAATATTTCACAAATGTCTTGCGAACATGTGTCTTGTGAACATCGTACGACATTCGCACGACGGGTATACGAGCTCCAGCCGAATTTTGGGCCAAACACTCGAACGATGTTCGCAAAAATGTCGTAAATACGATTCAGTTTGATTGCTCGTGAAAATTGTCGCTAATTCGCGTATTTTCTCGCAATTGTTGTGTCTTCCGCTAGTCGCAAGCTGTCGCAGTCCAGTGAAATACTACCTTGATGTATAATTCTTCGAATGTTCGAGAAATAGAAGCTTCTCGGCTTGAGGTGAAAAGGTATATAAAGGGGCTGTGTTTTAGAGCCGAGAGAGAGAGCAGAGAAGATTCCAGCGGAAGCGTGTGTGTCAGTTTGTGGGACCTTATCCGATGAGTGCGGCAATTATAGATTTTCTTTAGACTTTCTCCTGGATTTTGTGACGAGTCTTGTTTGGACTTTCTGGATTGTTACAAGATTTTTACATGGGACTGTTATTCTCGGAGAGTATACATTTAAAAAACTTGTCGTAGTGACGGTGGTGGTATCCAGGTAGTGTGCACATTATTTTACTGTTTAGTTGTATTGATTTGGTGTATTGTAATGTTGGGGTTGTTTTAAGAATAAATTATGGTTATTTGTTAACAAAAGGCCACTGAATTCTTTATTCATTCCCCTAGACATTTCAGGCTGCCTAGTGTTACAGAATCTGATTTTTTTATCTCCATTACAAAATTTTGTGTTCATCACGCATACGTGATCTGTTTATATTAGGTTCCGTAACAATGCCGTTACTATTTTCAGTCCATGCTATAATGCATATATTTGATTGTTCGATCGTTCTGGTTTTACAGTTTATTATCTGCACAGAAAAAAAACTGCCTAATTCAGCAGCAATATGCTTGGCTTTATATCGGGAGAGGTTAAACAAATACGCTACATCCGAGCTTTTAGATGTTTTTAGATTCGAGTTCGAATTTCAGGCAAAATCCACGCATACTTAAATAGGTCAGAGGTCATCAGATTTTGATGGCGCCGAGATGACTTACCAAAAATATGTTTGATGTTCATGAAACTCATTATAAGTAATAACTATAATATAATATCTCACCTGAATATCATTCTCGGTAAAATTCTTGGAAAAAATCAAAAGACATGAAATATTTGCGGTGCTCTTGTAATATCCTTCTTCTTAAGGAAAGCTACATTTCCATAAAATCAAAGAATTATCCAGGTCTAACATTATCAGTCAGACAGGTGCTCCTGGGAGGCCAGCGCCTCGGCTATATAAACATTGAGGAAATACCATTCCGCCCTCCGTTGACAATAACATTAAGTCTTCCATTTTGGGTGACTCACCTAAGAGGTAATATCCTGTCCTGATGGAGTCAATATTGAAGTCCGTCCTCTCTTGTGTTACGTGGGAGTAGTTTTGATGTGGTAATATTAGTATTTGATAATAAAAAAAAATATAAAATGTTTTTTTTAAGTGTCTGTCAAGTGAAAAAGTTAGGACACGCAAAGAAAGTATAATTCTAGGACTCTCGGACCATAATCTTTGGAGCGCGCGAGCAATTTTCCCTATGTTTTTGTCTTCTTTACTGGCACAATTTGAAGAATTTTTGTCAGGAAGCCTAGAAATTCCAAACCCGTTTCCAATCTACAAATGGTGTATATGATCCACACAAAATGTAATCCATTTTCTATACATAAGATTTATTAAAGGGAATTTGTACCATAGGACAAATTAGCATTGTTTGAAAGGATTTGGTATTCATTTGTCAAAAAACCTATTTAAGAAAACTGGGAGGCAGCAAATCCGTAAAACAGTTCATTTGCTTCTGTGGCCTTATTTTTCCCGATCTGAATGTAAGAAAGCTGGTACCCGACGTAACCGAACAAAAAGTATTGATAAATGGGTATTGATATTTTCTTTATAACAACATTTCATTCACATATGCAAGTTCATATAGACTAGCGGTGATCAGTAGCTGTGTCCATAAAATTAAGATCTTGTTTGGCGTGCAGGTTCGTATGTGTTACTAAATGTTTGGAACTGGTCCCGAATATGCGGAGGGTGTAAACAATACGAGTCTTGCGTTAAATTTAGCTAAATGGATCTCGATTTTTTTCCATGCGCGGCAGGAGTTATGCGCATCTCATCGTAAGAGAATCACTGTTAGAATTACTAAGAATTATGATTATTTCTTGGGGATTAAATTTCGTATGACATCAATAAAAAAATAAGCAAAAAGAATCGCGTGTACTGTTTTATGGAGGATACAATAATGATACATAATAAAGAACCCTTATTCGTTAGAAAAAAATTCCAAATGACAGGTATTCACAATATTCTCTGACTTTTATGCGCATTATGGCCATAAGATCTAGAGACAGTTTCTAAAATCACTATCTTTTTTGGTAATATCGCAAGTAATACAAACATATGAAAGGATATTTGACATCGGCTATCTAATCGACCAAGCCACTGGTGGGTGTCATCTCTAAATTACTCACGAAATTGTACCACCTATTATGTAATGAACAGAAGAAAAAAATAAGAGTTATTATTTTTTATTTAATTGTTAAAAGATTAACATGTTTGCTAAAAGTTCTCTGAAACTTACGTAGCAAAGAAACTTACATGGTCGATTTAACAGAGGCTTTCGAGGGCATTGTGAAGCACCAGGCATTTGACATGTTATTAGACTAAATAATTTACTTGCTTTCCATGTATAACGTGTCTGTATAATCACTGTTTACAGTGTAATAAAACAAACAAGAAGAGCCCAAAGCTTTTAGCGTGATAAAGATATACATAATATATGTTTTTCTATGTGATATTGAATTCGGAGCCGTCGAGCATTAAAGGCTCCCGTCTAGGAATCGTTAGACGCAACATAAGATCAAAAGGCTTTATCACGTCAAAGGCTTTAACGCGCCGGTCCTAATCTAACATGCTTGTGGTTGGTCTTGCTTGCATTAACAAAAGTTATTTGAAAGTTTCATACAATCACTTTACTTTGTTAGTATGTTCAGTTTCTGGTGTGACTTTCGCAGTCGACAACGTTTCATTTGATCCTGTTATTCAAGAAATTGAATTTAGAACTGATAAGCTTTAACTTCACGTCGAAAAACAAGTATATAAACTCATACATACACAACGTAATAATATTTTGAATATGACCTGCACTGGCCACCGGGACACCTAAAAGTTCCCTGGGTCGATGGCATATAATGTCATTAACTTCAAATCTGCATTCAAATGAGTGTAAGCCTCCGCCATGCAGCCTGAGGGTACCTTTTTAGATGCTCCCGAAACGATGGGTGCATTACTATAATGAATATTTATCTCGAAATCTGCATTCAAATTAATGCCTCCGCCATTCACTTAGTCAGCCCATATTACCAGGTTAGTTGTGCATCAGTGATTATACATTAATGAATATCCCTTGATGACGTTCCTAAAAATGGATCAGGGGCAGGAAAATCATAATTTTCTAGAAATGAGATTCCGTTAAAGATTACGCGAACACACACACACACAAATACATCACAAAAAAGGATGAACGCATACCCTCCCGTTAGAGGCAAATATTGATACCTTAAGGCTGATAGTGTGGACGAAATATTGATGTCAGTGAGCCGATGGTGTTGAATTTTTTGCCGCTTTCACTCATAATTCCAGGGCCTATTTCTCATCCCATCTCGCCCCTTATGACTTGTTTAGTGTAGCCTAAAAAAAACTCGAAATACGATTCAGATCGAGTATTATTTAGATATGAGAATATATTTTAATTAATTAAATATTGAAACTACTTGATGTTTACCGTCCTGTACTCATGTGCCAGACATTAAGACGTGTCTTTAAACAGTGTGGATTCCGCCACCATTTCCAAGAAGCAGTTTATTCAACAATTCTCGCTTAAATTTTAGCTTCATTCGAGTTTCATATACTTCAAGGCTCATATCATCTTCAAAGGCACAGTCATCGGTATTCGTAAAAAATCGGCATGGCTGACCACCATGTTTGCGTTGCTAAGATACAGTGAATGTCAAGCTTAATTGAGGTTGTGATATTTGGTCAGATCATCGGTTATATTAAAATAAAGATACATAGTTCTTTTACTATTCATGACATTGTATAAAAACGTATATGTAAAGTATGCAATGTCAGAGGCCATAAAACTCAATACATTTGCAGAAATGTATCAGTAAAGATACTGGGTCTGCAAAGCGGTAACCACCTAGTGAAATTGAAAATGACAAAATATGTGGCGGTGTGAATTCAACTGAGAACTTCAATTAAACAAGTGCAATATGATGATAACTTCCTTGAGAATATGAAGTTTTTAGATACAACTGACTCTGATCATCAGGGCCTTTCCGTTTTTATCTTCAACACTCCCTGTGATCAAGGGATCTTTTGAACAAAATTTCATATGGGCGATAATTGCTGTTTTCAACTGTTGAAAAAAAAAATTAATTTGGGTGGGTGTTGCGTATCTTACAGTAAAATGGGAAATCGAGTAAGCCATACCTGTTAAGTAATGAGCATTTTAAAATTTCTATTTCCCGTTCATCTTTAGCAACCTCCCACGCCACCTAGAATGAATACAAATGACGGGAGACGAGATACACCAACAGTATTTACTTTGTTCTCCCTGGTCCCACATGGTTAAGTATCTGCATGCCAACCGAGCAAAGAACAAACGACTCAGTAGACATTTATATGGAATTGGTAAAAGCCTACTTGAGTCGTGACACAAGCCATATAGAGGAAAATGCAATGCAACGGCCAACAATCCTATCGCACTGATATCGCGGTAAAAGTAATTTTAACATTTGGTTACCTGTAATAAATTAACACAAAAGAATGCACGTGAACTCACAAACCAAAGTGAACACCCGGCTCTATATAGTAACGAGTCATTTCCTAGCTGTGTGGCGTACAAGTTGGCTGTCGTCCAGTAACCCGCACGAGCTATGCATGTATTCATGAGGTCAAATTATGCATGGGGATTTTCAATTTTGCTGAGTTACAACGTGATTTTTCTCGCACCTGGTAGATGATGTTAGAAAGTATACTAAGAAGCTTACGGTTGGTCAAATGAGACCGTACTTGTAGAACAGGAGACGTGATCCAAATTGACTGAAATATATACATCCTGATCGACAGTGCAGTCCTCGGAACAAGATGTAATGGCACTCTGGCGTTGGTCGTAGACTCTCTTATGTGAGACTGCCGAAATGCACCAAGATGCCAATCATCCTTAGCTGTCACCATGGAGATTCCGTATGTTCACTTTTTTTCGAAAAATGTTGCTGGAAGCCATAAAGATTTATTTAACATAATGCCTAGAATTCGACGATAGTAAATATAAATGCAAAAAAGAAAATGATTTATGTATGTATATATATATATATATATATATATATATATATATATATATATATATATATTAGTGGTGGGCCGATCATCGAGTTTCATCGAAAGTCAGTCGGTTTGCTGCCACTTTCAAGCGCTCGATTACCAAAAGCAACTATCGATTACATCATAATAATGATTTTTTTTTTCCAGAATGCCTTTATGTTTTAGGCAAAAATAATGCTTCCATTTTTTACCCCATTCCGCGCTTCATATAATGAGTCTGTGTTTCCAGATAACTTCCGTATGTAACTGAGTATGACACGGTAGATGCGAGAACGGAGGAATTATAAAACTTATTATCTGTGAACTCGCAGAGAGCTGCAGAATTAGCGGAAAGTATCTAACTGTACATTGCAAAATGTACATTGCAAAATATGGGCGGAAAGGCGTTAAAATACTTCATAAATTCTCCAGGTCTATGCCAATTTTGCGAGATTCTCTTAGAAATAATCTATTCAACCGGTGCCAGGTGCCGCTGTTTAGACCGTCCTTAAAAATTTCTTTGTTAGGGCTAACCCGTCGAGTATTTGGATTTCAGCTGATTTTGTTTTGGATTAGTCTGCAATTTTATAGTTGTATGATCTGCCCCAATCGCATTCATGCCTTCATGTGCTAAAAAAACAGCCCCTTTATAGGCCTAACATTCTTAGATGCTCGTAAATTCTATTATGAAAGATATAACCCGACGTTGCCGATCGTTAAATTTGATCCTTAAAATTATTCTTTATACGTGGAAGGATCGTTGCACTCGTGCGCGAGAGGAGAATACCTGCCTGGGAAACGTAGGTATAGTTTACAGATAATTGCATATTTCTTTGATAATTGCATATATTTGTCTGAACCGAATAATAATCGATCATCAGTCGGTTTGCTCAAACCGATGATCGATTATGAAAAAGGAACCGACTCCCACCACTAATATATATATATATATATATATATATATATATATATATATATATGAACTCTAATATATACTGATATTTCTTTTAACATATCCTTTATTCATTTTATTCTCTATCCAAAGTTTTTGATAGAACTAGACCTTACGCAAAACTCGTCTTAAGATTATAACCTGAGCAGACAGACATGTACAGCGAAGGAGAACTTGTCATCAACGAGATAAAAGGCCTTGAGGAAGTGTCCTGTCTCAGACAGATGATCTTGCACGGCAGTTTGCCGACAATGTATCTGTGATGGTCCACAGAAGCATATTTATTGATAAACTGCGCTGGAGGTAATATACTATTACCGGCTTTACGACGAATTGGACGGAGAGATCGATAGCGTGAAAGATGTTTCGTGAGTTTCGTGCCAGGCCATATCTATAAATATTGATGCCGCATCGGTCAGTGACGTCTCAGTAAATTTGTCTCCGCTGCGGACACTGACACGCCTGTTGTCCAGTGACGACACGAGCACGACCACCGATGACCACCAAACAGGTTGGAGCTCAGCTCAAGTAGCAATAACCTGGACACATGCTGTCTCACCGCTACCCGTGAGACCAAACATGTGTTTCTTTCTCTTAAATAAACCGTCTAGCGGTCGATTCACTGTCCCGTTTATGGTTATTGTCTTTCTGACAATGCTCTTAAGAAAATGACTCTTTCCGCTATACCGAATTAGACCCTACTGAAATTCTGTTCACATGGTTCATAATTACTGATTCTCTATCCTCTGTTCCAGCAACCTGTATTCCTGTATTCCTAATTTCATAGAAAGCTGCATATGGAAGTAGCATTGAGAATTTTACGATAAATCCCCAGGTTTTTTTTTCAGCTCTTTGGATCTTTACAATGATCTGACAGATCAGATGTGTCCCTGCATGAGGATCCATCTTTGTTTTCAAAGTTTTTTTTTGAAAGTGTTCACACGACATCAGCTGTCAACTGATGTTGTGTTTGCATCTGACCAGTGACCTTGACCGCCATAAGTGGGACTGATATATTATAGGAGGTAGGCTTATTTCTCATTTCTTATATTACATGAATTATGTTTCTCAAGTTAGGTGTAAGGTAGGTATTCACCAACCTTGTTAAAATGTAGCCCTTATATCATCTATCATACATTACCATTACCATTAAACTCATAGATTTTTTATAGTAAAAATTAAAAATAAGGTTACCATGAGAGGATGGAACGGACAAATATAGTTTGAAGCAGCGGGTATATCGTTTCTCTTATTCTTTATTTCTTTCATTTTTAATACTTACTCTATCGCTATCCACCCTACCGAACAGCGCCATATGAGCCATGTTGGCTGCCTCCCATTAGGTACTGTGGATTTAAGTACAACCCAAGTAAAATAGGCAAAGTCATTAGCATTGACTTATATCACACACACATACATATTCACGTACATATCACATACACCTACACACCGATATGCATGTTTCATTCACAAACACAGATATGACCTTTAGCAAACGTTTGTACCTCTTGCACTAACATGTAATTAAAAACAAAGAATCATTAGCATATATTTGTAAGTTATTATCTATATATAACCGTTAACATATCAAATATTCTCCCCCCCCCCCCCGAAATATTGGCCCTGTGCCAGCCCTGGTGTCAAACCCGCGAAATACTTGCAAAAAAGCAGCGGTTAAAGCGAAGGAGATCTGAAACGACTCCAGCGTGTAACCGGAGCGTAAGGCGTGTGGTCCCCTGATTTTTAATGATCGAAGTCATTTTACTTGGATTTGATGTAAATATTGTTTTCTCTCGCCCCCCCCCCCCCCCCCCGCTCTCATTCCTTTTTATTTCTTTATTGGAAGAAATCCTTATCATTGATGAGCATATGACGTTGAAGTACCATAAAAGCCCAATCGCATAAGCATATAGAATTTTAAACACTATGATACCACGTAACCAAACAGGATCTTCCTAAATGAGGAATAATTCCCAGTAGATGACTTTATAACTGACACGTGATTGTCCATATGGGGATGTTATTACCTAGAATATTATTATTCAGACGCCGATTGTATGGTTTACTGAGGGAGATAAGAGACTGAAACAAAATACACATAATACCGGCATTCCTATTTATCAAACAGCCTTTCACTCGGCTACAGTGTTTTTTCTTGCTCACCAGGGAGTTGAAATTAACTAATATGTAAATTGAAAGCCCGGAATACCAAAGCATTGTAAAATCACCCGAGGCCGACCCGTTCGGTGGTATTGGATTAACCTTTTTTGCCCGGTCAACAAGATTGGCTCATGCGTCTGAGCTGGTCTATGAAGCGGTACAGCGCCCCAAAACTATACGCCTCGTGTCATTAAGGTGCGTCCTAACAATTTACAATTACATGTTCTAACAAATTATACCTGGCAAAAGAGACCAGCGAAAAAAATGCCAGGTCTGTTTGTGTTTCAAAAGCAAAGGAAACCATTATATGAAAAATACGTCATGTCACTTTTGTTTTAGCCTATTAAGTATCTTTGTAACATAATAACAAGCTTTGCGAAAATCACAATATCAAACATCAGTTTACTTGAAAAGAAAAAAAATGCCCGTTACTGTGCCTTAATTAAACGCAATGTGCTGTCGACCTGCATTTATTTCAGCTGTATCCCGTTACAAATTTACATGATACTGTTGTTGGTGATCGATATAATTTTTGTGATTTAAAAATAAGTATCTCAAATATTTAAAAGACAATTTTATATGTTTAAGCGTCACATATTTATCATACATACAGTTATCCCGTAAGTTTTTTTGTGTGAATATTTGTTCTAGCTGAGGGGAATGTGATATTGAAAGGCCGGAAGCGTTATGCCTAAAACAGGACCACCCTTCCGCCAGAGGTCGTTACTACTGAAAACGTAACTGTATATCATATTTTATTTATGTATGTTCAGAAGCCCCGGTGCATTGTGGGTGGCAGATTTGGACGCATACGAACCATAATCAGAAGAGTCCGATTCTGCGTAGTGGGAAGCAGGACACCTCTTTTTTTATCAAATCACATTCAATGAAAGCATTAAGTGCGGGGTAATCCTATGGCCCCCGGAGAGAGCACGGGGCTCCGTGATCTTCACAAGAACCCCCCTTACTTCCCAAACCTCGTACGTTGACAGGAGGTGCCAATTAACTGTAACGTCAGATACGTGGCCGGAAATAGATTCGTCACGAGATGGAGTTAACAATGAAAGTGTCAAGATATTTTTACTCAATTACACCCATATTCACGGGGGTCTCTGACGTGGGAGACACTCTCCTTCGTCATTCAGGAGGATGAACAATTAACATTAAGTATATAGAATATTAACGGTAATTTTGGAATAGATAATTTCAAATATGCCGTGACCAGAATGAAAATTACTGCATTAGAAAGTGATGCATGCCTTCAGTGAGGCGTATCATTTGTGCAGATACAGTCATTCATAATAAAGAAAACCGCACGTAATTTATGAATAAGCCCCAAAATTATGTAAAATTTGACATTCGTGGTTCTGTGTTTTTAAAGCTAAGGGTTTAACCATATGCAAAATGATGTGCATATGACTTGATCAAGTGATTTACTTATGATGCAAGATTGTTTTCCAAGGAAGTTTTCCATTCTGGCGCTAAATCTCCGAAGACTAACACTGCGTGTTCGCGCCCGTTATATTGACAGAAAAAGAGAATTTTCTGTCAATCTAAAGCAAAATAAAAATAAGTATAATGAAATAGTGAAGAAATAAGAATGAAACTTGTAGGTGGAAAACAGACCGTGTCTACCACACAAGCGGCATGTGTTGCCGAAGACTGACACTAAGTGATCGGGTTCGTTATATCGATAAAAGCTCTTTTTTGTTAAATCTCAAATGGTATAGAAATAACCAAAATTAGAGTCTGGAATATTTTCCATTTTTCTTGCTCCTTTTGTTTCATTTAATAAAATCCACTAAGTTTACTTACTTGATCCGAAGAAAGCAGACGACCGTTCCGCGCATGCTCATAGAAAAAGGTACATTTATAGTCTAATTTCAAAGTTTAGTTTCAAAAAGCTGCTGAACAAATATGAATTTAGGGTAAGTATATGTTACATATAAGCAAGACTATATGTGTATCATGACAAATAGCCTCAACGCACACACACACACCAATGACATATCTGTAGCAACGGTTAAAAGACGCCTCCGTCAGCTCTGGCAGATATATATCCACGTGTAATCATATTTGACCAATATAACAAATGGGTTGATGAGTCTACATCGAGGATAATGCTGCCTTTTCAGGAATTCCCTGTCCGACCTCTGAGCTTGTGGTAGTCTCATTTATCACCGGGGGCGTGGAGGTTGTCCGATGGCTGATTCAACTCGGCAGTCTCGCTCATTAATTCTTGTTTCATTTACCGAGCTTGTCCAGTACCCGTATACAGGGAGAATACTAAAATAAACCGAAAATACTGTAATAAAAATGTGTTTCAGATATACACTAATAAACTGGTAAGAGATATACTTCACAGTTTTAGACGTCTTAGACGGGACGTAGTATGGTAAAGCATGGTCGGGACGTCCGCCCGTCTGTCTGTCCATTAACTTTCAGTGTCGCCGTGATAATATACCATGGCTTTGAAGGATTTTCACGAAACACACTTTAACTACTTATCTCACTCCAGTTCAATTCTGGGCAAACTCCACGCATATTTAATGAGGTCAGAGGCGATTAGACTTCTTTGAGGAATACTTACCAGAAATATGATTAATGTTAAAGAAACTCGAAAAATATTAACAATAATAATTCGCATAAGTTTGATCGAGTATGATCTCACCGGTTCTGGCACAGGGCAAAAAAATAAGACCAACGAGAGCGAGTGTCTCGGTGTAATGAGGCCACTGAGAACGGGTGTCGATGGTTTAAAATTGGCACTTGATGCACAATGCGATTTCACGCTGTCATTGGTCTGATTACAATTCTTTGCTCTATGCCCACCCTGGTGGTCATGCCCAGAGATACTTGCAAAACAAAGCAGCGGTTACACGAAAGGATGCATTGGACGAAGCAGTGTGTAACCGTGCCGGACAGTACCGTGTTGTTTCTCTTTCCAATTACTGAAAAAAAGTCCAAAATTCCTCTCCTCGCCTGAAAAGAACTGTGTGGCCAACATTGTGACACACCCGGAAGATAGACCGTTTAGAGAAGTAGAAAAAAAAATGTCACCTAAACTCGATTACTGGACAACGCAGCAGCTATGAAAGAAATCTGTTTTGATCCAGCTGAAGTGTATGACAGGTTGGTGTTTGAATGTAAACGTGATTTAATGATTACTTTGACGCCAAGACTATCACCTCAAGACCGAGTTTTAAATAAGTCTGATGCACGTCCGGCGAAAAACTTGCACCGATCAATCAGTTCTCCTCTTCATGTCTCTAGCCGCACGGGTTATTATGCCTGATATAGCAGCGGCAAGCCAGACCGGACCCCGCGGAAGTGTTACATGGACTTGAAAAATGAACAGTCTTTGAGAAGTAAAGGAACCGATCAATAAGTGATGGGCAATCGGGCACGAACCTGCGCCTCAGAAGGATGTCACCGTGATGACACTGTCGGTGCTGATTTGACATTTTCTCTTAAGGTGCCGCAGTGACGTGTCGCTTCTCTCGTCGCCAATGCTGCCTCACTGTCCCTGGGCTGAATAAATCACGCACTTGCCACGATATTCTAACGTATAACATTTTAATCATGCATGCTTCGGTGTTTTTTTTTACCACATTTTGTATTATATTATTGTTCGACAGTCAACTCTAAGTAAAATTACAAGGGTATAGAATATGTTTGGCAAACATATATTAGAAACTATATTATCATACTTTACATAATGACCCACAAAAAAACTGAGAAAAGCACAAAAAAACATCGCTTGCATTTTATCAAGCACGCGCATAATGTGCGTAATGATTGTTAGTGTTCATGTGCACTGTTCGGATTTCGATGGTTCAGTTTTGTGGGTTTTGTCAAGGAAATAAAAAATAAACCATATCTGAGAACCTCGCGATAAATTGGTTCCGCATCCGTGAAAGCCGACTATATGATCTTTGGTCCTTGTTTATGTGTGTACGTTGAAGGTCTTTACTTGTATTGTATAAAAGCGGTAAATAATCCAACGCCCATATTAAACTCTAGTTAAACTCCATATTAAAACCAGTTCAACTATGAAGGGGCGCATTATGGTATACCCATCGGCCGTCCGTCCGTATGTTAACTTTGAGTTTCGCTGCGTTAATCTACCGGGGCTTTGATGAATTTTTACGAAACTCACCATAACTACTTAGCAATAGATTTTCTCGCCCGAGTTCGATTATGGGCAAACTCCGTGTATATTTAATAAGGTCAGAGGTCACTTGGCTACTTCGTGGTGCCGCCGCGATAACTTACGAGGAAGATGATGGATTTTGATGAAGCTCGACAGAAATATTAATTAATAAAATATCTCGCTTAAGTTCGATTTCCAGCAAAACCCACGCATATTTAATTAGGTCAGAGGTCAGCGCACTTTGGAGGCACCGTGATGACTAACAAAAAATCCTATGGCTTTTCATAACTCATTTTACATTTTTACCAATAGAGTTCCTCGCTTCAGTTAAATTCTTGAAACATATTTCATGTATATTTAATGAGGTCAGGGGTCACCACACTATGGTGGCATAAACCTGACTTACCAAAAAATTTATGGATTTTCATATAACTCATAATGAGTGTTAACCAATACGTTTTCTCACCTGAATTACATTCTCAGCAAATTCACGCATATATAATGAGGTTAGCGGTCACAAAAATGCAAGGGGTGTATTATGCTCTTGTTTAATATATCAGTTGGTTGGCTTTACAAAGAACTCCTTTTTCAAATAATCAAATGACATTTTCACATGAATAGGTCCATAAACCATCGCCTTGAGGCCAAATTATGAATACGAAGCAAACAAACATGTCTTTTTTTTAAATTCCGTTTTCACTATAAAGGAGACAACTTGCCCGAGAATATTTAATTGACGTTATAATATTTTTCATTGACTCTAGTTAAATCTTATTTAGGAAAAAAAGACCAAGAATTCATGTTTAAAGAGTGTGCAGATGAAATCAAAAGACCAGGAACAGGGGTTAGGTCATAAGCATGCATGTAAACTACGCTCTGAACACAGCATTTGATCTCCCGGGACCTTCAAGTCACACGCTGTGAGAAATGAAAGAATATTTTAGGTTTGGCAACCTGCCAACACCCAGGAAACCCAACGCCCCGTACAACAAAATCTGATTTGCTCATCATGTAAACAAAGATGGCTCTGCCAATGCGGAGCATGTAAAACAAAATTTGATTGGCTCAGCGTGTAAACAAAGATAACTTCGCCCATGCGCAGGTGGTTATAAATATTACATAGAGGAAATTCCACATAGACACCACCGCCTGGTTGCCAAACCTGACGGACAACCGCGGTTTCGTGCAGCGGTTACAGCGGAGCGAATTGATGAGCATAGCGTAACCGCTGCTTATGGGGCGTAGCATGTTAACCTTCATTGCCAAAGTTTGGAAAACAACCGAAATACGTCCCTCATAGACATCAGTCTAGACGCTGAGTAGTTTACATGGAGGGTGTACCAGGATTAGCCTCTGGTGTGAAATGGGTTTATGACAGAATTTGTCATGGTAAATTAATGTCAGATGTTCACCGTAATGGGAGAAAGGAAAATTGTGGCATGATGGCGTCACAATTGCTAATGCGCTTGTACCTTCTTGCATAATTAAAAACGGTATATATATATATATATATATATATATATATATATATATATATATATCCATCCCAAAATGTCATACTACATGCCTCTTTACATGCAAAAAGACCTGATTGTTTTCAATAGTAACACTGGTATATAAATATCAGAAATAAGATAATACAGTGAAAAAACAGAGAAAGAAGAGAGGAAATGATGGCCTAAATTCCAGAAAATATAAAAAATTATAAACCATATTATAGGAAGATATAGGAAATATAGGGAGCCGGTTGAAGACCAACTGGTAAGTAGTTTGTTTTTTACCCATGTTTGTTACTACTTATCAGCTCTGATGTGGAAAACATCTAGATGTTCACCTTTCTAAATGATTAGTGCAAAATAAAAATTCCTTTCCGTTCACGTGGTTGCCTATCTGAGACAGATGGAAAGGCGTTATAACGATCCCTGGAGAAAGAGAAATACAGAGAGAGAGAGAGTGGAGAGATAAAAGGGAATAGGAATATCTGTTGTTAATGAGATTTATTTCATATACTTTTGCAGTTTCTGAAAAAATTGACTTTGACATGCTTTCTCTATTTCAGCTACAATTCAAAGAATTTAGTTTTGGCGGCTGATCATATTGTTAATGTATAAGGTTTCTCTTTCGTTTTGTTCGAAACACTGCGACATGCCTGTTTGAATACGATGTAGACGGGCACAATTTGACTCAGAGTTTTTGTATCACAAAGTTCTCGCATCGGAAAGATGCATATATGTAAGTGGTGATTATTTTTCTTTTTCTTTTTTTTTTCTTGTATTGCTTTATAGTGGTATAGGGGCTTGGTGGAGTTATTTTCGGATGGGCCTTAAGGCATGAGTAGGCTCGTGCTAAGTCAATAACTATTATTCCTCACAGGGTCCTTCCGCGCCCATGCACTATAGCAATTGTTGCTGCGGGCCAAATGTATTGGATGATAGCAAGCTGCAATGTCGATTTCGTAAAATGGCCTAGCATTTATCTTGCCATTTGATACGTTGCCAGCCTTTAATGGATCAATGGGTTATATTGAACGGAAGTTTGTTCTGGTGTCGAGCATGCGTGATAGACTCGTATAACCCGGAGGGCTGGAGTGGTTTCTTAAATCCGTTTCTCCTACAAGTGTGTTCTTTGCGCGGATGTGGCAAACTCAATCGATTAATTTATAAAATGAACAGCTTAAAAATATACCTTTGCTACAAGGGTTTAATAACACTGTATGCGCATCATGTCATACTCTGTTTTTCCGGTCGCCAATAGCAGCAACGCCGCATCCAAAGTCTCCGTAACTGAAATCCGTGTGCTCGTATTTAAGGACAGAGATTCAAATATCAGATTTTTTTTAAAACTCAGTAAGTTTTATGGATCAATTGAAGCTGCACAGGTCAACGCCTTCCAAATGTTTTATTCCTTATGAAGGTAGTATAGTCCATAATCTACGGCATGGTTATTCATACATCGTTATATATATATATATATATATATATATATATATATATATATATATATATATTGTTACGGGGTGCATATAAAAGCGGACCGAACTGCCTCACTTAAGCCTCGGTCACAACCCACTGCGGTCACCGCAAGCTAACTTTGCGGAAGCCGCAAAGACCCCTTACGACAGCCGCAGGTACACCGTACGTCTCTCGGGTAGCCGAGTAGGCGTTAAAAATCGCACGGGCATCCTACGACATCCTTACGTCTAGTGTACGGAGCCCGTAGGTTGCTGCCTGACGCACGCCCGCCGCATCAACTTAAGCGCTTGCGCTAATGTCAGTTACGGTCGTTGCGGAGCCCCTGCGGCCTTTGAAAAACGCACGGTTGCCGTTCGTCTACCGCACGGAATAGCCCAAAACACTCGCCGTACGGCGACCGTATCCCGGTTGTGACCGAGGCTTAAGGAAGCTTGCTTTTCTAGCGAAGCGGTTGGAACGCCAGACGGATCGGCCCAGTATTTTCGTCTGAATAATTTCTCTTCGTAACCAAATGGGGGCTCATCAAACGTGACGGTAAACTTTGTGGCCCAGGGAATAAGCTCACCAAAGTGTGACTCCTGGGATAATTAATCTTGTTCTGATAGCAGAATGCTATTGAGAGGGGGTGTGTTACCGAACTGTCTCGCTAGCGTAACTCGCTTTGCTAGGGAAGCGGTTGGGACCCCGGACTTGTACGCCATCGACATGGGTTCGAATCCGGGTTCGGCCCGGTGTTTTTCTCTGATCTATTTGTCTTCGTAACAATATTTTGTTTCTTGTCAATTAAATCTTTAAATCAAGGAGGCTTATTACTTCTATGTAATTTTTATCACATATTGAACGTCATCCTCATTTTATAGACAGTGTAAACAAGTGGCCCTATCCTTGAAAACGGCAAAACTTACATTTAGTCAGTAATTTATCTTACAATTAAACTAATTAGCACATGTGAGAACAATAGTTATACACGTATCAGGCACAACACGCTGAAATATATAATCACGTATATAAAAAAATCAAAGCTGCAATTTCCACGCAGCTATGCGATATTTCATGTTAGATCATAGAGATCTTAGAGATAAAAAAAAAACGTATGCGAGGGCGGTAATCAGATTTGACAGAAAAAGGTTAGAAACCTAATAAGAATACTACTTATGACAATTGTTGCACTAAAAGACCTAAAAATTAAACCTATCCGTCTCTTAAATGTACCATCATTCCCTCGCGGCCAGGCGGTCTGGCAGTATTTCAAAGGCACCATTTCCGCCGACAAACGATTTTAGGTGGGTAACAGGGATAAAAAAATGAGGCAGATCGGGCTCATCCTTGGCGCCTGCTGAAACTGTACCCCCGTGTAAAACACGGTAGGTATTGATGGCTACTTTCATCTCAATCCTCATATCATCTTCTGTGATGGACCTCTCGCATCAGCGGCCGAGTACCAGAAACCACCCGCCGGTTAAATAATGCTCCAAAACGTATGGTTTTCAAAACCTTCGAGTTTTCGATTAGGGTATTTATTTTGTCTCTCTCTGGGGGTACTTATGAAAATGGCTGACGCCTTTCCCGGTTACTCCGAAAATTCATTTTAAGGAAACAGACTCGAAACCAAGGAAAGGTGCCCAATCAATTTCCCCGAACTACATTTCCGGCGTCAACTTCTTATAAATATCTCCGTACTTTCTTTAGAATGATTGCTTTGTTTCTGGCCCAAAATTCTGCCCTAGCTTTAGACCAGGTCTTTGGGCTCTTGAGTGAATTCTGCGTTATAAAGCCAGCTATTCAACTGCCTAATGTGTAGAATTTACCTGAGGTCTGGCTTAGTCTGCATACATATTAATGAGCTGTACTTAATTCCTGCTACGCAAGGTTTCAGTATATATATATATATATATATAAATATATATATATATATATATATATATATATATATAGATCGATAGTTATATATATATCTTTATTCGTACAAGGAAGTGCAGTACATTATATGCAATGAAAAGAAATATGCAATAAATGAAAATATAAAGAAAGAAGGAAAGAAAAATGAAAGTTCAGTCCGTACCTATGACAAAATCGGATGATAATAAATCAATTAGCGTTTAACCTCGTCGGAGGTCAAATGCGAGGTTCATATCCCATCTTTGCATTCTATCAATTCTGACAGTAAATCTAAGTTGATGGATGTTGTTACCATCATCAACTGTCTCTTAAGTATCTTTATATTTCTAATGTCGCGTTGTATCCCATAGTTGTGCATCTGACTTTCCAGATATCGTAAGTTGCCTCCAAGTACACCAGTTGAGGTATAATGAGCTCTCTTTGTCAGAAAATTTACAAAGTCATTTGCAACATCCTGCATGTTCAGAAATAAATTTATAAAGCGTGAGCTGATTATATTTATCAGAGCCGGAGAGCCCGCGAATCCATGTACAATATTCTTGTGCGAGTTATATGGTAAGTGCCATAGGTGACGCAGAGCCTTATTATATGATGTACTTAATCGATCAATTGACTTATGTTTTAATAACCAGGTTTGACAGCCGTAAAAGGAACAACAATAAGAGTGAAATAGCCTGTTCTTAACCTCAGTATGTATGTTGACGTATGAGCTTATTTATGAACAAACTGTCAATAAACATAGCATACAAACTCTGGGTTGACAAACAGAAAACAAACATGAAACCAAAGGTGGCTCTTGGATAAATGCGGAAGCTGAAAATTAATTAATCGCGAAACAGCATTTGTCACCAGCTGTCCTTGCTGAATGTGTGTGGCCTATTTTGACAGGCCCTCCACATGTTGTAAACACGTGAATGTAGACAGATCGAACATCCTGTGTACCATGGGATCAGCGTTTTCTTGTCTAGATTTTTAAAATAAAAAGGTTAACAGGATTATCTTTAGTTATTTGACCTCTAATGGATGAAAATAGATACCTTTAAAGCAGACAATGAAACATTGGCTCTTAATTCCTGATGCGAGATATTTTTATTTTTTTACGAATTATCGATTATTGCTTTTTTTATTAGTCTTCCGAACCGATTTTTGCAAATAACCATAATAATCTACGGGAGAGGTATTTCATGAATGGCATTCATTTATACAGAATTAATAAAACCATGTCGCGCACTTCTCCTCTCCCATATAATTTAGGATTTATGTGATTTTCCGTCCTTAATAGATTTTCCGTACCTCATAGGGGTACGCGATATTATTGATATATCGGTATATCGCGAAACGGTGATTCGCATATTGCGTATCGCGATATAGTTTTCAAATATCGATATTTTTTATATTCTTTTTAACTTGCTTTCGACTGATTTTTAAAGTAAAAATAAGTTTTTTGTTACCAAGTTAGACATCCAAATGGGTTGGGATTAATGACAGAATTAAGTTAAAAGCCGTCTTCGGACGATTGGTAGGAAATGTTTAAGCCGGCTTAATATACCATAGATAAAAGGTCCGTCCCAGGAAATGTGCTTGTCTGCTCGAAGACTTTATGATATACGTGTAATATTTATATTAAAAAAAAACGAAGTGCTGAACGCGGTAATAATAATCAACCATTCATTAAATTCTCTCCTCACATCATATAATAACTGCATCAAGATCAACTGTCAAGATAACATTACTATTGTTTAAGAACGGAAGCCTTGCTATGTGGTACACGGCAGTGATTGTACACACCATCAATATATTCCTCTCAGTTCTAAACCACAGTCCAGATTTCTCTAATACTAACGTTATTCGCACATGCAAGGCTTAAAGAAAACATTGATTGTAAAGGTTTTTTTTTTGCGTACTGTCAACCACAAGTAAGTAGTTTACTGAGCA
Organism: Sipunculus nudus; assembly: GCA_026874595.1. NCBI lineage: Eukaryota > Metazoa > Annelida > Sipuncula > Golfingiida > Sipunculidae > Sipunculus > Sipunculus nudus. The sequence goes on along the minus strand of CM049318.1, from coordinate 52,398,289 downwards.
AATATTGCAATATTTCCTGTTTGAAATAATTGATCTACATAAACTTCTTTTGTCTCATTATATTTAACATGAGAAAAAATTACTTTTAATATTCTTATTTATAATGATATTAATGTTTAACTTATTTCCTATAAATTGAATACAGTGAAAATTTCGCAATACATATCGCAATACGCTACAACCTTACACAATATATCCCAATACAAAATGTGTAGGCAATACCTAGCCCTAGTGCCTAATACATTATATATATCGGTTATATGTCTTTAGTCTTAGCGTTTGAACACATTTATTTAAATGCAATAACTGTAACTTAAATAACTATTATTAATCAATATTTCTTTCCAGTTTCAACGTTTAGATTATCAATTTTAACTGGATAAGATTCAAAACATCGTTGATTTGATGCAATGTTTCATGCCTAAAATATGAGTTACTTGATACACTCACATCTGAAATCCCCTTATTTCTATGAGCGTCGCATATGCGGCTTTCTTTTCGTCCGCAAGCGTCTATTGTCAAACTTTCCACAGTATGAAAATGTCCTTGACCTAGGAGCCCTGGTCGATTTCAATTCGAAGGTGTGTGAAACTTACAAAAGGTCATGCGCGAATGTCAAGAATTTGACACATGAATCCTGCATTGATGGCTTCGTCCTGAATAACCAAGAAAATCAAAGTTTATACCTTAAATCACGGAAGTTCATTTACTTCAGTGTCAAATTCTTTAAACATGTAAATGTTTCAGTGATCATATTTATATCAAAATCTTCATAAATATATATCTATGGGCCAAAGTCAGCGTAAAAAACATTATTCAAATATTTTCAAAGAATAGTCAACATACAACTAAGCTGATTGAGTCAGCATTATTCTGAAAAAAATTGACTCCGCAAGGAGGGTTCGTTCATTCCCGTGTCTGTGAGTGTCAGTGTGTTTGTTCACAACATAACTCACAATCACGAACGGAATCTCAATGGGATTTTTAGAGCTTTTGGGAATGGGCCAATGAAGAATTTATTAGATCTTGGTGTGCACCAGATACATGATAACATCAGTAACATCTTCAATAAATATTCACAAATGTACAGTCACTCATGATCGAAAGAACTTGGGAATTATGGCGAATAAGTGAATACAAAGTCCGTTTACTGAGCATCAAGCAATACACCCCCCCCCCCCCCATGGCGCAGGCTTGCATTCCTTAGGATACAGATTTCTAGTTATTTAACAACTTCACCTTCCTCTTAATTCAAAATACAGTATGAAAAAAAGTCCAAGGAATTGTTGTTCTAAATCCTAAGGAGGCAGGGGTCTGTATTGGATAAAATGCACCTTAAAATTGCACTGTCTCAAGTGTTTGGATAATGGTAGTCTTTTAATATATAAGTAATACCCCGATGCAAAATCAGATACTTATAGGTTTGCATTCTTTATTTTTAAGCCCTTTAGCTTCTCTTCAACGGGTGTCCTGAACTTTTCCTTAGGTGTGACAAGAGGGTTTAAGAGATGCCTTAATTGGATGTGCCGAGGTTTTTTGTTTCGTCTCGTAGACTTTAATAGGCTGACTGATTTTAGTAGGCCTTTTACCACTCAAAAATAATTAGTTGTCCCACGGAATCTGGGAAGACAACAAAATGGTGCGAGAGGGGCAAATTCGTATTTTTTTAAATTTTTTTTGCAGTACCATGCAGTAGACTACACAAAATGCCTGGGATTTTGCAGATTTATTTAAAAAAAAGTTGCTTCACTTCTTGAAATGCTGTAAATAATCAAAACAAAATAAGTCCATGTTCCTTACATTGAAGAAGAATTATTTAAAGGAATTGAACCATGAGCAGAAATTTGCAATTTTATTGAAAACTCGGTCCTCATTTGCAAAGAAATGTATTCTTGAAAAACGGTAATACATTTGATTTTTGCAGTTAGATAAATTATTTTTGTGTGACCTGATTTTTTTTAAACAGGGTTCGAAATTACTAAACGACATTTCATTCTGCACATAGGTAATTTGCATTACATTACATTGTACGAACAAATATAAGGTAAGCAAATCTATTTCTTTTTTCTGTTGTGGTTTCAAGAGGCATAGTTTTTCTTAAAGTTATCAGGGATTTTCGGTAACATTAGAATCTTACTCGGCTTGATTAGGGCTATTTCTGTTATTAATATCCATTCCTGAGAAAGCGGTGAGATTAAATCATGTCATGTTATATCATATCTCCTTGGGTCATATGTAGGACAATGAGGATATCTTTTAATTATTGCTTTCAAATATTATACGGAAAATATCTTTGTCGCTACATTATTAGCACGCGTTCTCTTCATTACGAATTACAGTTGTGCCTGATTCTTAAGTTCTTGGTTTTAAATTATATAAGTAAATAAAGGAAGAATGGGAGATAATATAGCTCCGTCAAGATTTGTGTAAAATGTATGGAATAAAGAGGTAAAGCCAGGACTGAGGGAGGGGAGGGGGCCGAAATATTTAGGAAAGGCAGTTGAAGCAGACATGCATATGTATATGTATATATATATATATATATATATATATATATATATATATATATCAAAACACCTCAAATGTTTTAATTCCAACTTGAATATAAATTGTACAAGATGAATAAAAATATATATCATATTTGCAAGATCAAATCTAATGAAATGTGCAATGCTTTATTTTGAAATAAGTCCCAGTTATGTGGATACAAGTGATAGGAATTTCATGATTGTGTTTTAGACAATTCAGTCATTATTATAGACTAAGTGAAATTCCACTGCGGCCCCCCTCGGGTACGCCCCTGTGTAAACCCACTTTCTTTTTTTCTGTCGGTCTGTCTGTCTGTCTGTCTGTCTGTCTGTCTCTCTCTCTCTCTCTCTCTCTCTATATATATATATATATATATATATATATACATATATACATATATATATATATATATATATATATATATATATATATATATATATATAAAATTGAGGATTCAGAGGCTGTGGGGGTATGCCGTAATCTAGTCAAATGTGTGTGTTTGACTGTTTTGCCTTCGACACAATTACAAAATCATTATCTATAGCACTGTCACTTTAACCAACTTTTTTTCTAAAATTTGTTCATCAATGATTGCATCATTCTTGGCCCTGTGCCAGCGCACAGGTGGCCGTTTACGGCTAAAATGCCTTTTGAAGCAGTGTAATCATTTGGAACAAATGTTACCTAACCTCTGCGTCAGGAGTGTTTGTCACGGCAACAATAGGTATGACAAGTGCCTCGTCGCAGTGTGAAGCGTTCCCTGGAGAGATAACATCACCCTTGAACTGAAGAATGCGGTAATCTGGTAAATTCAGCAAGGATCGTGTTACAATCCGCCACTTTTCGCCGGTATTCAGTTTTTTTGTGTGTTTTCAAACCGGTCATATCAGTGTCTGTCCAAAGGGAGAAACGCCATGGATTTTAGTCTAGTGTGACTACTTTATATTGCCATCCCCCGGGACGCTTTAAGAACGACCACCGTTGGATACGTGCAGTAGTTATTGACGCCGTGTGTCTATCCCCACTCCTTTACTCCTTGCTGTACATTCACCGCGTCGCAAGAGACATATAGGTGTATCCTTAGGCCATTCATTTAAAAAAAAAATCTTCAGCTGCATTGGGAAAAGCCACATAAACCTTTCAAAGTTTCAAAGATCACAACGCCCTGCACTCTTTGGTGTATAGGTTGTTATTTTCTCTTGCCACGAAATCAGTAAACATGCGGAATATATATATATATATATATATATATATATATATATAATTTTTAGACATGTCTTAAATTTTTCTGTGCTTGAAATACACACCAGTATTCACAAATATATGTTTATATACCAGTCTCTGAAATGGCCCTATTTAGGTATATTTCTGCTATGTATAAAAATAAGTATTTATTTTGTATCATTAAACGCAATAATGTTTTTATTGTTAGAGCCATCATCCGAATTCCCTATTATGTATTGTTATACACAATAATTTCCTATAATATATGTGTATAATACTTATTTAATGTAAATAATCCCAGGATTATTTTGAAATAATCAGCTATAAAATCGAACATATTTATTAGGATAGGTTTATATAATATTGATGGCTTATGTTTTCATTATTCTATTTGTGTCACACCAAATCTGTATATGTTAATAATCAGCATCATTTACAGTCTGTAATATAAGGGAGAAAACTAAATATATTCTCACTAACTGTGATGGCTGATGGTTGTGTTATTATATCAAAATATCTTAAATGGGATATTATTTCAATAGTATATGGATTCAACTAATACATGGTGGCTTCTTCGGAACATGGACCATGAAATTGGCTGAATATGTACACCTCTATGTTTAATATCCAATTAATTAGAAGTTAGCATTGCCTGCAGAACTCTATTTACATCAATCAGATATATCACTATGACACATATCTATTATCAGAGATCCTATACCATGTCCATAAAATGAGGTCTTCAAATTCCCATACCAGAGAACACTGCCATATCCAGCACAAAGGAAACAGATTCGTAGCAATCAAATTGGAGATTCGCGCAGAGTTGTATAAATTGATGTTTGAAAGCATGATACGACCCTTGTTTTTAATCCATAGTTTCCAGCGCGACCTACTTCAGTATCTCTTATAGCACAACTAAAGTGACTGTGCTTGTTTACAGACGCTTCTAATCGCTCGGGAACGTCAGAGCAGACGACAGTTACGGCAGACGACAGATACAGCAGCCGACAAAGAAACGCCCAGCAGCGCGGGAAAATCTGCCTGAAGTTCTGCTAAAAACACCACCTCGTCGCAGAGTAATGGATTATGGGAAGGAGTACGGTGCATTAAATGTCTGTTTCCGCTGATTAACCAAAGGAATACTTGAAGGATTTTGTACCACCAGTGTTTACAGCTTTGGATTATTATCATCGTCCAAGATGAAGTTTCATATGGGATCTGTGGTAGCCGCCATGGTTTTATACTGGTGTCTTATAGTGGGTGAGTAAGTTTTTTTTTAATTTATGCACATTAATACCAGCGATCCCCAATGAATATATACTAGAGGTTTTATCCCACGTGGTCAAAAGACCTTTTATTAATAACATTTAAGTTTAATATGGGATCTGTGGTATAGCTGCCATTGTTTTATACTGGAGTTTTATATTAAGTGAGTAAGCCTTGCCATAATTTTGCATATAACCATCAGTTAATGTGTAAAGTTATATCCCAAATGATCCTAAATAATTTGTCATCGATCATTGGTAAATTCGTTCTTTTGAATTCATGTGTTTTGTATTCAAGAGTAATTGTCCAAATAGTTCGGCGGGTGTTCCAATAGTAATAACGTTTCCGTCCGTCTAATCTTCTACCACGCTCATTGACACACATTATCCAAACTAAATCAGTATTTTTTTTAAAGATTGTTTGCTATTCCATTTTTCAAATTACGCAACATGGCCGTCGGGATTTCTTTCATGCGCATTCGATAACTTTAAAACCATTGGAGCAGTTGACTTGTGTTGATGTTTTGGTCCGTATCAGAGGACGTATGATCGAATTTCCACCACCACGGAAAACCATTATGACTGCCTTGCTGGTTCTAACTTATCGGAGAAGGGGAAATCTGAAGTCCTTACACCGGGAACTATCATCAAACTTTAAGTGTCAAATGCGGAAATCGGGTAAATTCAGAAAGGATTATCTTAATATATTACATATGTATGCAAACTTCCAAAGTGTGAGACTTATCATGTATTGCTGTGTGTAACCATGAATAATGTTTTGAAAATAAAATTATAAAAGTACCGTTGTATTATATATCAGATTTTAGTATTTATCTTTTTGCAACGATTTAATATTGAAAGACTTAAAAATAAGTCTTTCGAACCCCTAACATATATGTTATATTTTAGTCTAAATGACAAACCACTCATTTTTCATCAGAATGTATTTTGCAAAGGGATGCATGTAACTAGACTGTTAGCTGTAGATTGACTAACAGACCGCATTGTCTCAAATTTTATTGGAATTCCCCTTATTGATCAAGATTATAGAGTTATAAATAACGACACAATATAATGCTTAGTGTTAGCAGGTAGGTTATTCCCAGGGATATTAGAGAAGTAAGCTGTTAATATGGTTGTCCTGGACAAATGTCAAACGAGCAATGATAAATTTTTGTTTAAAAAATCCAAACCACAGTATACATAATGTTTTTAAATATAATGTTATTAATATCTCCCTTTGTAAAGTGTAGTTTATATCAATCCTACTTTAATTTGCTAATGAGGGCGCGGGCATCCCTGCATGGTTCCTCCTGCTTTACGTGGATGAAGCGGAATGGTTGTCACCACATTTGGTTGTCTATGCATTACGTGTCAGAATATGGTCTGAGCATAGGTCATATACAGGATCTTAGATGGGAGGGAGCTCAAAAGACTGGCACAAAAAAAGAGGTGATTCGGGAGCACAGGTACTTGTCACATTGTGGGGGTGGGGGTTTAGGTCGTTATGATAATTACTGTAGGACCCCTCCCATCATGTCGGTTAAGTATATCTTATCTTCAATCATACTGGAATTTCTTACTGTGAGTGCACATATTTACCCAAAATATGCCGGCCGTTATCAAAAATATTACTTTTCTAACATTTTGTAGTATCCCTCTTCCACTGGTTCCCGGGGAGGATAACGGTTTAAACATAACTCTCACATGCAAAAGTATAAGTATAACTAGATGTGTCGGAACGACACGAATGCCCCCGCCTGGGGCAAATTAGAAACATTTGTAAAATTTTGAAAATTTTTTTAAGTTCAGGAAGTGTCGTATGGTGAAAAGTAGGTCAACAAGGGCAAAATGCAAACTCGATCTGTAACGGGTCATTATCAAGCAACACACCAAAAATCAGGCTATAATATACAGGCATTGTGAAAAAAAGTCCATACATGTGCATTTTCCATAAAAATTTCTGTCTTTCATGAAATTTTCTATGTTTAGGAGCCGTAAAACAATCAAAAGTAGGTCAACCGGGACAGACGCGAACTCGATCTGCAACTGTCATAATCTGCGCACACATAAAAAATCAGGGTGGTATCTGCAAGCATTGAGGGAAAAAAGTCAGTATACATATGCATTTGTTATGAAAATTTCTATTTTTCATGAAACTTTCTATGTTCAGGAGCAGTCAAATGGTCAAAAGTAGGTCAAATGCGACAAAACAGGAACTCGATCTGTAACTGGTCATTATCTGCCTACACACCAAAAATCAGGCCCGTATCTGCAGGCACTGCGAAAAAAAAGTCCATACATGTGCACTTTTTTATGAAATTTTCCATGTTAGAGCACCGTCAACCGGTCAAAAGTAGGTCAACTGGGACAAAACGTGAACTCGATCTGTAACTGGCCATTATCTGCCCACACACCAAAAACCAGGCCAATATCTGCAGGTATTACGAAGTAAAGACTGTACAAGTGTATTTGTCATGAAAATTTATATTTTACATAAAATTTTCTATGTTCAGGAGCCTTAAAACAGTCAAAAGTAGGTAAACTGGGACGAAACGCGATCTCGATCTGTAACTGGTCAATATCTGCCCACACACCAAAAATCAGGCCAATATCTGCAGGCATTGCGAAAAAAAAGTCCGACACGTGTATTTGTCATGAAATTTCATATTTTTCATGAAATTTTCTATGTTCAGGAGCCGTCAAACGGTCAAAAGTGTGTCAACCGGGACGAAACGCGAACTCGATCTGTAACTGGTCATTATCTGCCCACACAGCAAAAATCAGGCCAATATCTGCAGGCAGTGAGAAAAAAAGTCCGTACATGTGTATTTGTCATGAAAACTTCTATTTTTCATGATATTTTCTAAGTTTAGGAGCCGTAAAACGGTCAAAAGTAGGTCAACCGGGACGAAACGCGAACTCGATCTGTAACTGGTCATTATCTGCCTACACACTAAAAATCAGGCCAATATCTGCAGGCATTGCAAAAAAAAGTCCGTACATGTGTATTTGTCATGAAAATTTCTATTTTTCATGAAATTTTCTAAGTTTAGGAGCCGTAAAACGGTCAAAAGTAGGTCAACCGGGACGAAACGCGAACTCGATCTGTAACTGGTCAATATCTGCCCACACACCAAAAATCAGGCCAATATCTGCAGGCATTGCGAAAAAAAGTCCGTACAATTGTTTGATTTCGGAAGGACGGAAGGACGGAATGACGGAATGACGGACAGGGGTAAAACTATATGCCCCGGCCACTTTGTGGCGGGGGCATATAAAGGTCCCCACTATTATAAAGATCTGTTTTGCAGTATTAAGCATATATTAGTTTCCCATGTTTATTGGTCGAAATAGAACCCCGTTTGTCTCTCTTGATCCGCCCCCAGAGCATGAGCGGCTTGTCTTCCGCTTGAATCTCTCTATGTATTCTAATACTGAAATATGTCCGTTGGCACCTTGTCCATGCGATTTTCTGATCATTTTGGCGATATGTATCTTGTTTGTCGGTTGGAATCCCCAGAGAACCTGGGCACTTTGTAATATAGGCTTTATGTCCACACAAAGGCTTTGTGGTTTTGTAGGAAATAGTGCGTGGTTTGTGATATGGATTATATGACAGTTCAAAGTCTCGTTTGCTCTCCGCTATATCAGTCTGTAGAACAGTGTTGACGGTGTACTCGTAACTGACTTCTTTAATACAGTTCTGAGACACATGCATGGATTTTTTTCTCTTTTATTCCCAGTGTACAGGTGTACATTTTCAATACGCCAATAAAATTCTAACCTACAACCTCATCGTGCTACTTTTTTAAGCTTACATTGAATATATATATATATATATATATATATATATATATATATATTCATAAATATAATAGTATATAATAATAAATTTTGAAATAAAAACTCATTTACGAACTCAATAAATCCGCGCTTTATCAACAGACCTCTGGTAAGTGTATTTTCGTATGCTTGATTAAATATAAACAAAATCAAAAGTGTTTTATAGCATACATATAATAAACTTATATGAATCGGCGAATTAGTAAAGAGCATAAAGTGGTGATATAGTTAGAAAACTAGAAATACAATATTGAAAGGAACACCTATCATGCAAGGTCGGATTTCATTTATTGTAGAGGAGGGGAAGAAATATCCCTAGACAGGCGGCATACACAATATACCTGACAGAACGGAGTGTCAGTTTTTACATATGTCCCTTTAGCCTAAGTCATTGTGTATATGTTTTATGGCGGATTAATGCTGCCATAAATTAGAAGGGATGGGGGATTAAAGTGTAAGTAGTACTTTCCTGATCTTTCGAATACTGGTAAGCCCAAGAAAATCTTTTCACAATCCCCTACTGCATGGAGAATACACTTTCTCATCGCAAAGCCTATTGTGTTTGGCTCTCAATGGAGCAGATCTTTCGTTCCCATCGTAAGTCTGTTGACGATAGGGGATTTCGGAATGACCAGACCAGTACATTTATTTTCAATAATGTTTTATTCTGTAGGTAACCATCAACATTTTTAATGCTCACGTCATTAGGTCCTTTGTAGAACTGTAGAATTCCTACTGTTTTCGGACTTCATGACTGGGAGGAAACTTGGGATTATCCTGAGTCCTGTGTTGTACGCCTTGACCACAGAGACCGGGGTTCTCTGCCCAATACGGCTGCATTTTGTGTGTTCTGTTTCTCCATGGTCCACGTTTACCAGCTTGAATTCTATCTCTGTATGTCACATTACCATTTGTATCATTAATAATATTCAACGAATATAAAATTACACGACAAAATAGATTAAATCAATATGGTAAACAATACATTTTTAAGGTCTGTATAATTATTCTTTCGCCAGCAAAACGAACTGTTTAAAAGGCACACCGGCTTCTGTGATCAAGGGGTGTCGAACAAGAATAAAAGCCAGAAGTTCGCAAGTACAAATTTCAGCCGATAAGCGGGAAGATTTTTAACGGTCGGTTCCCATGCAAGGAGAGCGCCCTGCAGGCTTAATGGGAAGACTGCCTCCCCACAGCTTTGTAACCCTATTCAACAGGTGCGTCTTTTGGGGTTCTCAGGTGTTTAGACCCAGCAAATGGTAGTGCTTTCACACCCAGAACCCGCAGGTGCGGTAGGCACCTGACCTCCGTGACACCAGGATACAAAATAATATGATGACAAGCGAGAGCTACAGCCTTGTCACGTTCTCCCTAAACCAAATAGATCTCTGCAGGTGTCCATACTTAGATTAAGCATTAGATAAGACGGCAAAAAGGGGCACTCTAATGTTTGGCATTATTCTGGCAAGAAATCCAACAGAAGTAAAGAATCCTCTAAGCTTCCTCTTTTTGGTCATTGAAACAGGATAACATTATATGATGGGACTGAATCTCTTTACCAAGGTCCCAGCATTATACCGCTGCCATAATCAATCAAGATTCGTCAAAGCCAGCTATACCTCCTACTTGAATCTGGATATATATGACTAAACAGCAGGTAATTGGGGAAAGTTCCTATAAAGCTCCATTTATGGATGTATAAGCTTGTATGTCCACAAGCTTAGTACACACGGTACACTTGCTCATGTTGATAAAGTACAGCCAAACTGAGAAAAAATAGCATGTACCCCAAGGTTGTTGACTTTGCATATATTTTGAAACTGAATAGTCACTTGTTGTGGGTGAGAGCTATTAATTGCTCTCTGTATAATTCTAGATCTTCTGATTTGCATTCAGGGGTCGTTTCTGGACATGTTCGGCGGTCATATGAGGGACCCCCCCCACATGTTATCAACACGTAGTTGTTAACAAACGGACAAGCTATTACATTGATCTAATCTACGTCAGATAAAGGATTGGACGCTTGGAATGCTTTTTTTTCGGAGAACCCTTACAGACACACAAATAGAGCGCGTTTAGTTCATATACGTTTATGTTTCAGAACGCCAACTAGCAGTGTCTCTCATGTACAATAACATCATCCTTTATATAAGGAAATAATTTTATGCAATTTCTGTCCATGTAATCCCCATTACCATAGTAACCAAAATGAAAACCCACAGGAATTTGAATTGACGTTTTCTTCTATCCACACAAGAACTGAGGTTTGAGTCAAAGAAATGTCCATTTAATTTAATATCTGGTCTGCTTCAAGTTACACAGGAAAGCTTTTCAGGTGATATAAAGATTTAAATAAATGCTTAGGTTGAGTTTTTGGCCTAGCTACATAAACGTGAACGAACTTACATAAAAAGCATGTAGTATAAATCACCGGAAGTTAGATCAAGGTTATCTCAATTAATATTGTAAACTATAAGATCTGGGACTTGAAGCATTTTCGAAACAAAATTATTCACACTGCGCAGAATCGGTATCACATGTGTACGACTCTGATATTTAATGTTTATGGGCGTCACAATATGAACCCCAAAATGCACCTCGACTTCTAAATACACCAGCTGCGTATAAATGTAATGAAGAGGGTATTGTGGTCCGTTCAAATATGTTTGTCAAGAAATGTTTCAAGGCAAATTACATAAACATGGCTATTTTTGTGGAAAGGACCTCGCTGAATAAGTAATTTATTGCAAGCATGCAAAATGTAAATAGAAGGTGTTTCCTAGAAATATAACACATTTTGATTTTACAATTTGACAATTGAGATAAGTGGTCTCACATTGCCACCCTGGAAAAGGTTCGTTGTAAGTAGAAACGACCTCTGGCGGAGGGTGCAGATTTTCTAGTGACAAGGTCAGCTGATTCGGGAAGGAAGGTCAAGAGCGGATAATTTGGTACTATCTCTGCTAAAATTATCTTTCATATTACATGATTCTATCTGGCAATGTACGAGTCATCGGGGAATTAAGTCCTGATAACGTTTCAGTTTTTTAATTCATTCCGTGTTTCGGAGCTCACCAGAATTCCCAAGGATGAATGTCTTATTTCATGTTCCTCCTGCACCTGCCTGACCCTTTGCCATTGAAGCTGATCCGAGGATTTCATTCAGCTCAGTGTGAGGTTAAATGTAATATTTGAAAAACATTACGTCACGTGACAATTGAAAAAGACTGTGAATTTCCTCAGTGTTCAAAAGAATAGAAACTTAACATCGGAGGGAGGACTAATATGACGTTAAGGCATCATACCCAGCAAAAAACCTTACACCTACAATCAGTCCAAAAGTTGTTTTCAAATAGTTTAATAAGACTCGACAAAGTTTACTTTATTTTAAACCTGGTACAGTGTCCTTTCTGATGGCATACACAATTTTAACTTTTCATTCATATTGATTTGTAATTTAACCGCTTAGATATGTTTAAAATTTAGAGGTAAGCTATTTTACGGACCTAGTAAGAGATGGCCACTTTTTTAAAACAGCATGACAGTTTCGCAAACCTTTTTTCCCTTTCATCACGTTCCTTTCTACCCTTAAAGTGCAATTTAAAATTTTAATACAAATACATTATCAAAAATTTAAAAGAATTTTTTTTATATATTCATGTAATTTCAGATAAGTCCATTAAAAATGGCTTACTGTCACAGGGTGCTTCTAATAGGGTACAATCTTTGGTGTCGATCCACCACATAATCCGGATTTAAGAACGTCCTCAAGAAATATATTCTTATGTACAGTCACTCATGCATAAACGAACCTGTGAATATGGACCGAATGCAAACACGTGTTGGGGAGCACCCCACAATAGGAGTAGGCTTGCATAAGAATAGCATCATTGTTTAATGTAGCTAGTCAGCAAATAATTAATGCAATTTCTGTTGCATTATAAGGTTATCCTTATGGTAATAGAAAACCTAATGAAGGCTAAAAGAATGAGAACTGATTTTTACTTCTACCGACAAGAAGTGTCTTTTGAGTCACACAAATGTCCCTTAATTAAAAAAAATGATCTGCTGAAACATCGAAAGAATTCCTTCAAGTTACAAACGAAAGCATTTCAAATATTAGAAATTTTCAGTAAGAAATGCATGGGTTAACTCTTCAGCCAGGTAAAATAAACATGAACTGAGTTGCATTAAACAATCAATGTGATATATAACTCGGAAAATATATCAATGTCATCCCGATTAAAGTTGTAAAATATTTTAAAGTGATCAATGGACTTGACTGTCACCTGTTTTGGTTGAAACGTTCTGATACGAAGTGTGCTTTCTAAGATATCAATGCAAATGGATTATTAACTAGTTGAAAGTAGTTATATCGTTCATCGATGAAATGAAGGTTCATACCTTATATTTTCCGTGTAATACGTCTGTTCACAATCAAAGTCATCTGAGCTAAAGCGATCACTTTTTGCTCGTCGTCCGTCTGTCTGTCTGTCGGTCTGTCCGTCTGTCCGTTAACAGTGCACAAATCGTAACCACTAAATCTAGAAACGTCTTACTGTTTTTCCATTGAGGTCCATAAAAAACTCCTTGGGACCTGAAATAATGTCACTGTGATCTTTATCTTCCGAGCTATTGTACCCGACAGAATATTAAAAAAATGGCAGAAAAGCTCCACTATCTGAATAACTAATGCATTGATTGCTATGATTCTTTCCATATATTAACTTGAAATTAAGTCACTGTGACCTTTATTCTCTGAGCTGAGAGGCTTGTAAGTACCCCAAAGAATTAAATAAAAATATGATACAAAAACTCCAGTATACGAATAACTAATGCATCGAGTGCCATGATTCTTTCCATGTATATTAATCATGGAATTTTCCATCGTTTCCCGAAGACTGGTGGCGCCACATGTATTTTTTTAATTTTTACGCATTTTTTTCTCTGTTTTTTAGACCTTCAGATGAAGCAGTTCGTCCATGATCTGTAAAACTTTTCAGACCCGCAATAGCAGACGTCAAGCGCTTTGATGGGGACTCTAGACCAATTCCTGATCATTTATTTTAACCAGTCAGAAGACATTTGTCAACATTTGCAGCCGACTGTAAAAGAACACACCTAGCTCAAGAGGGTGTGTATACTAAAATGTTTACATTTTATGACCTTCAGATGAAGCAGTCCGTCCGTTAACAGGGTACACATCATAACCGTTAGACCTAGAAATTTCTAAATGTACATCAAAGGTGGTCATAGGGAAAGCTCTTTCGAAACCTGAAATAAGGTCTTGGTGACCTAAATTGTGCAAACTACAGGCTATAAACATCATTTTGATCACTCAGTCAGTCAGATAGAGAACATATCGTAACCGTTAGACCTAGAAACTCCATTCAGTAAGTCGAGGGAGGTCCTAGGCCAATCTACTTGTAAACTTGAAATTAGGTCACTGTGATCTATATTCTTTGTGCTATGTGGATCGAAAGAACCCCCAAGAATAATTAATAATTTGATACAAAAGCTCCGATAACTAAATAACTAATGCATTGATTGCCATTTTGACTGTATATTGATCATTGAATGATCCATCATTTCATGAAGACTGGTTACGCCGCCTGTATTTTTTATCTTTTTTTTCGCACTTTTTTTTTTGTTTTTGAGACCTTGTTTTTTGAGACCTTGTGATGAAGCAGTCCCTCCGTTGATAGGGCACAAATCATTCCCGTTTGACCTAGAAACTTCAAAACTGTACATCCAGGGAGTTCCTAGGCAAATCTCCTTGGAAACCTGCAATTAGGTCATAGTGACCTATATTTTCTTAACTACAGGCTGAAAATACGATTTTGAGCACCCTGTATTTCAGACGGGGCACAAGTTGTGTCGGTGAGGACTAGAACCTTCTAACATTACATTCATAACAGGCCCTGGGTACATCAAAATGGAAACCTGAAATTAGGCCATGGTGACCTATATTTTTGTGAACTACGGGCCAACAAATACATAATCTTTAGCACACTGAAAATAAGATGGGCACAAATGTACCTGCTGAACCTTGAATGTTCCGATGTAATATATAGGCAAATCATGGGCAATATCCGTGGAAACCTGAAATTAGGTCATGGTGACCTCTATTTTGCGTGCTTCCGGCCAATACATCTTAGGTAATCTACATGGAAACCAGAAATTAGGTCATGGTGACCTATATTACTGGCCTAAAACATTTTAGGCACGCAGGCAGTCAGACAGGGTATAAAACCTTACTGTCGGACCTTGAATCTTCAGTCTTGACATCCAGGGATGTCCTTAAAAAATGAGCATTGCCATTTTTAGTACAGCTGACTGCATATTTTATGGGAATGGCTGGACATATCATAATGAATCTTATTCTTCCTGTTAATATTGAATAACTTTAATAGCTGCAGTTGAATGGAGAAACCACCTACAAAATATGTCATTCAGATGATAAAATTCCCTTTGTGAATGTCTTCCCTTCAGCTGAGCGTCCTGACCCGTGGGTCACTTGTTTTGTAAACTGGTGTTCTAAATCTGGATTTGTTTTCGGCACGGTGAGTCAAAATAAAAGTCAGCCAGATTTGTCACAACGGAAGATACGGTAATTTTCCGCCTGCGCTTTAATACACCCGGCTGGTTTGTAAATTTAAGCATTAATGTGGTACAAGCCTGGCCCAGACACATACAAACCTCGGATTGTCTGGAACACGCTCTTTGCTGCAATGCTTGCCGAGTGAACCTAGTCTTTCGCCCTGTGATCAGTTAGACTTGTGAGACCCGCAATGGCAGACGTCAAGCGCTTGGACGAGGACTCTAGACCTAATTCTTATCATTTATTTTAACCAGTCAGAAGACATTTGTCAACGTTTTCAGCCACCCGTAAAAGAACACAACTTACTAAGGACGGTGTAAATGTATACTAAAATGTTTACTTTCCGTCACTATCTGAAAGGTGTATAAATAAAATATGTCTTTCCGTTATTGTGTCTATATATTTTATAGTTATATATCTTTATATATATATATACATATATATATATATATATATATATATATATATATATATATATATATATAAATACAGTTTAACTTCTAAATGACCACCATACGGTTCCGGATCAGAGTGATGATCGTGTAATGGGGATTGGTCATCTGAGACGGGACCCTAGGCCCTTGTCATATGGAAAACTGTAATGCAATTATTATGTAAACAATCGGTAATCGTTACATAAGGCTTTGAAAATAAATAAAACATGTGGATTTAAGTCTAAACCCACCGTGTGGTAGCCGTCTCTAACTCCTGTCCCTCGCACGACATGGCTATCAATCACAAAGCCCTATGGACATTGTTATAAACAATGATTCTATTAACCTGCAGCAAAAATAACATGTACGCTGAGTATAATATGTATTTTATCGCACATTGTAGACATTGTTACAAGGTACACAATGATATCTCTCGATTTGTTTGGTGTATTTTGAGTGACAGTGTAATTTTATGCCGTTATGTCTTGACAAAAAGGAAGAAATAATCTGCATGCTAATTCAGTACTTTTCTCGCCATTAGAAGGCATGGGCCCCTAGCATCTCGATTAGTCCTTTTTTTTTGTCTGAGATAAAAAATGTCGCAAGTCCAGGGCATCTATTTCATGAATAATTAACACATTTGCAAGTGTTCGGGCGAATCACAAGTTTCAATCAAGCCAAACATAGGAATATAATAAGCAATACACTGTTCGCGTGCCGCCTGAACAAGAACGTGTGTAACAGAATCCGACAAGCTGATTTGATTGGCTTGAGTCTCGATGCTTAATAATTTCCGGCAATGCTAAACGTTTGATCAAAACATCGCACCAGATGTATGCGCATGCCATTTGATTGGTTCTATTGCTTTGATTATTATTCTTGAAATATATGACAGACAGGGTCGCGGAATCAAGGTCTGTTCGTCCGTGGTCATGTCACAGACCTGGTAGTAAGACGATGGTATGCCATTCACATATTTAATATTATTTAATTGTGTGCATATATGATTGTATGTCGCTGGTAAGTTGTCTGCAAGCGTGTCAAAATAAAATGTCTCTCATGTAACCTTGCACTCACTGATGATAGTGATGAGGCAGTCTAAATGGGGCATAATGTACCGCCAGCATAATTTCACTTCGTATCAACACAAACACGAGTATTGTTCTCGTAGCACAGACAGCTCTTTATCATGTTTAATGCTATTGTTTAATAACCAATTATATCCAGACATTGTCGGTCCATCCGATTGATAGAGTGTGCACGTGGTCCTCATAATCACTTGTTGATTTATGTCTTGTCCGGGTTATTTTCCACTCTACTCAGAGGTCAACTGAAAACTAGAATACCCATAATTACAACATGCCACATCTAGGTTTACTCTGTACGCAAAACGGCAACCCCCGTGAGTGGTTTCGAAAAGAACGCGGGGATGCGACACGAAAGTACTCCGAAGACAGGCGAAAATATATTTGCGGAAATTTTGGTGGCAAGGGGACGTACAAGACAGTTTTGAGCGCATAAACACTTTTGGACCATGCCCAAATAGTCATTATAAAGTAGGATACGCCCTCTCAAAATTCCATATTTTTCACGCATATAATCTGCCGATGGCGCTCTCGTTATGAAATAACGAGGAACACAAACGCACCTATGTACACAATATAGATTTTCATGGCGAAGTTTAGGGCTAAGTTTAAACATTTTCAAACTATAATGACTTGCTATTAATTCGATGTAGGCATGGAAATAATCCAGAAAAAAAATTGTTAATTTAAGATATTTCACAAAATCTTAATGCCAAGTGTTGGTCAGTTCGCTCTGGATTTTCTTTTCACAATGTTTGACTGTAGGACCTTTATACGTAGAAAAGTTATTTGACCTATAGGTTTAGTTATTCAATAAAACCCCTTTGTTGTGTCTGTATCATTTTATCAATATGTTTACGAAATACCGTGTTAGGTCATGATCAAGTCACGTCTCTTGTACTAAGCCTATATTAAAGTTTACAAAAACATTTAAAAATTAGTGTCTGAATAGCTGACAACAGAGGGCAGACTTTGTCAGACTTTTCGGGCATATGTCCTGAAGTTTTCTTTGTATATTGTTTTATTTGATAGGTTGTTTTATTACTCGTTGTCTAGACCGCCTTTTACGGCCAAATGGTTAACAGCAGGCGGGGCCAGACGATGGAAAAAGGTAGATTTCTAAAGTCATCCTAGTTAAAACAGAAAATCCTGCCTGTCTCTTGCATGGGGGACGCTGTGGTGGACTTTCTAAAATATTATTTGGAAGAATAGAAATTAATGAAAATAAAGAAAGGCACATTTTAAAGTGAAATGAAAACTTTTTATGATGAACATTTTACGACGTGTTTATTACCTGACAATATGTGTGTAACATATTATTATAAAATACTTGAATCTTAAATTCAGGAAACCAATATCGCTGACTTCTTGTGTCTCATTATATAGAGCATATGCCATACCTTTCTCTCTGGCCTCAGGTGTTCAAAAGATATGTCAAACAAGTGACCCATGGCCATAACGCTCAGCGGAATTCAAGCAGCCTAGAACCTCCCTGGATATAAAGTTCTACTGTGTAAATTTTCTGGGTCTAACGGTTACGGTTTGTGCCCATATTAACCGCGGCCACTTCATTTGAAGATCTCAAATATAGAGAAATTATTGCGTAAAAAAATAGAAAAAAAGTACAGGTGGTGCCACCAGTCTGTAGGAACTGATGAAACACTCCATGATCAATATGTATGGATAAAAACATGACAATCAATCAATCAGTGATTCAGATACTGGAGAAATACTGATGAAATACTCCATGTTCAATATGCATGCAAAGAATCATGGCAATCAATGCATTAGTTATTCAGATATTGGAGCTCTTGTATCAAAATTGAAATTATTCTTGGGGTATTAAAGTGCCCCATAACTCAAAGGATATGGGAACCAGAGACATAATTTCAGGTTTCCAAGGAGATTTTTCATGAAATTCCCTGATGTCATGTTAGAAGATTCTAGGTAATATAGTTACGATTTGTTCTCTGTTAACGGACGACCAATTCATATGAAGGTCTAAGAAAAAAGACAAAAAAGACGTATTAATATATATATATATATATATATATATATATATATATATATATATATATATAACTCTGAAGAAAAACAACACTGTTAATTCACAACAGTCTGTTTCACGGGATGCGACCCGATCATCAGGTGAATGTGGTTAGAAATATATATATATATATATATATATATATATATATATATATATATATATATATATCACCAATTTTTATAGTCTGCGGGAACTGATGAAACACTCCATGTTCAATATGCATGCAAAGATTCATGGCAATCAATGCATTAGTTATTCAGATATTGGAGCTTTTGTATCAAAATTTAAATTATTCTGGGGGTATTTACGTGCCCCATAGCTCAAAGGATATGGGTACCAGAGACAAAATATCAGGTTTAATCACGTTAAAAGATTCTAAGAAATATAGTTACGATTTGTTCCCTGTTAACAGACGAAAACCGTATTTTGAAGGTTTAAAAATAGAGAAAAAAATGTGTAAAAACTCGAAAATAATAAAGTGGCGCCATTAGTCTGCAAGAACTGATGAAACACTCCATGATCAATATGCTTGGAAAATATGACGATCAATGCATTAGTAATTCAGATACTGGAACTTTTTCTAATTTTTTTTAATGGGGGGAGGGGTTACTTACGAGCCCCATAGCTCGGAGGATATGAGAAAACAGCGACCTAATTTCGAGGTTAATAGGAGAATTTTCATGACGATTTGTGCCCTGTGAACGACCAGAGGGACGACGGACAAAGGGTGACTGCTAAGCTATAAAGAAAGCTGTCCTTTCCCCACGGCAGCAAATGACACCCCCCCCCCCCTCATTGTACATACATACAAATATATACATTGCTATTGAGTTAAGGGCCATATTTTGAAACCTTTGCAAGGGTTTCACTCGGTAACTTAGTCGACTTGTTTGGGAGCAATTTCACTCAAAATTTTATAAATGGATTTTGATGAATGTTTGTTAAGTAAACTTTCATTTAGTTTTGAAGATGATCATCATAATATAATTTTAATGTAAATTTTTTTTCCATTATAAAATATAGCATTGTATGTCTACCGGCCAGAGTATAAGGGCTGATTTTACCCATGCACAGCTTGCCCAGCTGTGATCGAACCAATGGGGTTTTGTACTGTAACATACGTTTTGTGGGATAAAGGAAAGTTTGTTATAGCCCTAGAGGAGGTTTTTGTGTAGGCTCTGACTACATTTCTAGTTACATCATACATTCTTCTACTACATAAGTCTTGATGTATCTCCTATAGTCAGACTTTTATTGTTAAAAAAATAAACCTGTTCATCCGTTTTACTCTTAATTGTTTACGACATTGTATTAAGGTAGATCTTTATACAGATTACGCCGTGATGAATTCCGAAAAATGACGTTCCCACGGTCCTAGTGGCATTACTATATTTACCAAACTCTCACTCTTCAGGTGACCCACCATATATTTGAGATATAAAACATACCAAATAATGCTTTTTTATGAAATCATATTGAATAAGTGTATCTTAATTTCACGTGATATATGACAGTATCTCATATTAATGGTCTTTGTGTCGTTATGGTCGGCGAGGTCGAGATTGTAAACGGGGTTCTCTTATAAAATATAGGTAACTGCCGATTCAATTGCGTCTTTCAAAAACATCTTAATTTAATTTTCTCTCGTTCGGTTTATCTCATCTAAGGGATCATTCATCTTCTATTTCACTCTTGTTTAACTAATGAAATTGTTTGAAAATTCTGATTCCATTGTGCTCTCAATTTTCCGGGGTAACCAAGGTCTCAGTTAATATATTTACGTATTTCTTCGGTGAATTGAGATACTTCTAAAAACCCTTAGTATTCTATTATTTTTAATGGTAGACTGTACAAATAAGGTCCGTATGGAATCATGATTAATGAGTAGAATTATTAGTATAAGATCGTAATAAATGGAATAATAAATAAAACCTTAAAATAACTCTAACGAAATTGCAAGTGTGTCGATTTCCTTCAGTGTATAATTGAATTATATACGTAAGAACGAAGGACCGTTGAGTAAGCAAAGCGTCTAATTTAGACGAAAACGCCCAGAATAGTAAAAGAAAACGACTAGGAGTCTTCATTTTAAAGAATGCCAGCCACCCCCGTGTGGGTGTCCCTATTGTGGGATGCTCAAAGCCTAATTTTGCATTCACTCATTCGGCTCATGTTCATTCGTTCATACGTGACTGAACATATTGGAATATTTCTTGATGACATCCTTGAATCCTGATCATGTGTCGGATCCACACCAAAATATAATTCTCGAAATGCCCTGGAAAATTTGCATAATCCGTTCATGATTGCGTAAGTTATGTTGATAACACACAAACACACACACGAAAGGGGTTGAACTCATACCCTTCTGGCGGAGGCAATTATTTTCCGGTTTTGTAATTTCTGGCAAATCAGCTCAGTAGTTACCTGTGCCAGTCACAGCGCAAAAGAAAAAAAAAAAAACAGCATACCTACACCAAGGCTGTTTCGAACTTTCTAATTCACAAGACTGCAAGGACGGAAGTCGTATCGGTTCACTGTGAGAATATATATATATATATAGACAGGCATAAATGACCCAACAACGAATTCCCAATTCAGTGAACATATTCTTGTACAACGCACTACACTACAAATTACGTATGATTACATTGTCCTATTATTATAAATATATATATATATATATATATATATATATATATATACAAACTTATTTTTTTCCCAGCGGATTGTACATATAGTTATTATATAACTAATCGCGGCATTCTCCATGGCGCAGATTATGCCATTCTGTGCTCTGTAGGGTAGGGGTGAAGGAAACCGGACGACCCACTCTCATAACCACACGGAGATCAAACCTGGTTCGCCAGCGGAGAAAGCCGAGCGTTTTACCACTCTCCGGTATATTAAACATAAAATGTACTGAGCATGTGGCACGAGCTTATTTTAAAATGTTTTCAAAATCGTAGCTGCCCCAAACACCTGCTGCCCACCTGCCAAATGCTAAACTCGTCACAAAGGTTAAAAATGACAAACGGAAGTATAGATCGCTAAATTGTGAGCCTGACCAGTAATTTGGCCTTGTTAGACTGCAGGATGACATAAATAAATCAACTTGAAACTGATTTTCATTAGAAATGACAAACTTATCAGGTGTAAAATTAAAGCGTTTTTCAAAAACGTTTTTATTATATTTATTTTTATGGGAAAGTTATAATAACCCGTTTTACTGAAAACAATTAATCTGAGATTTTGTAATAAGAAAGAATCTAAGTAAAGGAACAGACAAAATAGAAACAGAATATTGATATGCTGTAAAACGCATAGCATTTTTTCTCTGAGCCGTTTGTATATAAACAAAGCAAACAAAGATATATATATATATATATATATATATATATATATATATATATATATATAAATATAATAAATATAACCCGATTCTAAGGTCAGTATGGTGACTTTATAACGGCTTTGGTATTCTTTATATTTGAATTTAAATGACCTTATAACATTTAAGGCCGTCATTTTATAACTTGAGACGCAGTGAGTCCGGCTCGAGTTTGTAGTCCACCATAAACTCCCGTATATGTAAAATACAACTGACGGACATTTGAATATTTACATTTGCTCGAAACCCTTTAAATTGACCAGCAAACCCCGACCAGAAATAAATAGGGCACACACTGCTAGAAACAGCTACGACCCTTAATGTATTAGACAAAACAAGGTCATGTGGCTGGTAGGTTTTGGCTGTTACGAGAACTATCAACAACGATGTTTAGCTAAAATGCGAGACACTGCCAAGAACCAGCTGCAACCACACTGACCAAAGCACTTATCATGAACACTGACCAGCCACACTGACCTGCACACTAAGCAAAATCACGAGGTCCAACCGGAAACATTAGTTCTCACAACTCAACTTCTACGTCGAAATAAAATTCTCCGGGTTACGAGATCAAAATACAAAGCAACGGGTGAAAATATATTTTTAACAAATTTTCCGATTCGGAGGAAATATCTAGAATTTGTCAGCTTACAGGAAATATACAAAAGTGTGCTTCATTTCCTTAAGGAGTACAACGTTTAGTCAATTTTCATCCAACCCAATGAATTCTTTGACCTCATTAGCCTTTTTACTCTTTCACGAAATAGTTTCCGCGAAAACGAGGCGCAGCATTTCCGACAAACATTTGATGTTTGTTTGTGGCCTTAAAATGCCTGTTGCCGAGGACCAGGGGCGTCAATATATGTGAGAGACTGGGAAGGGGGGCTGGATAGGGGGGGGGGGGGGGGGTCATTGTAATCTTATATATATATATTGGAAATGAAATATATTAATAATTAGAAATATATACTTTGGTTCCATGTATGAGTTTACCGTGAAATATGTTATATCTAAACCTGGTTTTTAATTAATCTATACTGGATATATGGTACATTATTTTCTAAAACCTTATACTTAATTGTAATATATTTGAAATGTGTTATACAGACACTGAATGTACATATATATATGTGTGTGTGTGTGTGTGTGGGTGTGTGTTTGAACGTCTGTGTTTGCGAGTATCCCCCACCCCCCCCCCCTTCCGCCTTGGAAGACAAATTGACGCCACTGCTAAGGACGTAAAATATTAACATAGTCCTTGTTTTATCTTTATGACTTGGATAGGAAGTCAAATAGCAACCCGGGTTCGATCCCCGAAAATGTTTATGATAATGGGTTCTCGTGGCTGGTCGTTTTTTTCCGGATCCTTCCGTTTCATTCACCCCCATGCAGGCTACTGAATACCACCGTCTGTGAGGTAGAGAGTCCCTCGCATTAATACCATTATACAATGTATATAAATTATATGTACATTTCATGTACATTCATGTACAATAATATACCGTTTATATTTTTAGTGTATAAGTCAATTTGTTTCATACTTCATACTTTGCTTTATATTTGTGATTTCTCATTATTACTTGTTGTTTACGACATAAATACGTAATGCTGTACACAACTGCGCTTCAGGTTTTCTTCTGGGAATAACCTTTTTCTTTCGATTCTCATTATTTATTAATCAAAAGGCAGGTATCGCGGACCCGCCGACATGTATTTATGGTATTGAATTATTAATTGTTCAGTGAGGTTTTACGACTTTGACGTGGCTCGTAACATTAAGGTTACACTGATGACACACATACTTGTCAGAATTTATCAACATTCATCATTTCATGTCAACTCAGCCGCGTCCAATGATAAACAGGGAAACGGCGGAGACCATCCCTGTCAGTTGCTGATTACCAGAAACAAATTCCCTTTTTAAAAGGTCATAAAATAGCTGCAGATCTAATTCATGGTCGATTAGAGGAAACTTTTAATAAAATGGCTTTCGGAATAGGCTGAATGATTGAATTTGATGATATATTAATGTTTGATAATTTGAAGATTTATTTTAATCATTGGGTATGAAAGAAAAAGAGCGCTATAAATAAATGTTTCATTTTAATCTTATATATGCTTTCATATATTCGCATTGAAATTTCATTTCAACCTGTGATTGCCGTCAGCGTTGTACACATTGCAAGAAATTTTAATAAAATGGTTTACAAAACAGGCTGAATGATTGAATTTGATGGAATATTAATATTTGATAATTTGAAGATGTATTTTAATCATTGAGCATGAAAGAAACAGAGCGCTATAAATAAATGTTTCATTTTATTCTAACATACCCTTTCATAAATATTAGCAGTTAGAAATTTCATTTCATCCTGTCATTGCCGTTGTACACATAGCAAGAAAATGTGTAAAATTACGATATGTTTAATATCAGGTTTTAGTTAATATTTCCAAAAATATATATTACGTTTTTTGACAGTAAAACACTATATTATGTTAACATCATTTATAGTCAGAGCCTATATTAAAATTTATAGTTGTTATTCATGCATTACATTATATCAAGCAATACTTGACGGGTTTGATCTCCGAGTGTGCAGCTCTCCCGGTCGCTATTTTGTGATCATGTGACATAACATGTGCAACCACTGTGCCCAAAGATTATGAAATTACCTTCCTTGCACGGACAAAGACGGTATATCTGTACTGGGCTCACTGAAAATGTATGACGAGTATAATGTTCCCACCATACAGAAAACAATAGCATAGCAATGATAAATAGCGTAAGATAGGCGTGAGAAGATATATGATTATATAATAATATGATATGTATCAAGATACCAAGTTCTGATAATTTGTCGAATAGAAATGATAGTTATTGGTTCAAACATTAGATGGCATATCAAAGGTTTTACTCAAACTGCAAGCTTTACCTAAACAGGCATGTCTGGCCTAACATTATGAAGACTTTAGCTTCCAATTTCACAGCCCCAAGGCTAGGTTTTCCCCTTGATTGGCTCCGCCAAAGCCGAGCGAGGCCAGTCAGGTTTTATCTCAAATCTGTCCCCTCTTCTCCCTGTTTTTCTGTTTGCCAATTATCTAGCTTGCTTACAAGACAGACTGAGGGAAATAAGCTTGAGTGACCCCAAGAATTATGCAGACAGGTGAGTTAAGATACAAAGCAGTTTTTTTTTCCGTCATATATTAATTGCCTCCGCCAGGAGGGTATGTCTTCATACCCGTTCGTTCGTGTATGTGTGTTTTATGTTTGCTCACAACAATGCTCACGCAGTCCTCTCATGAAATTTTCAGGGCATTTCCGGAATTGGGCCAATTAGAATTCGATTGGATTTTAGTGTGGATCCGGAATACAATCCAGATTCATGAGCGTCATCAAGGAATATTCACAAATGTAGAGTGACGTATGCACGAATGGTCCTGTGAATATGAGCTGAATAAGCGAAAGAAAACACGTTTTTTGGGAGCATCCCACGATAGGGAAACCCTACGTGGCGGAGTGTTGTATTCCTTAAAAACCAGATTTCCAGTTATAAATATAATCTGCAGCATTTCTTTTCTTTTTTCATTTTGTACGTCTGGTTGGTGTTTCCATCTGGTAGATGACTGTATGTTCATTTAAATATACTAATCAATGAGGATATATTTTGTTTTTTTTTTCCAGCTATTTACATACATTTTCTTTGATATATATGTGATATTTGGGTTACTCTGCGTACATATAAATGAACTCTAGAACAATGGAAATATACTTATAACGGCACTGTGTCGAATGTATGCGCTTTTTTATCTACCTCTGCATGTTAGTTAGCACAGCGATGTTTACAAACTGAAAAATCATGTAACCTAAGGTGGTGAATTGTATATTGGGGGAAGTTGAAAGGTGAATAGTTGTCGATCACTGGTATGCCTGAATTGCCAGATGTCAATGGTAAATGATTGGTTTCGGTTATTTGGTTATAAATACGTAGATGTAAATAAAACGAACAACCAGTGAGCAATGGGATCGGTGTTTTCTCAGTTATTTTTTATAAAAGGTTAAAGGGATTATCTTAAGTTAATAGACGTCAGAGAGAGAGAAGGACCCTTTAAAGTTAATGACTATATAGTTTTTTTATACATTGATCAATACATTTACACATTATCGGCGTTTGAGAAGCTGTGCTATCTGCCAGTGCTCCCTGTATAGCAAAAATACCTTCTGTATAAGTTCCGTCCTCCCAGGCTCCTCGTATGGATACAAAAAGCTGAGAATATATCACACCTTGGTCTGATCTGTAGAGACGGCTGAGAGCCTCGGTATCAGACAGCTATGGCGGTTGTCTTGTACCAAGAATGAGATTAAGCGCATTACGTACTGCCAGTGCTCCATGTATAGCAAAAATGCCTTCTGTATAAGGGCCGTCCTCCCGACTACTCGTATGGATACAAAAAGCTGAGAATATATTACACCTTGGTCTGTTCTGTAGAGACGGCTGAGAGCCTCGGTATCAGACAGCTATGGCGGTTGTCTTGTACCAAGAATGAGATTAAGCGCATTACGTACTGCCAGTGCTCCCTGTATAGCAAAAATACCTTCTGTATAAGGGCCGTCCTCCCGGGCTACTCGTGTGGATACGAAAAGCTGAGAATATATTACACCTTGGTCTGTTCTGTAGAGACGGCTGAGAGCCTCGGTATCAGACAGCTATGGCGGTTGTTAGTACCAAGAATGAGGTTAAGCGCATTACGTACTGCCAGTGCTCCCTGTATAGCAAAAATACCTTCTGTATAAGGGCCGTCCTCCCAGGCTTCTCGTATGGATATACAAAAAGCTGAGAATATATTACACCTTGGTCTGTTCTGTAGAGACGACTGAGAGCCTCGGTATCAGACAGCTATGGCGGTTGTCTTGTACCAAGAATGAGATTAAGCGCATTACGTACTGCCAGTGCTCCCTGTATAGCAAAAATACCTTCTGTATAAGGGCCGTCCTCCCGGGCTACTCGTATGGATACAAAAAGCTGAGAATATATTACACCTTGGTCTGTTCTGTAGAGACGGCTGAGAGCCTCGGTATCAGACAGCTATGGCGGTTGTCTTGTACCAAGAATGAGATTAAGCGCATTATACGTACTGCCAGTGTTCCCTGTAAAACAAAAATACCTTCTGTATAAGGGCCGTCCTCCCAGGCTCCTCGTATGGATATACAAAAACTGAGAATATATTACACCTTGGTCTGTTTTGTAGAGACGGCTGAGAGCCTCGGTATCAGACAGCTATGGCGGTTGTCTTGTACCAAGAATGAGATTAAGCGCATTACATACTGCCAGTGCTCCCTGTATAACAAAAATACCTTCTGTATAAGGGCCGTCCTCCCAGGCTCCTCGTATGGATACAAAAAGCTGAGAATATATCACACCTTGGTCTGATCTGTAGAGACGGCTGAGAGCCTCGGTATCAGACAGCTATGGCGGTTGTCTTGTACCAAGAATGAGATTAAGCGCATTATACGTACTGCCAGTGTTCCCTGTAAAACAAAAATACCTTCTGTATAAGGGCCGTCCTCCCAGGCTCCTCGTATGGATATACAAAAAGCTGAGAATATATTACACCTTGGTCTGTTTTGTAGAGTCGGCTGAGAGCCTCGGTATCAGACAGCTATGGCGGTTGTCTTGTACCAAGAATGAGATTAAGCGCATTACATACTGCCAGTGCTCCCTGTATAGCAAAAATACCTTCTGTATAAGGGCCGTCCTCCCAGGCTCCTCGTATGGATACAAAAAGCTGAGAATATATTACACATTGGTCTGTTCTGTAGAGACGGCTGAGAGCCTCGGTATCAGACAGCTATGGCGGTTGTCTTGTACCAAGAATGAGATTAAGCGCATTACGTACTGCCAGTGTTCCCTGTATAGCAAAAATACCTTCTGTATAAGGGCCGTCCTCCCAGGCTCCTCGTATGGATACAAAAAGCTGAGAATATATTACACATTGGTCTGTTCTGTAGAGACGGCTGAGAGCCTCGGTATCAGACAGCTATGGCGGTTGTCTTGTACCAAGAATGAGATTAAGCGCATTATACGTACTGCCAGTGGTCCCTGTAAAACAAAAATACCTTCTGTATAAGGGCCGTCCTCCCAGGCTCCTCGTATGGATATACAAAAAGCTGAGAATATAGAATGAGATTAAGCGCATTACGTACTGCCAGTGCTCCCTGTATAGCAAAAATGCCTTCTGTATAAGGGCCGTCCTCCCAGGCTCCTCGTATGGATATACAAAAAGCTGAGAATATATTACACCTTGGTCTGTTTTGTAGAGTCGGCTGAGAGCCTCGGTATCAGACAGCTATGGCGGTTGTCTTGTACCAAGAATGAGATTAAGCGCATTACATACTGCCAGTGCTCCCTGTATAACAAAAATACCTTCTGTATAAGGGCCGTCCTCCCAGGCTCCTCGTATGGATACGAAAAGCTGAGAATATATTACACCTTGGTTTGTTCTGTAGAGACGGCTGAGAGTCTCGGTATCAGACAGCTATTGTGGTTGTTAGTACCAAGAATGAGGTTAAGCGCATTACGTACTGCCAGTGCTCCCTGTATAGCAAAAATACCTTCTGTATAAGGGCCGTCCTCCCAGGCTCCTCGTATGGATACAAAAAGCTGAGAATATTTTACACATTGGTCTGTTCTGTAGAGACGGCTGAGAGCCTCGGTATCAGACAGCTATGGCGGTTGTCTTGTACCAAGAATGAGATTAAGCGCATTATACGTACTGCCAGTGGTCCCTGTAAAACAAAAATACCTTCTGTATAAGGGCCGTCCTCCCAGGCTCCTCGTATGGATATACAAAAAACTGAGAATATAGAATGAGATTAAGCGCATTACGTACTGCCAGTGCTCCCTGTATAGCAAAAATGCCTTCTGTATAAGGGCCGTCCTCCCAGGCTCCTCGTATGGATACAAAAAGCTTAGAATATATCACACCTTGGTCTGATCTGTAGAGACGGCTGAGAGCCTCGGTATCAGACAGCTATGGCGGTTGTCTTGTACCAAGAATGAGATTAAGCGCATTACGTACTGCCAGTGCTCCCTGTATAGCAAAAATGCCTTCTGTATAAGGGCCGTCCTCCCAGGCTCCTCGTATGGATATACAAAAAGCTGAGAATATATTACACCTTGGTCTGATCTGTAGAGACGGCTGAGAGCCTCGGTATCAGACAGCTATGGCGGTTGTCTTGTACCAAGAATGAGATTAAGCGCATTACATACTGCCAGTGCTCCCTGTATAGCAAAAATACCTTCTGTATAAGGGCCGTCCTCCCAGGCTCCTCGTATGGATATACAAAAACTGAGAATATATTACACCTTGGTCTGTTTTGTAGAGACGGCTGAGAGCCTCGGTATCAGACAGCTATGGCGGTTGTCTTGTACCAAGAATGAGATTAAGCGCATTACATACTGCCAGTGCTCCCTGTATAACAAAAATACCTTCTGTATAAGGGCCGTCCTCCCAGGCTCCTCGTATGGATACAAAAAGCTGAGAATATATCACACCTTGGTCTGATCTGTAGAGACGGCTGAGAGCCTCGGTATCAGACAGCTATGGCGGTTGTCTTGTACCAAGAATGAGATTAAGCGCATTATACGTACTGCCAGTGTTCCCTGTAAAACAAAAATACCTTCTGTATAAGGGCCGTCCTCCCAGGCTCCTCGTATGGATATACAAAAAGCTGAGAATATATTACACCTTGGTCTGTTTTGTAGAGTCGGCTGAGAGCCTCGGTATCAGACAGCTATGGCGGTTGTCTTGTACCAAGAATGAGATTAAGCGCATTACATACTGCCAGTGCTCCCTGTATAGCAAAAATACCTTCTGTATAAGGGCCGTCCTCCCAGGCTCCTCGTATGGATACAAAAAGCTGAGAATATATTACACATTGGTCTGTTCTGTAGAGACGGCTGAGAGCCTCGGTATCAGACAGCTATGGCGGTTGTCTTGTACCAAGAATGAGATTAAGCGCATTACGTACTGCCAGTGTTCCCTGTATAGCAAAAATACCTTCTGTATAAGGGCCTTCCTCCCAGGCTCCTCGTATGGATACAAAAAGCTGAGAATATATTACACATTGGTCTGTTCTGTAGAGACGGCTGAGAGCCTCGGTATCAGACAGCTATGGCGGTTGTCTTGTACCAAGAATGAGATTAAGCGCATTATACGTACTGCCAGTGGTCCCTGTAAAACAAAAATACCTTCTGTATGAGGGCCGTCCTCCCAGGCTCCTCGTATGGATATACAAAAAGCTGAGAATATAGAATGAGATTAAGCGCATTACGTACTGCCAGTGCTCCCTGTATAGCAAAAATGCCTTCTGTATAAGGGCCGTCCTCCCAGGCTCCTCGTATGGATATACAAAAAGCTGAGAATATATTACACCTTGGTCTGTTTTGTAGAGTCGGCTGAGAGCCTCGGTATCAGACAGCTATGGCGGTTGTCTTGTACCAAGAATGAGATTAAGCGCATTACATACTGCCAGTGCTCCCTGTATAACAAAAATACCTTCTGTATAAGGGCCGTCCTCCCAGGCTCCTCGTATGGATACGAAAAGCTGAGAATATATTACACCTTGGTTTGTTCTGTAGAGACGGCTGAGAGTCTCGGTATCAGACAGCTATTGTGGTTGTTAGTACCAAGAATGAGGTTAAGCGCATTACGTACTGCCAGTGCTCCCTGTATAGCAAAAATACCTTCTGTATAAGGGCCGTCCTCCCAGGCTCCTCGTATGGATACAAAAAGCTGAGAATATTTTACACATTGGTCTGTTCTGTAGAGACGGCTGAGAGCCTCGGTATCAGACAGCTATGGCGGTTGTCTTGTACCAAGAATGAGATTAAGCGCATTATACGTACTGCCAGTGGTCCCTGTAAAACAAAAATACCTTCTGTATAAGGGCCGTCCTCCCAGGCTCCTCGTATGGATATACAAAAAACTGAGAATATAGAATGAGATTAAGCGCATTACGTACTGCCAGTGCTCCCTGTATAGCAAAAATGCCTTCTGTATAAGGGCCGTCCTCCCAGGCTCCTCGTATGGATACAAAAAGCTTAGAATATATCACACCTTGGTCTGATCTGTAGAGACGGCTGAGAGCCTCGGTATCAGACAGCTATGGCGGTTGTCTTGTACCAAGAATGAGATTAAGCGCATTACGTACTGCCAGTGCTCCCTGTATAGCAAAAATGCCTTCTGTATAAGGGCCGTCCTCCCAGGCTCCTCGTATGGATATACAAAAAGCTGAGAATATATTACACCTTGGTCTGATCTGTAGAGACGGCTGAGAGCCTCGGTATCAGACAGCTATGGCGGTTGTCTTGTACCAAGAATGAGATTAAGCGCATTACATACTGCCAGTGCTCCCTGTATAGCAAAAATACCTTCTGTATAAGGGCCGTCCTCCTAGGCTCCTCGTATGGATACAAAAAGCTGAGAATATATTACACCTTGGTCTGTTCTGTAGAGACGGCTGAGAGCCTCGGTATCAGACAGCTATGGCGGTTGTCTTGTACCAAGAATGAGATTAAGCGCATTACGTACTGCCAGTGTTCCCTGTATAGCAAAAATACCTTCTGTATAAGGGCCGTCCTCCCGGGCTACTCGTGTGGATACGAAAAGCTGAGAATATATTACACCTTGGTCTGTTCTGTAGAGACGGCTGAGAGTCTCGGTATCAGACAGCTATTGCGGTTGTTAGTACCAAGAATGAGGTTAAGCGCATTACGTACTGCCAGTGCTCCCTGTATAGCAAAAATACCTTCTGTATAAGGGCCGTCCTCCCAGGCTCCTCGTATGGATACAAAAAGCTGAGAATATATTACACATTGGTCTGTTCTGTAGAGACGGCTGAGAGCCTCGGTATCAGACAGCTATGGCGGTTGTCTTGTACCAAGAATGAGATTAAGCGCATTACGTACTGCCAGTGTTCCCTGTATAGCAAAAATACCTTCTGTATAAGGGCCGTCCTCCCAGGCTACTCGTGTGGATACGAAAAGCTGAGAATATATTACACCTTGGTCTGTTCTGTAGAGACGGCTGAGAGTCTCGGTATCAGACAGCTATTGCGGTTGTTAGTACCAAGAATGAGGTTAAGCGCATTACGTACTGCCAGTGCTCCCTGTATAACAAAAATACCTTCTGTATAAGGGCCGTCCTCCCAGGCTCCTCGTATGGATACAAAAAGCTGAGAATATATTACACATTGGTCTGTTCTGTAGAGACGGCTGAGAGCCTCGGTATCAGACAGCTATGGCGGTTGTCTTGTACCAAGAATGAGATTAAGCGCATTATACGTACTGCCAGTGGTCCCTGTAAAACAAAAATACCTTCTGTATAAGGGCCGTCCTCCCAGGCTCCTCGTATGGATATACAAAAAGCTGAGAATATAGAATGAGATTAAGCGCATTACGTGCTGCCAGTGCTCCCTGTATAGCAAAAATGCCTTCTGTATAAGGGCCGTCCTCCCAGGCTCCTCGTATGGATACAAAAAGCTGAGAATATATCACACCTTGGTCTGATCTGTAGAGACGGCTGAGAGCATCGGTATCAGACAGTTATGGCGGTTGTCTTGTACCAAGAATGAGATTAAGCGCATTACGTACCGAAAGGTTTCTGCGCACCGACGGGTGAATGTGATAATTTCCTCAAAGGAACAATACGAGATTAGAAAATTTAGATGGAACAGGAAAGTTACTGCTCTGGTGCAAGATAACACACAGTTGGACTTGACCCCATTCTTAGCTTTAAGCGAGCTTCCACTGAAAACATTAAAATACACTTATTTGAAACTTTGAGTACTGTCAACAATAAGTAAGTACTTGACTTATTAATGTTGCCCTGTTTATTATGTGGAATAAACATAACTGCATTTATTTTAAATGTGGCATTTTATTTGACATAATAATGAATGAATAATATATATATAATGTGTTTCATATACCAGATAATACACTTATTTTCTGTAAATTGATTGGAAATTGAAAAAAATCGCCATGCGTGTCAAAGTATATATATATATATATATATATATATATATATATATATATATATATATATATAATGGTCCAACCAATCCGGCACCACCTCCAAATGTCTGACCGGATCTTTCGGTGGTAATGATATACAGGCTGATACAAATGAGAATCGTCAATAGGATATTCCATAGATTACATATATAGAGACAATTTATAAGCACAGCATTTATAATACAACACATATCAGCTGTGCCTTTGCCGTAGCCGCGGCCATAAACGACCGTAGTAATTACGATCAGACATGTGTGAGCATCGTAGTTATTGGTCAGAAAACACTAAACTGTCAGTGTAACTGTGCTCTGCATGATACCATGGATCATAAATGACCAGGCGTATAGTTAAGAGGCCTTCCAGAAGATAACACGTGTGACCATTAATACCCATCGGACTGATACCCACCAAGCAATAACATATCCGATCGACCAGTCTATGCTTATTGGCTTTGCTCCGGAGTTCACAAATGGACATAGCTATTTAGCCTGGAAAGATATCACAAGTGTGAGCATTTCTATGCATTACATTTATAAGTTACAGGGAGGTATAAAACTTACAAGTCTTTGGACCTATAGGTATCTGCAGTCAAAACAATACGCTCCCAAGGCAGCGGAAATCTTGCGCTTCTAAAGAAGCAACTGATTTTCACGCTGCCAGCTTTGACCGTTTATGATATATTTAGACACCAGATGTCGGTTCGTTTTCCGCTGAAAAAAAAGTGCGTATGATGTGACAAGCAGCCAACCAGATGCCAATAAACAAAAACTCGACAGGCAATCCTGGCTCCGCTCATTGCTGCGCTTCAAGCGCCGCTTGATGAGAGTTAACGGTCGAATTTTAATTGCCCCCACCGTATTCTCGCATCATCGACTGACTCGATTTTGACATTATGACTGTGTTAGCGTAGCCATGTATCTGTTGTCTGCAGAACTGAAACTAGCCAGCGAGGTGTGCTTTGTTGTTACGTTTCGTTTGAATTACAACTCACTGGCCGGGCATCCTATGTGCCCAAGGCCCTAAGCAAACCACGTGCGGGACAATTCTCTTTGAGCCTGTGGCCAGTCCAGACGGTTATCGGGGCGATGGGCTGTCATTCAAAACGAAATGAACATGATTGGCTGCGTGTATTCCTCGCTTGGCCGTGTCTTCCAGCACAAGGTCTCATCCTATTGGACAAAAATACAGTGCTCCCCTCTGGTGTAGCAATTCAGGATACGAGGTCATAACAAACAGCGCTTACGATATAGGGAGTAGGCCTATAGTTAAAGCGCTGTGTAAAGAGCGTATACAAACAAACGAATGATTTTTTATCAATTCCTCAATAAGAAGTTCGCTTCTAAGAGAGTCTAGGTCAGGCCATAACACAGTTTTAAACCTTATACATTTTATCCAATGACACTTGCCCGCAATAACTATAAACCCAACTCGTTTTGCCTCTGTGGTCGTTTTAAGGCCATTGTCCTTTTTGTCTCGTCGTTCCCAGAATTCACAAGTACTGTAACCTTGATCCTGACCTACCGTAAAGACGCCAGTTTTCTCTTCATACTACCGTAAATACTGATACAGTAATCACACACAAGTCTTCTTTATAGCCCGGAGTCGGCGTATCAGTTGACAGAGTGTATTTGGACCAATAATAATGTTTGTCCTGTAATAATAATTTTACTTTTTCTTTCGTTGTTTGGATTGAATTCAGACGGTTGATATGCGCCCGTAACATCCTATGTGGGATGACGTCACGGCTAGCATTTAAAAAAGATATTAAATAATAAAACGCACCATTCTCAAGTTCAGACTGCGTTATATTCTGCATGACAGTGGAAAACAAATAAACAAGTCATATTTAAATACCAACAGAATTTCTGAGCTCTTTAGTAACACACATTACTATATGTATTAAAACACAAGGGAAAAGATGGCAAGAGATGCTATAATTGTTTTAAGCTGTATTTTTTTCTTATTAAGGGGAAAGCAGAGAAAATAAATTCAGGTCACAGATAGCAGATAATATAGACGGGGCAACATGGGTTATCATATATTTCAAGACATGTTACTCTTTATTTTAGCAAAATATGGTAACAGAGTAAACAGACCTTCAATTGTATAAGCGTTTATATGAATTCGTCAAATAATTATAATAAAAATTTCGTGAGGACGCCATAGAAATCACAACTTTGGGTTACTATTATCCGACCAGTCTTAAACAAGTGAACATTTTGTTTTAGCTCGCATGCGATAGTAGAGTTTAGAAAAAAACTTATCATTATAGATTGAAAAAAGGATAAAATTGTTTGCACATTTTGACAATGAATGCTGCAGTGTTTTTCTTAATTTTATTAATTTAATTTCTTAATCTTGTCCAGTTTCTGACGCTTTCACTAGAATTGGTTTAAGACGTAACTTGGTATTGCATACTGTGGAGAGTGCTATTTTTAAACACAATGCAAGTTATTGGATGGACTTACAGTCGAAAATTTTGTATTCTATAATTGATTTTATTAGGAGGTATATGATCTCTTACTGCAGTCTGAATAAATTATATTACACAACAGCAAGTAAGGTAAGGCCTTACCAACCCCATTCCCGACAGCGTAAACTGCCATCGGTTTTACTATAAACTATAAGGTTATCTTTTAAAGTTAAGCACCAATCTAATCCGGAACTAAACAAAAGTCAAATACTTGCGTATTGCATTAATACGGAGATGTCTTCTTTTTCTTGGATACCCAAAAGTACAAAAGTTCCGGGGAATTACAGTAAAATAAACCGCTGCGTTGAAAGTTGAAACTTACGCTTAGACCATACACACAATAAAAAATGTGTTTCATAGATTCGTCGCTTCCATTTTTCGTAGATCAAAATGCCAATTAGCAGATACTTGAAGATGTTGCTTATTTGTGCTATTGCACAAATTTGCTTGAAGAATTTTTGAAGATATGAAAAGGGACTACATCTTTATTCCTGATGTACAGCATTTCAATAATTGAAGCAAGTGTTTGTGCTTTCTAGAAAATCACAAAATCGCTCGCACCATTTGTTTTATGCCAAGAGACAATAATTTGATAATTTGCTTTTGTATGTGGCCATACTGAGCATATAACTGAAATCATTCGTATGAAAAGAATCTCAATTTTAATTTTCTACTACCCACGTATACCATGTTCATTTCATGAAACTGTTCATGTATAAAGATATGTAATACTTCAAAAGCTTAACATATTACCTATCTGTATACATAGACAGTTCCGTTGAGCTCGATGCCGATCTGATGATGCATGCGTGTATGGGCACGTCTTTTTACAAGGCTTAGTTCTGTATAGTACACATATAATAAAACACACCTTGTTGAACCTTTCAGTCAGCCGAGATAGCAAAGTTTAATTAAATGTCTTAGGTTGACAAACAAAGTTTTCTAGGAATCTTGCAGAAGCTTAAGAAATGACCGAAACTATGGGGTTGTTAGGTGTCTATGATTAATGGATCCCCCTGGGTAGGTGAATTGGATAATTAGCACACAGGTCGTATTGCATGGCGACACATGGTTGCATGGTTACTTGATGTGATGCATTGATACGTGTCATTATACCAGACGTCACGACCCGATATATATCAACATACAGATTCGCATCACCCTTCTCTTGACCATAACGCATCACCAAAAGAATAATTGTCCTGTGGATTCTTAGACAAATAATTGTGGAAAATATCAGTTTTTCAGTGGCAATACGTGACAATACATTAAGTCGCATAATATCTTTAAAGCCGGCTATTCACCTCCCTTTTCTGTAGAATTTTTGTGATTTCTTGCTTAACAGCTTACTCTGTGTACATGTTAATGAAAGGTAGGCAGTTTTTGATGGGGAGTTTCTTATAATGCCCCTGTGACGGTGGTATGAATTTGTTTATCTACAAGCTGTTAGCAAGTGCGGCACATGTGCCCATGTTGGCAAACAGAAAATACCATGTGACCTTAGGCGGTAAACTGCACATGTACATAAGCTCTGGATCGTCTGATTTGTCCCCGATTGTTTTTCTTGGACCGCCGCCGGTTTTGTGGCTCCCCTTCGCTATAAACACGATGATATAAACAAAATGGACAGCCCGTGCAACGTGGGATCGGCACGTTTTGGTTCATATTTTATAAAAGGTCCAAGGAATAATCTTTATTTCATATCTTTAAGATTTTTAACGAAGCGAAGCAAGAGTACACATTAACAACATAACCGAGGGTTAGGTCCTCATTTGCAAAAAATAGGGATTCATGAAAAAGAGGAAAAGTGTGTATGTTGAATCAATTTTTGCCGCCTAACGAATACTGTACTCTGCAAGATTGTGCTTCTGGCCGGGTGTCAACTATTAATGACAGAGACTGTGTTTCGACTGTTCATCGAATCTCGCTCTTAGAAAGTTACATAAGCTTTACAAGGCTAAACTAATGTCAGCAGCTTAGATAGATTTATATCTGTCTCAGAATGTGGATGCATGCAAATACAGTGACGGTTGTCTTGGTGACGGTGACACATTTTGGTGGAGGTTCTATTGAAACACACGTGCTCAGACAATTTATTCCGTTTGGCTATCATGGGTAATACATATGGTTAGTTGCTGAATAAAATAGACTATAAAAACAGCGTTTAATCGGCAGAAGACTTCCAGCCGTGATAAAATAAAAAGGTTCAGAAGACAAATCACCAGCCATGCCTAATAATCACCAAATATTTTAAACTAATCGAAAAAGCTATCTTAACAAATTAGAAGCAAACGTTAATGGACGAGGGAGTAGGTCTTTCTCAGGCCGGCATTCTTTATTGCATCCCACTTATTTTTCAGACAAACACTAAATATAACTGGTATAGCTTATATATATATATATATATATAAACTATACCAGTATATATATGTATATTAGTAGTATAAATGTGATGTACGAATAAACAATGCTCTGTTAGCCGGATGCTTACAGCTGCTACGCAGAATAAATAACGAAAAATATAACGAAAATTGTCAGTTACACATTTCATGCTTTCCCAAGCGTAACTTACCATTTTCGTTATATATTTTGTATTTATAATATATATATATATATATATATATATATATTATATATATATATATACATATATATATATATATAATAAATATAATACATTAAGGTTCAATAAATTAGAGTGAAAGTGCTCTACAGGGGAGCATTTATTATATTACATTATATGTCATCCGTACATTGAACATTGGATTATAAACTGTATCTGGTCTTTCAAACAATTTGCAAGGGCTTTTCATACGTTGGGGATTCCCTTGGGTTCCGTCCAAGCGTTTCGATTTGGCGTAAAAATATTATTTAATAACAAAACCTGAGAGATCGCGAAAATAGAACCCTCACGAAACAATGAAAAAAGAAAATCGTAAAAATAATATATACTGCATTGTTATATATACTGCATTGTTAATCAGACGGTTATGTTTCAGATGGAGTTGTCAGTGCTAGAAGGAAGACACAGACTGAGACAGCTCGGCCTATAGATGGTAAGTGAATTCAATACACCTGTCCGTCTGTCCGTCCGCTTCTCTTTGTATAATACCGATACAATTTCTGACACGTGTCCATCGGAACTGCAAATATGATAGCCCTCACGATAAAAAATATAATTAAATTGGCATAAAGAGTGTCTAGCAATTCAGGGATTTTTACCTGGTCTTTTTTTAAAAATGTTTTGTGAACAATGAACTGTTATCTGAGCCTGGTATATACCACAATGCAGCATGTTTTGGTTGACTCGAGTCGCCTTTCACAGGAGACACAGATATATATATATATATATATATATATATATATATATATATATATATATATATACAGATGGCACATATATACCCGTGACCCTATATGAACAAAGTATTGTTCAGTTCATGTCAATAATTTCACTTCATTATTCGCGCATTGTTGTGTGTCGAAGCTTGGATAGTGATTTTCATGTTGA
The DNA here is from genome assembly GCA_026874595.1 of Sipunculus nudus. Classification (NCBI taxonomy): domain Eukaryota; kingdom Metazoa; phylum Annelida; class Sipuncula; order Golfingiida; family Sipunculidae; genus Sipunculus; species Sipunculus nudus. The sequence continues at coordinate 52,358,802 of CM049318.1, read as the reverse complement.
TATGTGCAGAGGCGTCAATAAAAGGGGGGATGGGGGGGGGGGGGCGGTCAATTTTATCATCCCCCACTATTAAGTGAACATTATTTATATGTTGCAATTGAAATATACTCTGAATAAAATAATAGACTTTGGTTCCATTTATGAGGTAACTGCATGAAGAATTATACATGAATCTGGTTTAGAATTAACATATACTGGAAAACATAATACCTTATTTTCTAAAACCCTTATACCTAATTGTATTATATTTGAAATGTTATTAAGTAAATATATTTGAAATATGTCATACAGACGTTAAAAGATATATATATATATATATATATATATATATATATATATATATATATATAAGGAGAAATGATCTGCGGGTATGCACTCTTTCCTCCGCGGTCACACAGCGCTCTATGTTTTGCAACAGAGCATGATATGTTAAGGTATGTGATGAACCTGGGTCACGACCGTCGGTTTCGCCTCGTCGGCTCGTCAGATAACTGGAATTCAACTAGTTGCGATATTGGTTTTTATAATTTCTTTTTAGCACAGCTTGGCAGAGAAACTAACAATTATAAGCTCAAAACAAAAGAACCTTTTGAACAAACGTTCGGAAATTGTTTTCACCTGCCGCCATGGTCCAAGGGCACCCAACCGTGCTAAAAAGAAATGATAAAAACCAATATCGCAACTAGTTGAATTCCAGTCACCTGACGAGACGACGAGGCGAAACCGACGGTCGTGACCCAGATTCATCACATACCTTAACATATATATATATATATATATATATATATATATATATATATATATGTATAGATATAGTTGTACATAATCATCATTTTTGCATATTATATAAGTGTGTGTCTAGGAGTAACCCCTCCCCCGGAAGATAAATTGACGCCACTGGAACTGTGCAACTGTTTAATAGGGGATAAAGAAACATTTTCTCATTATGTCAATATCCAAGAAAAAGTAAATGAGCATCAGGCATGGGTAATAGAAGAAGGGGCGGTGTCTTTGTACTGTCCACTTGAGTGAGATGAAACTGTAGAGCTCTTTCTTATGCAAAGAGGAACCACAACCCCTAGAGAATACTGACAAAAATAAACCTACAACAATAATAGCAACTAACAGAGCTGATAGGGCACAGGAATCAAGTCGGGGGTTGGCTCTGAGGTCACATCTTAGTTGAGGAACTGTGAGATGTTTCCAGGGGTTATATCTCTGCAGGCTCAATAGTAAGGCTGTGCCCCGCAGTCGTGGATTGCTTACAAACGAGAACATCTTTGGGGGTTCATTGGTGATTTGACCCAGTAATGAGGCTGATAACACACCCCAAGATCCGCTTGTGCGGTAGACACTGAGCCTGGATGACACCAGGATATAGAATATATAGTAAACTATTACAAATAGCGATTGCCCCGCCACGAGGTTTCGAATGAAACGTTGGTTAAAAATTTAGAAAAAGTCATCATACGACAATGAAGAGCATCAGCTCTTAAATCTTAAGAATAGAAATAATACAAACATGTCATCCAACCAACAACCAAACAGATGCGAGTGAAAATACATGTATAACCTTCTGGTTGTACGTAGCTGTATACCTAGTGAATGGTATCGTCTCAATTTTGTCTAAAAGTATGGAACCGTGGTCATTCAGCCTTGAAATGCACTGTCTTAACACATATATCATACTGTCGTGGGGTCTAAGTGGCGTCCCATACATTATTCCAACAAGTAAACATGGCTGACACATTTCCCAACCAGAATATGTTAAAAAACTACTTTATTGCTCTTCCATGACTCATAGACAGCAACACAAAAAACACTCTCGCCTGTTTTTATCTCGCACCGTATAATCTTGTATGTTAATCCTCCCAGCCCGTCCAGCGGATTATTTTAGCCCTACTTAACACGGTAGCGGGAATTCTCGAGCCGGCTAATCCTGTGTAATTTTCCCCTGTCACCGTGCCATATAAAGGGACGCCATGATAAACTACAGTAAGGTTCCCAAAAAACTCGTAGTATCCAAAAGAGACGCCATGATGAACCGCGGTAAAGTTTCTAAAAACGTTAAGCAAATGAAAAGTACTTCAGAACGAACAGCTGCAGCGTTTAAAAAGTATGATCCCAAAAAATAACCTGATTTCAAAACATACTACACACAAGTTCTATTTTCATTTATGAATACTGGTCTGACAGAATAAAAATGAGGGATTAATCCCTAATTTTCACATCGTCTAAGCTTGCAGATGCCGAAGCAGCTGCATATGTACGAGGTAGGTGGTATATTCACCCGGACATTTGTACAAATAAAACTCAAGAATGGATTAATCGATTCGATATTACTGAACAGTAAATACATTGATATTAGACCTTGCAATACGGAGAGTTTCTTAATTATATCTAAATACAGCATTCCACGTCTTGATGAAAGATTTTATTTTTTATAGAGTACCATTGCTCGATGTCAAACAAAAAATAACGTTTTCATCACACTGTTTTAACTATAAAGGGGCCTATATTCCCTAAAGATTTTAACTAAAGATTATCCCTTGAATCTTTTGTAAAAATAGGCCAGTAAAAAGGCGATCCCATCGCACACATGGTGTGTTTTGTTTATATCATCACCAACGTAATCCAGATTCATTTAATAAGGCTATAGGACGGCCATTCAGAGGAAGAATAGTTTAGCAAAGGACGTTAATAACTAATGATCTTTCAGCCGCCACAAATATGCGACCAACCACCTTAGGTCACACCTTATAGGTTTTTTCCCGCTTGTCAACATTTTTGTGTTTGTTTACAGCTTGTAGATATCTCATGTTTCCGTTACAGGGGCGTTATACAATGCTTTCTTAAATGGAATTATCTGGATTCCATTAATAGGTACGCAGAGAGGGAGAGGGACAGAGAAAACATCAGTTCTACGTAAATGGTGCAACTTAAAACTTAAAAAGCTCTATTAGTTCCATTCGGGTATTTAAAAAATAAGAGAGGACAAAGCTGCATTTTTAACGGCATATTCCGCAATCCACACCCACTAAAATAGCGGCAAACGTTAATATATATTCTGACCGACCCACTGGGAAAAATATCCTTTTTGCTGCTATGGAGTATCATACTTCTAATAAAGGTAACAAGTATATCACATTTCCCTTCAATTGAACTCGGGATTACATTTATTGTTGCGCTACCGGATATGAATAAAAAAGAACAAACTTTTTCTTTTCATGCTTTTGGTGAAGTTCCAGTATGGCGGTCTATCCAGGTAAATTCACATTAGTCTTTGAGCTCCCCAGAACTATGCTTATGGGAACAGATGCTTCAGTACATCTGATTTATTTCATAATAATCACAGCCTATACCTACCTCAAATATCGGAAATATTTCTATGCATGAAAATACTTCACTGAATATTTTTCTGTTACAGTTGTGTGTGTTTTAAAATCAAGTAGATGACTTTACGACGTTTAGAGCGACATAAAACCCATTCCCCTTCACAATATTAACACGTGGGACAGTATATCAATTTTCATAACTGCGCAATGAATACCCACTTGCGCCAGGGCTTCATAAATGTAAGAGGTTGAACTAATCATTTTCGTCATTTCATACGACACGAAAAGGTTCCTTATGTTGATATTGTTTTGATTTGAAAACTGCCATCAACTACGTATAGTACCATAAATATCGTAACACCTGCGTATGCCCTTTGACAACTGCAGATTTTTTTTCGAGTCGTGCAATCTTGCAAGCCCCCATGGAATATCTCATGTGGGTAATCATATTTATATGTCCGACAAATAGGGACCCTTTACGTAATTTGTTTTTTTTTTTTGTTTCATTGTTTTCGGTTGTCAGTTTAGACTATCTGCGAGATCGCGGTTGGTTTATACCTTGTGCATTACCTATACCTGGTGTCCACAGCACCTGCGGGTCAAGGATTGGTAACCATCCATGTTGCTGGGTCCTTACTCCGAGGAATCCTGGAAAATCACACTTACTCGTTTGTGAGTGATATACGGGCGTGGGACACACTCTTCCCTTCAAGTCTGCAGATCGCTCATAAACGTTTGGGAACGACCGTGGGTAAATAGTAAGTTCTACCTCCAGACTACAGAAGCTAGATTAGCACTTAAGATTGACTTTGCTCCAGGTGATCCATTCGATCTTTAAAGCGGTCTAATCACCTCCCTGACCTTTATAAACTAAACGAAATCCCTTGAAGCTTTTATGAAAACAGGCCAGAAAACGTGGATATCATCGCACACAGGCTTCTTGTATATTTATATCAACATGTTTATAACGTGTGGGGGCCCGCCAAAATAATCAAAGCCAATTCAACAAGTGCTTCTGGCGGCAAGTCAGATAAGCCAGAGCTTTGCAAATGGCGTTTTGCAACAAGTGACCTTTCTACCTGCGCACATATATGCAATCTACCATCTGAGGTTACATGTTACATATGTTATTATCATGCTTTCCCTGATCATATGCTAGTTCCTGGACAGCTGAGTGGTAAAACGCTTGTCTCTCTCCGCTGGCGACCCGGGTTCGATCCACGGCTTGGCTATGAGAGTGGGTTGTAGTTGCCCGGTGGTTTTACCCGGGTACTCCGGTTTCCTCCTCCTCTGTAGACTACCGAACGCCATCACCGGAGCCATGGAGAGTGCCTCGATTAGTTATAATAACTATTTGTGCAATCCATGTAAAATAAATAAGTTTATATTATATGACATTTTTATCGAAATGTATAAAAAAGTGAAAAAAATCACCCGACCGCACTGATTTTTGAAAGAAAAACATGCCTGAGAAACTAACCTTTTTTTCGCCCTATATAGCTGCTTTTGTGCCATTTTCCGTTAAGTTACCAATGGTTACTACATTATAAATTAAAATGTCAGAGAAAAGGGCGGACTTATAAAGTGATACCGCACAGCAACATTGATGAGCTGCTAATCTTTGAGGGGTCAGAGAAGTTTGGATCCATGATTTAATTTATTTTTAAAATTAGTCTGTAATGGTGCTGTCTGTGGTAATTACGGCGATTTTTGTTCGGTATCAAACCGATATCGTTCAATTTCCTAGATTTGTTTAAGTTGCAAAATGGGGTTGGCTCTCTAGTTCCCCTAAGTCCTTATACCGTTGAAAAGGGAAGAACACGTTTTATATTACGAGTATTTCACTTTATATTGATGAAAAAGGGTGTCATAACAAGTCTCATATAGGTGACCATTCCTTTCCTATGCGTATTTGGTATACATGAAATACAGTGCTCTGTGACCAACAATAAAGAAATCTGATTATTTCTGATACATGACAATTTCTTCTTTCCTTTGGTGCAGGGTTTCGCGCATGCGCAATAATGTACCTTCGGCCATGCGGGCATGTTATTGTTACCAGACAAATTGGGTTTGTATTCATAAAATATACTGAACCAAACATTATATATTTATGTATATATATATATATATATATATATATATATATATATATATATATAAAATTAGATTAACCGAGCCTCTGTATTTTCGCCAGGACACTTTTGTATTCAGCCCAAATGAATATATAGCGGTAGATAATACATATTGTGACACGTGACTAAGTACACAAAGATCATAGTATTTAACACAGGTCATTTAGTGTTTGCCGTCTTGAAACAGAAAACACTATAACTTAAGTAAAAGCGGCACCCTTTTTCCCATTTAACGCGGTTGGCATCTAAATAAGACAGCGAATCAGATGCAGTGTTAATGCCACGATGTTGGTATTAAGGACAAGAGATAAGAGATCGAATTGTGTTATAACACCGAGTAACGTGGTTCATGGACACGCGACGAAACACCCGAACACCGTAGCTGCATAAGATCTAGCGTCGCTGAAAGCGTCTCCTTTTCATTATGGAACCAGGGCCAAATACTTTTAGTCGAAAGATTATGTTCACTGCTATTGACCCCAATGAAAATTAATATGACCCTTTGACCCGTGTCGCCTAGATTCAAGCCTAGGCGGAAACTTAAGAGAACACCGCGGAGGATATTCAATTAGGACAAACGAAGAGTGATTTCATCTCGACGCAAAATATAATTTACTTCTCGCCAGCGGCGGTGGAACATTTAACTGAAAGAGTAACTGATTCTAATTATTGATATGCAATTCCTCTAAAAAAAAGGATTCCTGGTAATTACTTTTTGATCAATAAAGGATCTCTTTGAAACTGAGATATTTAATTAATCTAATTCAAGTGATACGAAAGATTATAGCTTCCATTGCCCTTGGAGTAAATAAAGATAACAGTATTAAAAATCTGCTAAAAAATGTCTTCCTGACTGCTAGTCGGGAGTGAACACGAACTTTTTACTGTGTATTTAGTGCCAAATTGATGCCCAAGTAAAGGGACGCATAAATGCACATAGCGATACCACGAGTATCTGAATTAATTTTCAATAGCGCAGGCAACTGGTATTCACATTATTATATTCACTTAAATCATCGGGTTGTCAAACGCCAATCTAGAGTTGGCAAATGGATGTACCTACAACAACAACTTAGGTTGTCAAAATATCTATTTTACAACCCTGTAGAATTGTCAAAAAGATTGTCAAATGTTTGCCGTGACAACCTCAAGGCTGTCCTGGCTCTTTCAAGGTCATATGGATATGGTTCTCTTTTCATTCTTTGTGTCTTGTAATTCTACTTGAATATAATTTTTATTATCTTAAGAATAAAGGCTTCATCCCTACGAGACAGACCCTCAACAACCTGTCCTTTCACCGTCTGTGTTAAGAGAAATATTAAAGAATGGTTTCCTTACTGATGCATCGTAATTTCTTTTTAAACTACAGTGACAATTTGACTGCATATAAGATTAACCTGAAACGCAAAGTTAAGGAGCATACAATAATCTGAAAGGTTAAGTCTATCTGCATTAACGTTTATTGTCTGATATTTATCAATGTAAAAAGTGATTAACGATAATAATATTAACAGTTTATATAAACATATATATTTATATATATATATATACACTCTCATTTCCTATAAAATTAATACAATAAAAATATCGCAATACGTATCGCACCACGCTACCATATATAGCATTATATCGCAATACAAAATTTGCAGGCGATACCAAGCCCTAGTGGAAAGGGCGCACCCTTGTGATAAAGACTTTAGCCAGGGGTCTCAGCACGTAAGGCGTTCAGAACGCGACACGATCCCATAATTTGCATTCAAAAGACCTACGACCTTTTTCATAATGTGACAACTCTGCCTACAACATGTACCTTGGGTGAATTTATTAATTTAATGTATCCTTGATGGTTCCTCAATAAATCCCGCTGGGTGGCCTGGATGCCGGAATTGAAGTGCGTGTTCTTGGAAGAAGAATCCTTTTGTAAATTGTCAGCTCTGACGGATTGATTTTTTAAAATTTTTTCGTGCCCTTAAAACCACCAAGCAGCTCTTATGTCACCGCACATTTCTGTTATATTCGATACAACGTTTGTTTTGAGTTAGCAAGAACTGTTTTTTTTTTCATGAAATGCTTTCTAACACTGTCACAGGTGACAGCTTGTCTCCTTGTGTCTCTTCTACTACAGTCCTTATTAATAGGCCAAGGTCAAGGGCACAAGGAACTCGTGATTACAAGCGAAGCATTGCAAAGACATTTTCCTCAAAGTAAGTTCACATTGACCGGAAAAAAATAGAGGTGTAATAAAACTGCTATTTCTAGTATCCACGGCTACCAAATACTGAAAATCTGTACATTTAATGTACAAGTTTAATAATTTGATACCCAAAAAAAATATACAAAATACATATTCTACTGGACAGATATTTTTTCATAGATAAGTGCCATTTAATATAGTATACAGGGGCAGATATAAAACAAAATAACAGGGGTCGTAACTTTGAGGACATCATAAAGGGGCGCATGGTGTGTGGAGATTGTCTGTAAATAGTAGATAAAGGTATAACATTTTAGTATATAATTTGTATCTTTACTTAAAAAAACATGTTATTAAAATGAAAAGTAATGTAATGTGGAAATAACACAGGTCTCATGTTTACCGATTTCTTAATTCGCGCATATCATAGAATATAATGCAGTTCTGATTCTCAATGTGTAAATCTCACCGCGCTGAAATAATGAAATTACTTGTGTCTGTTGAAGAATTTCTGAAAGTGTTCAGGCCGATATAAGCTGATGTCCCGTATATTTCAAAAAGATGCGACACATCTGTTGCCAAACTACGGATCCCCTAGAAGGACATGGATGTAATATTTATTTTGGGTAAACATTGCATTCCCTTGCGAATTTTTTCGCGTTCCCTCGCGTTCTTATTGCGTTCCCTCACGATTTTTCGCGTTCTTTTCGCGTTCCCTTGCGATCTTTTTGCGTTTCCCTCGCGTTCCTCATGAGACAGATAGACCTACTACTTAAAGCAGATGGTAAGATATGAAGATCCGAAGGGACACACGATAAGATCGCGAGGGAACGGAAACGATCCCGAGGGAACGCGAAATGATCGAGAGGAAACGCGAAAAATTCGCGCGGGAACGCGATATGAACGCGAGGGAACGCGAAATTTACCCAAAATAAATATATCACACGTCCCTTCACAGAAGCGGATCCAGAGGGGGGTCCAGGGGGTCCGGATCCCCCCCCCCCTTTTTCATCAGAAACAACTTTTTTTTAAGGGCTTCAGACAAAATTTTGCGGCCTGGACCCCCCCCCCTTTCCAGACCTGGGGACCTTATTTTTTGGATTTTCATTAGTCCTCCTTGGTTGGACCCCCCCTTTTCCTAAATCCTGTTTCCGCCCATGCTTCAGGGACCCGTACCAAAGAGTGAAAATGTCTCTCTACCATTATTTGGGTGGACATGGTACCGGCGGTATAGGAAAGCTGGTTTGGACAATAAGCCAGAGCCTAACATGTTGTACGTCTATTCATGATTATTTAATGCAAATTCTTTTAAAGTACCAAACTCAAGTGAAAGAGAGTCATGCGCTATCTACAAAGATTCACAATACTTGACACTAATATTCGGACCAGAAGTCCATGTTGTTGCCCACTTGGTAAAAGGCAATGATTTCTAGGCGTCCATGAACTTGAACAGTTCATTAAGCTCACACCTGCTGTTACAAAAAAGATCATGTTGATTTTGTTCATTGGACGACTTAAAATATTTCGCATCTGGCAACGTAGATTCAGACCTGCCGTGCTAGAAATCGACAAGCATGAAACTTGATCCATCAGATTTTTAACAGAACCCATCAAAGGTTCACCAGCTGACGGCCCAACAGGAAAATCCATACGTGATTGTCCCTTATGTTTCTCTCCACACAGCTGGCATAAATATAAATGTATCTTGCCGTGTATTAAGTCTGGAGGTAAATACTATGGTTCATATTCGCGAGGCCCATTTTTCGCGATAATCATTTTCCATTGTTTTGCGACGCTTCCATTTTCGCGCTCTAACCATGTTGTAACCTGCACAGAGTTACCCATTATCACAATCTTACATAATGTGTGCTATATCCTAATTTGATTAGGACAAAGTATTCTTTTCCCCAATAGACAGACGATATGAACTTTTTGCATAATTGATATTATTATAATGTCAAGCTTTGATTTTGAGGTAATATCACATGTTATTATTTATAATATCAATATATTGCCTTTCGACTAGTTAACGCATATAGATGTGGCTGCCTGGATAACATACATAAAATGCCAATGAGGCTGGATTATGTATGACCGTTTGCCCCTGTACATGAGTCGTATTATTCAGGAATGTTTCATTCTCGCGAATTTCCTTTTCTCGATTTTCGCAAATATGAAACTCCCGCGAAAAAAAAGTCTACCACTGTATATCGGTGTATCAATACGAATCGAAGCGTACGCTCCCGAGGCAGCGGAAATCTTACGCTTCTAAAGAAGCTACTGCATGATTTTCCCGCTGCCTGCTTTGACCGTTTATAATGCATTTAAACATCAGGTGGTGCACAAGGGCCTGTCTGCTGAAAAGAAAACTGCTGATGTGACCAGCAGCTAACCAAATGCAAGTCAACAAACACTCGACAGGCATATCAGGCTCCGACAGAAACCACTTGCGGGGCAATTATCTCCGAGCCTGTGGCCTGCTCAAACGGTCGCCGGGGCGATGAGCTGTCACTCAGAACGAAATGAACAACATTGACTTCGTATATTCCTCGCCTGGCTGGTAAACCGTTTTGTCTTCCAGCACAGGGACTCATCTGATTGGACCAAAATACAGTGCTCCCCTCTGGTGTAGAGATTCAGGATACAAGGTCATAACAAACAGCGCTTACGATATAGGTAGTTGGCCTGTGGGTAAAGCACTGTGTAAAGAGCGCACTCGAAACGTGGCTTCAGTACATCATCGATATTAAAGTACAGTATATGGTATATTAAAATTAAGTAAAATTCAAGTATCCATATAATGCTCTAAAGAATGTATTCGTGTACGAATACGCCTTGTTCACCGAACTACGGACACCTGTCGGCGAACATTGACATTAAATGTTCGGCCTAAGGTACACCCACAAATAAGCAATATATACTGTGATATCTATGGTCCCAACATTACCCCTGTTTCTACCTATATAAAAGTAACCTGTAAAATTTCACAATGAAGCACATGCAGTGCGCATGCGCGTGAAAATATGCGTTTCTAAAAATTCCAACTTGCCTTATTTTCTTTGATGAAAAGCACATTTCTGTAGCTTTCCTGTTACTCATGCTTAATAGTTCTCCCTTAATAGTGTTATCGTTTTTTAACTCAGCTGACTGAAAGTCTTCTGAGCTATAGCGATCATCCTTTGTCCGTCTGTCTGTCCGTCCGTTAACCAGGCGAAAATTGAAACTGCTATACCTGGAATCTCCTTACTTGACATCCTGGGAGATCCGTAAAAATCTCCTTGGAAACCTGAAATTAGGTCTCTGTTACCCATATTCTTCGAGCTTTGGGGCTCCGCCAGAATAAAAGAAAATTTGATACAAAAGCTCTAGTATCTGAACAACGGATGCATTGATCACCATTATTTTTTGCATGGATATAGATCATGGAGTGTTTCATCAGTTCCTTTATGTGTGTGGCGCCACCTGTATTTTTTTTTTATTTTCACGATTTTTTTCTCTATTTTTCAGACCTTAAAAGATGTGGTCATCTGTTAACAGGGCACAAATTGTAACTACTGGAACTGGAATCTTCTAACTTAACATCCTCAGAGGTCCTTAAAAATCTCCTTGGAAACCTGAAATTAGGTCTCTGTTACCCATATTCTTCAAGCTCAAGGGCTCTGAAGTACCCCCTCCCCAGAATAATGGAAAATTTGATACAAAAGCTCTAGTATCTGAACAACTAATGCATTGATCACCTTGATTTTTTGCATTGATTTTGATCATGGAATGTTTCATCAGTTCCTGCAGGTGTGTGGCGCCACCTGTATTTTTTCAATTTTTCACGATTTTTTTCTCTATATTTCAGACCTTAAAAGATGTGGTCATCTGTTAACAGGGCACAAATTGTAACTACTGGAACTGGAATCTTCTAACTTGGCATCCTCGGAGGTCTTTAAAAAATCTCCTTGGAAACCTGAAATTAGGTCTATGTTACCCATATTCTTTGAGCTCAGGGGCTCTGAAGTACCCCCTCCCCAGAATAATGGAAAATTTGAAACAAAAGCTCGGGTATCTGAACAACTAATACATTGATCACCTTGATTTTTTGCATGGACATTGATCATGGAGTGTTTCATCAGTTCCATTAGGTGTGTGGCGCCACCTGTATTTTTTTTAATTTTTCACGATTTTTTTCTCTATTTTTCAGACCTCAAAAATGCGGTCATCTGTTAACAGGGCACAAATCGTAATGACTAGACCTGGAATCTTCTAACTTGACATCCTGGGAGGTCCATAATAATCTTCTTTGAAACCTTAATTAAGGTCTCTGTTACTTAATCTTTAAGCTATGGGGCTCTGAAGCACCCCCCCCCCAGAATAATGAAAAATTTGATACAAAAAACTTAAGTATCTGAACAACAAATGCATTAATCACCATGATTTTTTGCATGGATTTTGATCATGGAGTATTTCATCAGTTTCTGCAGAATCATGGTGCAACCTGTAATCTTTTAATTTTTTACAAGTTTTTCTCTATTTTTGAGATCTTAAAAGATGTGGTCTTCGAAGAAAACGCCCCCCCCCCCCCCCCATGAGAATATTGGAAAATTTGATACAAAAGCTCAAGTATCTACAGCGAATGCATTGATCACAATGATTCGTTGCATGCATATTGATCATGAAGTGTTTCATCAGTTCCTGCAGACTGGTGGTGCCACCTGGATTTTTTTTAATCTTTAAGCATTTTTTCCCCTCTCTCTATTTATATATATATAATATATTTTAAACCTTTAAAGATGCGGTCGTCTGTTAACAGGGCACAAATCATTACCACTATACCTAGAATCTTCAAACTTGATATTAAAGGAGGTCCATGAAAAGTCTCCTTGTCAACCTGAAAGTAGCTCTCTGTTACCCATTTTATCCAACCTATGGGGCTCCGAAGTACCCCCAGAATGATTAATAGTTTGATACAAAAACTCCAGTATATGAACAACTAATGCATTGATCACCATGATTTGTTGTTTGCATATTGATCATGGAGTGTTTCATTAGTTCCTGTAGACTGGTGGCACCACCTGGATTTTTTTCTGAATTTTAAGCATGTTTTTCTCTATTTTTGAGACCTTTAAAGATGCAGTTGTTTATTAACAGAACACAAATTGTTACCACTTGGTCTTGATGAACTTGAGCTGATATGCACGAACTATTATACCACCTACATTATCTTAATTAGTTGCCTTGCAAAGACATATTTCAACATGCCAGTCGGCTGAGCGTCATGACCCATGGGTCACTTGTTTATATGCTCAAATCATAGAATTACTCGCATGTAAAATGTCTTGAAGTGATTGTAGCAACCGAAGTGATTAGCTGCATGGATTCGAAAGCATAATAGAATTTTTTTAATAGGGAAATTTCCGAGGAGCAAAATACGCCATGTTACCGAGAGAAAAGGATATATTCTTTATGCCAAGGGTCTGAAATTAGAAATTTTTATTTTATTTTCTCGTATGGCACGCCTTCATTTGTGCGTTTCTCGTCTCTCATTCGATCATTTAATGTTATATATAAGGTAGCATCCCTGGCTTAAATAAAAAAAAACTCAATTTAATATTAATGCCAAAGTTGTTTCAACTGCGTATTAGATCCCATAAAGTAAATATGATTACCTTTTTTCTGCCGGTATGCATTTATGAAATTTACATTCATTTTAATATGACATGTATATTTTTGAAAATTCTAAATGGTACATGATTTTAACCAATTGGTAGCACAAAACCACATTTTTGTTAGCTAAAATCAAAGTACAGGACAATGTTTCAGAAACGTTTCTCTGTTTTTGTTTCTTTCTTACTTATAACATCATTTTAAATTTTGATGCCGTGAAAAAAAATTAAACTTCATTTTTAAAAATGAAGGAATGATTTTTATTATTCGAGATACGTGCTTCTGACAAGCGCCTCTCCCATATCTATGTATTTATTATTCTTACATATTTTCTCATCACTGTCTTTGACATGTGAAACCAGGTTTGACATACATCGAAAAAAATGGTGTATTTGTTCTATCATTTTGAATCATTTGTTTTACTAAAAACGCTTCTTGTATTCTTGATTATACAAAGTCTGCTCTTTTCACAATAAATTACCCTAATAATGAATGGGCTATTCGTCAAAATACGGGCAATGCTAAGTCGGCATCCGTGGATGGCTCAGATTGTATAGATATATATTGTGAGACAGAAAGTAAACTGTATTCATATATGTATTTGAAATACATATTTTTACTTTATAAATAATACGACGATCAGCTAGTTTATATTGGTAGAAGCCGTCTTTGATAAAACATGTTTAGATTAACAATGCCTTTGAAGTAATAGAGGAAGGGCACAGTTTGATTTGCCTCCAAAATAAAGAATTATATTAAGTACATTTTTCTGCACAGAGAACATTCAAATTAAATAATTCATCCAATTCAAAATGCATGCTGGGTAATGAAAGAAAGTGCTTTTTTGTGACCAGGGCATTGCCGCAGGGCAACTCATCCATTTTGTGTGTTAATTTGTTTGATACATTTTGCATGACCATTCTACAACATAGTAATTTTTTTTCTGGCTTTGATGTACTATGATCAATTTCCTAATTTCATTAGTTTTTTTTTAAATATGAAAATTGATTTTATGTTATTACCCTCTCTTACAAAACCATCCAAGTAGATGACAGCATCCGCAACCTTATTTTGTCGTGTGCTTTTTTTATATTAACAACGCATGACGGAGCCTATCTCTAGTTAATCAGTAAAGTTTGTATACTCAGATGTTTCTGTAGGTCGTAAAACTTATTCATTTATCTAGTCCATCTCAGGATACAGTTTAATAATCCTATCGAAAGGGTCAACGAGATCATAATATTAAATAAAAAAACAGAAAAACAAATATTTAAATAAAATTAAAAACATCGCTAAACTTTAGATGGGAGTTTATAAAATACTATGGCTCTCTCGTATTTATTTCAATTCTAAGGGAAATAAAAAATGGTATATTTAAGTAACAAAATCTGAGTCTCAAAGGGTAATTGTCATGCACGTGAAACTCTTGTCTTAGGCCATGGTACACTAAATGTTTTCATGCAACTCCAACATAACATTATCTCAGGCACAAAAAAGCTTTTTGTAGACACCTTTTTCGCGTGACTCTTGCATATCGTGGTTACAAAAAGCTTGTGATTTTGGAGCAAAAAAAAGCAGGCAGGAAGAAAGTATTAGGTGTTACATTAACGTCATCCTGCCCCAGGTTTCTCAGCGCCCAGCGGCACCAACAGAAAACCCCTATAAACCAACATTTCTTGAAAGGAAGGGAGCTAGGTCCTTTCTCACAGAAACTAGATTAAAGACTGCTTTATTCACTTACCCTTTTCATTAACAGTTATGGCTTACTCTGTGCACATATTTATGAACTGTAGGTAATTTCTGTTAAGAAAAGTTCTTGTGTTGCCTCTGTGACATGCGTTTGAGTTTGTTTATACAAAACAGTTAGTAAAGACCGTACGTGCTTCATTGTTGACGAACAGAAAAAAAATGTAACCGTATGTTGTTGTAGGAGCTGAGAGGTCACTAGCTGAAAAAACTGGTTCATCTTTCATGCTGCCAGTTGTCCTTGTGAAATGTTTTGAACATATTGGCACCCCACATGTTATAAACAAGTAGATATAAACAAAAGGAACAACCTGTGTGTGGTGGGATCGGCGTTTATAAACGCCTCGAATGTTTACCTTTCTCTCTAGTCAACAGACGTCAGCTATCTGAATAGGCCCGTTTAATCGGGGTTCCATATAATGTATTGTATGCATTGCCTTAGTTGTAGTGTTGATGCATAAACTTTACACGCATAAATACATAGCAGAAATTACACCATTGACCCTGTACAAAACAGCCAAAATTCTATTTACTTCATTTACGCAATGAACCCCTATCCTTTTTCTAAATCCTGGATCCGCCTGATACATATATAGCGAAGACAAATTCTTATCCTTTGAAATTAAATGTTTGAAAAACAATACGATCAATGCTCATCCCGTTGAGATGGAGTGTGCTTGTTACAAAAGTTGTCTATAATTAGATTATGACAGAAATCACTCGAGTTCTTAACCTGCCGGTACGATCTCTCTAAAATAGAGTGTGTACTTTGGACGAAGTTATTTTCTGGTCAATCACCCTCTCTTACTCATGGAGTCCTCGATCATGGTACAGGAAAAATGATCTCAAGCTTGAACGTCAACAGGATATTATGTTTAACCCAAAAACAAGACAGCAATCAAAAGATTATCGACTTTTTGTAGATGCAGAAGGGTAAGGAAGACAGAAAAGTCTTACCTTGACGTGTTCTGTCTCAAGTTTCACCCCGAGGTAAAAATCGAAAAACCTTTTTGAATTTCTATTATATAACGGAAACGGGGTTCCTGTCTAATGGTATTGAAGTCATCTGTGCCTATATATATATTGATGCGACATTCACTTTGGCTCTCAGTGGCCGCCCAAACTTCATACTACCAAGTCTGTGGCTACTCTTTCACAGACCTTGATCCCGCGGCCCGCTGTCGTGTTGATTTCGTGAAATATAAACAAGCCTGTACGTGTGTGGGCAGAAATAACAACTGTCAATCAAACCAGAAGAAAAAGATGCAAACAAAAAACCTTTCGCAAGTACATATGTACCAGAAAAAAAAACAGATTTTTAGATTGGTTAGATTATCGATGCCTCCATTGCAATGGTAAATGTTTGATCAAAATATAGTGCCAGACGTCAGTGTAAAACAAGTGTTCAGGGATGATTTATTTGGTTCAATCGGCTAATCCATTATCCATGAAGTGACGACAAAGCGGATTGCTTCAGTTGCTATATTAATTAATTATACGATGGTATGTCCCGTATCAATTTCATCGGCTGTCCTCAGGAATCAACCCAAATACAAATACATTCCGTTTTACTGAACCTTCTATTCGACCTTCAAATGTCCTTCAATAGTTTAATGAGTAAAGTTCAAACGTGACATCCAGATAAGCCGAATAAGGAAAAATATCAAATAAAACTACGGTCTCTTCTTTCTAAACTTGTATATCTATCTACCTATATACTACTAAAATTGTCCTGTCTGTTTGTTTTTCTCAGAAAACACACATAAACAGGCCAATACAGTCGGCCAGGTTTGCTATCAGCGTCAGTCACATGCCGTAACTTACAGAATGCTCCCCCATTTGGCCCTTCTGCTTGGAAACAATTGAATTCCAGGCAGCATCACATCACAGGTCTTTCGGTCTGTCGCGCTCTGCACCTCGCAATTGCAGACCTTCACCTTGGCCCATTACCAAAAAGACATAAATAATTGGTTCCCTATCGAGCACCAGACGTCACCACCCGGGGAGTTCGCTACTTTACGGGTCTGGGGACACACTACACGGCAATGTACCCTCCCTCTGCAACGGGGCCCAAGACATTAACCCGAAAGCGCAGCTTGAATTATGTTGATTGTTTTATTTGTATTATCTTATTCATCACACAAAACACATGACACATTTGATGCAAACGTCAGATATAAAAAAACCTGATTTTAGAAATTCAGGAGAAAGAAATTACATAAAATTTTAGCAAATAAAAATAAACATTTGTTTTAGGAGTAGTTTCGAACATTTAGGGGTAATGGTAAATCCATTTCAATTTTTATTCAGTTTATCCCCACGGGTAAATTGAAATCGATTTCAGATTATCTCTCCGGTAATCTTTAGCGGAGATGTCTGAAAAACTGAACGGGTCAGCAAATATGTGTACCTGCTACGTATCGCTGAAAGATACAAGGTTAGAAATTGTAGGTTAAGTGTTGTGATTTGTTTGTTTGATATCACTGACGATGTCGGTCTCATCATACTTTTTCTACATTAGCCTTCCACCTATGATATGTCCCCTTTCACTCCTTGGTGGAGAGACATGCTTGTGATAAAGACCTTGACAGGGGGTCTAAGCGACAGGGACGTTTTGTGTTAGGTTCGAACCCACGATCTTGCGGTCAGCCAAACGCTTGAAGCATCTTAGGATCACAAGAGGATTAGTTTTTGCCTCCGCCTTGAGGGTATGCGTTCATCCCCGTGTATTGTATGTTTGTTCACAACAAACCTAAGGCAATCATTAACGGAATCTCATAAAGTGACCGGACATTTCTTAAATGTGCCGATGAAGATCCGGCTTGATATTGGTGTGGTACCGACACATGATCCGGATTCAGGAACGTCATAAAGGAAAATTCATATATAAGAGTCATTAACGTACGATTGAACATGGGAATATGGGCCGAATAAGTGAACGGTGGAGGCTTGCATTCATTAGAATGCAAAGTTCTGGTTTATCAGTTATCCTTCTAAACATATCCTTACATGTATCCTTGCTTTTCTTCTGGATGTTAATCAATTTTGCCTTCTGTGAAACCCTGAAAAACTTAAAGTGTGAACAAGCATAACAAAAGCTTTGATGAAGTGCACAAGGCAGTCTTTCTGCTGACTTAATCACTACGCAATGCCAGTGTCTGTTTCTACCTATTTTCTACTCGATTATTTAAAAAAAAATTTAATCAGTTATCTAGAAAAACATAATTGCATTTTTTTTTGTTCAACAGACAGCCTTTATGAAAGGTTGGAAATTAATGGCTGTAAAACAATACTATACCTTGAATGATTTTCCTAAAGTATAAAAATAAATTGAAATCTTAAAAAAAAAGGATGAAGAAAAATTTTACTTGGCCATATCTGCAGTGGTTAAAATAAAGACTTTTTTGGATTTTTTAATGAATTTTTGTTGGAGCTGATGATATGTTTCTGCGTAGAAATCCATGCAACTATACACAAGCAAAACACAACACCGCAGCAGGACTGAGATCAAATGCGACAGATGTAAATGCAAACACACACAGAATATAAACAAATAAATCAAATATATATATGCACCTATATTTCGCAAAGCGATCACTAGGGATGGGGAGGGGAGGAGGCGCAACGAAGCGATAATGCAGGATCGGCTACGAAGTGTATAACCTTTGGAATAAGGTCAAGGTCAAAAATAAATATGAGTTGGAAATCATTGACCTGGGACTAATTTTCTTACCGAATTTCATCTTTTGAAAATCCGCGATTTTTCAGATTTACCTGAAATGGCAGGGAAAAAAGAAAGAGAAAAAATAAATCAGTGGTTTTGTTAAATATGAATATAGAAATAAGCTCATCAACCGATATAAGCCTCGCCCTCTTACGAGGACAGGGTAAATTAAATAATACCGGAGGCAAATGCAATTATCAAATGCAATTGCAAAGGCAAATATACTTGCAAATGCCTTTGCACTTAGCCTATTTTCCCATTCTATGTGTGCATTTTCAGATTGAAAAGAAATTTGCCCAGTATAGTTCATGTGATATGATTGAAAGTAAAACACGTATAACTCGAACAGCTGTCGCTAAGGATATACACTGCGGTTATCTTAGATCTCCTTCGTTGTAACCGATGCTTTGTATAACGATATTCTCATGCTTTCACCGCCAGGGCTGGCACAGGGCAAAGAATTGTAAGCTGACCAATGAGAGGGTTGTGTCGCATTATGCATCCAACACCTCGTTTCAAACCCTCGACACACCACTCTCATTTGGTTGATGCATAATGCAATGCACACTTTCGTGGGTCTGATTAAAATTCTTGGCCCATGCAAGCCCTACTGTTGCACCCTTGAAAATTTGAACCGACAATTTTGAAACGACTTTATTATAATTATCATATTATTATCATTATTATTATCATCATCATCATTATTATTTTATGAAATACCCGGACTGTCTTCTGATAGTATAATGAAGTGAGATGTGATATTCAAAAATACTCGCTACACAAAGCAGCGTTTAAAACTTTGGAGATCTGTAACGACTGCAATGTGTAACCGCTGAATAAGGAACGTAGTAAGGTTGTTGTACTGTTAAATCTCTAGTCTCAATTCCATAATATATAAAACCTCATGTTTGTTCTGCTGATTTCATATATTTTCATATATGGGGGGGGGGGTATATATCTCCCCCACACACACTTTTTGGCAAGGAGGGGATGGTCCATGTAATCATCCCCAACTATTGCAAACGAAATACTGTAATAAATAAAATTATAGATATGGTTTCATTTATGAGTTTACCATATGAAGAATTATATCTCAACCTGGTTTAGAATTAACATATACTGGAAACATAATATACCTTAATTTCTAAAAGCGTATACTTAATTGTAGTATACAGTAGAACGCCTGTATAACGGTCACCATCGGGACTGGATGAAAGTGGCCTTAATACAGGAGTGGCCGTTATACAGGATTTGGCCAGGATAAGGGGGGGGGGTTAAAATGTAACACGAAACAAAGTTCAATTCTTTATTACATTCAACCAAAATATGTATATACAGAGTATTCGTGTTATTACTGTGATCAATAAAAAATAAATGGATATTAACAATCACCTTTACAATTATCTTTTCTTTGAAAGCAAGTTCATGTCTTTTCTTGGCCGCCATAATGGTCAAAATGCTTGACACAGAGTATGCGTAACATTTTATACATGTAACAATGTTTATTTTGCATTCATAATTATTCATGTATGAGTAAATTGTGCGATGTTTGTCGCACTGTTTTCGTTTGATATACGTGTTCACAAGGACATTAATGAAAGTTTAAAGATCCACAGTTTGCCTAACATTTTTCTGATGACATAATCATCGGGTCCCGCTGGTTGTCATTCGTTAATTAAATGACAAACCCCCTGATTAAGATCCGGCTCGAACGACTGATTCCCAAACATACACGCAGGTGGAAACACATGCCTTACTATTGTGCATACTAATCATAGGTTGAGTGGGGTAGTACGACGCCGGCTTCATGTCAAACAACTCAGTCACGGTCGAATGGTTACCTTTATTCAGGCACTCATTAACAGACAGGATTATGTGAGAGCGGACACTTGTGTAATGATATTGAAGTCAGAAGTGGCCGCTCGCTTTGTTGAGCCCATGTCACGGAGTCACTGCCCGTGACCGTAATTGAGGCGTTTCCCGGCCTGCGGGACCGACAGACCTGGCCGTAAAACGGAATAGAGCAGTGACCGCAATTGACAACAAAATGATTATGAAATATAACGGTCGAAAATTGGGACCCGAAAATCTGACCGTTATATAGACGTATTGACCGTTATTGAGGCGTGGCAGTTAGCAGGCGTTCTACTGTATATGAAATTTGATGAAGTATATATATTTTAAATGTGTCAAACAGACGCTAAAAAGGTGTGTATATATATATATATATATATATATATATATATATATATATATATATATATATAGTGTGTGTGTGTATATATATACCTTGGATATACCTATACCATGTTACCAAACACACCATGCAGAACCTAATTCCAAGGCAGTCAAACTAGTGGTCAATTGCACATGAAGTCAGTACCTACGGGTCTATGTATAATATACTAAATGGTAAAATTCAATCATTACACGATTTGGGGTCTGCCGTGTTATCGTTACATATTCCGTGGACCCCTTTATAGGCTTTGGCAGGCAATGTTCATTATTGTCCAATGCATGTACTTAGTCTCACCAAAAAAAAATTAAAAAAATTGGGCAACAAGTCTACACACCGCATTGAAACATTCTGATGATAAAACGCTGGAAGGCTCTCATACTTTAATGTATATACTATAACAAAAAGCGATATAAGAATATTGCAAAAGCTTTTCCACATTGTTGTAGAAATAAGCCATATAAACTCAACAAAACCGTTTCAATTTCGACAGCAAATAACTAGGTCATGTTCATTCCTTTATACTGTTAAAATGTAGGATGGATATCATACAGAAAACATGGATATCACCGCATACAGGCTGCTTGTTTTGTTAATATCAACAAGTTTATATGATGTAGGGGCCTACCAAAATATTCCAAACTAATTCAACAAGGGCGTCATGCAGCATGTCAGATAAGCAAGAGCTTTGCGAATGGCGTTTTTGACCTCCGCATTTTGTCAACCTACCACCTTACGTTACATGTTTTCCCGTTTGTCCACATCGCTGTGTTTACAAACATGTTGTGATAAACAAGTTCATATATCCTTCACGAAGGCCTTATCAGAACTTTTCAAAACAAAAAAAAATACTCTTAGATCATTTATATATACCCAGAGGAAGCAAGAAATCACATAAATTCTTTTTCAAAAGGTAGGTGAATGGGCACCTCTGAATTTATTTTTCGTTAATTAATTAATTTGTTTGAAAATGAAGACCAGTTCCTTGGTGATCATGCTTATTTGTGCTATGGCACCAACTCCCGAAAAGAATTCTTAAAGATATGGAAAATGGTTCGATAAGGATTTTCTTTTCAATCCCATTGGGCTGGTATTTTTACAGAATGGTTCACATTTGTTCCACATCGCGGTTTACAGAAATAAAATAAAAATAAATTAAATGAATTAGAAATCTATATTCTAAGGAATGTTATTATCCGCCGTGTGAGGGGTGCCTATTATTGGATGCTAAGCCAACTTGTGTTTGCATTCACTTATTCGCCTTATATTCCCAAGTTCCTTCGTGTATACGTGACTTTACATTTGTGAATATTCCTTGATAACATTCCTGAATCCGGATCATATATCGGTTCTACTCAATTGTTTACTGGCCCTTTCCCGAATTGCCCTGATCATTTCATGAAATTCCGTACATGAGTTCGTGAGTTATGTTGTGAACAAACACCCATATACACACACACACATATACAAACATACATACGAACGAAAATGAACGCATAAGCTCCTGGCCGAGACAAAAAGAGGTCCAGTGTGTCTGTTTGTGTGAAGGTAGGTGTATGTTATGCAATGTAATATACATCCAATATAAAACTTATATCTGTTTCAGTTATACGTCCACACCGCCAGAGATACACGTCTCACCGTGTGATGAACAAGTCGGCGGAGGACATGTTACTAAGGGAATTATTGTACGACTACGAGAGGGACGCCCGGGGCGTGACCGACTCCTCTCAAACCATCCACGTCACCATCACGTTCGTTCTTCTCCGGATTCAGGGACTGGTAAGTAACATTACTTCATAAAGTCGTAAAATAAGTCGGGTCATCAAATAAGGTATTATACTTTGGTATTGTTCCTCCCGGACATGGGTCCCCAAACCTAGCTACCGTATCCTTCCAGAGGATAGTGGGATTAGTCAACGTACCAAGGATACGATTATCATTTAACTACACTTATTATTAAAAATTATTGTGTCTTAATGCTCTAAGGTTTATAGCATAGTGCGGACAGGAAGCACAAGAAAGCAAACAAAGCGATACGTGTACCCCTCATGCAGCAGTTATACACTGTAGTCGTTTTACATCTCCTGCGCTTTAACCGTCAGTTTGTATTAAGGTGCGTTTGCCGGGTGCGCGGGATCCGGTGAGCGGTATGCGAAAAAGATGTGTTTTTTTTTTGTATGCGGCATGCGGCATGAGACACGCGGTAAAATGGAATTCTTAGGGGTAGAATTGGATCCGCATACCGCGCGCGGTATAGCGCCCATGGGCTGTGGTTGCAATATGCATGAACTGCAGATGCAGCGCGACCTAGCGGGATTTGACATCATCGGGCCCATATCACAGTGTTTTACCGCCCGCCAATTAATGCCCAATGCAATTTTATATCGCATTCCACTTACCGGGTTCTGCTGCCGCCCGGTAAACGCAGCTTTACATGAATCTTCGAGTTTCACCACAAGGTCTGGCACCGGGCAACAATTATTGTCAGACCAGTGAAAGTGTGGTATCACAATGTGCATCCAACTCCATGTTTTATACCCGCGACACCCCGTTCTCGCTGGTTTGATATACAATGCGATACCGATACCACTCTCTCGTCGCTCTGATTAAAATTCCTGGTCGTGTTCCAACCCAAGGATAGAAACCCAATTTTATTAGGAATTTTTCTTTCACCTCCGGCGAACAACGTGGTATTTTATTTCCTCCTGTTTGTCTCTTAGCAACTAAACTCGAGAGTGCGCTAAACAGATGTAGATGCGCCATCTTGCACCAAAAAAATTGGTCGGTTTAAAGGCAGGCATACACGTTGCGACCGGACTCAACTCAACAGGTCAAAAACTGTTTAGTTGAGTTGAGTTGAGTCGCGTCGCAACGTGTATGCGTGAAAACGACGCGACTCAACCAGAGTTGGCACCAGTCGGCGTCAGTCTTTGGTTTCTGACAGTGTCAGAAAAAATCGTGTCCAGTTGAGTCGCGTCGCTCAGAAGTACAGTCAGCAACCAATCACATCTACGTCTCTGACCACATGAGTACCTCGGTCATGTGATTCTCTGGGTCTAAAATCATAAGGTGCAGAGAAAAGACAATATTATATTACGTTAGCACTGTTGTGCATTATAGATCTGTATACCCAGTGTTCCCAGTGCAATGGCAGCATAATATCAATATGCTTCATGTTCTCGGATGTAGAATATAAAATGCATATCACAGGACATCGAATAATACTGTTTAGACTTAAATCACAGTATATCAAACAAAATTATCCAGCTATGGTATTGGGAAGACTGAAATGGCGTAATATAGATATGTATACGTGTACACTGATTAATAAAATATGTATCAAGGACTTTGCTTTCATATGGTAAAAGCTTATCTCAGTTTTGTTCATTTGAATGTACCGCCTCAGCCGTCGATCCTGTTGAGTTGAGTCGGGTCGTTCTGTGTATGCACCCTAGTTTTCGTCAGTCTGCAGGGTAAAAACATTAAGAGAAACTGTAGAAAAAAACCTGTTCAGTCAGGCCCAGTTGAGTTGAGTCGGGTCGCGTCGCAGCGTGTATGCCGGGCTTTAGAGGCAATCTGATTCACCATGAAATATTATAAATGAAAGTATTCTTTTGCATTGCTGGCCATTTATTGGTATTTGCCGTTGGCTTTGATCTGGAACTCATACGCGAACCGAGCTGGTTCAGTTTCTTTTAACTAGCCCAGTGGGCAGCAACACTCCGGGCATTGTCTGTCTCTGGCCAAAATACAGAGATAGAGTTTTACCACAGTTTACTAATATGACGCAGATGGCAACGAAAAAGCCTGGAAAAACAGGTCCGTGTCACTAAAAATGTCAATTTTAACCGAGGTTTTCCTATAAAGCACAGACAGCCTGTACGTAACGGCATTATTTTCACAGTCATAGTCTGCCATATGTGTCTTGGTTTTTACACCATTGACATTTTGAATCCTCGGTAGTTAAAGGCCGCGTGTGGGATCCCGTCTCACGTAAAAGTAACTCCCGTTATATATACTATCATGTAACAGGTAGCGAT
Source organism: Sipunculus nudus (assembly GCA_026874595.1). Lineage (NCBI taxonomy): Eukaryota > Metazoa > Annelida > Sipuncula > Golfingiida > Sipunculidae > Sipunculus > Sipunculus nudus. Next base: position 52,333,737 of record CM049318.1, on the reverse strand, counting down.
ATAATAGATTTATTGTATAATTTTTCGTCAGACCTTTAAGCACCATAAGAACCGATATCAAGAGCATCTGAAACTCATCAATACATATCCTATCAATTCCTATCTGTTTTTAAAACAATCATTGTTATTATATGTTGAGAAAAAAAGGCACCTGCTTTTGCATAGAGAGAAAGAGTTCATTACTGTTCGATGTTTGTGGATCTCTTATCAGGGTAAAGATTCCAAGTATAAATGAAAAACATTAAAGGGTGTCAAGTTGTTGGCTGTCTATACTGTAAGGCCAAAATGGACTTCTTTTTGCATACAAAGAAGGGTATACTTCTAGGTCTTGATGTACTATCTAATTTTTTACCTGACACTGTCCTCCGGAGAGACGTAATACTTAAGCCACGGAAAGAAACTTTGGTTCTACGGACTCATGGAACAAAACATATGATTATTTTTCTTTTTTAATGGCAGACACATAATAAGTATAATTTTGCCAGCTTGCCTAGAAAATACAAACATTGGCTTCAATTCTTGAAATGGGATGTTTAATTTTAGGGAATTTGTGCGATGGCTTGTCGATATCGCTTTCCTTTTAGAAACATATTTCTGTTGTCCTCTGAGGTCCGTCACGCCTGTTACGTTTTATCAGAAGGCGCCTTGGGGACTTTCCTGCCTTTTGTGGACACTGGCCACAAAGCGTATTGTGCAATTCGCAGTCACATGTCCACTGTAATCGACATTGATCCCAATGCTTCTCTCGACAGGAGTTTTTATTTCAGAACAAAGAGCACATGACTTCGCTTTAAATGCGAGGGCTTTTCAGTAGGGTTAACACCACGCCTAATTACATGACCACCGTTTAACTTTTTATGGGTTTACCGGTATGTTGATTTCTATACATTCATAACTAACTTTTCATTATAACCATGGTTTTAATAGTTTTTCCAATGGATAGTGGGTGGTTCGAAAGAAGGTTGTTCAAAGCCCTAAAACTTAAGAGGGGGGGGGGATGGTGGATGCACATATACGTTTTTAGATCCGCAATCTCAAGGGACTTTGAAACATCAAAATATAGTACCAGTACATCTTTAAACTGAAAGGAATTGTATTAACAGACCATTTCTGCAGTCGGAGCCTAAAAACCTAGACTCTCCTCATCAGTCATGTGTTCAAATGTACACTTTTCATGTATAAACACTGTCACGCTTCAGTGACCCGGTTTAACCTGGCGAGTGGCAGAAATAATGCCCGCGAATGGGAGGCTTCCACATGGGGACAAAGGAAATGTTTTTTGTCATAATGGTGTAAAAGAAAAAATATATTATAGTGATTCTGATTACCTGCAAAATTTAATGAATTATTCATACTGTTTTACGCAAAATTTTTCTCTGCAAATTTTTAAAAAAATTCCGAATGAACCTTTTTGCCTTTATTTTACTTAAGACAAAGCAACGAATCAAGGCTGAAGTTACATCTTTGAAACGGACTTGCACCGAATGATGTAAACCTGCCGTTTATCTGGGAGCATCATCAGTTTCCTAATGACAATCAACAAAGCTCAGGACAAGCATCTAATACTGTAGGAGTGCATGCTCTTTCCACATTGGCAGCTTCAATCTGCATTTTTCTCTTGCAAGAGCCTTCAGCTACATATATGTCTTTGTTATCATACCCATGCAGGACCAACAAAAATCATCGTTTTTCGTGATGTCCTTTGAACTTCGATCAATACAATTGATCTTTCAGAACTCTTACTTCTCTACATACAGTCATATAAAATCTTCAAATTATTTTGAAATATAGATGGCGTATATATACATTCGCCATAAATCCGGCAATTATGATGTCGAAAGAAAAAGACATTCTCTATATATACCTCACGTATACGTTTCTGTTTGATCTCTTGAAAAAGATAACTTGCCATTCTTTGCTGACATTTTTTAGGGGAGGGGATTAACTGGAGGATCTTAGCATAAGTAATCTTTATATCTACAAAAACAGTCCCTGCGAAAAGCACATGATAAAAAAAATGCGGCATTTATTCCCTATCAGCTCATAACAAAACTGGTTATCGTATAGAACAATATATATTCAACGGGTACTGGAAATTTAAATCTCATACTTGTTTGTAATATCTTAAATATGTTAAAGTTGGCACTTTTTATATTATGTATATAACAAGATATCCCAACCCTTAAAGATAAATTGGCGCCACATTTATCAAGTGTTATTCTATTCACTTAATAGCCAGTTTACTGATTTATATAAGGAGTTTCATATATATAAACCCTGGTCCAGATATTTTCCCGTAGAACTTTCCTTAATTCAGTTCTCAAATGCTTAAAAACAAAAATGAATTTAATTTGGAAACCAAAACATACAGTTATGTATGGCATGATCATAACTTTCAATAGCGCTTATGTCTTAAATACACTTATATAGAATAAAACATGCGTGGTTGATATACAAACATACCTCTATATATATCGTAGAGGAAAGAGGGGCCAATACGTATTAACCTCAGATACGCCACTGATCCAAATTTATTTAACTCCGCAGTCACCTATTTATTGCATACATTTTTTGTATAACCCTTAGAAGATTATAACGAATACATAGGGAGTAGCGACCTCTTAGAAAATGACATATTGGCCACATTTCTTTCCGGAATGAAAAACATGAAATATAGCACCGGGTGGTCTTAACGGGGCTATTTGTGAATACCCGAGGCCATGCCGAACGGCTTTTGGAAGCATTTATCTTTCAGGAGTAAAGCAGGGATGGTATATTACTATATAGTTTATAGATGATAGGGTCAAGGAATAACGTCCCCGGGGATTCACATTGTAGCGTACTTTCGGTCCTCTTCGCTATACGCAGCCGTGCGGGATCTGGGGCGGATTCGGAATTTCGCGAGTGGGTGGGGGTCGGCCTAGTAGATCAGTGAATATCATTCATGTAAGGGTCAGCTCATACATACACACATATATATATATGTGTGTATGGGTGTGTCTATAGACCATATATAGTTAGACTTCATGATATTGCACGACAGTACTTCCAGTGTGTATGAGCATAGTTAAAACCAGTGCTTACGAAACAGCACTGTCGTACAATTTCAGGAACTCAAACTATACGCGTGTATTGATCATTGTGATGTATTGAACTTATAAGTTATATACATTATATTGATTATATATATATATTATCCTTAAGTCAAACAATGAATGGCGCTTATATCCGTACATATGGCGAGTGAATAAAGGATCATTTTCAAGTTCAATATTTAATCATTTAAGTCCAAAAGCAAATGTCTCCTTTGACAAATACTGTTGTTGGCTTTGTATGAGCGATAATTTTTTTGTTTCACAAGGGTTCTATTTTCCCAATTTAACCATTCAATAACCAAAACGTAATGTATTCTAGGTGAATGGCTGGAATGATGGTTAAGAAATCATGTCGACCGAAAAATTTAACGCCATCTATATACCAATGTGGGAAAATATGCAAGTTCTTTAAAAATACAAAAAGAGACATGAGCGGGATAACGACCTGCGCGTTTCTGCCAAAGTTTACCGGACCTTGATTTTTTAGCTTTCATTTTTCAGTGAAAAGAATAATGTTTGTTAAACAGGATGGGGTCATCATTGCTGAAGATAGCCAAACAAAGATAACAGTACAACGCTTAGAATCTTCAGTTCTCTTAATAAATATAACTGTAATTATTTTGCCAATAAGGGCCAGAGTTGTGAGCATAAGATAATATTTAAAATTAATTCTATATAATATTTCCAGTAATGTCCTGTACAGCTCTCATAAAAAAACTGCAATGGGCCATGTATGTTAAAGGAATTGTGTGTATAAGGTGAAAGAAAAGAATCATTCCACAAAGAAATGTCCTGGTTTAGTACCCTTAAAATTGTTTATGTATATTTCTTTTGATCAAGATATGTATAAATATGTCACTCATGGTATAAGATTGTAAGTGCAGTGTATAATTTTGTTTCAAATTTTGGTTACATTTTAGCTGTTACAATATTCAATGAAATGGATGTCGATGGTGGTATTTGAAAAAAAGGGCGACTAATGTTCCTGAAACCTAAAAAAAAGAGAGAAATAAATAAACTGGTTACATGTTGCTGGGGGGGGGATAGGCTAAATTGCCCGAAACCCACCCCCCCCCCCTCTTTCTGGATCCGCCCCTGGGGATGGTTGTTACCGGTACTTCATCGCATTCCGTTCTCAGCATGATTAAGGAGGTGCGAGAGATTACCGTCAAGGCCGTAAAACACCGTTAGGTACAGCCCGGCTTCCTCCGCGTCCTCCTTTATTAGTGTCCAGAGCCTTCGGTTAACTGAAGAGATCCTGTGGTGAAGATGTACGGTCCGCTCCGTGTGTATACAAGAGCTCCAGACTTGTCTCTGCTTCTTTTCACCTGTGGCTCTGCTTTCCCTAAGTGACCAACACCGTTCTGTATCTAATATTATTCTAGTAGTTAATGTACATAATATGTTTTATCTTTATGTATATGTATTATTTTACTCTACAGTTGATGAATACGTACATTGAATATTTTTATTATGTGTATGTCTTATTTATTAAGGGGGTATCTATGAAAAAAATATGTACCTATCGCTCTGTGATTTGTTTAACTGGGATTTCCCTGTTCCGCGTGTCAGACATAAAGGTTATATTGATCACCATTTTTAGATTTACAAATATCCTGGATATTCTGGATATATTCTATATTATTATCCTGCCTGCTTTTTCCTTGATTTTGTCTCGACCTGATTGTCCCTAATTACAAAATCCAGAAAAAGCTTTAGTTTCTCAGTTCTTGAATGTCTCGGACTTCCCAAAAGGGACAACCAGACAGATTTTACTAATGATTGCTTATATTATTGTGGATCAATGATAATTTGTACAGTAAATTCCCTCCTGTCGGTTCATGCTCACCCTCAGTAAAACGAGGATTTACGCCAATATGCCAGTATAGAGTATGCAATATAAATGAGCATGCATTTTATATTAGCAAACCCTGCAGGCGATCCATGCTGGATAAGTTGGTTTAGAGTCCTTTTAACCAAACTCCCTGAAGTTTAGGTCTTTTTGTTCAGGGTATGTTTTAACGTGCAGTTGATTCCTGTTTGTACAGTTCTGGATGGAAATGGGCTGCTATAAATGTGCATTTGTGCAGTTCTTAATTTTAAAGTTTTGTTCTATATATATAGTCACAGTCTGAGAAACTGTTTTGCCTGCATGAGTAATAATTGAATTTTATCAATCACTCATATCAAGGCCATACCCCTTTTTCAGTTTTTAATCTTGTAATATATATGAATTATTGTATATAATTGCCATCTTCTTATTCCTGATTAAATAAACACATAATGGCAGTATATGTATATATATATATATATATATATATATATATATATATATATATATATATACTGCCATTAAGTGTTATTTAGTTTTGGTCAACACATTCAGTGATAAATTTAATTAGTATACCAAAGTGTCTGGTAACAGTGACGTCATGTTATGCTGAACGGCGCACGCTGTATTACATGTGCACGCAGTGTTCAAGATTCCTAAAAAAATATATTCTGCCTTTTTCTCTTGAATACATTCCAATGTGAATGTCCCAGAAAGTTCACTGTGGTTCACCATACCACATAATATTCGCATAATTACATCACGGTATGATTTGTTGAAGCATGAAAAGTAAATTTTAATTTTACGGATAAAAAATAAAGTAAGAGAAAACCCGCTTTTGAGGTATATTCATGTATTTTTACATTTGCTCATATAAAGTTTGCTTGTTATAAATGAGGTACTTAAAATAGTGCAATTTATATTGAACTAGTTTCTTCAATAATGAAAAATAACAAAAATGTCAACAGATAAAAAAAAACAATTCCTTCACCAGATACATATACCATTAGAAAGAGTATTTAATTTCTGTGTCTCAGTTTAATTTGAAACCGCGTTCAGGTTGATTATTAAGGATGGCTTTTTTTGCCAAATATGCTTTCTTAAATGTGCTTGTGTTTGACATTTAAAAATTTGCCCTTAATGTCCCGCCGTATAACTGACATCTTTCCCTGCTGTGTCTGACGTCATCATTGGCAGATGCTGATATTTAATCTTGAGCAGCACAATGAATTTAGTTGATTTTCTACTATTCTTTTGTCTTTTCTATCATTTTCACGCATGCAAGATAATCCTTGCTTCAAAAGGGCAGTTGCTGCCCAGTTAGGCGTTTCTTGCCTCTCTGCCAACTCCTATCAAGCATGTTACGCACTATCAGCGTCATGAACATGAAGAAATATATGACCTGGCGTTAGTCCACCTAGCATACCGCAGGTTTTTATGACATAAAATCTCAGCATTGACCGATGGGACAACTTATGTAGCCAGTGGGAGAGAACCACCCAAGCGTCTCACGTCTTTAACTAGATGACGTCCCAGACAGACACACGACGGTCGCCTCTATACAAGAAGTCTCCCGCAGCTAAAACAAATTTCACGCTCTCTTGCTTGTAATCCCACTTCAACACGGCAAACGTCAGCAGTGTTTTATCTGTAACATGTGAAAACATGAATTATGAGAGTAAATACAATTTAACACGGAGCCAATTTTACATGTGATGTACTAAGATTGAATTCTGTCATTTAGCGTATTTAAGCCTAAATTACGTTGGGTGGTAAATTTATTTCCAACCATATCTGTCTGTTCGTTTGTCTATTTTCTTGTACTTTGCCAGTAGGTCGCATTTTTTTGGTTGGAATTCATTTTCTACAGGTAACTGTTTACTTTATATTCGCAAGGCTGAATTTTCGCGAAGCCTCATTGTGGACTTTTTTTTTCAAGGGTTGGATTTGACCGATTGCACCAGAACCATTAAAATCAAAGTACTTCAGTATATTATCTTATTATAAAAAAAATAAATACTACAACAACTCACTCATTTCTGTTACAGTCATTTCATTATGACCTGTGTCAGATTCAACATAACCCCGATGATAACTGCATGTTTTATGAAAAAATTAATGTGGGCTTGCATGGACTTGTTTGCATGTACAGATTAGATTGTTGTTTAAGGAACCCTGTTTTAAAAGGTGTCATAACTGTTCGGTCTGTGTAGATACATCATTCCAACGTGTTCACAACAGTTGATGGGACATCTTATTGTCCCCCGCTTCCTCGGAACGGGGGAACATTGATCTTGGTTTGTCTGTCCGTCCGTCAGGTTTTCGTTTCCATGCGATAACTTTCCTTAATTTTATCCGATTTCATTCAATGTTGGGTCACTGATTGCGCCAATGCATAACTTGGTTGGGATTGGTTTTGGAGTGTCTGTCGGATAATATGTTCTCACCAGCTCCCTAATTATACCGTAAATTTTTGTTCCCAGTTCACAAAAATATTATGAGATGTAGAGACATCTTCACAGGACAATGAAAACTAATACACACCCACTTTGACATATGGTGACATCTTCAAGCGAATATAAACATTAAAACATTGAGAAGACAAGCATAAGGGACAACAGGAGGCGGAAGCGGAGGACATAAATTCCACGAATTTGCTGGTTTCCGAATATTATATCCCTATTCGCGAATACCGCAAATTAAAACCCCGCGCACAAAAAAATTGTGCTTTCATGTTTAAATGTTTATGAGTGTTGCGTAAAATATTGTATACTAAATTAAATTAAGAGTCCGTGTAACAATGTACAATTGTTTTACTGAAAAAAAATTTATATTCCAGCTAGTGTATAACCCACTTTCATAATAGTTATTCAGACATCGGATCCTACCATTGAAATCCCTGGAGTTGAACATTAGGCTCTCAACTCATTGTTCCTCAGGACCAAAACTCATAAAACCTATCTTGGTTTCGTATTCATATAGGGATTATAATGCATATCTGAAGATATATTGAAATCATGATTTTTACATTTATGTTTATCTTATGAAAAACACTTAGAGGATTTCGTTGCTTAATTTTCTTTAGGCCTTTGATCAAACCAAGCGCACATGTGTAACTGAAATATGTTATCATGTCACAAACAAACGTGTAAAAAGATACGTTTGGTGCCAATATTATTAAGTGTAATAAAATATGGGCGGAATTTGTGCTTAAATGCCTAATGATCATTGACTATGATGTCAACTAAAACAGAATAAATAAGCAAATAGATCAATAACCATGTCGCTAATTAATGAGATCTTCCGCCCGTGATTTTAATTGAGCTAACAAGGAAAAGTCCAGTTAACAAATTGTTCGTTTTATGTTTCTTTATAACATCTTACCTTGTAGCAATGAAATGTTCAAATTACATTTTACACAGTGGTGGCTTTAACAAGAAAAATGTATGCTTGTACTTTTCACCTTGCCAAAACACTGCCAAATTCGCGGTGCAACAAATCCTTTTTATAATGCATTCATTTAATTAATCCAAGTTTAATCTAAAAATTTAGACTTTGTAATTTTCAGCTGTATGCTGAAGTATGCAGTTTTCAAAAGAATAATACATGTGCCAACATTCCATCTTCTGTGGTTAAGGGATGGAGCAGATGACTCGAAGAAAGGAGATGGCCCAGTAATGGGGATAAATATACACCCAAGGACCGAACGTGCAATAGTCACCGGGCCTTGTTAACTCAAGGGATATAAAATGATAAGAAGGCATTGATACTGCCCTGTCCCGATGTCCGAAACTGGAAAGGATATATGCATATGTACATTCTTAGTTAAGCTAGCGTTAAATATGAAGGCGGTAACCTCCAACAAAAAAAGTATAATAACAACAAACTTTCCTAAGCTAGACCATTTTCATTTTGCTTCCTAATAATTATCATTCATATCTGGGAGTTGTTTTACAGGCCTTTGTCTTGGCACCCTGCAACATTAAGATTTCCGTTTAAGTCGGTTTTCGCAATTTTCCAAATCAGCCCGCTCCGGTCTGTAATAAATTCGAGGTGAAAACGACCCGTAGAAGATTAGTAAGTCACATTGAAGCACATTATATTTAAGACCTTTACCTAGACAAATGGGTAAAATATTGATTTTTCAGCATCTCTTTAGCTTTAGAACTGTTTACGAAGTTTCAATACCCGCATACTGTTTTACTTAGAGACAAATCAGTAGTAACCATAAACATATATATTATAAGATGCTGTGGATTCCTTTATATTTGCGAGGTTGAAATTTCGCGATTTCTTTTGATCGTTTCTTGAGGGTTTCATTTTCGCAGTTGCAAAAGAACCTATTATATCAAAATACAGCAGGATTTTTATTTAGTATAAAATAAGAATATATCCCACAATACCTCACTCATTTCTGTTACAGTCATTATACTGTGATCTGTGTCACAGTGGATATATTCTTAGTGATTTACGCAGGTGTTACAATAATTAAAACGTGTATGCCTTTGCTGGTTCCGATACCATGCATATATATTAGGCTGCTGATTAGAGAATAATGTGTTTAGAGGTGTTATAAAAAAACCAACTATGCATCATCAACTCTTGTTCATCTTATTCCTCTTCTCTCTCTTTCTCTCTGTCTTTTTATCTCCCTCTCTCTCTCTGTCCCTCTCTCTCTTCCCCTCTCACTCTCTCTGTGTTGTGTGTATTTTACAAAGTAACTTTACAGCTTTGAAATATCATGTATGAAGAAAATGAGAAAAACCTCAACTTTGTGGTTTATTTAAATGGCTCTTGTTAATAACAAATTCTTTTTATGTTTTTACTTTAATACAGCAAAGAATTAAATAAGTGATCAATAATTAGTAAGGTATGGATCGGACAGTGGATAATAATGAACTATCATGTGAGTCTTAAATCTTATAGTTAGTGCGGGACCTTATATGTTCCATTACATATTCATATTACGCTTGTCAAAATAGAGATACAAAAGTTTCATATTTGTTGCTGCTCTTTTGTATGGTTAATTTATCACAAACGGTCGACCTTTTTTCTTGTAAATACCGGCTGCTTTTGAAGTCTGCCTAAATCACGATACCCGTCTGTACAAAGGATGAAGCATAACAGTTTTCGCACCCGGTAAAGATGGAGTAAATGTGAAAAAATATTTAAAATACTACGAAAGAGATTTCCACAATGTATCCATGTGTGTTTACAAAATATTGACTACCATTACCATGTAACCCTACCTTTCTTAACTTTGCTACCTGTCAGTGTGGCTGCCTGCCTGAATCAAGTTATAAATTTCCTTAAATATGGTATTCCTCTGTTTCTGAATTCTATCAGTACCCAATGTATTTCCCGATTTCATAGTACTTCTTCAAATTACCATTGGGGTAATCTGAAATCGATTTTAAAATACCGGAGGGCAACTAGAAATAGGGTGTAACCTGTCTTAACACGGGTATTTTTTTTAGAAGAACAAAGTTTATTCTGAAAAACAAGTCCTCAGGCCCAAAGTTTCAATATGCACATGGCACATATGTACCGTCAACCAAAACATACAATTTCAAGAAACAAACTACGTTACAAATACAAACTACGCAATAAAAATACTTGCTGAATAGTAATCAAAATAGTAATTAAGGAATGGAAAGGAAAGAAACATTTTGAACAAATTAATTGATAAATAACCAAATAAATAAAGAAAATAAATATATGAATACAAAAATAAAATAAAATAAACCAAGTATATGAAAATAATACTTATACTTATATGGCTAGAAATTCATTTAATATGCTCACATCCATGTGGTATTCTGAAACATTAGTTTAAATTACTTTTACAATATTCATAAATTACATAAGGCACTAATGCATATTGATCAGTCTCCTATTGATGTGTGATTCCAACATTTAAAACATATTCATATTTCTAATGAAATTGTTCCTATATTTTCTGATTTGCTATGTCCCCACAGCTCACAACCATACATTAATATTGGCGCTACGATGCTATCAAATAGCTTAAAAATTGATTTATTGTTAGATTATTCTGCTGATTAAAGTTCTTGATTACTTGAATGGCCTTTGCTGCCTGCAGAACTTGTTGTTGCTGTGCCATATGCCATGTGAAATTAGAAGTAAAGGTAATGCCTAAATACTTGTACTGAGAAACAAGGGTAACTGGTTAACCTTTGTAAAACAATTTTTTTCTGTTTTCTTAACAATACCTCCTCTCCAAAAAAAACATGCTTTTGTCTGGATTAATTTCATACCATATCTGAAACAACATTTTATTAACAGGGTAATTTGTTTCGTAGTCTTTCTACAGTATCCCCTAAATTTACAATGTCATCTGCAAGTAACAATGTAATTAGATTCCTCCTTGATTTGATATTGATAACATATTATAAAGTCATTTATTCCATAGTCAATTTTTACACAGGACTTCTTTTCTGAGTACATTTATTGTAAAAGTTTAAGTATTTTACCATTTATCCCTGATTTCAACAATACGAACCACAAGATGTCATGTTGCTCAGAATCAAAAGCCTTGGTAAAATCTATAAATAAACAATAAATCTACCTTTTTGTTTTGTCAGATATTTCTGTGCTAAATCTTGTAAAACAAATGCATTGTCAATAGTACTGTATTTTGTTTTTTCTTTCCCATAGTGCTTCTGGTCATAAATCTGAGTCTTCTGCATTTTCTCCTGACCAGTATGAAGAATTGTTTGTGATATTTTACCTAAAATGTTTAATAATGATTTTTCCCTATTTATGTTACCTTTTTGTGTAATGGCAGAATTATTGCTTTTCTCCACTCCTCCCGATTTCCTAGCCCCTCCTCAGATAACCGTGGGGTATATGAAATCGATTTTAAACTACCGGAGGGTAACCAGAAATGGGAAGTAACCTGTCAGAACATGGGTACATATATGAATTATTTTTCTGCAAATTTAATACAACTTATTTCTCTTTTCAGGATGAACGTAGTCAGATTCTGACAACAACTGGACTGTTAATAACGGTGAGTAACTCTATGTTAATCGTCTCATTATACATAGACCTTGTTTCATCGGAGGACAGGGGTACATGTCCAACTCACCATTGTAGGGATATGGGCAAAGTACCTGTTGTTTCGTTAACTTTTTTTTGGGGGGGGGGGGAATATGCTTTACTTTAACATAACTGTGTCAATTAGTCCACAGCTTCCTCATATTTCCCTTAATAATCTTTTAATTATGCATCCATATTCAGCAAATTTAGGACCTTACAAGTGTCAGTAATAAATGTCAATCTGAATATATAAATCATACTTAAATTATGAATAATAAAGGACTGAAAATATGGCAAAATTATTTTATTATATTGATATAATCATTCTTAATATATAGTGGGATTGAACAAATTCTGGGAGAGAGATGTCCTGTTTGTTATAAGAGGGGGAGAGAGGAGATTTTGAGCGGGTGACCTGGTTTCGGAGGGGCTGGGGTTCTGTCGGTGTTGGATTAATTATCCAACTTCCGTGGTCTGAGCAAGCAAGGGCCATGTCATTAGGGAGACGATATTCATATGGGCCGTATCTTCAATAAGTATATAAGTATTAATTATAATTCATATTTCCTAGTGTTTTCGGTGTTTTTATGTGATTTGGACATGACGTTAAACCACTAACTATATACCTGTAGTTTGAAATAAGACAGCTGTTTTTTTTGTTTTTGTTTTTTTTTAGTATAATAAGTTTTCGAGGAATTTCTTTGCAGCACAGTAATTTAAATAAATATTTTAATTTTTGTTCATTATATATATTTATTAACTCAGTCACTAAGTAACATCTATAACCATGTCATGGAATATAGCAAACGAAGTTTCTCTGAATTACTATGATTATTACTACAGAAAAATGACAAATTATTCCTGTATTAATGCGGTGATACAATTGATCCATATTGCACATTTAGAAAGGAATAACAAAACAGTATTCAAGCAATGTATTTAAAAGGTCACTTGAATATGAAATGTAAATATTTTTTATATCGTTTCTCATTTAGCAATTACTGGCTTGAGTCAACCAGAGTTTTCTTTCTGATCAAATTATTTCACTGGAAGTCGTGGCATTTGTTTGGGGACATGTTTACCAGATTTATGTGTAAATTTGTGAACAGCCATGAACTGAACAATAACGAATAATGATGTGGCGGGGTGACGCCTAGGAACTGAACAATAATGAATTACGTGTGGTGGTGTGATGCATATACGGAACGCGTGGATGAACAACGGGGATAAAAGGCGCAGGGACCAGACAGATCGTCGCTTGACCTGGTGACGTCACGCACGATCACAAATCATACATTGATCAAGGCGGCAAGACGTGTAATAATTTTTGGCAAATATATTTATAGATTTTCCCGACACAATTGAATGGTCGGGTGTAAATAAATAGTCTCAGCGGTGTAAACCGCGACCCGCCGTATATTTGAATTGCTGCTTAGTTTGATAACCTGTATTTGGCTGTTGACACAAATTTCATGTATTGTATATTGAAGCTAGCATGTTGTTGGCTTTGTTTATTTGGTGTCGCCGTCATAGAGATAGGGTATTACATCAGCAGTGTCCCGGGGGATACATTGTCAATTTCCCGCGGCACACCGGGAGATTGACCAGATTTCTGTGCTTATTTCAAGTCCATGGTCTAGGATATCTGTTCAGTTGATTTGCGAGTCAGTTGACATCACAAGTTCTCCCTTTTCATATAAAAGCCAGCATGTATGCAATATGAGTTATTGTCCCCGCCCGAATTGTATTACAATAACTCATCCATGCATTTCATAATACCATCATAAACGCATTCCCGCTTTAAAATAATGGAGACTTGACATGATAGGGGTAAAAAACTCAGGCGCAAACTCATTACGTGTGTGGTATATATATATATATATATATATATATATATATATATATATATATATATATATATATATATATAAGATATTGTAACTAGTTGTACAGACTATTACAAATAAATAAAGTTTAACTACTCGGGGAAAACATAAATTATAAAAATCACAATAATGGAGTACGGTTTTGAAAAAAGCCATTTTACCAAAAAGGTGATAAAATTGGTTATAATTTTACCTCATTGGGCACTGGGGACTACATTTGAAATAAACATAATATAATAAACACTAACAGTTTTTCCGGACGTTCACAGGTTGAAATGACATAAATACAAGTAAAATAAAGATAAATGTTGGTTTTTAGTCCGTAGGGAAATCTTATGTCTTTTATTAAACTTGAAAAAAAAATAGGTTTAACGTTTTTGTATGCCTAGAATATTTAATCAACAAAATCGATGGGTTCGCATGATATAAATATGGTATAATATAGTATATGATGATATATAATTTGAGTAGAGCAAGGGTTAAAAATGTAAAGCTGAAGATTTCCCACGGTGAAAAATTTCTGAAAACGTTTATTACTGCATCAAATTATGATATAATTTGAGTATAGCGAGGGTTAAAAATGTAAAGCTAAGGATTTCCCATGAAGAAAAATATATGAAAACGTTTATTACTGCATAAAAGTTATAACTGCATAAACTACGTGATGAATAATATATCAAATGCGCAGAGACAAAGGGGAAAGACGGATATATAAGGCAGGGACATAGATAGTTATATAGCTAGACAGATAGAATTATAAATAGATTGATTGACAGTTATACGAGATGGAAAGATAAACACCTACCAATACGACCAACCTAAGCATGACCGAAAAGTGTTCGTGCTCGCGTTAGGTAATGGTAACAAACAACCATAAAATGCATGCCAGGCCGGGTTTAGTGGGATGGTCGTGTATCGTGGATGGGTACGTTGTATAGCTTTACAGTTACCGCGAACATTGACATTTCTAGTATATTTCCGTGGTATTTTGATATTTTTTCTGTCTTTCTTTTGCAGGACTGGCACGACGATCGTCTGACCTGGACTCCGTCGGACTACAGCAACTTGTCAGATGTGGTTCTACAGTCTCACCGTATCTGGCTCCCGGAGCTCGCACTCATGAACGGGTAGGCATGTAGCCTTAAGTTTAGCACCCTCTAATCTGTACCAAGGACGTTTTGGCTATATTGATTCAATTAGAACGCCTACTGAGTTGTATTTCACCGAAGGTGAGAATGGACAATTGTAAGGTTGTTTACACAAGGGGTGGCGGTAAGTCTCGAAATAATTATTATTCTTCGAATTATAACGGATTGTTTCATCTAAATCCAGGTCATGTCAGATATTGGTAATCTTCATTACTTTACATTGAGGCAGCAATAAAACTAAATAATTCTGTGTTTATATACATTTCCAGGAAACCGTTTAAATTTTCAATGATCTAGGGCAAGATCGAAAAATATGACACAGTGTAGTAGTTTCATATTACCCCCTTCTCAAATTACCCGGGGGGGGGAGATAATATGGAATTTAATTAAGATTACCCTGTCCTCTTACTTGCAATCGATTTCAGAATACCCCCAACGATTTTAGATTATTCCATTACAACATATGTTTCTTTATGTTTACTTACTTAAAATTCATATGATATCTTTCTTCTTGATTTCTCAAATTAGTTTAATTCTTTGGTCATCTTATGTTTGTATGCAATGTGTAATGCACTGTGTATAATGTGAGTCAACATAAGTTTAATTAACAATTTTTCTTGCGACTACTTTAATTCTCAAAGATTGGTTCAATATTTTAAATATCGTATATTTCACATGGTTTATTTAAAAAATATATATCATGAGTTAAAAGCATAGGCATTTATCAGTAAGTTTAATCAGCGAGAGTGTGTGTGGAAGGGGGGGGAGGGGATAAACCTGAAATGGGGTTCACCTGAAGCCATTACAAATAATTTCATTCAGTGCTGTGGGGGACAAGCGGGGGGGCGGGGGTCGACAATCGGAAATGGTAAAAGAGGATTGTGTGTGTTAAGGCGATCATGTCCATACTTCAGGTTTTCTTAAATAAAAAAGAAAGTAAGTTTAATGAATTACCTCTCCATTAATTTAAATATTGACACCTTTATATACAATAAATCCCGTCTGTATTGTGCTTACGTAGACCTCAAGTATGACCGCTTATGTAAAACCATACTGAGAAATTTCAACATTTTCGACACCACAGATTATAGTTAGAATAGATATTCGAGGAAAACCTTCCAAATTTAAATCTTAGGTTTATTTCTAATAACTGGCCATCAAATTATAAATTGTCCAAAAATCATTAAAATTGTTTATGTTTATGCGTCAACCACCAAATGATTTATTTTATACATTTTAAGAGAGTATTTTCTAGAAATTAGAAATACTTTCCCTTTGTTTCAAATGTAATGCGATAAGAACTTCGTGTGCTCCAGCTGTTAGCTCTTAGATGTATCCATAAGTTGGGACATATAATGATTTCTCAGCATAGGAGATCTTGCTCACAGCGTGTCAAATTACGTTTCCTCTTAATCTTTATTTTCTCCACTGTCTTTGTCTGACAGATGTTGGGTTGCACATGACAGTGAAGAACAAGTAGTATCAAGTCAGCTAAAGCACTGAGACATTTCTTGTAACCTTTAGACAGCTTCGCGTGGCGCAGTCAATCAAAAAGACCCGAGTGTCAAATGAAAAATTACCCAAGTTAATAAAACAGTTCTTCCGTGCATCGAGGGTGTGACGTTATTCTCTCCTACAGAAAGACGTAGAACATGCCCTTTGACCATACAACAAGATTTAAGGTCACAAGGGCGTGTCATTTATTTCTCCTTTCGCATAGGGTCCCTGAGATATGTCCCCTAAGGCCATGTATTGACCTACTGTCCAAAGAATAGGGATATTCACCGCTCCTAGAACAATACAAGTTGGGATTTACTTTTTCTTATTATTTTGATTTGATTCATAGTGACGGGGAGATCGATTCGTTTTTGCAGGAACACTTTGAACTGGAAACCAATGGCGTCATATTGAATATATGTATATATCATTTACACCACACTTGTGTTTTAACGGTTGTATCCACCGTGTGAGCGATATTACAAACATCACTGGCTCTTCCCCTGTCAGTTATCTTACCAGCCCTCCCACTAATTAAAAGAAACTTGGTTCCCCTACTTTGGCTGTCTATCCATCTGAATAACGTAATAATCAACTCAAAATAAGTCTTAAAATAAATGTTCAATCTTTCTGCTAGGCAGCTTTCAATCATTCTCTAATATAAACTTATATAAGTGACTCTTGTTATATCGCTCACACAATGAATACATTGTATCAAGCGCCTGTGAAATAATTATATATGTATAGACTCTCCATAACACGAAGTTGACTGGAATCCTATATAATTCTCTTAGGAGTAGCATCTCATGCATTAATTTCTCCTGGTTCAATTTCTCTTCAAATTATTAACTTTAGGTAATTTGTGTATGAAAGTATGCATAACCCCTAAGACGCGACTATAAATGGGACTGCTGTAAGTTGCTATGTCAACGGACTCAGGCTAAGGCTAAGGCCAATAAAATAAAAGGTATGGATCTCAGGCATCGCCCGCGTCAGTTTTAACCCCCCCCCCCCCCATCAATTTTTTTTATTTTGATTTTCGTCTTTCAAAAAGATAAAATAATACAATTTTGATAAGATTTCCTTTGTGTTGCTTTAACCTGTTTTGCCATAAATTTTTATTATTTTTACCCTTTTCCCTGATCATGGGACATTTTTGTCCAAACATACAAAAAAGGTCGAAAAATAAAATATCGCCCACCCGCACTGTTTCTGAAAAAAGTGCTTCAGAACCATACTTTTTTCATTTTTGGCCGAAAACAAAGGAGATTTGGGACGACTACCGTGTATAGGTGTGTAACTGCTGAGCTGGGAACGTAATCACCGCCTTGCATAGGTCCATGTCTGAGCGGGGATAATTAAATATATTCATTTTCAAAGCAGGTTTTATCTGAAACAATAATATGAGAATTTCTTAAGGAATAAACATCGATTAAGACAAAGAAATGGAAAACAGAACAAACATATACCATTTCAATTATATCGATGACATTTCTCTGAAACTGAATAGTTTTTATCTTTCCTCATGGTGAATGCGCAATTAATTTGGTGATATATTTCTGAGGATGTAATGGCGTTTCATGAGATTTTTTTTTTCAATGAAAGTTTAACTCCTTCAAAACCCTTCAATAGTAACCAGAAGAACTTTATAATCCATTCAGCTAAACTTGTGCTACGTTTTATTTCATTAAAAAATATCCTATGACCTGCTTGAAGCCAAGTTACATAAAAACTTCATCTTCTGTTTCTAAGACATGTATCAATGATACTGTAACATTGAGTAAATTGTAAAAAACTATCATGCTCACAAATGACGGAGGTGAGAATGTCGAGTGTGAATTTGGAAGGGAAATGAGACTGAGAACATTACCACATTGTCAATCAGTGAATTTTTTTAAAGATGTTCTGATGGAGGTCATGGCCTCAATTTTAATGCTGTCTCATCTAATTCTTAAAAGGGCCCAATCACCTTTCTGACCTTTATAAACTAAAGGTAATTCCTTGGAGCTTTTATAAAAATAGGCCAGGAATCGTGGATATCACCACACACATGCTGCTTGTTTTGTTTATATCAACGTGTTTATAATATGGTGGTGCCCGCCTAAATAATCAAAATATTCAAAAAGGGCATCTGGTGGCAAGACAGATAAGCCAGAGCTTTGCAAATGGCGTTTTGTACCAAGTGACATTTCTGCCTCGGCATATATGCAACCTTCCAGCTTAGGTTACATGTGTTTACAGACACGTTGTTGATAACAAGTTCATACATCCTTCACCATGGCGTTATAAGAACTTTTCATATCCATAATTACCCTCAGATCATTAATATATACTCAGAGGAAGCCAGAAATCACATACATCAAAGGGCAGGTGAATGAGCATCTTTAATCTAGTTTGTAAATCTGCAGAGTTTCATTTTCGTTTTGGGACCACGTGGCTTTTTCCTTTCATCATATTTTGTATCCTATTTTCACCAATGTCCGGTGTCTTCCACACCTGTGGGTTCTGGGTGAGTAATCAACCCCATTGCGGGGTCATAACACAGAGGAATCCAAAAAGACGCACTCGTTTGTGAGTGATACACGGCTGCTAAGTACAGTCTTCCCATATAGCCTGCAGAAAATAGACCTCTTGGTTGAACTCACGACCTGTGCTCTACATCTAGATCACAGAAGCAGATGTCCTTAAGTCAATTTATACAATTGGATCTAGAGTATTGACCCATCCCAGGACGCTGCGAAGAACAGATGCTGGTTACCAGCTACAGACCGCACGCGTGTGTGAAGATGCCTTGTGCCGCTATTTTACGTTGTTAACCCTTTGACCCGCAAGTCAGGGCGTCAGAATAAACAGCTTATGGTAAGCCTACCGGACACAGAGAGGTAATTCCATGCTGAGGCCGCGTTACACTAATTGGGACAAAGCCTCGTTAATTAAGACTAATGATGCCAGGTTTTGGTGTTGATAGGATTTCCGGTCAGCAGATAAGCCTCTGCAAAATGAATATATCACTCGAACCATCGCCTGTACTGGTCATTTGGGCCAAATTGAGAAAAGTTGACCTGGGTCATCTGTCTATCTCCTAGCTTGCTAAGCTTCCCTTGTTTCAGTCGTAAACTTACATTTGCACGTGTTTGGTGGGAAAACCTCTTTTTGCACATTAAACGTAATTTCAACTGGAAATTTCTGGTTTCACTGAGAACATTGAACCTTACATTCTGACTGTTTTGGTTTAATTCTTCATTATATTATAGTTACAAGAGTAAACCTGTGACAGTATTTTTTTAAATTTAGCTCAGGTCATTGAAAGTCACCTGAGCTATTGCGACCACTGTTTGTCCGTCTGGCCCCTCGTTAACAGGGCACAAATCATAACCATTTGACGTAGAAACTTCTAACTGAATACCCATTTTTGAGTGTTTTTTTACGTATTTTTTTAGATCTTCAAAAGAAGCAGTCCGACCGTTTTCAGGACACAAACCGTGAGCGTTATACCTAAGACTTTCTAACTGTACATCGAGCGAGGTTCTAGCAAATCTCCTTGGAAAACATTAGGACATGATGACAAAGATTTTGCGAACTACGGGCCAAAATATGAATCTGAGCATCCAATGAGTCAGCCAGGACACAAAGTTGTATCCTTTAGCTCTATGTTATTCTAACGTGACATGCAGGGTTGCAAATCTCCATTGAAACCAGAAATAAAATCACGGTGACCTATATTTTGTGAGCTGCTGGCATTAAAACATGATTTTAAACACCCTGACAGTCAGACAGGGCACAACATTTTACTGTTGCACCTAGAATCTTTTAACTTGACATCCAGGGAGGTCTTTTGAAAAATATCCCTGGACACCTAAAGTAAGGTCACTGCGACCTATATCCTCCGAGCTATGGGGCTTGTAAGTGTACCCAAGGATAATTAAAGATTTGATACAAAAGCTCCGTTATCTGAATAACTAATGCGTTGAATGCCATGAATCTTTCCATGCATATTGATCATTGAATGTTTCATCATTTCCTGGAGACTGTTGGCGCCACCTGTATTTTTTTTCTAATGTTTACACATTTTTTTTCTCTAAATTTGAGACTTCCAAATGAATCAGTCCGGCCATTAATAGGAAACAAACCGTAACCATAAGATCAAGAAACTTCTTACTATACATCCACAGAGGTTCTAGGCAAATCTCCTTAGCAAACAAAAAAAATTGGTCATAATGACTTAATTTGCGAACTACGGGCCAAAAATATGATTTTGAGCATCCAGTGAGTAGGACGGGGCACAACTGTATCAATCTGGCCTAGAATCTTCTAACATTACATTTGGCGAGGTCCTGGGTAAATATCTGTGGAAACCTAAAATTAGGTAATGGTGTCCTATATTCTGCAAGATATGTGGAAGAACATGATTTGGGCAGCCCATAGGACAGATTTGTATGACTGGTTACAGTTGGACCTAGAATATTCTAATTTGATTAGGATCTACGGAGGTTCCTGTAAAAATGTTTTGGAAACCTAGAATAATGTCAATGTGACCTATATTCTGCAAGGTATGTGAAACAAAATACTATTAGCACTCTTTAAGTGAGAAGAGCAGAAATTGTAGCCGTTGGGCGAAGAAATGTCTTACTTTGCATCTAGGAAGGTCCTGCATGGTAAGGCATAAATAAGTTCACTGTAACCTATTTCTACGGACTTCTAACAAAATGCGTGATTTTGAGCACTCTGGAAGTCATTTTACCCATTGTTGAAGGTCCCCCGAATTCAGCTGAGCATCAAGGCCCGTGGGCCACTAATTAATATATATTTATGCGTTAAAAGAGAAATTGTATTTTCCACTTGACAGGGGCAATATTACACACACACATATTTATATATGTATATATATATGTAAATATATATATGTACAAAAATACTTACATATATATATATATATTTATACAAAACTATAAAGTAATATTTATTTTATACAAAAAGTATATTTATATATAATTATGTACACAAGATAAAATGTAAAATATATAGAAAAATATATTATCCATTTTATAACAAGGCTTAAAGAAAGAGTGCAGGAGCCATACAATACAGAGGGAAATGCAAATAAAAAGCGCATTCCATAAGTACGTAAAAGGTGTCTTTTTTAGAGCTGGAACTAAATATTAAAGGTCAATGAAACGACATAAACGAGAAATTACAAGAATGTTGTTGCAAGACAGTTCGGGTCATATCTCTCGAATTATGATGTTAATTAGGATAATTAAAACGTGTAAGCATTTATTGTTTTATCTTTTTAAGAAACGCGGTGATAATAGTTTTTTCTCAATACCACTAATGACTGACGAACGAAATTTATATTATTATGTTCTAATCCATTTGACAAGCCTTCCTCGTCAATGAAGTTTCTCTTCCCTCCTCAAACTTCGGACACTGGACATCTTTGAGATTTCACTGAAATTCCACTCTTTCACACTGGTGGATCTTATGGCTGTTGTTTTTATTCAGATTAAAATTTTATACCAATATCCCATTTTTCAACTTCAAACGTCTGTTTAAACTCAGCTGACTGAAAGTAATCTGATCTGTACAAAATGACTGAAAATAGTCTGCCCATTGGGCATAGCAGTAACCTTAGAAATTCAAACTAGATACATGCTGATATGCTCTGGGGAAATCTCCCTAGAAATAAAAAAAAATAGGACATTGTGACCTGTATTAAAGTTATTAATTTTTAAGTAATGTTATGTTCAGGTGAGTATCGACCCATAAGCTATTCTACAGGTGTATGTGTTTATTTTTATCAACAAATTTACCTGTATTTGTTTACAGTCTTAATACCTGACAATTTTTATGAAATATGGGCGACAGTAATATATAAGATTCAGACACTTTTTTAAGGGACATAATCAAGGAGCAATACCAGCACTGTCTCAGTGCCTCCCCTTCAGCAGCTTAACACTTTGTTATGGTTCTACGTATGAGTAAACACGGTCCAGGTGTGTCTGTTTATCATTACAAGGCCGCATGACCGGATGTCCGATTATGCGCCGAGTAGTCCAAACATGAACATGCAAGGTTGGTAAACACTGGCTGTAGGCCTGAAAAGAAACTGAAAAACGCAGGTGGCGTTCGTGCTATGTTTATGTTGGCCCCGATGATCGCGCCCTGTCCACTATTTTAACACTCGTGTACAGGAGTTCGACAACAGCTTCAGTAAAATATTTTGGCAGGTACCATTTAAATGCAAAGAAAAGACGTAATTTCTTGTTGTTGTTAATTCAACATGCTTTGAACGTGATTAGGTCCCTTTCAAGTGATTTGCCATTGTGATGAACATTTATGAAAATAAAAGAACATATGCTACCATAAAGGAAGCCGACGTGTATGTAACAGAAACAGTTTTTATGCTACCAGTAACCAGCGTTGTTACTTGAAACCCACGACCTGTGCCTGAGAAAGGCCTTCATAAATGAGAAGAGCACGTTTTATATTTCTTTGTTGATATTGGATGAGATTTTTCTCAAGTACCCTCTACGCTTTCATAAACATAAAGCTAAAGATTTGTATTTCTGTTTCGATAGTGGATTTATTTTTTAAAGGGTTCTGTGCGCTTTCATAATCATAAAACACACGTTTTATATTGTAAAGTACAGGGTTAGGACTTTTTTAGGTACACTGTACAAACAAGTGTGTTAATATTCATAGAGTGTACATGCACTTTGACACTCAAATTCTCCTTTTAACCAGAAATGCCATAGCTAAAACACAAATGTTAGTGGTGTACTTTTTGTTCTGTATTTAGGCCAAAAAGAAAAAGGTTTAGTTCTCAGGCATTTTTTTTCAGAAATAACTGTGGGCGGGCTGTATTTTATTTTTACCTTTTTTTGTAAGTTTCGATAAAAATGTCATATGATCAGGGAAAAGCATGAAAATAACATTTTTTTTTTGCTAATCAGGTAAAAGTACTACTCAGCAATGGAAATAGTATCAAAATTGTGTTGTTGTATCTTCTTGAAAGATGAAAATCAAAATAAATATATTTGGTGCGGGGGATAAAATTGACGCGGGCGGTTCCTTAGAACCATACCTTTTATTTGTTTTGCCTAATTCATGTTTTGTTGACGGTTTATAATAAAACATGGCTTTTCGATATTTAAACATTGCTTTAGCTCATAGTGATCCGGGAGTAAAAAAAGGTAAAAAAAAAAATTTTTTAATTAGTTCACAATATGGAACACAATGTCCAGAGGACAGAAAATGAAACAAGCGGGTACTCAA
Source organism: Sipunculus nudus (assembly GCA_026874595.1). Classification (NCBI taxonomy): domain Eukaryota; kingdom Metazoa; phylum Annelida; class Sipuncula; order Golfingiida; family Sipunculidae; genus Sipunculus; species Sipunculus nudus. The sequence continues at coordinate 52,309,943 of CM049318.1, read as the reverse complement.
ACGTGACAAGATATACACGAAATGGATATCGGTCGGTAGGTGCACGAGCTGGATCGAAACACGTGGAACAAGGGTACCTTGAAACGAAATCGGAACTGTAACAGGAAAATTGGAAACAAAAAAGGTGAAACAAAAATAGGACAGGATTGGAACTAAAGCAACAAAAGGCACTCCAAATCAAAAGAGGGTCGAGCAAGTTTCAAAGTGGAAAGCGTTCTCTGTTAATAAAGCCAGGAGAATAAATGGCCCAAACAGATAAAGGGGGTACCCGGGCCGGAAATGGTTCGAAATCAAAATTGGACAGCGGGAAGTGTTCGATGTAAGCTGGCAGGAGCGGAAAGTGAACATGAGTTGCTGAAAATGGAAATGTGTTTTCATACAACATACAGAAGGTGCTACATATTTTAAATTGGTTAGTCACCAAGGATGGCTAAATGTTAAATATATCTGAGAGAACTTTTTAGTCACCATTCCAAATATGCAATTTGGTTGGATTCTAAGCTCAGAATCTGTAAAAGAGTTAATCCATCATGATCTTGGGATCTCATTTTATTATGACAAAGTACTGTTATGGTAAGCTTATTGCATATAGTCCCAATGTATAGAGAGCTGTACCCCTTATAAAGCGGGAATAGTACAGAAAGTAATGTTGTCGCTGAAATACGTTCTTACTGCTTCTGTCATGGCGGTTCTGAGCAGTAGGACCCGTGTCTTCTTAGACAAAAAGATACACAATAGCTGAAGTTAAATGCACTTGTAGTTGCCAATGTTTTGGGTTATTTATAACATAAGAAACTCCTGCCATGGTGAAGAAGTTTTTTTAGTGGCAAAAATATGGTGTATCAAGCGGTACAAAGAATTACAAATAGTAAATATTGTACAGGTAGGAGCCCGACATACATTAAGCTTAACATCTCCTGATTATTATTATCATTATCTTTTAATCTGTATTTATACTATCATTACCTTTATTACTATTAGTATTTGCATTATTTGCTTGACGCATTGACGCTGATTTAAAATAAAATTACGTATATTACTACTACTACTTCTACTACTAATTGTACTACTACTACTATTATTATTTTTTTTCTTTTATCATGTTTTTTATTGTTACTCTTAGTACTACTACTACTACTTATTATTATTATTATTATTATTATTATTATTATTATTTTTATTATCATAATTTACTTTCAGGGCTGATGTCTTGGCGCATGATTTCAAGAAGATACGGGTACTAGTATCACACACAGGTCACGTGCATTGGGAACCAGGCGGGATCTTTTCTACGTCATGTGATATTGACATCCGGTACTTCCCGTTCGACGAACAATCATGTCCGATCATGATAGGTGCGTGGGCATACTACAGTGCCCGGATGAACCTAACAAACGCGACAAGTTCCGTACAGACGCAACAATTTGGTATGAACGGAGAATGGAACGTTTTTAAAACTAAAGCGGAATGGCAAGAGATACATTTTGAATGTTGTCCGGACAGGAGATACCCGTATGTGACCTTCACCTTGTACCTGAAACGGCGGCACACTTTTTATATCATGAACATTATAGTCCCTTGTACGCTGTTATCCGTCTTGGTAATGATAGTTTTTTGTCTGCCCCCGGATGCCGGAGAAAAAATTTCGCTTGGAATATCAGTGCTGCTGGCTTTTTCAGTTTTCTTGTTAATGGTGGCCGAAAATGTTCCGCGGACGAGTTTGGATGTTCCAATTATTGGTAAGTGTGTTACTTTGATATTAATCTTCGTCCAATCTACCCACACATCTTGGTCAAATAAAGCACGTTTTCCACGATACGTTAAAGTCATCCAATTTTTTTGTCGGAAACTGTTTAACGTTTTTAGCATCACGTGCAACTTCACCATGAGAAGAACCTGGACGATATTACGTTTATTTTTCAACGATAAACAAGTCTGATGTAAGGCTTTTATATGCCCCTGATTTGTTTTAGAGTTTTCATGAGCAGCTCAGGCGTGGGGATAATATTGTTACACACTAGATCTCCATTTTACCATGGTTTTGTGATTTTTATGGATGTACTTAAAAAGATATGAAAACAAAATTCACCTCACTAAAGGATTTCCCCTTTAACTGATACTGGTAAACCATGCGTTACCGTTCTAGTACTCCACTTTTCTCGACACCACAAACCACGTATGTGTCTGCGTCATCATCAAAAACAGGCATGTCAAAACCAATACTTTCTTTACTTTACTTTTTAAGGTTTGTCTATTGTAAAATATATAGGTCTCCATCTCGCAGTGAATACAAAGTAGGTATTTATATTGCACTTGCAAGCCTACTGGAGTCGTTACACTAACCATACGGGGAAATCCACGGCAACGCCATTCATCCTGTTCCATGGCTATCATGTTAAACAACTGATAATCTTAACATAAGACTGCGAGTGATGAAGTAACACAAATAAAAGCATGTGAACTCACAAACTCCGTCTTAAGTTGGGCGTTCACGTGCCACACGAAAGATTTGCGAAGGATGCAAATGTCGCAAAAATGGCAAATGGCAAAGTCCAACATTAGTATTTTAGGATCCAAAAGTTCGCCACACAAGCGCCGGGATCGCTTCCGTCGTCAATTGCTCGCAGAGTCGCATTTAGTTTGGCGAGACGAAAGCAGTGAAGTTCATCCGATCATTTCTCGACCATTTCACGACATGTTCGCCTACCACTTGAGAATAGGGGTCTTTGCCAGAGAAGCAAACGCGAGTATTTCACGTCGTTCGCAAAATAACCGCGCGACATATGTAGGAATGTCGCGTGAATGTCGCACGGCGTTCGTTCGAAATCGTTCGCGTCCTCCGTGAAAACCCTGGGTTGACGGAAACAAGTCATAGCCTGTATCGCGGACATTTCCTTCGCATATGATAGTGTGTGTTTAGAATGTATAATAAAACAGCTTATTGTTGGTCTAGTTCATGCCAAGTGACAGCCTATTCGTAGGCCACGGGATGTTGTAAAAAATGACGAAACTATATTGGCATCCTCACCGAGCATTACAGTAAGGTCCTCGATACAAAATGAAATTAATTTAAGGCACTCTGACGCTGGTCAAGACTTTCTGATGACAGGGATAAAAAAATGGCGCTGGTCTCCATCATGTTATTAATCAGTCTTACAGTATCTCCTGGTGCAATATGTTTAATCTTGAAAGCACTCAGTGGAGTGCATACCTCCACCAAGACTAAAAGATTCTTATTGGTCCAGCCCTCAAGCAAGACCTGAATCTTTGTGCCCAGTAATCCAAAATATTTCGGAGAACTCTGATGAGTAATTTTTCTCAATAGACAGACAAACAAACAAAAGATTAACTCCCGACTCCTGAAATATAGGAATTCTATAGGACTTGCAACAAAAAAAAGGAGGTTAAAGGAATTTCCAGGCATAAAATAAAGTTAAATCACACCAAACGCAAATCCGTGGCTAAAGCATTGTAGTTAATACGAAGACTAAAGCATATGTGCTGTCTCTTGTGAGCCTCAATAAATACCGCTCAGAATATTTTTGGGTCACTCTATAACCAATATGAAAACAGTAACAGTTTCTGGTTTTCGAATGAAAAGCCATCGACCAAACAGGTATAAAGCTGGGCTTACCCAAAGCAGTTATTTGCTTTTTCATTCTCTTTAGCATTCTGGATATATTTTTATGTCAATTTAGCTCCAAAGTCGTCGCTCTGGTCACATAATGGTGGTCCTTGATGGGGTTATCAGAATTCGTAAAGGTTTTCCTTAATGGCATTACTGCGGACTTTAACCATGAAAGCCTATTATTTTGATCATTCGCTGTCAAACATGAGTACTAAGAATTGTTTAATAGGAATCTTTGGCATATCAAGATCAAACCATTATGAAAGTGAATACAAACAACATAGACTCAGAACTTAAAAAGTCTGTCTTCAAACAGAGACGTTAAAATCTGATACAAACCTTACAGTCTTGGCCGCGGCGGCTATTTTCATAATAAGTTATTTCGAACTATTTCTTGACAATGTGAATTTCTCGTGGGCGAATATCAGGTGAGAGGAAATGGCATGTTCGGATTTAGAGATCAGTGTGTGGAATTTTTTTGGTGTAAAAATTTATTTGTTTAAACGTTAGCAGGTTGCGCAAATTAATCCACGTCAACAATTAACATGTTATATTTTATCACGAATAATGCAGTGCTATAAGCATATGTATCTTTCTAACTGTCTATGTCAGCCATTTTGTTGAAATGTTACCATATTTTCATTGTTACTTGTTGAGCTCCAAAATCAACTTCATAATTTCCAAAGGTACATAACGGACATATCCTTACTTCTCTATTCTTGCCTATTAAGGCAGGTAAGCAACTCTTTTTAGCCTCAACAGCGCCACCTACCGGCGACGACTGACATTGACTAATCGAGTCCGTTTAATTGACAAGAAACACTTTTTTTTTATCTCAAATGATAGAATTCAGTCTGCCAAATCTTTCAGTGTGTGGTTCCTCTGGCTTTTATGTAATTTCACTTGACAAATCGGAAATTAGACCAATCAGCTACTGAAGATCATAAGCGGCAACACGCATGCTCGTGGAGAAGTATTATATCGATATCAATTATATATTTAACAGGATTTTGCTTTTCTTGTTATTTGAGGCAAAATCAGGTTGGGGAATTCCATGTGTTTGAAGGAAATAAAACATGAAATCTTTATATCTAGGTTTTCTGTTCGGTGTACAAAAATCTTAGATATCTATCTTAGCAATTAAAACATAACGTCGGTATTACTAATTGCTATGACATTTCCCCTGCGTGTTAAGTAAATGAATTTTTACTTTAACTTAAACGTTCATTGTGAGAGAACCAAAAGAAGCCATGTCAATCGGTAATGTTTTATAACGAAATATCAGTGGTTAATAAAGGAGTTGTCAAAACATGACATCTTCTTTCACCAAGAGGTAGAGATAGGTAATATGTACAGACTGTTTCATTATGAAAAGACGCTTTAAGATACAGTAAGAACATTTGATTTCAGATTTTCAAATGGATACATGGAATATAACACAATGTTATTGTGGAGTGTCATGACAATTTTTTTTCGGGAAAATTCAAAACCCACATGTCGAAGCTGACAATGAGAGATTACAGGCATTAATTAAAAACTCAACTCAAAAATCACCTAGAAAATCCTTGAATTGCAAGTCCATCCAAACAGAGAAAGTATAATTGCAATATACGAAATAATCGAAATTTCCAATAATCTGAATTTCCATCAAGTTTTTTTGTGTCTTTTCACTGAAGGAAAGGTCGGACACGATCGACCTTTGTGGCCCAATAACTCAACGATCATTGTATACAAATAAAAACATAAACATTGCTGGTCACCGGTTTGCAACTAAACTAATATGTAAGACCACTCTGTATGAATGTATGCCATTTTACATGATAATCCAATGACCTGCTGCTGGCACTGACAAGTAGCGGCCCAGAGAGGTCGGTCCAGGGGAACTGGACTCTCCCCCCCCCCCTTCCTGCGAGGCAACATTTTTAAAAAGAGGTTCAGAACTAAAATTTTGCCAACTGGACCCATCCCTTTCCGGGACCTGAGGACCCTTTTCAGGTATTCTCATTTGTCTTCCAGGGTTGGAGCCTACTCCTCCTTTACATTAATCATGGATAAGCCCTGTTGTATAATATAACATTTAGGATGAAGTTCCCGCACGAAGGGAATGATGTCCTATGACAAAACCTTCTAAATAAAATGAAGGAGGCTATAAGGAGGCCTGATCAAGTCTTGTCCTGCAGTCTCTGTCTTAGTGGTTGAAATATGCTTGGCCCTGTGCCAACTCCCTGTAGCAATACACAGCAAACCCCATTTTGAAAGCAGTGATTAATTGAAGCCATGCTTTAAGAAATACTAGTATAACGTAATTACTTCGTAAAGGGCCGTACATGTTGAATGCCTCTGTAAGGTGTTCCTATGCCTGACTAATCCTATAGTGAACAACAAGTTTGTGTTGGGCCTGGGAAATGGTGAAATGGGCAGCGCTCTCCGCTCGCGACCCTGGTTCGATCCCCGGAGTTACTGTTAGAGTGGGTTACGCGATGTTGTCCGTCCAAGGTCGGAGGTTTTCTCCGGCCTCGTCTGTTTCCTTTAGCCCTACAGACATCTGAGCCATGGAGGGTGTATTGAATTAGATATTATGACTACTGGTACAATTCATGTAAAATAAATGAAGTTAAAATTGGTCGTTGTAGTAAAATGGTATTGTGATGTAGTGATTGTCATTCTTCATGGGGCTTATTGCGTACAACAGGTCAGTTTTATATCGTGGAAATTTGATATAACCTGTTGCAAATCCGCGCCTTTTAAACAGTACTGTAACAGTCATTAACATCTATATGCGCCTGTGAGTTACCTTTCAATGGTACACCAACTTTTTAGTAATATATCATTTTCTCAAACGCTTTAAAGGTGCCCAATTACCTATCGTTTGAAAGAGAATTTATGTGATTCTCGCTTCTTCAGTGTATATATATTAATGATCTAAGGGTAATTTTGGTTGTTCATATAAGGCCTTCGTAAAAGATGTGTGGCCTTTTTCATCAGCACATGTTTGTTAACACATCAATGTTGACAAACGGGGAAACATGTAACCTGAGGTGTTGAGTTGCATATTTGCGGAGGTAGAAAGGTCTCTTGTTGCAAAACGCCATTTGCAAAGCTCTATCTTATCTTACTTGCTGCCAGATGCCCTTGTTGATTTTTTTTTATTATTTTGGCGGGCCCCACATATAATAAACACGTTGATACAAATAAAACCAAGCAGCCTGTGTGCGGTGATGTTCATGTTTTCTGGTCTATTTTTATGAAAGCTCCAAGAGATAACCTTTATTGTATAAGGTCAGATAGGTAATGGGGTCCTTTTAATGCAGATGAGCCGCTGACACTGAAAAGGCTTTCTCTTATGTTAGATTAACTGGGTAGAGAAAAACGGTGATACACTTCATTTACAAATATACACGCTAAGTGTCAAATTCGACTACAGTGGAACCCCGCCTTGCGACCACCTCGCAAATGCGGCCACCCCACAATTACACCACTATTTTTGGTCCCAAATACACGATCCAGGTAACTTAGAGTTTCACAAATACGACCACCCCCAAATTACGACCACTTTGGTCAGTCCCCAAGGTGGTCGTAATTGTGGGGTTTCACTGTATATGTATAATTGTATCTGTTTTGCACGTGTTGTAAGATGTAAACAGTAAGCCAGTAGTGATGTACGTTTAAATTATGTTTCAGACTATAATTCTTCCCTTTCCGTGTGTTAGTGTGAGTCTATCTATAAAAAAGTCTTCAACATGACATTCTTTACGTATATGAACTTCCAAACTAATTTCTTTTGCCAAGTCAATCCCTTTGCCGAACTGCATCAGATTATGTAGCTGCTGGCTACATATAACGTAACGTCAGGTTCACAGGTGTTTTTTGAGTCTGTCTGTTCTTTGGGTGTGTATTTAAATTTCTCATGAATGTGATGTGTTAACCATAATTATTCTGTCAAGCCCCTCCCTTAGCTGAATTTCTTCTAATTACATACCTGCTAGTTATGTATAGTCTCTACTCGGGGATTTCGGAAAACGGACTCGTTCACGTATCAGTGTGTCATTAAATCCTCCGCCATATCAGTTTTGTAGAGGCGACACTTGTCACTTGCGATGTCTAGACTAGGGTTCCGTAATTATTTTGAGACGTTAATTGATATTCTTGTGGATTGTATGACAATGGATCCCCTGCCAATTTGCTGAATATATATATATATATATATATATATATATATATATATATATATATATATATATATATATATATGTCGACGTGATTATTTATTTGATTGAGGGATGTTTGCTCGACGTATCTCAAATATCTTAATAAAATTAATAGGAATATCCTACTTTACTTGAGATTTTTAACATGAATTAAAGGGGTTGATATATGTTTGCCAATAACACCATTTTGTGAGGCAGGTTTTTTCTATAACATACTTTAATGTAAAATATTAATTATGTTAATAAAATAAGTTGAATTGGTTAAAACAATTCGAGTCATCCAATCATAAATCTATTACAATCATCTTATTCTAAGGTCTTAGATATAACAATATTCTTCTTGAGTAACAAGGTTCATTCTCTTCAATTAAACAACAATTGCATGAGTTTTTATGAGTGCAAAGAAAATCTAGGTGCCCTTAGCATGATACATCTCAAATAGTCCATTGCCTGTAAAGATCAGTTGTGTGTTTATAAAGCTCTAGTTAAAAAGAGAAGCTAAAAGGCCTTTTGACAAATGAACAACAGATTCAGCCATGTTTTACAGAGGAAGATCCGGTGGTTCCATGTGCGATTAATTCCAATTAAACTGTACTTGCAGGAAAAATATTTGAAACTCAAACCATAACGTTTCACAATTTCTCATTACTTTTCTGATATTTTCCGATTTTTTTTAAATCCTGACTTTTACTAATTTTCACATTTAGGACTTATTCCTGAGTCCTTAGGGTGCAGAAACCCTGGCATCAGCAGATTTGATTCCATTGTGACTTCAGTCTTAGGGTTATATACGGTAAAATCTCGGAATTACTACCACCGACGGGATCGTGATAAAGCTGTCACATTTACGAGGTGGAAGAATTATAGTCGGCCTTCTGAAACATAATTTAAACGTACATCACTACTGGATTACTGTTTACATCTTACAACACGTGCAAAACAGATAAAATTATACATATACCAGATGAAAGCTGTTTCCATGCGTCACACGTCATTTACGATTTGACAGATGCCTCTTTCATAATGGAAGGAACTACCCGCCACGGCGTCCAGACAATTGCTAGTTCATTGATTCTTTGGAATTTAATTTTTGCCGAAAAGGATGTTCGCAGCAAACAGATCGTGCTTGAGTAAAATCCAGGCGGTGAAATTATCGATTTCTCGCAGGTGTTTCAAGGATATTTTATGTGCTTGTATCATTATTTTGTTTATAGCATCTTCTGATATTTCGTCTCTTTGATAGTTTATTTGTGTTCAAACATTTCCACACACACCCTCTCACTCTTTCACACACATTTGACCAACATACACACAGTTGAATGCGTATATAAATTCCGGCATAAAAATTTAGATTCGGGTAACACAATGTATAATTGCATTGTATAATTGTTTTCAATAAGCATCCAAAATTATGTTTAAAATTTGCACATTCATCAGTAATCGTAATAACATATACGTGCATTGAAAATGACGGAGTGATAGGCAAGTGGTTTGAAGTATACACCATTACAAAACGGACACAAATAAAAATAAAGCAATAATTTCTGACCTTCCATTTTACTGCACCGTTTGGGACGTTTTATAATGAGTAGATCCTTTGTTCTCTAGTCGAGTGTTTGCAAACATTTAACGTTTCTTTACACAACAGGTACTAATCTTGTAACTCGGAGCACCGTTAAAACGAGGAAGCTCCTTTGTTCTGCAAGATTGCGTGCAATATTCTAAAATCTCCCGATCAATCTTGGAATAAAAGGAACGCCAAGTTAGGCTTTGAGCACATCACGTGTTTTGTTGGTCCACTAAAACACCCTGCCATTGTCCTATATACTAAACGAATAGGGTATAATCATTATCAAGAATTACACTTAATGTCCCTCGGTAATTTGACCCCCTTCCTGTCTGTCACAAAGGTTACTTTTTCGGAAAAATGAGGAGGGAATCAGGCTACGTGTCTTGCTCTTAAATCCCAGCTGATATTGCTATAGCGCCTTTCAGTTCCACGCATCGACATACATTTTGTTAGGATTAACATGTCGCTCGTAAAAATGGTATGTGTGCAGAATCTGACACAAACTCAGTACATCTTTAGATGGACCCAACTCGGTCCAATGAATATGGTCGAAGGTTCCGGGTATTTGTATAATTCTGTGTGGTCCAGATTCATTGCAATTGGTTCCCAGACGCGCGTTTCATGTATCTTTTCATAGGTAAATTCATCTTGTCGCCTGGCTCTTTGAGCATCGATTTTTTTTATTTCAAGTTACATTGCCGAATATTCAAACATGGCTGTCACGTGGGCATTTGGACTAAGACATATTTTTACCGTGGCTCAACCTGATACTATTCGGATTCGACCAAACCCGGATTATAAATTAATGGAACTGTATTTTTATTATAATCAAGTAACACTCCCTCGAGTTAAATCTCGGACGGCCCCCTTGTATTTAGAAAACATTGACAATTGACGATCTGGGCAATTACAAAGCCCGTATGCAGAAATAGTTAAATAACTATTGGTTCATTTTAATCATGTGTTTGGTGTATGGTTCCCATAATCTAAAACTCTAATTCCACACTGAGGTTTTTTGTGTGTAAAAAGTTTAATCATGAACAAAAACAAGCCAAAATTGCTGATCATGTCAAATATTCCTCAAACAGAATCCTGGTAGATGAAATATCATAAAAATAATATGTACATTTAAGAAATGATAAAGGATTGCGGGAATAGGTGGAGATATATACTGTGGTTGGCTTCATATTCGCGAGGCTTGAATTTCGCGATTTCTCCATTTTGAATGTTTCACGAAGGTTTCATTTTCGCGATCTCACCAGAACCTATATGAAATATTTGGTAGAGCCATACCTGTGTGTATTATAAAATGAGAATGAGTCTGTGATATATTCTACTCATATAACGATGGTCCCGTACACCCAGCACAGGTAGTTAAGTTCAAATTTAAGGTAACGTAATTTATTTTAACATTTCTCACTGTTCTAACCTATTCTCATACAGGTATTGATTTCACTGAATAAGATGGATATACTCAATGGGCCAATTATTCCCGAGGGTTTCATTTTCGCGATTATTTCCCATTCGCGAATATCGCGAAATTAAAACCCTCGCGAACAAAAAGGCAACCACAGTAATTCAAAGACGTGGGAAGATAAGGACGATATGTGGTAAAAGGTGGCTTGAATAACCAAAACAAACGTTGACACGGAGATAACTGTTCTTTCTGAGTGTTAACTGGCAGATTAAAGACTCAGTGACTCCATCATATTTATTGTATGATATATTAACAACATTTCTGTTTAATTTCAGTGATATATCTGACAACCACAATGGTACTGGGGACGGCCTCTGTGTGTATGACAGTGTTGGTGCTAAACCTCCACTTCTGGAACCCGGAGAGGCCCATACCCTCATGGGTCCGGGTGTTTGTACTGGACTACCTGGCCAAGTTTCTCTGTATACGCATGCGCCACACCCCACGTGAGCGCGTGTGGCTCGTCCCTAGCGACCAAACGCTGTCACTCAACGGACTTCCGGTGAACAGTAGTGATACGTCATCCATGAAACCCATGTTACATCATCAATCAACTGTGACGTCAGACTCTAGGCCTACGTCAGCCGCTATAGATAATAACAAAAACATGGACCTCCCCCGCAATGGCACTGATAAAGACGGGAATACTTCTTGTGTTAACCAGTGGAAAAATCTGGCGCAGGTTTTGGATAGGTTCTTTTTTATTCTTGTTCTCCTGTCAATGACAGCGTCCACGCTTATTATTATGCTGGTACCGGAGTACAAGGAGAATAAATATTCCTGATACACCGTTCCTAAGCAACTGGTGGATTATTACTCGTTTTCTATTTGCTGCAACCAGGGGAATGTCCCCATGTTTGTTGTATGGCATGGGCAAGATATGCACGCGCAAACTACTTTGAAAATTCGTTTCTGTGCTTCGGTTTGCTCTCCTGATACATTGTTTCAATGCAAACGCAACACATGGATCTATATTATAAACTTTCGGGTTGTTATGCGACAATGTTTGAGAAAGCAAGGGTTTTGGGTATGCTTATCGCCGCCGAAACAATGTGTGTGCAAATCCTAAGATTCAATTTGGAAACCATTCTATTGGCTGACGATAGAATTATGGACAATTTTCATCTAACTAGCGCAACCTTACGGCGACAACTGATATTGAGTATTCGGGTCGGTCATATTTACAAGAAAGTTCAAGTTTTGTCATATTTGGGCGAGGCTCCGAACTTTATAAGCCTTTGGCGGCTTTTGTATAATCACACTTTTCAGACCCGCAACACCGGCTTATTATTCACAAAACTGCAAACGACCATGACACGCAATGTGCATGCTCTTGAAAAACAGGTCTGTTGCAAAGAGTAAGAGGAGACACAGAAATCGGATTGGTTATTTGACGGTTTCCGTATGCAGTATAAATTTGTAATTTGAACAAGGCCTTGGTAATCATGTAAGACTTCATTAAACCCCCCCCCCCCCCCAGGACTGGACGCTTATAAAGGTTGATGAGTTTATGCCTGTTTTCATATTTGGGTAATTATTATTTGTGGTTGGACCTATGTAGTGCAAACCCCCTTTTTTCCCCGATTCATAACACAAGAGGGCGGATTCAGGATTATGGAAAGGATTGGCTGTTTTTTTAACTGAGGGAATTATAAACAAAAAAAATTTGCAACTCCAGGGGGCTAGCCTTAAACATTATGTGAAAAAAGAACAATAGTAATAATTTTCCAGTTCGTGGAGGGGTGTAAACCTCCCCCCCCCCCCCCCCATCTGGATCCGCCCAAGATCCCGTTTATGCATACAAACACAAAATAACATCCATTGAAGCATGTTATTTCTACTCAGCGTTTCAATGCACGCACACTTCCTATATATAGGTTTGCAGGGTGTTTTTATTGCACAAACTTTTACGTGCATTGCTCGATTATATATAATAGAACCTTGAAATTCATGATAGATTTTGAATAAAGATTATATATATCTGCAAGGGTGGTGTCTGTTAATATTTCGGAGTATTTCCCTGTGGTTGTAGCGCAGCAGCTATACTGTAGACATGCCGGTCCATTCGAATTGATATGTGCAACTAAAATGCAACTATGTAACATTTAACGTAATTCTGTGCCTCGTTAATCGGATCCAAATTAGAAAATTCTGTACTGGGTAATACTGCCCAAGATACAAAAAGTGTAAATTAGTTACATCATTTTCCGCCAGATGTCTCAGGTGTTGCAAAAGGCGACAATACTTTAAACCGACTGGGCCAGTCTGCTAAACTGGGTAAAGATACCTGGTATACAAATACACTGTACTTTCATTCGTATGGAGTATTAATAGGATTATACTTTCGTCAGTTTTTTGACAATGGTTCCGTTGATATAAGTTCCTCAATGAAGTTCACATGCATGAAAGACAAATTAATGAAAGCTGAAGCAATTATTGGAGGGGGGGGGGGGTGACAACCACAGTCTGTATTACCAAGAACAGAGCTGCCAGTTTACCTATAACAATATACCTTTTGTGGTCTTATTTTAAGCAACATAACTGCAAATATCATAACCGACTAATTTGAAGTTTTACATACATCATAAATTGTGCGTATATCTGTGCAATTTGATAAGAATTACAAGTACTTTTTCTTTAAAGATTTTATACATTTTTATATAATTTAGTGGCAAAACAGCAAGTAGGAGCAGGGTTTGCATGACTCTGAAATTTTTGTTGCTTTTAGGAAAATCTTGAAATATTCTGAGACATGAAAGTATAAATAAAGTACGAATTACTTATAGAAGAAATGGACGAATCGGGAATATGTGGTTTCCCACATGGAAACGGGCATTCACGTAAGATAAAGAATCGTTTATAGAAAAATTAAACACAAAACACAAATTGAAACTCGTTCAACAATCTATGGTCGATTTTACCGGCAAATGCACATAACAAAAACATATTATAGTGAAGGCAAAAGACATCTGGCGACAAACATGGAAACTACTCTGACATCAGGCCTGTGAACAAGAGCGCGGCGTCTATTAAAGGCCGGTGCTTATTTTTCTTGGACATTGTTTGCCCCGGCGACTAAATAAGGCAGGCGACTATTTAAGGCCAGGCGTCTGATCAAGGAAATACGGTATATGAACAGTAAACCGTGAAAATGCTCTGTGGATTAAAGTGAAATTCAAATTTTAGTTATGGAACATCCTGGAAAATTACTTTAAAATTGGTTTTGTCAAGATATAAAATCCTTGTGAAATATTCCGCTCTCACTGACATTGGGCCAGGGGGCTGAAATATTTGGTCTCATTCATTTTGGGTTAAAAAAAATTCAGACGAAGAAAAGTGAACTGTGAAAATAAAATAAATGATTTTCCGTCTCCCGTGAAGCAATTTGTTATGGATAAGTGATATGTTTTGACTCAGCTAAAGAAAAATGGAACCTGATCTGACATGTACCTAGACTGGTCTGCCTTTACACGCCCCAAAACAGTTTTTTAAACCATACCCAATTCTAAAAAAAAAATATTTACTTAACCTGATAAACAATCGTCCCATTTTTAATCAAAGATAATTCACCACTCATAGTTTTTAAATATATTATTATGAGGCATTGCGGAGATATATAAAGTCAGCCCTTTAATCTTTTTTTTATCATGTTTTCCCTATATCATGTTTTATATAAATTTAAACAGACTGTAAGTTAAATTTTGCTTTCGATTAAAAAGGGGAACTGCATAGGGAAATGACAGAATATGTGGAAATGGACGACACTTTCACTTATAGGTTTATAATGTATCATCCTGAACAGAAGGGTTGAAGTCTGAATTATATAATCTGTAATTTCACAAGTGTCAGAGAAACCATACGTTTTGCATCGTTAATCTTTTGCATTTTAAGTTGAATTGAAATTAACTAACGAATTGAGACATAATACTGAACAAGATTTATACATAAGAATATATAAATACCCTACATAGATAAAAATAGTATAAAATACTCTCTTATAACTAAAATCTTTCAAAGACTATGATTAGCTTAATAACTATTAATCACGCTTCACTCTGTGGAGCATTTGTCTATGCTTAAATATATGAAATATAATTTTAGTCTCTAAGTGCGGACAAAGTATGATAAATTATAAAGGTTTGGCATTTTCAGGTCAGTTTTTGAGCAAGTTACATCAACTCGGGTTGATTACATACGACACACAATGTCAACATAAATGCCTTATAGACTTCAACGTTAAAATAATCTATTTTTCTCAGGGCTGGGACGAATATACGTAATTAGATTAATGATAAATCACGGAGCTAATGGCATGGCTTATTAACATCAACCTTGATGAAACGTGAAAGAAACTTTAAAAACTATAATCTATCAATAAATCACTGTGTATCAAAAGTCAGGCTATATAAATCCAAAGGAAAGATTAAGATAAGGATTCGTAATTACATGGATAAGCGAATGTACAACTGACAATGAGGTTTAAATAATCCAGGTGGTACTTTTGTTAGGAGAGTACTCGTGTAAAGTTTTTTTTTTAAAACGTTAAAAAGCAAATACGTTCGCTGATATACTTTCACTGCAGTCATTCTTAACTTGCTTTGTCATTTATTAATATTACTTATATTAATATTGATATTATTTGTCAATATTACCAAGAAATTTACGTGTTATGCAATCAGATCGAGTTAAAATGCAAATCCATTGGTTTGCGCACTTGAATTTGCGCTTGTTTCGACCACTCCTATCAGTTACGTTTGCATTTAATAGTATATAACCGTATCTGCTTTTTGACTTGACTTCCTTGAAATATTTGCAGTTACATGCAAAATTACTATTGTACTAAATCCCGATTTATACTTCATGAAAATACGTAAGCAATTTGCAAAAGCATTGTCATTCTCACGTCTATAAACCTTGAAGACAATTATAACCACTTAGAAAAGGTAAAGTAAAGAAAAAGAACAACCAGAATTTCTCAAGTTGATCGACGGAACATTAATTCTACGAATTATAAAATATTTCATTCATAGCGGTATCTAGACACCCAAGGACAGGTCACGTGGTCCCGGCAACTCCCCATGTCACAGAAGGAGGATATAAAAGACGAGAAATACAATGATTGATGGGTGTTTGTATCTGATTTTAACTGGACCGAGAAATGGATGGGGCTAGACAACATCTTAGATCAATATTACGCTGTTAGGTATATATGACGCATCTCCGAATCCGACTCCCCTGGGAGGAGAAATGCTGTGATCTCGCCGTCTTTTTGTGGTGTTGTTCGCACTAAAAAGTGAATAAAATAGAAATATACGTGATAGTAGTAATTAAGTGGCATTTGTGATGTTGTGTGTAATTTGCTTATAAAATTCTGCTAAAATTGGCACTATAGTATAATATCGGCCGTAAAGTAACTTCATAGCTTATGTTAATATGATATAATTTGGTCTCGTTTTCGGTCTAATCATGTATAAATAGCTCTCATATTTTTGCAAACAATCAGTCACAATATCGCCGAGCAGTCCGGTAACGCATTGTCAAATGGGAGGATTGTAACCGAAAAAAATTATATTCTGGCATATCTTTATTAAAAGAGCATATATCGCTTCACTGAAATTGGTAAACCGTTTTATAAATGTCCGATAAGTTATATATTATGTGTCACCTTTAAAGCTTCAGAAACAAATGGTGGAGGATATTGAATAAATCATTCAAAATTGTACCTCCGTGTGTATTCTGCATGGTTATTTAAATATACTGCGAACTGACTTCAGCCGGAATCTAAGAGGTTTTATAGAAAATGAAAGGGAAAGGATATTGATACATCAATTGTAAATAACGTTTTTAATAAAGCCTGATTTCCTATGGCACACTTTAAACACGCCGTTATTTCTTAGCTTTACTCACAGGCAGTGCAAACAAATCAGAGAAATTGCATTTTTAGTATATTATAAGGCAAAGTCTCGTACTTCTTTATGTATTAAAGTAATGATACTTGACGTCCAATCAATTAATCTCGGGATTGTTCCCATCTATAATCGGAGAATTTATTAGAATTATCACATAAACATTTATGAATATATATTGCGATTTCCCTGTTAATATCTTATCACGTTCCTACTTTGAACAACATAAATGTATAATAATTTTATACAAATACGAAATACTTTCTTTACTTGCAAAGTAACCTTTATTATTGATTTTGTCAGACGCGCAACATATCATTTAAAATACAAATGACAGATTTGAAAAGAATTACAACAATTATCAGTAATGCTCAAGTCAGTTGCTTTAAGTGGGCTTGATGTATCTAATAGCGTTATTTTTTGCTGACGGGTACTCTTTCGTGGTAGCATGGTTCTCAGCCTGCCTTGCGCTACGCTCACGGAGCGTAGCGCATGGAAGGCTGGGAACCATGCTAGTACTCTTGGTTACAAGTTCTAGAATTTCCTTAAAATTTATCCTGGCTTTGAGTATTCCTTAACATATACATATAACGCTTGTCAATTTAAACTAAGAACTGGTCAAGTTGTTATCATCCAGGCTCGGATTAAGTAAACGATTATTGTGTAAATAGTGTGTGGGGGCGGTGGTGTAATGGTTAAGGAGCCTGGCTCATGATCGAACGGTCGTGAGTTTGAATCCCGGTAGGAGCCCCGCCGTGCCAAAACCCTCTGTCCGTCCACCCAGCAGTAGAAATGGGGACCAGTATTTACTGGGAAGGTTACCTGCGATGGACTAGCGTCCCATTCAGGAGGAGTTTAACTCCTCAGTCGCGTCACGCTACTGAAACCGGGTTGAGCTCCAGCCTAATGAGACATAAAGCTCGGGTGTAACAGCCAACTATTTAATAAATATTCATCTGTGCATATAATTATGCTGATCAATTACGAAAGTGCCAGGGATTGTTGTATCAAACTGTCATTATTAGTGGTGCGCGATATTATATATATATATATATATATATATATATATATATATATATATATATATATATATATATATCATATCGGTATATCTTGCGATACGAAGAAGAGCAGCGCAAACATGCATAATACGTGTGACCTCTGACCTCATTAAATATGCGCGAATATTGCGATGATTTAAATCAGAAGGTAAGTAAACATTTATAATGTTTCATGAAAATCCATCAAATTTAGATAAGTCATCACCGCCACTGAACACTTGTACCTCTGACCTCATTACATATGCCTGTTATTTCCTGAGGATCGGACGTAGGCGAGAAAATAAATTGGTTGCTATTTCTCTTCTGTTTTTTTTATATCAAAATCCATCCTTTTCCTGAGAAGTTATCGCTGTGACACAACAAAGTAGCCTGGTGACCTCTGACCTCACAGTCGTGGATTTTTAAATGTTAAACGGGCCCAATCTCCTATCTGACCTTTATAAACTTAAGGTAACCCCTTGGAGCTTTTATAAAAAATAGGACGGAAAACTTGGATATGACTGTACAAAGGCTGCTCGTTGTGTTTATATCAACGTGTTAACAAAATGTGGGACCCGAAAAAATAATTATAACAATTTCAATAAGGGCATCTGCCGGCAAGACAGTTAAGCCAGAGCTTTGCAAATGGCGTTTTGTAACAAGTGACCTTTCTACCTCCGCATATATGCAACCTCCCGGTAAGGTTACGTATTTTTCTCGGTTGTCAACTAAACTGTATTTACAAACACGTTGTTGATAAACAAGTTCAAGCATCCTTCACAGAGACGTTATAAGAACTTTTCATAACCAGGATTATCCTTAGGTTATCAATATATACACAGAGGAAGATGGAAATCACATAAATGCTTTTTCAAAAGGTAGGTGAATGGGCCTCTTTAACGGACAGACAACTCGACATTAGATTCAAGCTGGTCAACCCGGAATAAACTGCCCATTTGACCGGCATGAACGGGGATATCGTGTCCTGAATGATGGAGTAATCAGGCAAGTTGTGAAACATTTGTCTTGCTCATCTCGGCCACAGATTGGTATTTGCTTGATAAATTCTCAGGGAATGGGGGCAATATACCCCTCTGTCATATTCCTGGTATTGATGTTTCTTTGTTATGTATATGTTTGAATTTATCATGAGAATTCCAGATGTGTTCAAAGACAAATATTAACGTGTATATCCATCTTTTTACGTTTCTTTTTCAGTCTGTGTTCCTCTCACTCTCTCTCATTCTCTCTCTCTCTCTCTCTCTCTCTCTCTCTCTCTCTCTCTCGTGTCTATCAGTGAGATGTAATCAAACAGCTGGTATTGTTAATTCTTCAACCTGCTGGTCTTTTCCGTTCATTGATTTTTGCTGGCGTAATTCCGGGTAAAACGAGTGAAGAAGCGTATTCAAACAAAGCATTGTAACACCAATTTTTAAATAAACAAAATGGGGTTCCTGTCCTATCATTTCTACTCATCTTCGTCCCTCTCGTTCTCTTTGTCTCACGTAGTCTTCCGGTATCCGTCTCTTTCTCTCTCATTCTATCTCTCGATCTTTCTTTATTTTTTTTACTCTGTCTCTGTCGGTCTCTCTCCCTCTTACTCTCTGTTGCCCTCTCTGTCTCTCTCACTCTCTCTTTTTCTCACTCTCTCTTTTCTCTTTCTCAAATTCCTCTCACATGTGGGCTCTCTCAATCCCGTTCTCTCTCACTCTTTCTTTTCCAGTCTCTCTTTCTTTCTCACTCTCCCTCTTACTCTCTTTTGCTCTCTATCAGTCTCTCTCACTCTCTTTTTCTTTCCCTCTGTATGTTTCTCTCCTCTTTCCGTTCCTTCCACTCCCGCTCATATTCCCGACTTTTTACAATCAATACATGGAAATAAGAATATCAGCTAAATGATTAAAATATATTCATTAATAATAACAAGGAAGCATGTTTACAAATTTAATGAATAAATATGTTAAATACAACAAATGTCAGGTTTCTCCGGGTTGTTACAATAGCGCCTTATACTAGGACAAGAACATAATAAACAAGGCAAGAGCTTTGCCATGACGACAAATGATACCGGCAATGCGGTTTTGTAATTATCTTCCAAGCATTACACAAAACATCTTGACAAAATTAAACGGACTAATCATTAAGCCTGCATGCGTAATCGAATCCTACGCTTAATCAACCTCAGTTCCTGCTAGAACA
Organism: Sipunculus nudus; assembly: GCA_026874595.1. Lineage (NCBI taxonomy): Eukaryota > Metazoa > Annelida > Sipuncula > Golfingiida > Sipunculidae > Sipunculus > Sipunculus nudus. The sequence continues at coordinate 52,289,918 of CM049318.1, read as the reverse complement.
AAACAAACTAAATTCCACGTTGCGTGTGACCTGACAGTTCATGCTATAATATCTGATCAAGAATTGTTTAAATTTTATTATATATTGCATATACTATATATACAGTTCAAATTATACATGTGCATATCATACAAGTGCATGGTAATTCCGAAATGGAAATGCGAAATGTGGTATCCGAGTTCAAGTCTGTCTGCAAAATGGCAGCCCCCATGTGAGGTTTCGTGAAAATGGGAGAAATAAAGTTGCGAGGGTTCGAAAAAGGTGGGAATCTACCTGCGGAGAGAGTTTGGTGGCCAGGGGAGTGCATCGGCAAACTTTAGAACGTAAAAACACGGACGTGCTCAGTGGTCTGATAATTAAACCAGCGGGTGGTTAATTTACTGACATACAATGTACTAGTACATAGTCAGAAATATAAGGTTGGGTGTTTTAGGTGATGAAAATACATTTAGTATAGGAAACACTCTACCTTGCTGATTACATTATATTTTTTTAATTAAGCAAATGGCATTGACTGTCAAATAATACATGATTAACATAAACATGATTACATACTTGCATACTGTTTCAAAATAATATTTTGATTTATTTGCATCAAATGAAACCTTCCTAACTCTTTCATGCTCTGCACCTTTCTTCCTATTTCAAATACAATTCTATTTCTCCCTAAACATCCACATTTCATCATGTATGATACACAAAACACATCTTCATTTATAATACTGCTAATGAATATTCACATGATGGAAGTTAACGAGTATACGTTTAGAGTCCTTTGTAATAACTGACAAGTGCCTATAATAATATTCTCTTCCATCAACCTGTTTTTTTTTATTAGGGGGGGGGCTTTTCTTTAAAGCTTTTAGTTTGGAATCAGTTTGTTTGATAATACACATGTAACCGACAACACCATATGGCATTAAAGAGAATACCCCCCATGTTTATGCTTCCCCCATTTTTAGAAGTTTATCAATCACCTCACAAGGCAAACATGTCTTTGCATTAACTTAGCAGCCTTCTTTTTTTAGTTTGGTATGATTTTCAGAGTATTTAGGACCAGCTCCTCGAAAACTTGTAAATTAATATGGAATTGAAATGTCATGAAGCATAGGCTGTTTTCTCAGAATATTGATAAAGTGGAATTCTCAAAGTTGCTTAGTATCAATGGCCAAAAACCCTCCGTTTAAAATTCCTCCGAAAGTTGTTACTGATGCCAATTAGAAAAAGTATATGTGTATTTGTGAAGTTCACATCCATTTTTAAATGATATTTTAACATTTTGAAAATTTTATTTGGTACACAAATTTCAGCAACTAGTAACATCTAACCCTTTGGGCTAATATCAAGGGATATGATAATATCCACAAACTGTTTTTTCTGGGTTTTTTTTCTCTATCATGTTCTTTTTTATATTTGGAATGTTTAAATTTTGTTCAATCAAAAATTTTAAAGTATGTTTTTAAACATGAAAGAAATGCAATAAAGGAAAAACAAAAAAAAATTTTGGATATATTGTCATGTAGCTGGATATTAGTGGTTTGCATTTACTGGTTACTTAAAATTGTGTATCATTTAAAAATTTAAAATTTTTTCAATAATATTAAAATGCCATATGAAAAGGAACATGAATACTATCAAAAAGAACATTACACCAGGTTTAAAAAAGATATAAGGATATACTTTTTTGGTTTAAAGTAGATATATAGTTCTGATTGTTATGAAGTTGGTTTATAAATCATGTCCCTCTTGCAACATGGCATTTTACTATTAATTTTTCAGTTGAAAAAAAAAGAAAAATGTCCTTGAAAACAGGTCGACAAAGGGTGGTGGTAGAGACCATAGTAAAATAGACAATGAGTGAATGGTACAGTATGGAAGCACCAGCATCTAGTCTCTTTCTGTCACTGCTGCCCTGCCCTCTCCAGGCTCTTGCAGGCATCCTTAAGTTTACCTACAAGGTCCTGTAAACAAAGTAAAGTAAAAATATCATATATAGTTCATGGAAACAGTATTTTATAATATTGTGATATTATATTAACAATGCATTAATTTATATAGGAACAGCAAAGTGAACAATCACAAAATTAGATGTTGTATCAGTATAACTAATAGACCTATTAATAACATATAATTATCTGATGTAAACTTAGTGTATTTATTACTGCCATTTATGCAGTATTCTCTGCAAAATATAGTTAACCATTTGATACATGTGAATTAAGCAAACTAATGAAAAAGATGAAATTATATATATATAAAATATTAGTAACTGCAAAATATTCTTATTTCTTTTGGTTTTTCATGTATAATATCATTAGAAAAGCTATGAGAAAATGGCCCTGCTAAAATGAAACTCTGTAAATTACAGAATAATGGACATGAGCTAAACCATTTAGTGATGCACCAAGGGAACAAATAGGCCTACGGTAAGTGTTATATCAAAGTAACATTTCATAAAAAAATAATGTGTGAAGGTAATTAAGTTTTCAAAAGTTAAATATATGGCCATATAAGTTAAAAATTAATCCCACAAAGTTTGACCAATATTCCTAATTTTAATACTAAGTTAACAGTGTTATTCACACCTAGGCCCCGCCAACTTTAAGAGATCTGAATGAAATGCTACAAAGTATTTTATCTTCTTAAATCTTGTCAGTTAGCACTGTCATTAGATCCTAATAATGTTATCACATTTGAATATTAGGATTAAATGCCTGAAAATTTTTTCTTAAAAAAAATCAAAATTGTCCAAGTCTCATCAAAAAGAATTTATTTAACATTAAAATTATAAGATTCATCTTGTTTATTAGTCCTGTGTATTGAAGGGGTGGGTGGGGGAGGGGTCTCTATTGCTTCTGCTTGTTGCTGAAAAAAATGTTAATTTTAATTTCGATCTAGTTCAAGTACAGGACTGTCAACAGAATGGGGGGGGGGGGGGGAGAAAAAGGCTCCCTGTAGTATGGTATTGACTGCAGACAGCCTGATCAAGCTCAACTCAGTGAAGATAGGGCTTGCACTAATGATGGGATTGCATAACATTATGCCAACAGCCTGGGGAGCATAGAGAGCTGCACTGAATGACCTACAGTGACCAAAGTGGACTGCTTGACAATGTAAGGGAATATAACAAGGGCCTAAAAAAAATTCAATAACTAGCCTAATTTTGCAGCATTTATTTTCAAATTTCAGATTTTAACAGAGTAAATCCTTATGTGCACATACTGTGAAAATTAAATCCACAGTACTTACAGGGAAAAAAAACATGCCGTGGCCAAAGTTGGGCAAAATTTAAGGTACCAATTTTTTATTTTTGCTAATATTTTGAAAAATTTAAAAGATTTTGATCTAATTTTGGGTATACCATTTAATTTTGATTAATCAAAGTGATATAACTGGAAAAAAGTCCTTAGCTTTAACATGTTTTCTGTTAAGTGATCAAATATCTTTCCTGATATTTTACAAAATGCATTATGTTTGAGCCCATAACTTTTTTAAATATATAAAATATAATATATAATGCAGACCTTATTTCTGGCATGTACATAGGAACTAAATAGAGGAATATTTATGGTTAATATGAGGAAAAATAGATGGGTTGTTTTCATATTAGGCAGTCCTGAAGTGTGGAAATAGGTTTATAATAAAAAATTGAGGTTTTTCCTTAATTTCTCTCCTTGGTAGGAGATCTTGGGGACATCTAACATTATGCCGAATTCTGGATTCCTAGGTCTTACGGTTTCAAAACATGCCACATCTATGGAAGGACGGATGGATGGACGGATAGACGCACGGACGACAGACAATGGACTACGACTATAGCTCAGATGACTCATAGTCAGCTGAGCTAAAAATTATCTATTGGCAAGAAAATTTTCTAGGGAGTGGAACAAGTATATTTTTCTTGTTATGGAAAGTACAGTTTTCTTCTGATAAGAATTTTTGTCTTGTTATCAGAGAAAGATACCTTACAGCAAGAAATAATATCTTTGGATATTATGATTAAGGAAATTTTTCCTAAGATAAAATAATAGACTATGTCTTAAGAAAATCAAGGTATACTTTCTTGACTTTAGGCCAAAAAAAGGTATGGTTCTCAGTCATTTTTTTTCCAGAAATCAGTGCGGGCGGGTGGTATTTTATTTTTTACATTTTTTGGATGTTTTGATAAAAATGTCATATTATCAGGGAAAGCATGAAAATAACAAAATTATTTACTAAACAGTTAAAACGATACATAAATTGTATTATTTATCTTCTTGAAAGATATAAAGCAAAATCAAAATTGTTTATGTGGGGGGTTAAAATTGCGCTGGCGGTGCCTGAGAATCATACCTTTTTTTTATGGCCTTAAGCATGCTGCCTAAAAATTAAGTAACAATATTTTGAGGATTTCTTGTCAGCAGAAAAATTTTCTTTGGATATAAAATATAATTTTTTTTTCAAGCAAATTATTTTTCGCAGTGTGACCCCAGTTTAAGTTCTGTGTGATAGCTTTTCCCACCATTCAGGGAGGATATTAATACACAGAATATCATCTCCAATATCCTGCAAATAATTTTAATGTATTACCTGTAGCTGTTCCATGGAGCAGTTGAACTGTACATTCTTATTGCCTGCCTGATTGCTTTGCTGTAATAATAATAATCATCATCATCATCAATAATACTAATAACAATAATAATAATGCTCATTATTATTGTTCTCTCATATATACTGTGATTGGCTTTATAATTGTGAGGATTTCAAATTCGCATTATTCACAAAAGAGTACTTATTATGAATATGAAACCTTCATGTACCTCTCCAACACTGGTGAACATGTCCTTTATATTTCATACTTTTTGGCACCCCATGTATATCAATATGTTTTCCTATATTTCAATTTTTGAAAGATAAAAGATGGGTTATCATAAATAATAATGTATCTTTTATGTTATCTGTAAATCAAATATTGATAATATAAAATGTGACAGACGTTTCATGATATCTGTCAATAGAGTATGTCCTGTCCTTGTCCAGCCAGTGACAAAATGTTAGTGATTTAATATACTAATCTCTCTCTTATATATATATATATATATATATATATATATATATATATATATATATATATATATATATATATATATATATATATATATATATGGGCATGTCTTTTTGTGTGTATGACCACAAACCTTAAACGTCCATTGAAGTAAAAGAAACCAGCTTTTACACATCAAAAGTCTGACAAAAGGTAAAAACTAAATTGCATTTTACAAGGAATTCCATCTTGTATTAAACTTACCATTAACATGTGTACAATATAAGTTGGTTAAAGGAAGATAACTATATATCATGATATACACTCATGTCCCTCAGGTACAACACTATTGTAGAGTATGGTTTGACACACTACAAACTGGAACCATATAACAGTTGATCCTGGTATATTTGTGTTGCCCAAAGGTGAATGAATTAAATGCAAATAAAGATTTTTTATTAACACATGGAGGCTTGGGAATTTATGGAGAAGTTTTAACACAAAAAGTCATTCCTTCCTGATGGTACCGTAAATACTGGAAAAAGCTGAAGAAACATCAAAGAGTAAAAATTTAAAGCCAGCTATACACATTTTCTTTCTGGAGATTTTATGTTAATTCTGGCCTATTCTCTGTACAGAGTACTAAACTGTAGGTACTTCTCATTAGTAAAACATCTTTTAATGCCTCTGTGATGGATGGTACATGGTACACATGCCAATGTTGACCATCAGAAAAACCATGTAAGCTGAGGAGGTTTGTTGCATATGTGCGGACATTGAAAGGTCACTGGTTGCAAAACATCCTTTGCAAAACTCTGGTTTGTCTGACTTGCCACCATGTGTCCTTAATGAGGATGTTTGGATTATTGTGGTGGTCCCTCACATGTTATAATATAAATGTGTATGTAAACTAAATGAACAGTCTCTGTGCATTGGAATCAGTGTTTCCTGGTCTACTTGTATAAAAGCTTAAAGGGGCCCAATCACCTATCTGATCTTTATAAACTAAAGGTAAACTTAAAGCTTTTACTAAAAAGGATAGAAAAAGTAGTTATCACCACACACAGGCTGCTTGTTTTATTTATATCCAAGTGTTTATAATATGTAATATGGCTTGCCAAAATATTCAAAACAAAGTCCACAATGGCATCTGGCAGCACGTCAGATAAACCAGTGCTTTGCAAATGGCGTTTTGCAACAAATGACCTTTCTACCTCCGCATAAATATGCAATCTACTACCTTAGGTTACATGTTTTTTTCTGTTTGTCAACAATGTTGTGTTTACAAACATGTTGTTGATAAAAAAAGTTCATATACACCCTTAAAGAAGGCCCTATAAGAACTTTTCAAACCCAAAATTACCCTTTAATCATTTATATATACACAGAGGCAGCCAGCAATCACATAAATTCTTTTTCAAAAGGTAGGTGAATGGGCAACTTTAAGGTTCAAAGGATTTTGTTTAGTTTATAAACATCAGGTGTTGGAATAGGCCCCTTTAAAATCCTAACAAGAAATGTATACAATGTAGGAGCTGTAATCAACTTGTAAATATTTTTCAACATTCATAAACATTACAAAAATATGTATAATTTAGATGTCTGATTTGTATATGATTTATGTAGGAGCAATTTGTCGTAAATGACAAATGTTTTGGAATGAATTAATCTGAAATGAACTATAAAAATTATTCATTTTTAAAACCAGTGCTCATATTAATCAATCAGGAATTAGAATTAAAAATGATACAAAAAATCCAGCCTTGATTATAGGTAAGTGAACTGCATAAATGACTGTACTTTTTTGTAATACATGATTTATTACATGAATTAAGGGGCAATCAATTTCTCATTGAATTTGGGTTGAAAATACCTACAAGCAGATTAATAATTTATCAATGCTTATTTCAGAAGATTTGACTGAACACTGATCCTGGCCATAGATATTATGAATGGCAGAACAAATTTGTGAGCAAACTTTATTTATATATTCTTACATAAACATTTTGCTCATGGGAAAATATTGCATTGATCTGGTATTCAAACCCATATCAGTGATGCACATATCTGGCGTTTAACCCGCTTCGCAAGAAAAAAGCTTAACCTGACATTTTGGTCTGCTTTTATGTGCACTCTGTAAAACATCCCCTCTTTAGAGTCTTCTACTTTCAGAAAAAAGATTAATTAACCAAGGAATCACACAATTTGGTGAACTATGTGGTGGTAATTACTCAGTTACTTCAAACCACCAGTCTCCAGGCCCCAAAGTTGGGCATCAATTTGGACGAGCCTCCATATGTTACGTAAATATTTTGCTTTGGGGGAAAATACTGGGCCAGTCCTGGATTCTAACATATGCCGGTAGCACACATATTTTGCATTCCAACCTTTTTGCTAGAAAAGCAAGCTTCACTGACGAGACAGCTCAGTCCGCTTTTATATGCATCCCATAACAAGCTTATGGTTCCCAAAAATAACTAGACATTTCTTGGCACAGTATCCCCAGACATAGTAGCCCATCCCCCTTTAAGAATAGGCCCCCATTTTTAGCAGCATATACTGACACTTGGCATATTTATTGTTTCTTCTATCTATCAATCCACAATCTTGTTGAAGATGTTGGTCCTGTGACCTTGATCTTTTTAAAGATGTGTCCTGTGACCTTGATCTTTGACCTCATGACCCCAAAATCAATTGGGGTCTTGCTTTTCCAATGGGACATATACAAGTCAAGTTTGAAATCTATACATCAATAAAGCAGGAATTATCATCCAGAAACTATTTTTTGGACAGATGGCTCCTGTGACCTTCACCTTTGACCTTGTGACCTCAAAATTGATAGGGGTCTTCCACTCTTGGCAGGTGAACTATATGTGAAGATGAAAGATCTGAGATGAATTGTTTGGCTGAAAATGCATCCACAATCTTTTTAACAGGTTTCCTTTGACCTTGACCTTTGACCTCATGACCCCAAAATCAATTCTGGTCTTGCTTTTCCAATGGGTCAAATACAAGTCAAGTTTGAATTCAATACATCAATAAAAGAAGGAATTATCATCCAGAAACTAATTTTTTGACAGATGGCTCCTGTTACCTTCACCTGTGACCTAGTGACCTCAAAATTGATAGGGTTCTTCCTCTCTTGGCAGGTGAACTATATGTGCAGGATAAAGGATCTGAGATGAAATGTTTGGCTGAAAATGCATCCACATCTTTTAAAGATGTGTCCTGTGACCTTGACCTTTGACCTCATGACCCTAAAATCAATTGGAGTCTTGTTTTTCCAATGGGACATATACAAGTCAAGTTTACAATCCATACATCAATAAAAGCAGGAATTATCATCCAGAAACTAATTTTAGGACAGATGGCTCCTGTGACCTTCACCTTTGACCTTGTGACCTCAAAATTGATAGGGGTCTTCCACTCTTAGCAGGTGAACTATATGTGCAAGATGAATGATCTGAGATGAATTGTTTGGGTGAAAATGCATCCACAATCTTTTTAAAGATGGTTCCTGTGAACTTGACCTTTGACCTCATGACCCCAAAATCAATTCTGGTCTTGCTTTTCCAATGGGTCAAATACAAGTCAAGTTTGAAATCCATACATCAATAAAAGAAGGAATTATCATCCAGAAACTAATTTTTTGACAGATGGATCCTGTGACCTTCACCTTTGACCTTGTGACCTCAAAAGTGATAGGGGTCTTCCTCTATTGGCAGATGAATTCTATGTGCAAGATGAAAGGTCTGAGATGAAATGTTTGACTGAAAATGCATCCACAATTCTTTTTAAAGATGTGTCCTGTGACCTTGACCTTTGACCTCATGACCCTAAAATCAATTAGAGTCTTGCTTTTTCAATGGGACATATATAAGTCAAATTTGAAATCAATACATCAATAAAAGCAGGTATTATCATCCAGAAACTAATTTTTGGACAGATAGCTCCTGTGGCCTTGACCTTTGGCCTTGTGACCCCAAAATTGATATGGATCATCCACTATTGGCAAGTGAGCTATATATTCAAGATGGAAGACCTGGGATGAAAGTTTGGCTTAAAATGCATCCACAGTATCTTTTAAGATGCCAGTCCAGTGACCTTGACCTTTGACCTCATGACCCTAGAACCTATAGGGTTCTTACTTTAGTGGTGGGCCATACATAAGTCATGTTTGAAATCCATATGGCTATCAACACTGGAGATATCATAAGAGGTGTGTGATTTTCACAATATATGGCAATATTCAAGGTCAAGGCCACTCTCATAGGAAAGGTCATGACCCCAATTTAAATAAACATCATCCAATAACCCATACCTATGTATATGCATAATATAAAAGAAATCTGTCCATTAGTTTTTGACTTATAATGCTCACAGTACTGTAAGGTGGCAATTTTGGGGGTATTAAACGGCACGAAAACAAGTAAAGAATAATAGGTGGCGCCACCAGTTCTTCCATCAACTTGATTTTGGGATAAATCCATGCAAGATTTCTTGAGATATAAAAGAATTTGTGTGATTTTCCCCAAAATTGGACCTATTCAAGGTCAAGGACACTCTCCTAATGAAGGTCATGACCTCATTTTAAACAGGCGTCTACCTCTTACCCATATCTATACATATACCAAGTTTGGTAAAGTTCCGTGAAATATTTTTTGGGTTATCGCGCCAACAAGATTTATATGCGGCGGCGGCGGGACCGGTATGAAAACATAGTATCCCCCGACTTTGTCTGGGGATACAATAATTTCTATACAGAACAGGACAAATTATTAAAGCCAGCTATTCACCTACCCTTTATGTAGAATCTTCCGTATTTCTGGCTTACTTTGCATATATATTAATTAAAACTAGGTAATTCCTGTTAAAATAGTTCTAAAACCCATCTATGATGGATGTATGAGCTTATATATCTCCAAGATTTTAGTAAACACAGCAATGTTTACAAAGGGAAAAACAATGCAACCTAAGATTGAAAGTTGCCTATGTGCCAAAGCTGTAAGGTCAGTACCTGCAAAACATCCTTTTCAAAACTTTGGTTTGTCTTACTTGCCTGCCAGATATCCTTTTTAAATGTATTTGGATTTTTTGGTGGGTCCCCCACAATTAATAAACTATGGAATATAAACAAAACAAACAGTTGGTCTACAGTGTTTTTTTGGTGTTTTCTTGCCTATTTCAATGAGAGGTTCAAGGTATTATCTTTAGTTAATAATCTACAGGTATTGAAATTTGAGCCTTTAAACAAAATTTACAAGTAAACCAGCCTTTGTAGATGGATAAGTTGATGTATGTGCCTCCACTTCAATACCACTGATGTTGGTATAATTGCTAAAAAATACAATTTGTAGAACCTTTTATCTCGTATGTTTACTAGGAAGTTTTGACACCTATGATTCCCAAACATCCAGAAGTTCTGTCATACTTTCATGTCATCATGTTGACTATACATAAATTAGGAGTAAAATATTTGTTTTCTTTTGAGAAAATTTAAACTTAATCGAGACATGAATCAAACGTAAAACACTGATGAACTGAAACCATTCAAAGGCCCCTAACAACTCATGGGCCTAATATAAATGACAGGAAATAAAAACTTACCTCTGTCTTCAATTCTATCAAGTAGCTAGCTTGGTTTACTTTGTCCAAATGGTTGTTCTACAACATTGAGAGAAATATCTAAATGTGCGGATTAAACAAGACTGGACATAGCCATGAAAACACAACTCAGCAGGCAAATATATTGGACTGCAAGCCTAACTTGTGTCATGATACAAGACATATGGGGAAATGTACTGCAATGGTCTTCCATCCTGTTGCACTGATATCATGGTAAACAGGCAATTACCTTTACATAATGCCTCGGGTGATGATTTCACACATAAGAATTCATGTGAACTCACAAATCAAGCTTAAAATCTGTCTCTTTGGTAACAAGTCATTGACTGTATCTCATACAAGTTGGCTATAATAGGAAACCTCTGCTAGCCATGCTTGAATTCATCTACATGCTGTCAGAAAATCAACAAACATGCTGAGGAATTAACCAATATGATGAGTTAAAGCAAACATTTTCTTGCATATGGCAGGTGTTGTCAGAAATTATAATAAAAAGTTAATTATTAATTTGTCTGTTTTATGTCAAGTGACAGTTTACTTGTAGGCCATGATGTGTGGTGAAGAAGCCCAAAAATATCTGCATCCTCATAAGAGCCTAATGGGGCTGTAACACTTAGGTGACTCTAAAGGCTACTACAGAGGACCAGGCTGTTGCCTCATGGTTGCAAAAAAATAGGCAACTGGACCTCCCCTAAGACAATAGTCTACGACAAGCTACAACAGGTTGACGACTGTATGACAACAAGCTGCCAGCAACTGGTGACACAAACGCCGCGACAAGGGACAATCACCTACGACCACATCTACAACAATGTATGACTACACTGGCTACAACCTACAACACCAGAATTTATGCTACGTCCACTCGCGACAAGCTTCGACCAGCTTCTATCCTGTGCAATGTGAGGAGCTGGAGACAAGGATGGGCCCTGTTTCACTACACAAGCCCACAACAGGACGTACAACAACCTACGTCACCTGGCGATAGCCTGTGACAGGACCTACGACGACCCACTTCACCTGGCGACAGCCTACCACTGCACCTCCGTCAGTAGAAGACAGGCTATGCACACTAGTGTAAAAACAAGGGACCTATGGGTCATGGCGCTCAGCTGTTATATATGATAAAAAAATATAATTTAGAAATAAGGCACATGCTGGATTTGTGTGGTAATAAATATAAGCTGCAATATGAGTTGTTTTGTTTAGCTTAATTATGATTTTGACAGTACCTTTGGAGACAGGGAAGAGGATTGATTTCATTTATTTTATTAACAAATGGAGTAGTATTGTCACACAGATTTTGACTTTGCCATATAACTTATAAGCAGAACATATAATATAAGAGTTTAACTATTTATTAAAAAAAATTACAAATATTGTCCGAAATATAATTTTTATTAAAAATAATAAGAGAATCGTATGATTTTTTAAAAATGAAATATAACTGAAATGATTATTAAAATAATATTAAAGAATATATAGATGAATGCATTCATGAATACATTTTGAAAGTATTTGCACTGGTATTCATATACTTTCATTTTTACCTGAATTCCCAATCTTTATGCAAGAAATTTTATAATGGAGTACATATTCATATTCGTATTAAAATACAATTGCAAAGTATTTGCACCATGTCTGGTATTTATTCAGTTTTCACCACACAATGATGTTGAGAATCCAGAATATTCAAAATTCACACATTTAAATAATGATCATAAGTACCTGGTTTTATGGCTTTTATTTATATTAAAAAAAAATGAATGTAATATATTCATTTTGGACTAATTTCACATCAATGTACACACTAGAAACAGTAGGAATCAACATTAATATTATCAACTGCATCTTTGTCTATCATTAATTTCCTTCATCTGATCCTTAATGATTAGTGATGAATAATATGATTTATTTTTTTATCATTACAATTGAACTTAAAAATACCATAGGTGACTGCATGCTGTTATTTGGAATATGTGACATTTTATCAATTGATACAAGATTCTTATATCATCAGTAATTGCAAGTTAATTTCCTGTTATTATCAATTAACAAATTCCTTTTCCATTTTTCTTTAATTTGTTATTAAAAAAACAATAAAAATTTATTCATTTATTGTTTATTGTTATGTTGTTAGTTAAAACTACTAGATCAGTTGGGTTGGACACCTGGATAAACTGTGGCTGGCCATAACCTGCCTGGCTGCCCCAGTGTATGCCTCGCGTCAAGCGTGCATAATTTGATGAAAGGTCAACAAGGTCAACATACAGGTGACTCAAGAGGGGCTGGGGAGAGCTAAGGTCTGACATGGTCTCATAAAAACATCAATAAAAGCTACAATTTTTGGCCAAATTACTTTCAGCTTTCTAAAGTAAAAAGCTGAAATCCTTGTGTGTGCATGATATGACAATTATATCAACAGTGCTCACAGGAAACAAACGTGCCATGGTCAAAGTTTGGCAAAATTTAAGGTACTAATTTTATATTTATACTAATAACTTATAAAATTTGAAAAATTCAGAACTAATTTTGGGTATTCAATTGAATCTTGATAAAATAATGTTACATCCCTGACAAAAATCTCTAGCTTCAGCAATCTTCTTTTTAAGGGAGTAAATATATTTCTTGATTTTTTACAAAGTGCATTAGGTTTGGGCCTATAACTTAAAACAATTACGCAATACTGACATCATTTCTGGCATGTGCATAGAGAATGTATAGAAAAATATGTATATTATATATGATTAAGTCAGATCAGTGGTTTTGATATTAGGCAGTCTTGAAGTGTAACAATGGGTTTTTAATGAAAAAATGAAGTTTTTCATTAATATCTCGAAGGTATTAAGACCTAGTGACCAAATTCTTGGCATGGTAGGGGATTTTGGAGACATCTACTTGTATGCCAAATTTTAGGAACTGAGAGCTGAAGCTGGGGAGCTGAGCTCTAGCAAACTGCATAACACTAGCTTGATGTAAACAATATGTTACATGGTGCTTGAAAACTTGAATAAAATCTACACTTTTTTATCAACTGGTTTCAAATTTTTGGTGTTAACAGACAAAATGCTAACAAAAACATGCTGTGAAAATTAAATCCACAGTACTTACAGGAAAAAAAATGTACCATGGTCAAATTTAGGCAAATTTAAGGTACCAATTTTTTATTTTTGTTAATATTTCAAAAAATTTAAAAGATTTTGATCTAATTTTGAGTATACAATTTAATTTTGATTAATCAAAGTTATATTACTGGAAAAAAAGAGTCCATAGCTTTAACATGTTTTGTGTTAAGTGATCAAATCTTTCCTGATTTTTTACAAAATGCATTATGTTTGGGCCCATAACATTTTTAAATTATATAATACTGACATAATTTCTGGCATGTACATAGGAAGTATATAGGGGAATATTTATGGTAAATATGAGGAAAAACAGATGAGTAGTTTTGATATTAGGCAGTCCTGAAGTATGAAAATATGTTTTTAATAAAAAATTGAGGTTTTTCCTTAATTTCTTATAGGAACGAAGTCGCAAAGACCCAGTTTTAGGCTTGGTAGGAGATCTTGGGGACATCTAACATTATGCTGAATTTTGGATTCCTAGGTCTTGCGGTTTCAAAACGTGCCACATCTACGGACGGACGGACGAACGGACGACGGACAATAAACCACGACTATAGCTCAGATGACTTATAGTCAGCTGAGCTATAAAGCTGTAGCCTGAGAATTTTGAACATGTTGAAAATCCAGCAGAGATAAGTAAGAGGCCACGCCTGTGACTTCGGGCAACTACAGGCGACCCCCTGGCGACCATGAGGTGACAGCCTGGTAGCCTGTAGAGTCGCCTTAGTGGGACAGCCCCATTACAGGGCAGCCCTGGATGAATGATGTAAAGGCACTCTAACACAGGTAATGTCAGAGGACAGAAATGGTGTTAGATGGAACACTGACCAAGCTCAAACTGAGCCATCACTCACTTGATTATGTTTCTGATACTTGCTGCTAGATGGCAGCACCCTTCTCCGGCATTTTTTTCCGAAGTCTTCCAGGTCTCATTTGTAATTAACTCAGTGTTTCATTTTTTTGTTTATCAACAAAAGAGGTAATATGACCACACTGATTCTTGTTTGATTGTTTGTAAGTTAACAATATACAACCATCCCTGTTCAAACACCAACTTGTGTCCACCTGTTTTTAGGTTGAAATTTCTTAAACATTTTATGTTTTTCAATAATTTCTTTGAACACAGTGTATGGAAGTGATGTCTTTACATGGAAATAAAGAATTTTAAAATAAATCTCCCGTGAGTTTCACAACTTTTTGGGCTCTTAACATTGATCTTACAGATCAGATGTGTCCCATCATGAATAGCCATTTTTGTTTTAGCTGGTCATATTTTTAGAGTGTTTACTTGACACTAACCAATCAGCAGCTGTCAACTGATGCTGTTTTTGTATGTGACCAATGACCTTGATCGCCATAGCTGGGGGCTGGTATTTTGTAAAATGTAGACTTATCTCTCATTTTTTTAAATAATTACATTCCTTAAAAACTGTGACAGGTAGGTGTTTACTTCCCCTGTTGAAAATTAGACCCATTAAACTTCTACCTTTCACCATTTTGGTCCTCAAAATGTACTCATAAAATTTTTCTGAGCAAAAAACAGATGGACATGAGGGGATGGAACTGACTATAGAACTTGGTGAACAGTTTACACATCAATGGGCTACCAAGAAATGTTTAAATTCAATAAAAATACATCCAGGGTGAAAAGGGTTTTGTTTAGATTAGGGATTACTGAGAAAACCAAGTGAAAATATTTTCACAACATATATAATTCTTATTACAGACAAATACATAACTTTTCGGGATTCCAGTTATTGTATACTGGAAGAATAAAACTGGTGTTCCCTCTTTTGTAGGGTTTTTAAATACTAAATTAAAAAAAAATAATTTACAAATAACTCTGTAAATATGCAAATTCTTCAGTTCAATATTAACTTAAAATTTCAGACATTTTAATGTCAATGTTTATTTTATCAGATGCAATATGAGTACTGCCACCTGGTGAGATAAGATATAACTGCAACATTCTGGCAAATATTCTGGAAGCAACTAGAAAAAGATTACATAAAAAGGGTAAAAAAAAGGCATACAGGGTGGTATAAACCTTAAATGATTCACAAAAGACCTGCCCCACAAAAAGAGGTAACAAATGTCTCCCAGTAAGTGGAGGGTTGAATCCCTGACCCCTAAGTATGTAACAATTCATCAAATAATTGATGCATTAAATTGCAACCCCTCAATTACATTGAAATCGTTTCTTTACCTTTTTGATTCTTTTTCCTTTTTGTCAAATTTGAAGGAAATGCTGATATGACAAGGCTGTTTATCATGCATGAGCCAGAGATCTTGCTTGCAGACAACTTGCAAAGAAACTAGAATTGTTGTGAAAACAAAGGAAGAACCTTAATATCTTTTGTGGTAAAATATTTGCATTTATCTAAAAGAATGTCTGAATTTACTATCTAAATAATAATTTAATCAAAGGTAAACTATTGATAATCGGAAATGATTCTATGGGCCCTCAAAATTCTACTAGCCTACCCCACCTCAGAGTCCACCCTCTCCTGCTTATGTTCAAGAGAAGTCAAAATGTATATTTACCTTCATATAATAATCCAATCTCCAGTCTACATCTACCACGTGGGGTGGGTTGTTGCCTGTACTGTAACAAAATAACAGAAAAAAAGTGTCAGTACCAGTGAAACAAGAAACTCTGCTGAAGATCCTGGCTTTCAGATGCTATTAGAATACTAACTGTTCTTGCAAGGAACCAGCCTACATGACTTCAGTTCGACCGAGGTGGTTTTCCAAGTTCACCAGATGGATAGTTGTATATTTACTTAGTATGAACATGATCTGAAATTCTCATCTAATGGCAGCTATTATACTATTATCAGAAGCAGATCCAGGGTGGGTTAAGGCCCCTTTTAAAGCTGCTGTAACCTAGTTTTAATGGTTTCAGGCCAAATTTTGCAGCCTGGACAATCCTAGACCTTTCCTGAGGCTTTTTCATTAGTCCTCCTGGGTTGGAGCCTCCCCTTCCTAAAACCCTGCGTCTGTCCCTGACTATAAATACTCTTCTGAGCCTGTTACATATGTATAAATGTATTCAACAAATGTCTTTGTTCCACGTTAAGCACATTGGCTTGTCTGGGAGGTGCTGACACCTGTTGTTCATTTTGCAAACCATATTCAGAGAATAACATGCACATGTTTGACCAAAACCCCTAAAGCTGGAAAATGAGTACACTTAAAAATGAAATCCGAAATTGAGAAGAATTAACATGGAGTCTTCTTTGTGAGGAATTCCCTTTTTTTTGAAAGAATGAGAGAAACAGGTAGAGAGATAAAACTGTGAACCAGCTGATATAAATCTACTATATGCTATATACATGCTTTAGCTCTGCATTGGGAGTGAATCCCTTTAAATATTTGAAAAAAGCCTGTGTAAACAAATATAAAAATACACAAAATCTCAAATTTCCATTTTAAATTCATTTCAATAAGGCGATATGTATTGGACTTGAATTTTAGACCCAGATGACACAAACTCAAAGAAGTTGGACTTGGACTTGAACCTTACAAAATCAGACTTGGACTCAGATTCATATTTTATGGACTTAACTACATCACTGCTCAAGTGCAGCATACAATAATCCTCTCAGGAAGGAGCATGACATGCTCATTGTAGTATAATAATATAATGAAAGTCTTAAATGAATGTACAAGCAGATACAGTTAAACCTCACTGAACAACCACCTCAATTTAGCGACAACCTCAAAATAACAACCACTTTTTCATGGACCTGATTTGGTTTTTGCTCTCTATATATGACCTCACTTGGATGACCACCTAGAAAATGTGACCACTTCATCGAGGTCCTGTTGGTTGTCATAATTTCCAGGTTTTACTGTACCACCATGGCAACAGACAAATTAGGAGCCTCCCTGTTTACAGGTTACTGTAGAGTTCAATTCAGATAACAAAATTATGTTTAATAATATAATTATATATAATATAATAATATAATAAATATAATTTATTATGTCAAATAATATGAAAACAAAATGAGATTACGTTTCTCTTTACGTGATATTAATACAGAATCCAATTATAAATATGAATCCATGCAAGTTCAGGATTTACTTTAAAAAGCCTACATAATGGAAAAGATTATTTATCAGTTAGTTAGTAAAAACTTACCTTGAGAGCAATATTCTTAAATTCTGTTTGTTTTCCTGAAAATGAAATAACATTCAATGATTAAATAAACTGATTACATTTATTGTCATAATGAATTATAAAATATTGAAGCCTCATCTAGCACAATATAAACAAATACATTTATCTGAATGAGAACAAGAAATCGGTTTCTTCTTGTGCTGCTTATACAAATAAGAATATAATTCATATCTGTTACAAACGATGTTTATTTTAATTTCAAATTATAAGAAAACAAACATATTTTGCAGTGGCTATAAGCTGTACTTTTTTTAGAGGTAAGTGATAAACAACTTTTGCTTTAAACAATTTTCCCTTATATATGAATATGCAAAACACACAAGTATATGGTACCAGCATAAAACACATGGTAAATAAAAGCATTATGCAAAGCCAGTAATATATTTCCATATTTCATGACTATATCCTGATTCTGAACATGATACAGATATAAATTCACCTGCCTTTTGAAAAAGTATTGAAGTGATTTCTGGCTTCCTCTGTGTATATATTAATGATCTCAGGGTAATTCTGGTTATGAAAAGTTCTTAAAATGCCTTAATAATGGATAGATGAACTAGTTTATCAACAACGTGTTTGTAAACACAGCAATGTTGACACACAGAAAAAACATATAACCTTAGGTGGTAATTTGCTTTTATGCCAATGTAGGAAGGTCACTTGTTGGAAAATGCCATTTGCAAAGCTATGGCTTATCTGACTTGCCACCAAATGCCCTTGTTGAATTTATTTTGGCGGGCCCCCATGTAATATAAAAAGGTTGAAATAAAATTTAACAAGCAGCCTGTGTGCAGAGGTATCCATGATTTTTGCATATTTTTGTGAAAGCTCCAAGGGATTACATTTAGTTTATAAAGCTCAGATATGTGATTGGGCCACTTTTAATTTCAGCTTGATGTACAATTCCGGTTTTATTTATTCAGTCAGTATAAAAGATTTCATGGTACTACTGAAGGTACATAAAATAAGGTAAAAAAAAATAAAGTTTGGTTCTCAGGCACTTTTTTTCAGAAATCAAGGGTGACGGTAGTTTTTTAATTTTTATTTTTTTGTATGTTTCTAATTCATTTGAATAATAGGAAAAGCATGATGACAACAGATTTAATTTGCAAAACAAGTAGAAGCACTACATAACAAAGGAAATTTTATCAAAATTGTATTAATTTTATCTTCTTGAAAGAAATGTCTAAGTGGCTGGTGCTCAAAATTGGCAAGTTTCTATTGAAAATAAAAAAAAAATTTATGCGGGGTTTTAAATTTAACCGGGCGATGCCTGAGAAGCATACCTTTTATTCTTTGCCTAACTGATTAATAATCAACCATCAGCCCTTTTTATCCTCTAATTATCTAATATGATATCACAACAAATTCCTGCCACAACCGGTAGAGTTAATTGTGTGATATGCCTTACCAGGTATGTCTTGACTAGAAGCTGTATTCTGTCTGGAGTGAATTTACAGTCCTCTAATATACCCCTGAAATAACAGAAATCAATACAGAATATGCCTGAACAAGTAATGGCTGACCATCTGGAACTGAATGCAGTTTTGATGCAGAATGGTCATCACTGTATACATAAGAAACATCAACCAATGGTTATAAATTTAGCCTGTCTGAATTGTAATAAAATGTGATAATTTTCTATTCCGACTGGCATGGCTTTAACTTATTTTTATTACATTATAGTGTCAATTATTATTAACAATGAAAACTCTGAATTCAAATATTTTACACAAGAGATAGTTTGTGTTGAATTTCATATCATCTGTAGCATCTGTCTCTATTTGGGTTTTTTTTATAGTCTGTTGCATCACCTGCTGTCCACCTGCTTTTTGCAGAAAGTTTTCATGAAAGTTTATTTTTTCAACAATTTCCTAAAAAAACTAACCATGGAAGTGACAACCTAAAATTGCAATAAAGAATTTTACAATAAATCCCAAGTTAATGTTTTACAACTTTATAGTCTCTTCACAATCATGCTGCGTTCGTTACCGCTCGGAAATATGGCAATTACCTGTCAGGTCATACGTACAACTTGCAAACTTTCGGTACCCAACAAAAGACCCAGTGACCGGATGTACAGTTTGTGAAAGTAACAAAAAAGAAACTGATTGATAAATTATGTTTCATGTCACATTTGTTCAATTTTATTTGTCATTTAAAACTTTTATATAAACCAGTCAAATATTGATGTCTTTATTTGCTCCCTGCATCTTGAAAAGCAGTGAATAAAGGTGAAGGTTGCTAAGTGGGACTGATCAATATGCTCCGCAAAATCCCAGTTTCCAAGTGGTATGTTTCACTTGGATCAGATTTCGAACAGTATTATCCACTTGGAAACTTGTAATTACCATATTTCCAAACGATAATGAATGCAGCATTATGTGTCCCTGCATGAGCAGCCATCTTTGTTTTGGCTGTTTCTTCCTTTTTGAAAGTTTACATGACATCTTCCAATCAGATGCTGCCAACTGAGGTTGTATTTGCATGTGACCAATAACCTTGACCGCCATAAGTTTTTGTAAAATAAAGACTGATTTCTCATTTTTTCAAATAACTCTTTTCTTATATATAAGATGTAAGGTCGCCGTTTATTTACCTTGTTGAAATATAACTAATAAAAAATTTTGATAGCAAAATCAAGGTGGATATGAGGGGATGAAATAAGCTATAATTTGTTTTGATGTTTACTTAAAAAACCTATATTTACCCCAGACTATCTGGATCTGTGTTGTGTTTTGCAGCTTCAAGAATGAGTGTGGTCAAACCAAGGTAAGCTTCTTTCACAGCTCCATGATTGTTGGGTGACACCTTGGCTGTGTGATAACAAAAATAACAAATATTAACATTATAAGATTTAGTCCGTCAAATCATAATTCTTAAGAAGTAAACACATAAGAAGTACATACACTAACCTGTATCAAGATTTAAAAGTACTATGGATATAATTAGCATATTAAAATCAACTCAATTATGCACAATTATAATAATATAATTAGCACAATTAAAATAGATCATACTTATGCTATTAATACTATGAATATAATTAGCTAATTAAAATCAACAATTATGCATATTTATAATAACATAATTAACATAACTATAATAAAACATAATTATGCAACATAAATGATTAAACAGCTCTTTCTGTAAGGTATTAGCAAGTGCAATGATTAGACTTTTTTTTGGCCTTAGTGGCCTCTGTGAAGAGTGCTACCACAATCTTTTTGTAAAAATGAGTTTGAGCCCTGGGTCACCAGCAGAGGGACAAGAGCTTGTAACCACTGCATGGACTGTCCAGGCCTCTAAATGTAACATACCAGTACTGATCTAGTGTGGGCAAATCAAATATGTGAATTTCTCGAGAATGTACTAATCATCCTTGTAAGGAAACAACTTCTGTGTCATCCATTTTGACCAAGCAGACAAGTGAACAAGAACATTTAAAAAAAAATTTACTTTCCTTGTTCACTTATATTCACGATCATCAAAGGCAAAATCTAATTAATTAAGGGCATGGCATTGGATACTCATGAGCAAATATAAAACTGAATTTATGATTTCAGAGTGTGTGAAGAATTAGGTCTACATACTGGAATGTGAAAATATAAATAAACTATCTATTACTGATATCTCATTTTTACCTCCAACACATTCCAGTTGATGCCCCAACATTCATTTCAACAATTCTGACATAAATTCCAGTGAATATAAATAGTTGCCCGGCATTGAACCTAAAATTTCTAAATCAGGAGTCTTACAGGCTGCTTATGATCTGCGAAGGAAAGAAACCAGTTGTGGTGATTTTGGTTTATTTACTGCTACATTAAGGTTAAATCTCTCAAAGATTTGCCTCCTAAATGGGTATATATATATATATTTGAACAACATAATTCAAAGGGGCCCAATCACCTATAAAGCATGTTGGATTGACACGAACAATAGCTTCTTCCCCTTGAAATAAAATTGTACGTTTGCTTACTCCTGTAAACGAGTGTTAAAAACAGTGCATCTGGCGCGATGACAAGTGTCAAGGTAAACACAGAGCATGTATCGCCCAGCCACTACATGTGTCAATCAGTAGATGCCCGGACTGATTCTGCCAAAAAATTGTAATACATGTTCCCGCTGGATGAAACATTGATGGTTGCGTCTCACATTCAGACCTTTAGTCACGCGGCCTTGTTATGGTAAACTGGCACACGTGGACTGTAATTACTGACACACACAGCCATAACAAGGTATTAAACAGCCATATGCGAGGTATTGGGTTGTGTGCTGGGATGGTTTTGCTGGGAAAATTTTGAATAAAGCAAAACTGAAATGAAAGTGTGAAAGAATAGGCATAATATTGCTCCTGATTATGTCCCTTTAACATAAGGTGGGACCCATATCCCTGGTTTGTTGAGTAACCCTGGTTCCCCAGACCTTTTCTCCTGTGATATAATGAACTCAAGGTAAGAGCAAATCCTATATGAGATTTACCCAGGAAAATAAAATTAATCTTCCTTTTAATGGAAACAACAACTTAAATTTGATACCCATATTGGCCAAGTTGACATATAGATTGAATTATGAACATAATATTTTTTAAAATTTTTACTTCCTGTGAGCACTCATATTCACAGTCAACAAATATACTATATAATACAGTATATCTAATATAATTATTATAACTTATAGGCATTTTAAAACTGGCAAAGGAATCTATGCAATTAGGTTATCATAACAGAACCTTGCCTTAAAAAATAAGATACCCCAAATCCTGATAGGGGTTCACTTTCACAGACACAGATCATACTGAGCTTAGAAGACAAACCAAGTGCATACGTGGGATGGGGACTATATCATAATCTCTCAGTCTCCGATATATATAACATTTTAGTCACCCTGGCCTTGGTGGTTAGGCAGGGGATCCTTAAGTTATGGGCAAAAATAAACCAGATTTACTTTTTTTTTATTCACAGAAGTGTTTTGCCTCAAGTTGGTGCGTGAGTTATTCTACAGTCGTGCCCAAGACATTACATTTGATCGTCTTATCATTTGTTTAAAAAGTTTTTGTTTCGCCATAAAAACACATAATGCCACTGTCAGTGGGCGTGTTGAAAACTACTACAAGAGCTGTCAAACAAGGTGGGCGATAATAGAAGGTACTATGTTTCAAGAGGCATACGTACCCAAAATATCAGTGTGTTTCTCTTTTGATAATAATGAACTGAAGGAAAACGAAATTATCTCCTGGTAAAATTCGTCTGATACCCTGGCGCCATCGGCAGCGAGCTGTAATGCCTCCAAAACTTCACTTGACAGCTCCATAGCATCACATGAATATATTCGTGACCTCAGGTGACCCTTGCCTTTTTGACCAATCGGGGATCGCCTTGTATTTTGCTCTGCCTGCAAGATGGCTGCGCTCATGCGAAGGTCAACTCCACTTCTGAACAAACTGTTTGGGAACAACTTACCATGTTCATCTCAGGTATGTGCGTCGGTAAAGTAGGACAGAATATCATGTATATATACGTGAAAGCATTTATATATCTCATTTTGATTTGTGACAAAACAAATTTGTAACCGTGCAGAGTGTGAGCGATAATAGGTGATATCGTGGACTGCAAATGACATTTGACAGCTGTCAGTCAATCAGTTGCGACAGTTCGTTTTCAGTGGCAGGCTAAAGCAGAGCAGCTGCTGTATATCTTTCAAACCTCACAGTGTAACACGTGTTGAGCAAGTTTTCAGAATAAGGTCTACACCAGAAACATAGCAAAGTGGTGTTGCTACTTTTAATTAGTTTCAAGGCAAGCGGTGTCCTATACTATAGTGATCACTGCGTCTGTCCGTCAGTATGTCAGTGACGCTTTCATTCATGCATGATATCACAACAACAACATGCTTGATCTTTCATAAATTCACAGGGATAATTGGTATCTTTGAGGGCTCCATCTCCATCAAATTACACACCCGCAAAAAATACAATATGGCGGTCAGACCACAATCGGAGATTTTGTATTGCAGACATTATTTCAGACATTTCTTCTTTAATATGATTTGAACCAGTAGCTTTTTTCCTCTCATGCATATTGATAAAAACCTGTTTCTGTTTGTCATATTTTGAAACTATAAACTAAACTTTTGCCATATGTCAACTTGTCTACGAATACCAGAAATGCAGGGCCCTCTGAGGACCATTGTATGACCACATCTGGATAATATGTTCCAAAATCTTAACAATTTAACAAGGACCAAAGAAAGCATAGAAAAAATGAAATTGTTTGTTCATTATGAGACCATAAGATTTTTTTGCGTTCTGTTAGTGACTGGTGCATTATAGAGTCCAAAGATTTCCCCTGCAGTTACCTATGATTATAGCACGTCATACAGATTGTGCCATTAAACTATTTTCCATTGATTAATATTCAGTATATCTATGTGTATTGAATATTTGGCAATTGAAAGACAATACTTTTATAAGCACAGCACTATTTTGCACCCAGGAAGTGAAAATTTGTACATGATAGTACACAGACCTGAAGCATTATACAGGAATCTAGCCAAAAACAAGATGGCTACGGGGCTGTATATGCTTCATTTCTTTCTGGACAAATCAATCAATTATTGATGTTACAGGAGTTTCATACTTTCCAGAAAGGTTATCTGAGACTACAGGCCTATCAACATACAACATATTGTGAACATTGGTATGTTGCAACAATAGAAATAGTTTTATTCAGTTTCCTTTCTAAGAGTAACAGATAGTTTTCTGCGATAAGTAGCCCTTGTGTGGGCAAGTGATGCAACAGTCTTCACCGATGGCGGCTTGTTCGTTACAGGCAGATCAATCGTTTTTCTTCCAATGCTGCTGGCATAAATTATGACAATGAGAATCAAATAAGGTTTAAGTATAAACAGACCAGCTGTTTATACTATAACCTTATTTGATTTTCATTATTACAGATGTTCAGCTATTTATGTAGTATGATTGTCTTTTTTTTCACTTTTTTCATGGTAAGTTCTCTTTTTTGAATATCTCAGATTTGAAACCTTTGCAAACAAATAGCCAGTATGTATTCACTTAACTGCAGTAGTCAAATGTTAAGTGTATGCAACAGCTTATTCCATGCCACTTTGACAGCAGTTTGGAAACTGATAGACTGTGATTGCCTTTTTGTTTGCGATGGTTTCAAATTCATGATATTTGCAAATGTGAAATTGTGACATTAATAAAACTTTATTAATAATAAAGCTCCTTGTCAAAGGCAAGGCAAAAGGTAAAAGATTGTAATTCTAAGTGATGATGGATCTTGTACATTATCAATAATTCCAGGACTGGTATTAAAAATTACATCCAATCTTTCAAATAAGCTACCATTAATGAAATAATAATTTACATTTGTTTGATGCTCCAATGGGTTTCCATTAAATAACTGTTACAATTTTTCACACTTATATATTAACATTATTAATTCATATGATAAAAAATTACTAGCTCTTTGAGGTATTTTGTTTTGTTAGATTGTGAAAATGGAACCCTAATTTTATAGTTTAGTTTATAGATGAGATGTGGTATGTGACTATATGTTTTTAAAACAGAGTTAATGGTTAATTCAAAGGACTGTCTATACCTAGCCTACTGTTACTTTTTCTCAGTGTTACAAGGCTTAATTTGGTTCTGTGTTCACTCTCCAGATGGCAGCATTATAGGCTACTTTGAAATTAAAAGCTTATGTCTCAATATTGAATTTTTTGATGATTTATGAAGTGGCAGCAACAAATCTCTAGAGTTAGACTCTGTAAAACAATTAAGATAAACAATAATTATTGGTACCTCTCAATAATTAACAAAATTATTGGAACATAAGTTTCCTCTTACCTGGCACTGTGCTTGTTTTCTGGTTGACATCTCACATTGAGTACATGTTTTCCTGTGAAATCTCACCCTGAGTGCTCACTTTCTTGTGACATCTCACAATAAGTGCTTGTTTTCCAGAGACATCTAACACTGAGTGGTTATTTTCTTGTAATATTTTACACTGTGTCATTGTTTTCCTTTGAGATCTCACCCTAATTGCTTGCTTTCTTTTAACATCTCACACTGAGTACTTGTTTTCCTTTAACATCTCACACTGATCATTGTTTTCCTGTGACATCTCACACTGAGCAGTTATTTACTTGATCATCGTACACTGAGTCATTGTTTACTTGTGACATGTCACATACACTGAGTAATTTTTAGCTCAGCTGATTACAAGTCAACTGAGCTATGTTGATGGTTCTTTTCCATTGATCTTCCGCCGGGCTAGAAGACCAATTTGAAATGGTTGGACCTAAAAATCTGAAATTCAACATACAGTTAGATGTCCTCAAGTTCTCATTTGCAAACTGAAAACATTTGAAATATGAAGGGAAAACCTCCATTTTCCATTTAAAACCTATTGTTACACTTCAAGACTGCATACCTTGAAAACCACTGGTGTGGTGTTGTCCCTATTTGGCATAACTATTTCTGCATGTATTTCCTATACATAGGCTTGTTTTCCTGTGACATCTTTCACTGAATGATTGTTTTCTTGTATCATCTTACACTGTGTTATCATTTTCTTGTAACATCCTACAGTGAGAGCTTGTGGTCTCATGAGTCATGACTTCGCACAAGAGTCATTGTTTTCTTATGACATCTCACTGTGAGAGCTTTTGATACGCCCATCATATGACAGGAATATTATTGTTTACCCACCGTCTGTCCGTCCGTCAGTTAACTTTAAGTGTCGCCGCGATAACTTACCGGGGCTTGAATGGATTTTCTCAAAACTCACCATAAGAACTTACCAACAGATTATCTTGTCCGAGTTCAATTATGGGCAACGTCCACACATATTTAATAAGGCCACAGATCAATCGACTACTTTGTGGTGTTGCCGTGATAACTATGAAGAATATGAAGGATTTTGAAAAATATCATCAGAAATGTTAATCAATAAAATATTTCACCTAAGTTTGAATTCCAGCGAAATCCATGCATATTTACTGAGGTCAGAGGTCACCACTCTTTGGGGGCACCTTGGTGACTTACCAAAAATCCTATGGGTTTACATGAAACTCATTATACATATTTACCAATAGAATTTCTCACCTAAATTACATTCTCATCAAAATTCACACATATTTAATAAGGTCAGAGGTCACCAGATACACAACAGGCATATTGTGCACATTTGCGGTGCTCTTTGTTTTCTCATGGCATCCAAAAGTCACTGTTCTCTTTCGACATCTCATTCCAAGTAATTGGTTTGTAATTTGGTAATTTTTTCTTTATATATTCCAGGCGTACTCTGATTACATTGGCTACAAAAGACCAGATACTCCAGCCCCTGATCCAACTTTGAGGAAGCCATCTCCAAAAGCAAAGCACCCAGAGAGAGAGAGGTTTCTTGGAGAACACACAATCAATAGACCATTTGGAAGAATTTATGACAAGAAACCTTTCAAAGTTGCAGTAGAGAAGGGAAAAACTTATTTTTGGTGTTCATGTGGATGGAGTCACACACAGGTGAGAACAGAGAATACAACAAGCATTTTGCTTATACATGTATAGACAAAAACGGTATTAGTTGTAAAGGGTTTTTAAAAGGAATGACATTTAAAGAGTCTTGAACAATCAATCCAAAATGTAAGAGAGTAAAATCTGAGTTTGGAGCATCCCAAGGCCGAAGGGGAGATGGTCTGTGTCAGGTTTTGAAGGGTTATGAAAAAAATTAACAACTACATTATATTTTATGTCATTATTTTATCATTATATGATTAAGATTAGAAATTATGTCAGTATATGATTTACCTATTTGATTTCCTTGATTGGTATTACATATATATATGTATATTCTAAAACTAAAACTAGCTAAATTATCTTATGAAGTAGTCTAAATTAGGTTGTTCTCAAATCATTACTTTCTCTGGCTTTCCATACTTAATTACTTGAAAATCAGCTAATTCCACTTAAGTGTGCCAAAACAGACTATCAGATCTCTAGTAGAAAGCCCAAATAATATTTCAATATCAGTGAATCAGATTTTATGATAAATTTCCTTTTATTTTAATTTTATCTTACAAAATTTCACTCATTTTGTACTCAAACCCAGTCTTTTTATTCTCTTTTTTTTAGCCATTTTGTGATGGCAGCCATAAGAGGCTAGATACAACAGCATTTGATAAGAAGAACGTACCAAAGTTCCGGCCATACAAGGTAGTGGCAGGAGAGTCCAAAGACATGTGGTTTTGTAATTGTAAACAATCTGGCAACAGACCCTTCTGTGATGGTACTCATCGACGAGAGGACATCAAGGCAGCCATCAGAGACTGAACCACTTACTGTCAAATTATTGGTGCACTCACTTGAATATAGTTTGCTCAATTATGGGGTGCCCATTGAAGGTTGGGGTATTTTCATAAGTTGGCAAATCAGTTTATAACTAGAAATCTGCATTCTAAGGAATGCAAGCCTCTGCCATGTGAGGGGGATCCCTATTGTAGGTAGCTGCCAAAACCATGTTTGCATTCATTTCTTGGGCCCATATTCCCTGGTTCATTCATGCACAAGAGACTGTACATTTGTGAATATTCCTTAATCATGTTCCTGAATTCGGATCAGGAGCCAGATCCACACCAATATCTAATCAATTCCTTTACTGACCCATTTAACAAAGACACAAACAAACACACAGAATGGGATGAATGCATACATTCAGAGGGAAAAAGTAAGATGCAAAGAAAGAATGAGGCATATACCTTATTAACTAGAATGAAACCCAAACCATACCTTGCAAAATACATTAGTTGTTTAGTTAAATAAATAACTAGAAAATTTAGTTTTTACTACATCTCAGTCTTCAGCAATGAAGGTCAAGGTCACTGGTCACATGCTGAAACAATTACATTTTATAAATTTTGATTGGTTGTTTGATGTCATAATTATTCTTAAAAAAGTTATATCAAACTTGAAACCCTGACCAAAAGATTCACAAAAACCAGAAGGTTGACAAATATAATTATTGGTGTTTGTAATCAGGTATTTTTTATCTCATTATAGGTCTTTAGTCCCATATAGACTTTAGTGTCAAACTGTGTGATCATATTAAAGTTTATGAAAATAATTACTAAATTTAAATGGGCACCTACAGTTTGAACAAACTATAGCAACCTTGTCAAACTACACTCTAGGGGATGAGGCATTCAGTGTGTGGTATTTCTTCAAATTGATGCAGTGCTGAGCATTGTAAACTGCTGGTTGTGGCTTCCTGTAGACTAGTGATCATTTGCAACAAAGGATTTTGTAAGTACATAATCCCCCCAACCGAAAATATTTAAGAGAGTGATTCATTGGTGATACATTGAATTTAGTAAAAAAAATTAATATGACCATCATAGCTGTATTATAAATTGCCAACCTAAACGAGAAAACCAACAGATGTGCTCAATTGTAATTATTTACCAGTCAGGCAGGTCAACTTGTTTCATATTTTACAAGATTCACAAACAATAAATTTCAGAGGGTTGGCTAAGAAAATAAATATATATCTCAATAAATGGTGCTTTTGGCTCCTTCCTGTACATTGTTTCACATTAAAATTGTATAAAAAATATCCTTTACTGTCCATTTGACCTGCGTAATTTTGCATGAAAGGATCTGTCAAATAATACAATTAGTTGGTGAGTGTGGGGGTGATCATTATAATATTGATGAGAAGAATTATAAGTGATTACATATGGATTATAGAACTATTGTGAGCCATCAGCTGAGGAATCCCAATGAGTTGCTAAATGTTTAATGTATACAATTTTAAATAAAAATATCTACATTCACCTTTTGTTTTTCTGTCAATTTTTAGCAAACGTGTCAGCTTATGCAATGGTGTTGCGTCATCCCTCCACTGTCGTCAGTCCACCATGGTCTGTCTGCTGTCCTCGGTACATTAACCACTACTTTACGTAAAAATTAATCCTATATCAAACATTATAGGATTGAGCTTATTAATAGATTGCATAAGGATTTCTGGTAAATAAATATAGTGCATATTTTAAAACCCATGTATAGACTTGAAAGGTAGTTTTTTTTAGCTCAGCTGACTTTCAGTCATGCTGGGCTATAGCGATGGGTCTTTGTCCGGCGTCCTTCCGTCTGTCCGTCCGGCCGTCCGGCCGGCCGTCCGTCCGTTAGCAGGGCACAAATTGTAACCGTAGGGGCTAGGGCCATGAACCCTATGCAGTCTTAGAGGTTATAAAAAGATCTCCTTGCAAACCTGAAATTAGGTCACTGCGACCTATATTTTCGAAGATATGGGGTGTGTTTGCATCCCCCAGAAATAACTCTTTGAGACAAAATTTTCATCCCAAACTTTCCATCTTTCACATACAGCTCACCTACCAACAGGGGAAGAACCATAATTTTTTTGAGGTCAAAAGGTCAAAGGTCAAGGTCACAGGGGCCTCTTCTTTGAAAAGCCTGTGGATGCATTTCAAGCCAACCCTTTCATCCCAATTCTTTGATCTTTCACATATAGCTCACCTACTAAGTTGGAGAAGAATCCTATAGATTTTGAGGTCACAAGGTCAAAGGTCAGGGTCACAGGATCCACTACTTTGAAAAGGTTGTGGACACATTTCAAGCTAGACTTTTCATTCCAAACCTTCCAGCACTGATATCGCTTCTCTGCCAACAGGGGAAAAGACCTGTTGATTTTGAGGTCAAAGGTCAAGTTCACAGCACCCACTTCTTGCGTGGAGTCTTTTTCAGGCAAACTTTTCAATCTGTACCTTCAATCTGTCATATATGGCTTACCTACCAATAAGGGAAGAAGCCTATTGATGTTGAGGTCCAAAGGTCAAGGTCACAATATTTAATTGTTCTAAATGCTTGTGAGCATATTTCAAGTGTAACTGTTCAACCCAAACCTTCAGTCTTTCACATATGCCACATCTATGCATCACTCAGTTTGACTCAAACTTCATATTTATGGGTCTTTTTGCTTGAATAAATAACTTATTGATTTTTAGGTCAGCTGGTCAGCAGGTTAAAGGTTGCAGGTCAAAGTTATTCACCCATTGGTTGCAAAGTAATTACACCAGATTTAAGTGGTTAGTAGTTACCCATCATTTAGAAAGAATCCAGTTGATATATGGGCAAAAGGCCAAGGTCATAGGTCAGGGATGTTCACAATTACTTATTTTATAGACCATCTCTATTTTTCTTGTATATATAACCATCCCACTCCAGCTGGTACATCTCCCTGTGTGGCTGTAATTGTGAGTGACACTGGTGACATATGACTCCCTTTTGTATCAGCCTATTAAGTGATAAGGCTCAGTGATAAGTACCTTGTTACTTCATAACAAAAACACTGCTGTCAGAATGCTTCAGCCAGGCATTAAGACTATGAGAGTATAGTATTAAGGTTTAGCTACTGATTTATAAGATGATGGGAACATTTTGCAGTTTTATTTTATGGAATCCTAGCAATAAACTTAGTTTCCTAGATATCTGAATATTTTAATAAATATCACCACATATAAAAGCAAGTGTTTGTTCTCATAATATGTGGATGTGTACCTTGATTTAGGATGGCTTTTTGTTTTATATCAAGACTCTTAGTCATGCTTTCTGCATTTCTTTTCTTTCAGGTTTGGCAGTTTACCTACCCTGCTGACCCCATTGAAAAGCAGAGTGATAATAAAAAATATTGGACTTACACTTTTTACAATTGCATATCTATAAATCTGATATGAGGGCCTGGACATGCCTTTTGAATTATTTTGGGCATCCATTACTGGATAATTTGCCCCAAGTTTGGTCTCTTATTGGAGAATGTGGGATATCAAATGTCATACTTGTCAGAAATCCATTATGTCTGCCAGTTAGCCACCTTAGAAATTCTTTCTTCAGTGCAGTTTCAGTAATTTTTCTTTAATGTTTGGTCCGATTTAGAGAATGTTTGTTGTCTGATTTCAGACTTGTCAGAAGTCCAATATGGACACCAGGCAACCATCTTTTAATTCCTTTTGATCATTTTATCTCAAGAACAGTTAAAGTGAATGCAGTTGGATGTAAATTTATGTAATCTTGTATAGGATTGGGTCAAATATTTCTGAATAAATGTTACCATCAATTATAAAAGTGCAGTACAGCTGGCTTGTATTGAATAAAAATTCACACAGAAGCACCTGTTTCTCAATAATTCTTGCATGTATTTCCTTGATTTTTGCTATATATTTTGATCTTATATTTGCCCTTTGTGGTGTTCCTTTTGAGACTGACAGGTTTCAAGCAAGCTGTTGGAATAGTTCCTGATAGCTTAACAATCATGCATTTTCCTCAGACCATCAATTCACTGTGTTTTAACCATACATAGGTGATATATATTTCTGTTGTCATAGAAAATTTTCAACAAATTGACAAATTGGTTCTTCAAAATTTGACTGGAAGTTGTGAATCTCAGTCCATGATGTCACATGTCATGCTTGGCAGCTGAGCGTCATGACCCATGGGTCACTTGTTTTAAAGATGGACGTATTCTTGAAATATTTCCAAAAGTGAAACTTCGTACCATTTTAGAACGTATCTTCGGTTTTTAGCTCAGCTGACTATAAGTCATCTGAGCTATAGTCATGGTCCATTGTCCGTCGTCCGTCCGTCTGTCTGTCCGTCCGTCCGTCTGTCTGTCTGTTCGTCTGGATGTCCGTCCGTAAGACTGGCACGTTTCGACACCGTTGGACCTACGAATCTGAATTTCGGCATACAGTTAGATGTCCCCATAATCTCCTACCATGCCAAAAATTGGGTCAATAGGACTTCGTTCCTTTGAGATATTAAGGAAAAACCTCAATTTTTTATTAGAAATCTATTTTCACACTTCAGGACTGCCTAATATCAAAACCACTCATCTGGTTTTCTTCATATTTACCATAAATATTCCTTTTTTAGTTCCTATGTACATGCCAGATATTAAGTCAGTATTATATAATTTAAAAAAGTTATTGGCCCAAACATAATGCACTTTGTAAAAAAATCAGGAAGATATTTTGTCACTTTAGACCAAAAGTGTTAAAGGTAGGGACTTTTTTCCAGTAATACAACTTTAATTAATCAAAATTTAATTGTATATCAAAAATTAGATCAAAATTTGTTAATTTTTTTTAAATATTGGCAAAAATATAAAATTGATACCTTAAATTTTGCCCAACTTTGGCCATGGCACGTTTTTTTTCTGTAAGTACTGTGGATTTAATTTTCACACCATGTATACATAAGGATTTAATCTGTTAAAATCTGAAATTTGAAAATAAAAGCTGCATAATTAGGCTAGTTATTGAATTTTTTTGGAGGCTCTTGTTGTATTCCCTTACATTGTCAAGCAGTCCACTTTGATGACTGTAGGTCATTCAGTGCACATCTCTATGCTCCCCAGGCTGTTGACATAATTTTAGATGTCCCCAAAATCTCCTACCATACCGAAAACTGGGTCATTAGGACTTTGTTCCTTCGAGATATTAAGGAAAAAAACTCCGTTTTCCATAAAAAAAAGCCATTGTTACACTTCAAGGCTGCCTAATATCAAAACCCCTGATCTGTTTTTGATCGTATTTAGTATTCATTCTTTTATACATTTTCTATGAACATACCAAAAATTAGGTCAGTATTGAGTATTATTTTGAAGTTATGGGCCAAAACATAATGCAATTTTTAAAAAATCAGGAAATATATTTACTCACATGAGAATTGCTGAACCTAGAGACCTTTTTTCAGGAATATAACTTTATTTAATCAAAATTCAATTGTTTACCCAAAATTAGATCTGAATTTTGCAATTTTTTCAAGTTATTAGCATAAATAAAAAACAATACCTTAAATTTTGTCCAACTTTGGCACTGTTGATTTAATTTTCCCAGCATATATGCATAAGGATTTAATCTTTTAAAATCTGAACTTTCAAAAGAAATTGATTGGAATGAATAGCTTTTATTCATGTTTTCACACACCATGTCAAGTGTTGTTTACATCTAGCCCACCTAGTAGTTCAGCCTTCACTTGCATTATGTAACCCTTCTCAGGCAGCTTACCTTGGCCCAGCTTGGCCACTACTAGCAGGCTTCCCCTCACCCTGCACTCATCCCCCCCCCCCAGCTGGTGCATTAACTAGATGAATGTTATAATTTTTCTGTATTTTATTTTATTCTTGGACATGCTGCATTTTAGATTTTGTATTGAACCACCAGGGTTACAATGATTAAAGTGTACATTTAATTGTGTCCACAAAGTGATGTATTGCTGTGAAAGTCTGGATGTTCATGAGATAAGTAATTCCTTACTTCAGAAGAGTAAAAACTTCACCAGGTGTGAAATTGACTATTAATTCCAGTAATTAATTAAAACTGGGATAGTAATTAGCACAATGATATTGTTTGTCCCTCATTCAACCAACAGTGTGTATACTTTATTTGAAAAGATGATTTATTTTGTCAAATTTACTTTTATTTTATTTTGGTGAATAAAATTAAGCATGTCCTGAAAACTCCAATATGCAAAACTTTTTAATAGTGATTCAAGGAATATTCTTGTAGATGCCATGTTTTTGCATTCTTTTCTTTTAA
Source organism: Sipunculus nudus (assembly GCA_026874595.1). Lineage (NCBI taxonomy): Eukaryota > Metazoa > Annelida > Sipuncula > Golfingiida > Sipunculidae > Sipunculus > Sipunculus nudus. Next base: position 52,255,321 of record CM049318.1, on the reverse strand, counting down.
AATCAGTTAAAACATTTATGATTTAAAAATAATAAAATATATGTGTATGCATAATATGACCCAATGTTTTTTACTCTGTTTATATAATGATTGCAACTTTTGCAACAATTCTAATATTTTAACTTATATTTTCAGGTTTTTTAATTAAAAATTTATAAACCTGTAAATAAAAAAATGATACAGATAAAAACTTCTTAATGGAAAAAGTGGATCTGCTTAAAAAATAGGATTATATATAAACTTAAATGCATTATTCTCTTGAAAGTGAAATAAAGGTATTAGTCCATTCTGTCCACTTGCCTGTCCATCTGTAAATTTTCGTATGCAACACAGTATCTCAAAACTTTTACTGTTTTTCTTCATGACAGTCTTGTCAGAGTATTAGTTTGCAATCATATATTTAGAACTTTACTATAACCAAGTAGGAGGGCCCCTTTCCTCTTAGCTTTTCATATTCTTATATAAATGAAAAACATTACAATAGAATATTTCTACATCCACCTTCGTGCTGCCCTCACTTTTCCCTTCTCCGAACCCCATCCCAAAGTCAGCCTCAGTAAGCAAGAACAAGATGAATCAGATATATTCATACTTTAATATTTTGTATAACTATTCGTCCATAGGTACCTATGTACATGCCAGAAATTATGTCAATATTGTGTAATATGTAGACATAGTGGGCATCACAATAATGTACCTTGTCAAGACTAAAGAGATATTGTTTCATACAGTCACATATTCATAAATCACATAGTTAATCATAACATCATATCTGTCAAATTGAACGCTTGCAGACTACCATACACTTTAGATCCTTCAACAAATAGCCTTATCATCTACTACTGCTTATTACTGCTGTCATTGCATTCATATTTGCTCAAATATATCACAATTTTCAACCCCTCCTAAATAAATAAAAAATAAACCACTTTTTTTGACTCTATTAATCCATCAGTCAGGTAATTTCATTTATCATTTACTCACATATTACATTACATTCCTTTATAATAGCCCAACATGTACATGATATTCATAAGCTTTATCGACTCGATATAGTATCACAGTGGAGAAACATTTATAGTCCAATCACGATCAGCTGAGCGCCGTGACCCATGGGTCCCTTGTTTTGTGTCCTTAAAAATATGGTTCTATGGAAGAAGAGTATAAAGACTATTCCTCTTGTTTGCTCTTAAATAAAGATCAAACAAGAAGTAGTCCAAGACCGCATCCTCCACCAGGATCTTGATGATACTTGGCTGGGTACACAGCAACATAGAAACGTCCATCACAGTTCAAACTGAGCTATACAATAAAGTGGTCACCGGCAATAGCTAATATCGGCACAGTATGTTGAAGTACGAATTCATATATGTATTATAAAACTATGTTTCAGGAAATTTATAGTGTGCGAACTAATGGAGGATACGAACTGATGTAGACATTACGGTATACAAAATATGACGACGATCCAGATTACTTGCAAAATTTAGCTGATTGTTCACTGGTCTTATCCTAATGCTCCATAATGCTTCATAATCTGTTCATAACTCTTTTTGAGTAAAGTTGCCAACAGACAGTAAATAACCCAAAGTAAAACAAACCTCAACACCAGGGTGGATTTATTTGAACCTTACTTATGGTGACTGAATCTTAAAGCTGGACACTCACTCTAGTTTCATTTTCGTATGAGTGGTTTGAAACCCAGAGCTCCTACACATCATAGAAAGACCTATGACGTATTTTTTCATGTTTAATTTCACCATTCCGCCAGAGGTCGTTTCTGCTTAAAAAGAACCTCTATCAGCCAGGCTGTGTGGGTCAGCCGGGACTACTTGTCTCAGCTGTCTAACATGAAAATCAAACGTCATATTTCAAGGAAACGCCTCTTTACATTTTACATGCGCATGCTTACAAAGGAGTACTTATTCCTTGAAGTCCTAACCACAAAACACCCGTGTTTATGTAATTTGTCTGTAAACAGTTTTTATCCGAGATATTTGAACAAGCTGTTTTAACATCCTTCATGTATACCAACGCCATTTGTGTATACAAACCGCGATGCATTGTGGGCCGTAGATTTCAAGCACATAAACCCTAAGCAGCAGAGTGGTACTATTAGGAGTCTGCGCAATTTGAATATTTATCACCTCAGTGCGAAGTACATTATCTCCACTGTACGACTGATTGCGAGTTCGTTAGCAAAATGCCGGTTTCTCTCCATAACCTGAGTGTTAAAGGTGTTCTTTTTATTATGTAACACGGGCATAACTCCTGTTTCGGCACTCATGTCTGGCCGCGTATTACATTCAATGTTTAATCCGTACTGGTTGAACTCTCGTTGTCATGTAAGCCTTGGGTTTTCACGCCTGGTCGTTGGTCACGTGATGACCTGGTGTGTGGAGATACACACGGATATGTTCTTCTCGATAATTCCTGAAATGCGTGTTTAGTGTGCAAGATCTTATAGACTGTTCGAGAAGTGGAAAATTCTCGGCTTGAGGTGTGAAGGTATATAAAGGGGCTGTGTTTTAGTACGGGCAGAGAGAGAGAGAGAGAGCAGAGAAGAATCCAGCGGACGCAGAAGCGTGTGTCAGGATCTTATGCGTCAATTAAAGATTTTCAGACTTTCTTCTGGATTTTATGCATTTGGACTTCAGTTTACTTTCTGGATGTTACAAGAATTTTCCACTTGACTGTCATTCTCCGAGAGTTTACATTTAAAGGACTTATCGTTGTGATGGTGTTGGTAACCAGGTACTGTGCACATTATTTTCTATGTGATTGTATTGACTTGTTATACCGCTGTTTTACTGTATAATTGTATTGATTTAGTGTATTGTATTGTTAGGGTTATTTTAAGAATAAATTATAGTTATTTGTTAACAAAAAACCACTGACTTCTTTATTCATTCCCCTAGACATTTCACGCTGCCTAGTGTTACAGAATATGATTTTTTTATCTCCCTTACAAAATTTGTGTTCATCACGCATACGTGATCTGTTTATATTAGGTTCCGTAACACTAAGATACATCGCGTTTGGTTACCGATTGTTGCTTTCGGGAGAAAAATGACTTTTTTCCTTTCGTTATTTGGACTTTATCTAGTTTCACATTTTTCAATAAAAGACTACATCTGCGCTATGTAGCAAGTTTAAAGCCAGCCATTCATATCTGTAAATTTTCTGCGAATTCTTTTAATTGACTGTAGGTAATTCCTGCTAAAAAAGGGTCATATAGAATAGGCGGCGAAACAGTTAATATATTCTCCTGAACAGGACTGTAATAGATTACCCCTCCCCATATCAACCCCATAAGTGTGTACACACAGACATATATATATATATATATATATATATATATATATATATATATATATATATATATTTATATGTCACGACTGTATGCACTTTTGCACCCCCCCCCCCCCCACCCCCCCAACGAATATAAGCTGTTATTCACGGTACATGCGTCCATGTTGACAAACAGAAAAACATTGAAACTAAAGGCGGATAGTTGCATTTGTGTGGTGTAAAGATCACTAGCTGTAAAAAAAAAGTCATTTGCAAAACTCTGGTTTGTCTGACTGGCCATCAGTGCCTTGTGTGTGTTTTGATTATTTTGGCGGGTAACCCACATGTTGGATATAAACAAATGATCAGCCTGTGTACCGGGGGTGGGGCCCTGCGCGGGCCGAAAAATTGAAGCCGCATCCGCCCCGCATCATGCCCTGTCAGCCCGCAGCCCGCTCCGCAATCAAAGAAAAAATTCAGCCCGCCCCGCAGTTATTAAGGTTCATTTAGCCCGCACCAGCACCGCAAAATTTTCATTCAGCCCGCACCCGCCCCGCTTTTTTCAGGTTTCCGGCCCGCAGTCCAGCCCGCAAAATACTTAAAAAAAATGTCACGCTTATTATTAAAAAAGCCACGCTTATTATTAATATATATTAAATGTTTGATAATTGGAATCTAAAATTAATTTTAATACGTTTTTGTAATCATTCAAACCATAATTCATGAAATATTTTTGATGACATGTTTGATAGGTTGAATGGAATTAATTTATACATAATAATTTAACACACCTTAAATATGTTTTCATATTTACAGGGGAAATAAACAAACCATTGGTTTATTGTGTCTGTTTCTACTTTAATTTATAAAAAAAGATAAAAAAAATAGATTTCTTCAAAGTATGTGTACCCAAAGTTACCCTTTGGAATAGTATTGGCTAATCACAAGCCATAACATACTGAGATGTGTTGCTGGAAAAATCTTTTCAGTCATAATCTGCTAATTAGCTGAAAATGAGACTAATCAGCAGTAGAGGGGTAATCTGACATATGTGACTATAGGTTCATTGTCTGGCTATAGGTTACCATTGTCTGTTCATTGAGACAGACATGACCAGAGCGGTGTTTCTTATAGCTGTCATCACCGGGTTAGGGTTAGACCGAAATGGTTGCTCGGTGGGCGCTGGCGGCCGATATAGTCGAATTGAGGCCGGCGGCCGATACCGTCGGCGGCCGAAATCGACTTATAACTGGCAGAATAGTGGTCAATGTCAGTAACCATTAGACAGCACATGGAGTTACAATGAGACAAGGAGTCCACCTTAGGCTTTGTGGAGTTCTGGATCAATTGAGTCACCTACAGAGCCAGTTGTAGCCACACACAGTCTATTACAAGACAAAAGGTAATCAAGCCCTTGCTTCACTCCCAGCCATATTATGTTATATGTGAGACCTGACACAAGTACAAAGTTACAGTTCATATACAACATCAAGCCAGGTAACTTTATACAAAGTTATGACCAGCTCCCATTGCAAGGACAATTGTTTAAAATCTAGATTTCAGATTAATGATGCATCACCTATTTTGTATAACAAATTGACGTTATACCTAGAAAAGACACTATTGCATAATGACAACTGTCAGTCAGTGTAAGGGCTTAACAGTAATAAATTAAAATTTGTTCAAATATATCTTTTCATATAACTATTTTTTACAACACCTGAAAACATTTTATACAAATATCAATGTCTTCAAATGATATTTTTTAAAGTATAATTTAATATTGATGTTCTAATGAACTGCCAGATCATCAGCCCGCCCCACACATACTTTATTTTGGCCCGCCCCGCCCCGCACGAAAATTCAAAATTCAAAACGAAATTTCATAAAAAAAAAGATATTAGAAATTTGAGGTTCTACTTTATTAAGATTTTAGGACCCTCTTTTTTCACACGTACTATTTTAGAGGAAGTTCCCACATGTTAATACATAAAGAAGCCGTAAAAGAACTACGATAATTTTTATGGTATGTCTGCACTAAAGATAACCTTTAAAGGAAAACCCCAATGTTCACACCAGAAAGAAAAGAGAAGTTGAACTTTTAGACGGTAAGCCATAAAAGGGTAATCAGGCATGTATTTGTCACGTATCTGCTACAGCTACTTTGTTAGATAATTTCCTCTCTTTATTTCCGGTGCTGCCAATTTGTCTGGGCCAGGCTTTAAAAGCAAATCACTTCGAAAGTCCCACATACATGGTAACTTGTGCTCGCGTGCAGCGTCTTTACATTTGCACCCATGCGTGACCGTAATAAAAGGTTTTACAGTCAACTTGTCTTTAGAGCGGATCGAAGTTTTATTGTTATCCCGAAGAGGGGGCGCCGTTATAATGGCTATCGACATTACCTGTATATGATATGCTGTTTTTGTACTGACCTGGTTTTGTTAAACTGTCGTCCTCTTTCTGTTGGCCGTGTGTCCTGTTACTCTTAACAATACATCGATAAAAACTGACCCAGGTATAGGTATATTTGCCTCTTCATCCATAAATTTTTTATTTAATAGAATAGAGTGGAAATGATGCTGTTTTTCCTTTGTATGAATCAAAATAGCGATTAGCAATATTTGGCAATATACATTTTAACCTTTTAATTAAATAAAACCATTAACACTATAAAGGCACACGCATATATATATATATACAGACAGAGAGAGAGAGAGAGAGAATGAGCTTTAGTTCCATGCCATAGAGCACTCTAGCAGCCCTTTATTGCAGAAGAAAATATAAATTAACTTATATATATATATATATATATATATATATATATATATATATATATATATATACAGTTCTTGTTCCATACCATTTCACAGAGCGATCACGATTTTGTGGTATATTATTAGGTGTTATCACGTTTGCTATTCTGAGCACTATCACGTTAGAAAAATTGCTTTAACCAAAACTGGTCGCGCCCATGTAATATATGTATGGATGTTATATATATATATACTATCCAAGAATGTAATTAATTATGCTGACGGAATGACCCGCCCAGTTATGTGTCGTGATATATGCATGCTCACGAGCCCACGATGACTGCTAAAAACCTGCGAAACTTATTCTCACTTTCTTGCTACGTCATGATGGTACACATGTTAAGTAAATGAAGCGGACATGCATGAATATAGAGTGTTGTTATTAGGAGTCGTTCAGTTCATGACAGTAACTTAGGGTATGGAATCCTAATATGATGAAAGTTATAAAAAAATTCCTAAGGATTTGGCTAACGGGTTGTCCTAAAATGGGAAATCTTTATTTTGGACTTGGACTCGAGTGGGCTGGACACGGACTTGCATTTGTATATTGTGAACTCGACAACCTCACTGGCTGCTTAGTAAATTAAAGTGTTCTATTTTAATTACACGCTTTTAATGTAATATTACAAACTTGTTTCGATATATATATATATATATATATATATATATATATATATATATATATATAATTATATATATATACACGCATTAAAATTGGCTCAAAGCTGAGAGTTTATACGTTCTTATGTCAGAACATCATGACATTTACTTATATTGAACATATTTTTAGCTCAGCTGCCTGAAGGTCAACTGAGGTATTGGTATGGCGCTTTGTCTGTCGTCCGTCGGGCCGTCCGGGTGTACGTTAGCAGGGCACAAATAGTAACCCCTGGACCTAGAAACGTCTTAGGGAATATCAAGGGAGGTCAATAAAAAATACCCCTTGGAAACCTGAAATATGTTCAGTGCGACCTATATTCTCTCAGCTATGGGGCTTGTAATTACCCCCCAGAATAATTAAAAATTTGATACAAAACCTCCAGTATCTTGATAATTAATGCATGGATTTACATAAATATTGCCGTGAATATTGACCATGACTCCGAAAAAATGGTGGCGCCATCTACATTTTTAGAGAACCTGTGAGCTTATGCGTTGGTGCGGCGTCGTCCGTCATCTGTACGTTAACCACTATATCGTAAATGGCAGGAGCTAGCATCACAAAACTTTCTGCAAAAAATCAGTCATCTAAAATATTTATCGGATTTTGCTTATTTTTTGGGTACTTGCATTTACTTAGATTTTATAGGGAAAAAGTTAAAAAGCTTTAAAAAATCTTCTCCGAAACAGTCAAGCCAAATCATTCATTATTTCACAGAAATAATTCCTGAAACAATATTTCTCAGGTTTTTTTTCGAATGGTTCAAGTTCAGTGAATTTTGGCCGAGTTACAGGAAGCTGAACTTAGTCATTTGGCCAAAAAAAGGATACTAAAATTACAATATCAGAAACGGCTGGAGCTATCATCACCAAATTTCATGCATATGTTGGTCACTTGGGTGATATTTGAAACTGAGGTATTGCTGGTGCCACCTTCATCGACCTTTTCTGTACAGGAGTCATTGGTCATCAGTATATTTATTTCATAATTTCTCAGGAAAGCAGAAGCTAGCATCCCCAAACTTTTTGCAAAAATCATTCAGCCAAATGGTTCAATATTTCACAGACTGATCCCTGATATCAGCTCTTTCAAGTTTGTTCAAATGGTTTTCGTTTGATGAATGTTCGCCGAGTTACAAGAATTTGAAATTAGTCATTTGGCAAGAAAGCATACTAACATATCAATCTAGAAAACAATAGGAGATAGAATCACTAAAAAAGCGCCACCCACATCGACCTGTTTGTTTTACGGTCAGAAACCTTATAATTTAGCCTCATTCAGGTTTAAAATTTTTTATGATATAACTGTTAAGGTAAATGGTTTAATTTTTTACAAGAATTTTCTAGGATAGGGGTTTTTATTTTATAAGAATTGATAGTTTGGGTTCATTGAATTTTGGTAGAGTCATAGAAAGCTTAAGTTGTTTTTGAGGCCATTAGTGAGCATATTTAAAATTGAGGGCTGCAATAGACTCTTTCTGCAAAACTGTTGTTTCAATTTATGTAACATGGCACAAAAATGATTCTTAGGTGGCCTCTGTTACATTATTTTTTCGGCACACTTATTAGACCATTAAAAATGAAAGGACTGCGTCTTTCATTATTCTAAACATTTTTATAAAAAATCTTATGAGTACACCAGCTTAAAAAAATCCATTTTTGCCAACGTCTTTCAGTATGTGTAAATAGATTTACCAACAGGCCAAGATTGTGTCTGTATCTATAAATAGCTTGACAGACTGCCAACTATTTCAGATTTAGCAAAAAGCTAAAGGTCAGCCTGGATTTATTTATAGCTTTGGCAGACTGCCAACTGTATCAGGTTAGACAACAGGTCAAGAGTTCAATCAGTGCAGCCAGATATAGGTCAAGAGTTCACTCAGTCTAGCCAGGTGCAGTCAAGAGTTCACTCAGTGCAGTAGCATGAGCAAGCAACTTGTCACAGTTCACTCGGGGCAACTTCCTTCCTCACCTAAGCGTGGTCAGCCCAGTGCATCAGACTAAAGAGAAGTTTGATGTATTGGCCTGATATTTTGATCTGTCTATGCATCTGTGATGGCTTTCTCGTTCACAAATCAGAAGACGCCACCTACAATGACTTTTGCAAAGTGTATGTGCCTGCGGAGGAATTCGATATATCAGCCTAGAATTGGGTATATTTTTACACATCGGATAGCTTTGTCTTATACAAGACTGATGGGGCCACCTACAATAATTTTTTTAACAGTTTATGTCCCCGCTTATTTCTCAGGAGGGGTTTGATATATCAGCCTAAAATTGGGCATACGTATTCAACAGCATCAACTCTGATAGCTTAGTCGTATACAAGACTGATGGTGCCAGCTAAAATCATTTTTGTGTTGTGTGCAGCCATGCGAGAATTTCAGCTGTGATGATTGTGTAATTGGTTCTTTGTCAAAATATTTAGTACTTGCATTGTTCATGTTACACATGTACTTAAAAAGTAATGGTCAAATATAGCAGTGGTCAATTATACCTGGTGTATATCCCATTGTACGATTTTTTTTTGCTATTTTTGAGACCATCAAACGACAGCAATCATGCCAGTTACTCAGCTGTGGTGTTACCTGGTGTTCTGAAACCAGCTTAATTTTATGAACATGACAAGTTCCTTCAGTTGCAGAAGACTGGTGTTTCCTGTAACGTGTGTATTATGTTAGGCTCTTTGATTGTTCGGGATATGGAAAGTTCTCGGCTTGAGGTGAAAAGTTATAAATAAGGGGATGTGTTTTAGAGCCGGGAGAGAGGAGAGATATATTCCAGGGGACACAGAGGAGTGTAAGTCAGTTTGTGGAATTTTTCGGCAATTATAGGTTTTCTTCGAATTTGTGACGGATTTTAATTAGTCTCAGTTTGCTTTTGGGATCACTATCAGAACTTCACTTTTGGATTGCAATAGATTGATTTTGTGATTGAACTGGACTGTTATTCTCTTTAAAGATTTATGTGAACTGTTCATCTGGATTATATGCTTTAAAGGACTTTTTGTCGCCATGACGGTGGTGGTATCCAGGTACTGTACACTTTATTTATATACTTGTATTGACTGTTGTACTGTTGTTATACTGTGTAATTGTATTGACTTTGTGTATTGTAATGTTAGGGTTGTTTTAAGAATAAATTATAATTATTTGTGAACAATAACCTGACTACTTTATTCATTCCCCTTGACATTTCACGCTGCCTAGTGTTACAGAATCTGATTTTTTTATCTCCATTACAAAATTTTTGTTCGTCACGCATACATGATCTGATGATATTAGGTCCCGTAACATAAAATTGGTGGCTCTTCCGGGATGCATAATAGTTTAAAAATTTTTTAGGCCTGGACTTAGACACATTGCTTACAATACATTGTTTACAAGATTACACATTGTTTACATTACATTGTTTACAGGATTTATCTCAGTGGTTTTTTTGTTGTTTTAACAACTTAACATTGCAGATTTCAAACCTGAAACATTTGTTGAGGATCCCGACCCTGATCAACTTGAACAGTTGACAAAGGAACAGTTGTTGCGTTTTGGACAACACTTTGGGATAAGTGTGAAAAAAGCTTTAAGAAAGCTTGATATCATTGCAAAAATCATGCAGGATCTAGTTAGCAAAGGTTTGATTGAACAGAGTGAAGTGGAAACATAAAAAAATGACAGCCTTGCTATGAAGTTGGAATTAATAAAAAGTTAGAAATGCAACATGAGCTAGCATTAAAACAGTTAGAATTAGAAAAAGAAAAACAAAGAGAAGAGGGACATGAACGGTTAGAAAGAGAAAGACTTACAAAAGATATTGAGTTAAAACGACTGGAGTTAGAAAGACTTGAATTAGAACATGTTCAACATGCTGCCCCAACTCACAGTTTTGATGTTACTAAACACATTATACCTGTCCTACCTTTTCAAGGAAAAGAAGTTGACAAATATTTCTTAAACTTTGAGAATGTAGCTGAAAATTTAAAATGGCCTAAGGAAAATTGGATTATGCTATTACAGTGTATTGACTGGCAGGCCAGAGCAAATTTATACAGAGCTTTTAGTAGAAGCCGCTGCTGACTATGACAAGCTTAAACAGTTAATCCTAAAAGGTTATGAGTTAGTTCCGGAGGCTTACCGCCAGAAATTCAGAAATTGCGAAAGAACAGACCTATGTCGAATTTGCAAGAACAAAAGAGCAGTTGTTTGATCGCTGATGTAGTTCTAAAAATGTAATGAAAGATGATGACAATTGATTTTGCGCCATTTGATTTTGCTTGAGGAATTTAAGCGCTGCATAAACGCAGATGTTAAAACTTTTCTTCACAAGAAAAGTCCTGAAACACTTGACATTGCTGCTCAATAAGCTGATGATTATTCATTTACACACAAAATGTCTTTTACAAGCAAAATATAATTCAAGTCATTCACAAACAAGAATGTAAATCAGTATGGTCAAAAGAAGTTTAAAGCGCAGTCACCCAGTACTAGTAGTCCTGATAGTTCAACAAAGCCAGGCTCTTTTCATGTAAATAAGGGGTACAACTCCTTTATTGACTCTAAAAAAATAGTTTGATGCTACGGAGGTCAACGTGCCGTCTGATTCCAAAGAATAATCCGTAGCTTGCGGGGTAAAAACCTAACTTGATTCCTGCGAGGAATTTAATAAGGCTAGGTCCTTTCAAGACCCCTGCGAGGTGTATCCTTTAAATAAGCCCTTTTATGACTCTTGCAAGAGTACTTCAAATGAAGCAAGGTCCTCTTATGACGAACAAAAGTTTGTTTCTGCTGAGGAAAATTTCCTCTGTTGTCCCCAATGAGGAGTTTGTAATAAGGATGTAAATTCCTTTAAAGACTCTGAAAAAGGGTTTATGACTGTCACTATCAGTGTCAGTTCTTTGTTTAATGATAGTGAGGTAGTAGATTCCTCTCCGAACTCTGAAATGGAGTTATTTGAGCCATTCATACATGATGATTTGTGTCACTTTCAAGTGATTTTTCAGACTCTATCCCAATTAGAATTTTGAGGGACACTGGTTCAGGCCATACTCTCATGTTAGCAAACACTTTGCCATTTTCTAGTAGGTCTTTTAATGGTGCTAATGCACTTGTTAATGGTGTGTTTTCAGACAGGCACACTTCAGTTCCGCTTCACAGTATACATTTAAAGTCAGATTTGATTTCTGGGAATATTACTGTGGGCATAAACTACTTTATCTTTTAAGGGAGGTCAGTTGCTGCTGGGCAATGATGTTGCAGGTGACAAAGTACAGCCTGTACCAATAGTGACAGAAAAGCCGTCACTTGATCAGGACACTGATCCTGAAAGTCAGGAAATTCCTGGTTTGTAACCTTCATGTGCTGTAACTAGATCTATGGCCATGAAAAACACACATGAGGATAATGGTCCAGATAATAACACTCTAGGGAGTCACTAGTGACTCGTCTAACGACTCGCCCGTACAGGATGCAGCATTTTCAAGGTCAGAACTTATCACAGAACAGCTTAAGGACCCTGATATTTCATGTTTGTTTCCCAGGGTAGTTTCTAAAGAAGAACTGTCACAGAACCCAGTTTGTTTCTATGTTAAACATGGAGTGCTTATACGTAAATTGCGACCATCTGATGTAATCGCTGATGATGAGTGAGCCATCAAACATAAAATAGTAATGCCCAAAAGCTTTCGCAATGAAATTCTAAGCATGGCACATGGGGTTTCTTTGTCTGGCCATTTAGGTATAAATAAAACTTATCAGAAAGTTAGTTCACACTTCTATCGGCCCAACCTCTGGACTGATGTTGTACAATATTGTAAATCATGCCAGATGGTAGCCAAGCCCAATCAAAATCCTCCTAAAGCCCCACTTAGGCCTATTCCTGCTTTCGAGGAACCATTTAGTAGGATTATTGTTGACTGTGTTGGACCCATGCCCAAAACAAAACTGGAATGAGTACTTGCTGACTATTATGTGCGCATCTACCAGGTTCCCTGAGGCAATACCATTGCGCTAAATTAATACCAAAAGTGTTGTCAAGGCTCTAACCAAGTTTTTTATAACCTTTGGATTATCAAAATCCGTCCAGTCTGACCAAGGGTCTAATTTTATGTCTGGCTTATTCCAGCAAGTTATGCTTGAGCTAGGTATAACACAGTACAGCTCTTCGCCATACCATCCTGAAAGTTAGGGCGCCCTCGAGCGTTTTCACCAGACATTAAAAAACATGATTAGGACTTATTGTCATGACACACAGAAAGACGGATATGAAGGAATCCACCTATTGCTGTTTGCTGTCAGAGATTCATTTCAAGAGTCTTAGGGTTTCAGTCACTTTGAACTATTCTTTGGAATTCAGTTCGCGGTAGATTAAAACTGCTTAAAGAAAAACTCCTGTGTGGAAATCCTGATTCTCTTAATTTGTTGCAGTATTTCTCAGACTTTCGAACTAAAATACTAAATGCTTGTGAGATTGCAAAGTCTAATCTAAAATCTGCACAAAGTAAAATGAAAATAAAGTATGACAAGCACACTGTAAGTAGGACGTTTGAGCCTGGTGGAAAGGTCCTTGCCTTACTACCTATCCCTGGCAGACATCTGCAAGCTAGATATTTTGGTCTTTACATTGTTGACAAGAAAGGCAGTGATTTAAATTACATACTGTTGACACCAGATAGGCGTAAGAAGAAACAACTGTGCCATGTTAACATGTTTAAACCATATTATGACAGAAATAGCACATCAGATGTTGTACCTAATGTTACTGCTGTAAATTGTGTAAACACTGACCCTGACCCAGGTAAAGTAGATACTGATTGCAAGTGTGATGTAGACATTAAGTGTGGAACAGTACCACTAAAATACTCAGACGTGATTAACAACCTTGATGCCAAACTGTCACCCCTTACCGCAGAACAACAAGACCTCTAGAACCTGCTGCGGAATTATGAACATTTGTTTAGTGACATTCCAACACGAACTAACATATTGTGCCATCCTTATAGACTGAATCCAGAAAAGCAAAAGTATCTACAGGATGAGATTTATTATTTGCTGGACAATGATTTTATTGAACCTAGTAACAGTAACTGGAGTTCACCATGTATTCTTGTGCATAACCTGATGGAAGTTACCATATGTGCACAGAATATCGAAAACTGAACTCTGTCACCAAACTGACACATTCCCGATTTCGAGGATCGGTGTTTGTTTTGATAGAGTCGGTAGCTCTAGATATGTTTACAAGGTTGACTTGCTAAAAGGATTCTGGCAAGTTCCGCTGACAGAACGAGCGAAAGAAGTGTCCGCATTTGTGACGACGCAAGGACTGTACCAGTATAAAGTTATGCCGTTTGGCATTAAGAACTCGCCAGCCACGTTCCAGCGCCTCATCCATGTGGTGGTCAAGGACATTCAGGGCTGCGAAGCATATATTGATGATCTTATCGTGTACAGCGACACCTGGGAGAAACATCTGCAAATTCTTCGCGACCTCTTCAAAAGACTCAGTGAAGCACGTCTGACCATCAACTCAGTAAAATCTGAGTTTTGTCATGCACAAGTAACATTTTTTGGTCATATTGAAGGGAAGGGTCAAGTAAAACCTGTTGATGCTAAAACAAGTGATATTTCTGCATTTCCTAGACCAGAAAACATAAAGCAAATAATGCATTTTCATGGTATGGTTGGATACAACAGGAAGTTCTGTCCAAATTTTTCTGCTGTAGCTGAACCTTTGACTTATTTGTTAAAGAAAAATCAAATGTTTGTGTGGAATGTTCAGTGTGAAAATGCATTTCAGAATATGAAAGCAATTCTGCAAAGTTCACCAGTTTAGGTAGCTCTAGACTTTCTGTACCTTTTAAGTTAGCTAAAGATGCTAGTGATGCTGCTGCTGGTGCTGTGTTGTTACAAGAAGGCAGTGATGGCATAGATCATCCAATTTGTTATTTTTCAAGAAAGTTTAATGCAAACAAGAGAAACTACTTCATTATGTTACTTCATCAGTCAAGCCTATCATTGTCTTCAGTGATCACAATCCCCTCACGTTTATGAACAAGATGAAGTGTAAAAATCAAAGATTGTTGAGATGGAGTTTGTTTTCACAGGATTACAATCTTGAAATCAGACATATTAAAGGGAAAGACAATGTACTTGCTGGTTGCTTATCGAGATGTTTATGCAATGTAGTAAACGAGATGTTTATGTAATGTTGTAAATAAGATGGTTTTTGAAATATTGTAAATTTAGGTATTGTGATAGCAAAAAGAAAGTTTTTGAGGAAATTTTCTTTTTTCTTATAGGTGGGGGAGTGTTACATTTGTCTCTTTTATTGTATGCAGCAGTCTTACATGTGTATGTGCAGCGGTAGCATTGGCCGTTGCTATGGCGGCATAGCCCGGTCGACGCGTTGGGTCTGACGTGTAAACAGCGGTCATGCTAGTCTGGGGCTTTCTCGCCTGGCCGACCCACGTGCGAACCCTGATATGTTGAAACACAGCGTTTGTTGTTCTAGATGTTTCCTGTAACGTGTGTACTGTGTATTATGTTAATTACTTTGATTGTTCGGGAAATGGAACGTTCTCGGCTTGAGGTGAAAAGTTATAAATAAGGGGCTGTGTTTTAGAGCCGAGAGAGAGGAGAAATATATTCCAGCGGACACAGAAGAGTGTAAGTCAGTTTGTGGACCTTTTCCGATAATTGCGGCAATTATAGTTTCTTCGACTTTGTGACGGATTTTAATTAGTCTTCAGTTTGCCTTTGGGATCACTATCAGAACTTCACTTTTGGATTACAACTGATTGATTTTGTGATTGAACTGGACTGTTTTTCTCTTTAAAGATTTATGTGAACTGTTATCTGGATTATATGCTTTAAAGGACTTTTTGTCGCTGTGACAGTGGTGGTATCAAGGTACTGTACACTTTATTTATATACTTGTATTGATTGACTGTTGCACTGTTGTTATACTGGATGATTGTAATGTTAGGGTTGTTTTAAGAATAAATTATAATCATTTATGAACAATAACCCCCGACTGACTCCTTTATTCAATCCCCCTAGGCATTTCACGCTGCCTAGTGTTACAGAATCTGATTTTTTTATCTCCATTTCAAAATTTATGTTCGTCACGCATACGTGATCTGTTGATATTAGGTTCCGTAACAATATATATATTTATATATTACATATATATTCAGTCTGTGATAAGAATGGAGAATTTTCGCTAATTCTCCTCTGTTTAAATTTTATAGAGATTACATTTTATTTTTATCCATGAGCACCTACTCTTTACGTTTTGGAGTCATGTAATTAATATCAGCCGCTGATTGTAATAATTAATCTTAACAAAGGCAGCCTCGCTGATAACAGCCGCCGTGATATAATAGAATATACAGCATATGTGCAGGCACTGATGTTGTATTCAATAATAAACGCAAGGTAAAAAGTCATACAAATTGCTCTAAGCATTGTAAGCATATACGCATGTTTCGTCATGCAAAAAATGGCATGTAATTAACAATCGACAATAAATAAAAGAATAAAATCAATTGAAATGTCTCTTAATTTAACGTATGCGTATATGGAAGTCATCTGGCAATGTGTTCAGCAATAAATAAAATATAAAAACACTATCATGACCTTTTGCATTGTGTGTAAAGATATGGATGTCACCGCGACTCCCTGGTGGTCCACGTTCTTATTTCACGCATCGCATAACAAATACACAAGCCTCTTAATATTTATATGTCTTAATACGCATGTCCACGTTCTGTTCTATTATCTCGGCTACATCTGTAGATGTTTATCAATAAAAGCGCACCTCGCCTCTAATTACGAACAATTTGTCGCATATTAATATAAATTTATACTTGGTTTATATCTGAGTCGTGCTCTTTTTGCCCTCCATAACCACCACACATTCATAAATGTATTAGAGAAGGAACTCGAGACCTCATCACTCTAGTATCACACTACTAATTTTTAGCCTGGTATTAGTGGTCGAACGTCTGGCTAGTAATTTGTCGTCGTCTTGCTTGATGCGATGAAAAAATTAAAAACCCTTAAAATAAGTACGATCACCTGTAAATTCTGTTTCACACGCGTTTTGTTTCAGTGTAATGAATCCTTCTTTCTGGACAATTAATAAGCAGTTTTACATAAATCCCTTTTGAATGCAAAATGCTTGTGTTTATAATGTGATAGATATGTTATATCAATATAAAATTATAGCCCGGCTTTAAGAAGTTAGATCTTTTTGTTCCTATCATGAACTTTTGCTTTATGTCCAATATGACCATAGTAAAATTGCTCCCTGTACTCAACCTAGTCGTTATTGGTTATCCTTTGTTTGACAAGGGCTTTAAAATTTAGAATACCCGAAGAGTCGGGGACGCTCAGGCAAAAATGTTTGAGAGTCTCATCTGAGTTTGGAGCATCCCAAGAACGGATGATGTGTTACACTGTGTTACACTGTGTATTTTATGCCATTATAGCATCATTATATGATTTGAAATCATTATATCATTTGATTACGTAATTAGAGTGCAATGTTAGGGTCAGTAAACTCAGTTTTCTTGGACGCCCCAAGATATGAGCGTCGGAAAGAGATTTCGAGCGTCACAGACCCTTACCTCCGCTCTCCTGAAAGACCTGTTTGATAACTAATTACAGAAGCGGATTAAGAGGGGGAACTGGAAACAATAAATAAAAGACTTGCCCTGCTTTCATCCTTATACTTTTGCTTACGAGAAGACAGAGATTATGTATGAATAAATGTATACTATATATTGTATAGTAGCACCCCCCCCCCCCCAACACTTTGTCCAAGACACTGTATCCGCCCCTGCATTACTCTACGTTTTGTGTTTGTGAGTCATCTGTGTTAATTCAGTCACACGTGACAAATAAATTTCCTTTTTGTTTTCTGCTCCATTTATTTGAGCAAGCGTACGTGTATGATAGATCACATTATAAATAATTTTCTCCCATCAGCTGATACTGGTACAATATTTATACTACTGGCCCTATTTCTTGTGTATTGACTCTGTGTTCTCAAAATGTGGTTGGTAAATCAACACACACATGCATATATATATATATATATATATATATATATATATATATATATATATATATATTGTTACGGGGTGACATAAAACCGGAAGGAACTGTCTCGCTAGTGAAGCTTGCTTTGCTAGCGAAGCGGTTGGTACGCCGGACTTGTGCGCCGACATGGGTTCGAAACCGGGATCGGCCAAGTATTTTCCCCTGAATAATTTCTCTTCGTAACAAAATGGGGGCTCGTCCAACGTGACGGTAAACTTTGTGGCCCAGGGAATAAGCTCACCAAAGTGTGACTCTTGGGATAATTTATCTTGTTCTGATAGCAGAACGCTCCCAAGAGGGGGTTTTCCGGGTTGACATAAAAGCGGACCGAACTGTCTCGCTAGTGAAGCTTGCTTTTCTGGCGCAGAGGTTGGTATGCCGGACTTGTGCGCCACCGATATGGGTTCGAAACCGGGATCGACCCAATGTTTTCCCCTGAAAAATTTGTTTTCGTGACAATATATATATATATATATGTTAGGGCTTTTAATGACGCTCGAAATACCTCTCGGACGCGCGAATTACTGGCAGTATGACCTATACAGGATCAAGCTGCCTCTTGTAACAGTCGCTGCATGACCACTGCCGACTAACTCAAACCAACCAGTAACTTGTGCAAACATTGCGCTTAAACTGATAGCTGACCTTAGATGTCACATAATCGAAAAATATTACAATGTCACTGTATACAAACATGTAATTATACGATAATGACGTCAAATACCTTTTTAAAATGATTCTTTTTTTATTATTCTTCAACATTTTACACAAATCTTCTCCCCCCTCCCCCCCCCCCAGGACGCTTTAAAAACCCAAGTGACCTTTTTGCCTCCGTGTCCCGGACTCTCGTCTTCGAAAGTCCAGATACTACAAATCACACGTCATTGATGTATCGTGCATTAAAGCTGATGTTAAAATAAAGTAATTAAAAATACGTTATGTCTATTAAAATAAAGGTACAGTGGAAATTTAGAGGGAACAATGAGTATTTGATACGAACGTTTGTCACTTTCGAAAATGCCATGCATTAAATCAATATTTGTAAATTACAGACTCTTCAATCAGTTAATTGCAAACCATAAGCCACAAAACGATGTGTAAATGTGTGTTTTTTTATTTTACAGGATTCCACAGAACCGTACCAAATAGTTTCTTCACTGAGTTTAACAGGTACGTTAAGTTAAAGTCGCTCCGCATGCAGACTTTCTGATAACATCTGACAATGAAAAAAGTTTTCTCGGGTCTGGCTAACCTATCGCTTGCGGTTTTTCTTTTACTCCGGGTTCGTTAGTCTGGCATGACCAGGCCGCTTGGTACATGCACTCCTTGACCTGTACCTAAAGTACAAAACGTATGGTGAGCGAATCTCAGGCTAAACCTAAAGACAGAGAGAGAGAGAAAGAAAGAAGGGTACGGATATAAAGAGATCAATATATAAAAT
Organism: Sipunculus nudus; assembly: GCA_026874595.1. Taxonomy (NCBI): domain Eukaryota; kingdom Metazoa; phylum Annelida; class Sipuncula; order Golfingiida; family Sipunculidae; genus Sipunculus; species Sipunculus nudus. The sequence continues at coordinate 52,236,014 of CM049318.1, read as the reverse complement.
ATTTGGCGGGAGAACCTGGTTTAGAAGTTGAAATGAGAGAGAGAGAGAGAGAGAGAGAGACAGACAGACAGACAGACGGACAGACAGACAGACAGACTGAGAAACAGACAGACAAACAGACGGTAAGAAATAAAAAAAAAATTAAAAATAGTGTCTTCAAGTACTTAGGAAAGGGAAACGCATACTTGGAAGGTGAAAACATAATGGACACCCTAAGGAACGGATATATGAAATAAAAGGCTATAACAATACAAATGCAGTACACAAATACATTCAGCCATTGCTAGCACCTCTTGCAGTGACATTTTCTCACCGTTGGAAGGTCGCAAAGAAAGTTGCTGGGCGTGGAACTATAGAATGGTCGAAGTGGCATTCTGTATATTGCATGTATACGTGCACTGTGTGCGTGTGTTATTTGTATCAAGTGTGTCAACGGACATATAAAACATCTTATTCACCTGCCAGACAATAACTAGGACAATGAGCGACAAATAACAGTAATTTGTTACTATACCACCACTCTTAGATTTATGCGTGCATAAAGAACACATAACCTCTAACACAGGTCTGAGGGAAAAGTTTTGGGCCAACTTTTTCTGCAGACATGCATGTCAGTTTACACAAGTATATAAAAGGTTGAGAAATGTAAGTTGATCACGAAGTTTTATTTTACTTTATGCAATTTGGAAAAGAATACCATCTGAGAGCGTTATTTCCAAAATCGCCAGCTGTTCTAAATTTGTACAAAATAAATATAAAGCATTTTACGAAGTCAAAATACTTTCATTAGGCCAATTTCTTGTAATACAAATTAGCATGAGATATTATTCTCTTATTCCTCAATATAACAACAAGAAATGCAAGATAAACTCCTTTACACATTTTAGAAATATTGTTCTATTTTCTTCACCTATTTTGCAGAACATAACTGTATATCATGAACTCCAAAAGCTCAGTGTTCCTAACAATTCCCATCGTTTCGCCATAAGTTTCTCTCTTTCTCTCTCTCTTTCTCTCTCTCTCTTTCTCCCCCCCCCCTTCTCTCTCATAACATTTTGAGATGAAAAAAAAAACAAGAAAAAATAAGAGAGAGAGAGAGGGGTTAAACAGTACATGGGGAAAGGATTAAACGAGTCAATCATATTATACCAAATAAAATTGAGAAACTGAAAGATTTCACAGGGCAGTTATGATCAAACTAAACCGAACACACAGCAGCTGCTTGCTCGCATGATCGCTGTCACACACCACGCGACAGTATCGGTTCCACGTGGCTGAAAGTAAAGTACTTCAGCCGCGCGGCTTCTCTTGTATATCTTTATTGCCTAGCGGTGCGTGTAATTGGAACCTGCTAGACTGTAGCAGAAGACATCCCCTTTTGAGCCAATGCGTCTCACAGTATTCGGCAGAGCGTATGCTCTGGTACAGAATAGAGTGTGTAGACCGTGAGGAGCTATTCTGTCTATAACAGAGGCGATAATCTGAAACAAGGTTAGTTCTTGAAAGCTATTGTCAGCAGCACTGTTGGAGTGTTGCGTTCAAGGACTCAAGACAGTGACTTATGACTTTTTTTTACCTTCAAATCATTTTCGTAGAAACCTTTTGACAATTTCCCTTTATATGGTGAGAGATCAAAGGAAAACTTGTTGATTTCGATGTAAAAAAAGAATCTTTCATTCAAACATGGAGAAGATTTCGTGCACCCTGATGTTCTTTGGTATGATGATTCTAATTATGACTGGGGTTATTGCTGCCCCTAGCAAGAAATATCAGACCACGCCAGAAGATGATACATCTCACGAGGAGCAGACGACAGCCGAGGCAACCTCTCTTTCGATTCAGCAGACGACAGCCGATACAGCCTCTCGTTCGATTCAGCAGACGACAGATGCTGTTACGACAAGCGCACCACTTTTCGAGGAAGAGGGGTGAGTAGCTTTGTCACATATCACATTTTTTTATTTCTTGAATCTTCTTTAGTTTATAAGTCGGGTCGTCTCTTGTTATTGCAAAGATAATTATGCTGGAAAACATTAGATTCGTCCTTTTTATTTTAGAATGTGTAGAGAAACACACATGAACTTTACATGCTTTCCTGACCACAGCCTGCTAACTCCATATCTGTAACAGAATCGTATTATTGATGTTAGAATATTTAGAAAAGTCGCGGAGTCTTGCTAGAATTAGGAACGAATTCTATTTTGTAAAATACTATAATTTCCAAGAAGTTTGAAGCCTGAAACTAATATAATAAATAGGCTGGGGAATATCTCCAATAATAGATTGATTATTATCTGGAGATGAGGGTACCTATGTCCAGATTACACAAATCATGGCATTAAGGGAACGAGGTTTATTTTATTTAATTTCAGATTACCATGATAAAATAATTGCCCACTGCAAAAAATTGAAAGGACTTCTCCTTGAATCCATATTTGACTTAAGATTGATTAAATGAATCTGTATACTTGATGTCATAAAAGATTACAGATGGAGTTCTGTGCTTGAACTTATTATGATATTTCAAAACTCTATATCCACTTTTGTCGAACGTGTTATATGGTAGACCCAGATACAGAGATCGGAATTATCTTGTTGGTTCGTACCCGGGTCATTTGTATTGGTAACCGTTATCTAATCCAATTATTATATGCGACAACTGTTGGAGGAAAAAAAACTGATGATGATAAAAAAGATAAGAAAACCGATGAGGCAATATTTCCATTACATTTGGGGTCATAGTTCTAAGTTAGCTTTGATCCGCCGACTCGATGCGTATTCAATTTGGCTGATAGGGCCTGCTCTGTAGAATTCCGTAGGGCGTTAAGGAACATACGTCAGCAGGAATTCTAGGAAAGATTGGCGATGTTTCATTGAATGTTTGCTTTTTAAAAACCTCTATATACGCCATGAACTCCAAATGAGATTTGCTTCTTAGTATCACAGATACATATATTAGGCTTATATAATCGTCCGCCGTATACATACAAAACTATTTTGTACAACACCATGTACTATAAACAGCCATCATCTCAGACATCCATGCAAGTGTAAATAAAAAGGTCATGGCACAGTAAACTATTACAAGGTGCAATTAAAATGGCTTCTAATTAATCAAGTCAGGTCCAGTCTAACTTAGCGCATAATAACTAGTCCTGAGTCAATAATTACACTACCGGTCAAAGGTCAAATCCTAGTGAATTGTTTTTGACATGCTTTTAAGTTTGTTTTTTTTGTCATTCTAGTTAGGCTGTATTTATATAACACTGAACTGTTCATCATACCTTACATGACAAAATGAACGTACCGCGGACCAGACTTGCCTCACATCATCTTTTAACGACGTATTACCTCTCACCTTTTGTCTCATTTGTTAACACTCGTCTTTCCACATCAGCGGATATATGCACACCCATGAGCAACAGACGGACAGTAAACCTTCTGTTCTCAATGTTAAGTATAGTATTAATCCTGAAATGTAGTCTGTATAGTATGCATGAGAAAACTTGAAATATAGTCTGAGGCTTCATCTCCGTCATGATACTAATAAGACTTAGTTTAAACATATTTATTTCAGTTGAATTGTAAAAGTGGTAATACATGTATAGGCTAATCGAGGTACTCTTCAACGTTCACATATATCTAAGTATGATCAAAATTAAGTATGATAACATTACAATATTTGACACAAACATGTACATATTACAATACATTCATGACAAAAATTATGAATGTCAACTAAGTACAAACGTAGCTGTTCCATATATTAAAGTCAAATTTATAGTGAACATCAATTCTTTCATAAATTATGCCCCAGTTAGTCTTAAACCTTTATGACGTTTGGATAGATAACTGAACCTCATTAAATATTTAGGATTTGTAATTTTTTATGCTTTCATGAGGGTTCCATTTTCGCGATAACACAAAACAGTAACCTACTAAAAGTATATATGTTATTATTTGAATTGATTATATTAAATAATTTGTGGAAAAATATGAGACCAGATGTAGCATTAAAAGGGAGGAAATTATTGTTCAGATATTGGCAGCTAATTTTAAAGATCTAATTTAAAAAAAAATAATTTTTAATTAACAATTACACACAAGGTCCATTGTTATTAATAGTATAAGTCCTTTGCCTTTCATTTTGAGTTCCATGATACGGCTTTTTATACACAAAATATTTATATTCGCGATAGATTCACTTTCGTGAATATCGCGAATTTTAAACCCTCGCAAACAAAAGGTCAACCACAATAAATTGCAGCTTTTCAAAATGGCATAGAACCCTTTGAATGAAAAATATTATAGTGACGCAGCTTACCTCGAAAATAATTTTTTGGTTCCTCGTTTTATACTCTAACACACCAAAAGAATTAATCAAGATCTATGTTCAAAGTTGCTCAGGACTGTCCAACGAACCAAGTGCAACCAGTTGTGCACGCCGGATCTTTAACTGTTATAATGGTTTCCGCAGCTGTCGAAATTGAAACGTCTACGTTAAGGCATTGCGGAGTATCAGAAATGTCAGGATAAAACCGTTTTCACGCTACACAATAAAAAAAAAAAAAAAACGGTTTCGAATACCGTTTTACTGTGTCCAAATACACGCTTTCACACTTAAGTCGCGTTTCGATCCGTACCGGTGAAACCAAATCGAGAGGTGTTTTCGATCCTGAATTAATTAATACGGTGTATTGTGAGCACTGTAGGGGTTTGAAGGGGGTATTATAGACCCCCCGAATTAGTAGTTAAGGGGGATGGTCAATGCAATGTGATACCGTATGTTTGATTTTATGTTGGGGAAACGGTAGTCTATACGTTAGAATTGTGAAAAAGAACCAACGTATTAGTAGATGCGCAACACCATTGAAAAATTAAAAAAAGTACCCAGTATCAGACACAAATTAATTCATATATAATCGATCATAATGCAGATTTGACATATATATATATATATATATATATATATATATATATATATATATATATACTGGACAGGGTGGGTTAACAAAAGTGCTCGACAACGTACCTGTCGCTGGAGCTGGTGTAGAATGTAGAGTTACCCTACAACGGAGGGTATAACTCTACCTTATATATATATATATATATATATATAGAGAGAGAGAGAGAGAGAGAGAGAGAGAGAGAGAGAAAGAGAGAGAGAGAGCGAGGTTGGACAGGCCAGATCTGCGGCCTTCTGTCACATGTATATCAGAACGTGAATTAAGAACTGAAATAATTCTAAAAAAAAAAAAATTAAAGTTTTGAAAATAAGAAAATTAAGACCCTCGCCCTTGCTCATGTAAGGATAGAACAGGGGAAGAGACACACATGGGTGATAACATAACCCTATCAATCTCCGTTGGTGGTAGTAAAAAAAAAAATATGATAAAATTAACGCGTTGACTTAATGACAGAGGGCAGTATGCCGAGGTTGTACGTATACAATACAAGGTCTGTTTGAAAAATGCTCAATGTGGCGTGTGTCCAGTCAGCCATGGATCCGTTTTGCATGTCGAGAGCCTTTGTGCTTTGTTGAGTTTTTTTTACTTGTGAATGAACGTGTGACTACACCACAGAATCACTCATGTGGAATGACTCTCGACCAGTAATGCTAAGGCACAGTCCCAAAATAAAGGCCGGTCAGAGGCACCGTAAACGACTCAAAGGGAGTCATGGACTTCACCTTTGATATATGACACTTAAGACAGCTACAAAACCGTGATCGTCTTTTTGTTGGAGAGGGTCTCATATTTGCGATGTTCGCGAAAGGAAAATTGTCTCGCAAATTAAACCTTTAAGAATAAGAGGCCCCATCAATGAATGCAAGTAAAAAAGCAAAAAATAATAATATTATAAATGTTAAGCTTGTATAATACTGTTAATTCAATATAGGAATAACATGACACCGTCAATCCAATATATGAATTATTCATGAATACCTTGGTTGACGTCATAATCGCGAGGTTAAATATTGGAGATCTTCGCTTATGCAGTGTTTCGCGAGGGTTTAATTTTCGCGATATACCATACAGCATATCACACACTGTACATGACCATTATAATATCAAGTACCTAATGTGTACGCAAAATTATGCAAAATTATGAGCTAAAGAGACATCGTATAGGTGTAAGTCATCATTCATTTGTATCATTTATATGACGAATCTTTGAATTATTGGTTACGTTAAATGTATAATATTGACGCTTCAGGTACAACATATGTGATAAGTCATTGAGGTTATGGAATAAGTCGCTGAGGTTATGGAATAAGTCATTGAGGTTATAGAAAAAGTCATTGAGGTTAAAGAATAAAACATTGAGCTTATAGAATAAGTCATTGAGGTTATAGAATAAGTCACTGAGGTTATAGAATAAGTCACTAAGGTCATAGAATTAGTCACTGAGGTTATAGAATAAGTCACTGAGGTCATAGAATTAGTCACTGAGGTTATAGAATAAGTCACTTAGGTTATAGAATAATTCATTGAGGTTATAGAATAAGTCATTGCGGTTTTAAAATAAATACTGTTCACCTGTGCTATTGTGGCATCTTGTTCATGAAGGTTTTATTTTCGTGTTAATTTCCCCACCGCGAATATCGCAAATATTAAACCCTCGTGAAGAAATGGCCGACCACAGTTATCAGATCTTTCAAAATTATCTGCTAACATTGAAATTTAACATCCGTTCGTTCACTATTCACTTTGACCTCAGTCCAAGTATGGTGAGATCGGGATAATAGGACTCTCGTGAAAAGGTGAAAGAACGGATGAAAATCTCGAAATGTTAACCTTGCGAAAATGAAGCCATCCTTTACAAAAGTATTTGTGTGATTTCTGACTTACTCCCTATACATATCAATGAACTCTAGATAATTATATTTCAGAAAGTTCTTATAAAATATAAACTTTTTTTATTATTTATTTTACATGGATTGTACGACTTGTTATAATAACTAATACGAAGCACCCTCCATAGCTCGGATTGTGGCGTCTTAAGAGGTGATAGGAAACCGGAGAATCCGGAGAAAACCAAGAGCCTTGGACGTTCAAGTTCTTATAACACCTCTTTGACGGATGTATTAGCTTATCAACAAGCTGTTAGTAAACAAATCAATGTTGACAAACGGGAAAACCTGTATTGTAAGGTGGTTGGTTCCATGCATAGGTGCAAAAGTTGAACGGTCCCTAGTAACGAAACGCCCTTTGCAAAGCTTTGGTTAGCCTGACTTGCTGTCAGTTTTCCATGTTAAATATGTTTTGATTATTTTGTCCCCCTTGTTATAATCACGTTGATATCGGAACAGCCTGTGTGCGGTGGAATCGGCGTATTCTGGTCTATTTTCGAAGAAGGTTCTTGTAAATTTATTTTATTTTACATGGGTTGTACAAATAGTAAATAAACTAATCAAGGCACTCTCCATCGGTCAGATGATGGCGTTCGGTAGTCTGTATGGATGGAGAAAACCATCGGCCTTGGACGGGCAACTATACAACCCACTCTCATGGCCACACCGGGGATCGAACCCGGGTCGCCAGCGGACGTCGCCTAGCGTTTTACCCCTCGATAGGCCAGGCACCCAAAGTTTATCTTTTCATAGATGTCAGATATCGGAATATACCCCTTTAACTATACAGAGGCAGAAATACTTCAACAAATACCGTTCTGATTTTGTTTCGATTTCCATTTATATATAATGACTGTACTTAAAGTGATGAGCGAAATGTACTTTTTAAATTAAGGTTACCAGCCCCTAAGACCAATTGGATAACGCTTTATTTAATTATTGTATAAAGCTCTGTGGGTACATCTGTTTAGCAGGCTGCCTTGCTGTCAAATAAACAATTACGGGCAGGTGTCTTAGACGCTCATATATAAGTGGTAGGCTTAATAAATTTGCAGTTATGTTACTAGCCACAAAAGGTCACTAAAATGTTCGATATATCTGACAGTACATTTTAGGCACAATCCCAAATTTGCTCTTGGGTTGGATTACAAGCTCCCAACAATATATATCCGTCAAAGGGAGAAACATATAATAATCCCTCGTATCTCCTTTTGTTTTGACATAGTTCAGTCATGGAAATCTAATACGTTTATACATTCTATGTTTAATTATGTGCAATTTGAACTCTAGCATGATATGTGTATGGTCTAGTGCTTATGAGAGAGAGAGGAGAGAGAGAGGTCACGGTAAGTAAAACAAATTGCAGTCTATGTACATGTAGACAGTTCATTCTGGACTGATATTAATCAAACGGAATACCGCACATTGAATTAAAAAAAAACTCTAACCAAAGATTCCCACACACAAAGTGTGAACCATACACTCTCTTTTTAGTCAGACAAGGTTATTCACTTGTATAAAATGAAGAAAATAACAGGGAGCCATTTTGCAAACAAAGCGCTCATAACCAATTTATTCTTGTCATGCATGTCTATTGTACTTTCATACACGTGTTTTATAGTCCTTGTAAGAATATCCGAGGGGACATAAGCTTTGAAAGTAAATGCATTAATTCTTTTTTAAAATCTTTTTCAGGTCGCTGTCAAATGGGACAAAAAAGGTGAGTGCAAAGAGGTGTAGATACTTGTATACGTTAATTATATATGTAGTCATTTATGTTTACTGCATCGTGTACGTACCGCGCATTCGCATAATTATGTATTTGTCTGGGGTTTTTTTCTACCTGTGTCGTTAGTTTTACCACATATGCACGCACACACACACACAACTAGAGTCATCGATTTCCGGGGTAGGGTCGGGGGTAAAGGTAATGAAACCAATTTTAATCGACCTAATCCTATATCCCATATCTATGCATGCATATCCGATATTTACATTTTTAAAAATCTGTCTATTAGTTTTGACTTATAATGCTTCACTGCTGTGAAATTGCAAAGAGGTGGATATTTAAAAGTGCAGAAACAAGAAAAAGAAAATATGCGGCGGCACTAGTCTCTGCATGGTAAAAGACAAAGCTGTCAAAGATCTTTTGGCAATTGGATTTTCTGACAATCCATGCAATATTTCTTGACTTGAGACATTTTTTATTTTGGGAGATTTTCCCAAAAATACACATATTCAAGGTTAAGGTCGGCAAATAGTAAAGATCTTAACCCAGTTTAAAAAGGCTTCATCCTCTCACTCATATCTATGAATACGTGAAGTGTAATAAAGAGAAACATTTCGTAAGTTATCTTGCCCACAAGAAAACTCTGCGGAGGCGGCGGAAACGTGCTAAAACCTTAGTATCCCTGGATTGTTGTCTTGGGATAAAAATACATTACACACATATATAAATATATAGATACATACATAGATACATATACATACATCATAATGGTATATTGATTTAATGATTGCCAGAGCATTGTTTCATATGTGCTTTATTCTCCAAATTTGCATTTTTTTTTTTTTTGTAAATTTATAAAATGAAAGCTTTCCATTTATATAAGTGAGCATTGAGACTAATCTTTCAAATATGTCTCTTGCAGGGAGCCGCTCAATCAAAAGAGAAACATATACTTGGTAAGAATGAATTTTCAAATGCTGTTTTGGTACATGCTGTTGCAAGGTATGATAAACATAACGGAGTGCTTCGTCATTCTCCACGAGATCTCCGCGAGATCTCGTCTTTGAAGGTGAAGTATAGTTCTCTTGCCAAATGTGCGCCGCTCAGCACTCTTTCCAGCCGAACGCAAGCCATATCGCGTAAAAAGCGTAAATGACAAAAAAATAAAATAGTGGAGCAAATATAGAGTATGCTTCTACAACACCCATTCAAAATATAACCAACTAGCTGTTAGACCCGGTACACCGGGCTTATTAACGGGGTTGGGGAGATTTATTAACTGAGATGTGAAATGTTGGCTCATTTTTTTAATTCTAAAAGTTAACAGAAAATATAGGTTTTCAGTGGGAAACTCTCCATAACTCTCAGTCTCCATAAGATATGTATAAACATTTTGGCACGACTGCAGAATAACTCACATACCTCTCTGAGGCACAACACTTCTGTGAACAGAAAACGTTTTTATGTACAGCTGCTTGTATCTTAATTTTGCCACTTACTTTTAAATTACATGAATCCTTAACATCATACCGTCCGTCCGTATAAACTCATAATCTGGTGGAGACAGTGCGTGAGTGATCCTGCAGTCACTCCAATATTTTTAACATTTATTTTTTGGTTCTTTCCTCGTAGCAAGAAATTTATACCCCGGTATGTTTACCTTGATGACCTGGCCAGTGATGGTGTTGACATTGCGAACTGGAATGAGACGCGGGGGCATTCAGGTTTTCGATGGACGTATAAAGATTAGGCTGATGTGAGGAACACATGAAAGATTTATTAAATGTACGTTGCAAGGAAACTGTTCCTGAAGAAAGAAACAGAAATATGCATACCTCGTAAGTAGCAGAAGCGGACCTAACGGGACTCCATGCAGAGCGTCCGTATTCATTTTCAACCGCCGCAATCCGTCATCGTATCAGACAAATTGTGAGGCCTGAAACCCCAGACTGCACTCCACCCCACCCCACGCCTGTTCCTGAAATTGGGACCTTGAATTAGGTTTTGTCATTAATCCTCCTGGGTTGAACTCTCCATTTCATAAAGCGAGAACCATGTGTTTCTCTCTTTTACTGACCACGCACGTGGGTCAAATTCCTTATTGAAAGCAAGCGTTATTCATATGAACAATAGTCCTTAGTGTTAGAGGTTAAGTGACCACGATGCAAGCATTCCGTGATTGCCGAAGGCAGTTCGGCTGTGCTCGCTAAAAAAACAGAAAAATTATATGTAAATTAAAAATTATTTATTTTCATATCGCCTATGTCACTGCGGGGATAATAACCTTTAAAATGTTGTATGGCACAATATTGTACACAGCGCAGTTTTAGAGAACATTGCGAACAAACTTGAACTGAATTCCTTTTATAAGTATTAGATAAAAGGTATTTGTCCGTGAAACATATTTTATATATTGATTAATCTGTAAAATAACTGTGACGCGGTATTGTAAATATAAACAAAAACTTATGTACTTGCATCCTTGGATAGTTGTTGTGGTCTTTTTAACATTATGCAAAAGGATTACATGTACTTGCATGAATGGGGATTAACCTTTATTGTATGCTGAAATGAGATATACAAGGGATCAGGAGTCACATGTCACGGTTGTTTACATTTACTGAGTCTAATCATCCAAAAGAGGCGTTTACTGGGTTATATTTCAGGTCAAACATGCTTAAGTCCGTCTTAATAGGCAGGGTCCTATCATTGTTTAATCGACCTGGACCCTGTTCGGAGGTTGAGGCTTCGTCAACCTCCGTACAAGGGTCAAGGTCTATTGAGACAATGATGATCCCTGCAAGGGAATGTTCACACGACACATAACTTCAGCGAGTTTGACCTGGATTGCTAGGGCAACCACTGTATACAAACATGGCGGAACATATGCACCTGGACGTCACCTGTCACCCCAGAATAGCGCATATTTACCAAACACAAGCTTAAACCGTGTGGCACGTGCCATTGTTTGTATACATTATCATCACTACTTCACCGGTATCGCGCCGCAATGTAGTTTACCCGAGTTTTACAACATGTAAAAACAAACAGACAATCATATTCTTAATAATTGTTATATTTGAAATGAATGTTTTCAGTGTATATTCTTTATTTGCTTCAATGCTTTAATTACTTGTAAGTTTCAATTGCCAGGCGATTTTTCTTGCGTTCGACTGAAAAAAGTGCCTTGTGAACATTAATTTGCAGAGATCCATCGCCTTCACAGGCGAGATCTCGCGTAAGGAGAATGGTGCTTCGTGGGACGCGGGTCTGACTTCCGGTGTAGAATATTTAATCTCCTTCGTACGACGGGGTCGACCTCCAGGGTTGCGTTCTTAACCGGCATGACGTAACGCTCACATAAACATTGTGGCGGTCATTCTGGCCGTGCTTTGTTCGAGCGACAGGGGTTGCTTACGTCTTGCACCGTTGACGGACGACTGTTTCGTCGCCTCCCCATATGTAGAGATAAGTGGTATTTGGCCACGATACGATCGTATTTTCCAGAAAAGGCAGTTTTATTTTCAGTTTCATGGATCGGGTGACATTAATACTTCTTCACCATGTCAAAAGTATCTTATTTTCAATACAACTGCCACATATTGGCAACTGTAAGTGCATTTTACTTTAGTTCTTGTGTATTTTAGTCTAAGAAGACACGGGTCGTACTGCTTATAAACGCCATGACAGAAGCAGTTAGAATGTTTATGTAGCGGCGACATTGTTTTGTGTACTGGTCCCGTTTACAAGAGTTATAGACTTAATTAAGCAGTGAATTTATGTAATTAGCTTATCATAACAGAATTTTGTCTTTAAAAAGCGAGATACTCGAGTTACTGAGGGGGTTTCTCCCTTTTTAAGACACAGATCATACAGAAGTTAGAATCCCACCCAAGTGCATACATGAGGTGGTGACTATAAAATGTACCCTCAGATATATCTAACATTTTATAGTTACCCTTGGTGGCTAATGTACATGCTATGTGCACATGAATTTGACAAAATTAAGACCAGTGTTTAGCAAATATGTTCGCAAACTTTCACTGGTTTAGCGCGACATACGATCGAAGAAATTTAAAGTGTTAAAACAGTGCACAGGATAAAACATATACGTTAAACATACCAATTTCGAGATAATTCCGTGGTCAACATAATTTACAATTTCTTAATATTTTCCTCGATAATCTTACAGTTATTTACTTCAGGTGTATTTCATTTTATAATATGATATGCGTTAGCCCAATTATAGTATGTTGAATGTTTTGTAAGTGAGATGATTTGATATAATTCAAATGATTAAAAATTAATCAATAAAGTGTTGAGCGTGGCGGCGTAATGGTTAGGACGTTGGACTTGTGACAGCAAGGTGTGGATTCGCGTCCAATTCTGCGCTAGGACTCCCAATTAAAGTATAGTGTATGGAGTGTATGTTTACTCGTCATGGGCGGCAGGCAAATGCAGAATGAAAACTTAGTAGTTACCTATTACGGCCGCCTGCGTATAATGTTCCCTAGAGAGCCGAGGAAGCACAAGGAATGACCAGGAAGGCAAATCGGTAAATACTGACATCGCCGGTGATATCAGACAATTGTTGCACTTTGAGTTGAAAACAAATTATGATATTCTGGAAGGGGTCTTTATTCTCTATGGCATTAGGGAGATGGGGCATAGTATCAGGAGGGTGGGGGTTTATTATGGGGGTGGGGTTATGGATTGTCACTGTCATATTTTCTCAGCAAACAAATCCCATGCATTTTAGGACATAAACTTTAAAAATGATCTCCGTCTGTTCTGCGAAACCTCCACAAATTCCTTTTATGCTTGACAGATGTACTGCAGAAGACACTACCAAAGATCGGAAATTACACCAAAACAAATATCATCAGTAAGTGAACATCGATTTAAATTTAGTTAGACACCACCCTTATAAGTACAATTTATGCGATTTCTGGCCTGCTCTGCGTACATATGAATTAACTAAAGGTAATGCCTGCCAAGTTCCTATAACGCCTCTGTGATCAATGTATAAGTTTGTTTATCCACGAGTTGTTAATGGACATGGTACATGCGCTCAAATTGTATTGACTAACAGGAACCATGTAACTGAATGTAGTTGGTTGCGTATACATGTCGCCAAGTTGAAAGATCACTAGTTGCAAAACGCCATTTGCAAAACTCTGGTTCGCCTTTCGTTCTCCATTGTGTTAGTGCTATTATGTATATATGAAAAAGTGGAGATAAAGATAACGAACATCCTGTGCACCGTGGGAACGGTTTTTCTAATAAACGGTTCAAAGGTCTGTGTGAACTCGGTGATTCCGAGAACGATAACGTCACTTCAGCATCATTTTGTGAAAGACCTGCTAGCTCCACTGTATACCAATAAGTACGTCTGCCAGTGCGAGCATATACGCACGTACACGTACATCGAAACACACCTTCAGGGCGGATTGTGGAAGCGTATCCTATCTAGCTATATAAGATGACCTGCCACTGTATCACATATGTAAAATAGCTGATAATATTTTTACAGTTATATAAACTACATTAATTAATTCTTAACCAGTGAGTTCACTGGAGTAATAAAATGTTACCGTAAAATAGAAGCGTTTTAGCTCTAATAAATATTTACTTTTTCGCAGGATCTCCCAGAATAAGCGAAGATGGGTCACTGGAAAACAGTTTAAATGGTGAGTCACAGCAATACATCAATATATAATATATATATATATATATATATATATATATATATATATATATATATATTCAGGGCTTTCAGGAAAGCGGGGTAAGCGTATGTGACTTTAGAATCGGACGGTCAGTCCTGGATGTCCAGGTATACAGGCGCGAAATTTCTGCCTTTGGGAATGGGAGGGTCTCTTTTTTGCTCTTGTAGGAGTCATTGACTACATATATAAATCCTAAATCAGGGCATTGTCATTGTTGGGCGTATTCACTTAGGTCTGGTAATATATGTATAACGGTAGCAGAGGTTAAACTTTTTCAGCACTGTGAAACCTTTGTGACGGCATTGTGAAGAACCGGCAACCGTTTCTTTATAATCTTACATTCACACTACCATTATGGGATTCTTAACTATAGATGTCATTGATTTAAACACAATTCATAATTCATGACTCAGGAGTCAAAGTGCGAGAATACTTTTGTATCTGATTATCTTTTCACTAGTCTGTGTAATTTATGCCGTGGGTATATATATATATATATATATATATATATATATATATATATATATATATATTAGTAAGTTTACATTTTACACTTGAGTAATAACAGTATATTTACAGTACAACTCCTCTGTGAATTGCCATGCGATATATTGCGATATGTATAGCGTATTGCGATACGTATCGCGATATTTTCAATTTATTAACTTTTATAGGAAGTAAGTGTGTTTTCTTATATATATATATATATATATATATATATATATATATATATATATATATATATATATATATATATATATAGAAGGTAGAGTTACCCTCCGGTGTAAAGTGCTCTATGGCCTTCAGACAAGGCAAGAGCGATATAACACTGAAGAAAACATTGTAAATTCACTACAGATAGACCGATATATCGATAATATCGCGCAGCCCTATAGTCCTAACGGTAAATGGGTCGTTTCCCATATCTTCTCCCACAAATGCAGAGGAACTTGATATTATTTCGAGAAGGGTCTAAATTGCGTCAGTGAAATCGGTCCATGTCCATGGAAAGCCGACCCGCACTAATGTCGGGCGTATAATCTCATGTCCACATTTTTAGCAAAATATAGTTTAATATTTGGTCACACTGTCCTGCTATAGAGTTGTGTATATGTCATACGAAAGCTTGTTTGTGAAGTCTGTGTTCAGGTGTGAGCTCGGACAATCATTTGTTATGTATTCACAACATCAAAATAACAAATTTTTGTATATGTCAAAATAATTTATATATTCAAGGAATATATAAAGTTTTATTTATTTATTTTGCCCAGCTCTCATGACCTGTGACGGAGGAATTCATCGCTGTTTTACCGATATGAGGATGGAATTTCCATGGAAACGAACAACCGGCAGTACTTATGAACAGAAACACAACAGATACAAGCCTACCACGGATACAACAAGCCGGTCACGATACGGTTGGTAGTATCTTCACTCAAGCGGATTGACCCCCTCCGTAGGAAGGTTATTGATTGATGAGTCTATCAGGGGCGGATTTAGGGGGGGGGGGGCATTTTTCGACCTAACCAACAAAATCTAGAGAAAAAAACTCATAGAACATAAAGTGTATAGAACAGTTACAATGTATGTTTTGCTTATAATGCATTTAAGCGAACCCAGATTGCAAATTTTAAAAAAATCTACACCTGGGCCATTATCCCCCCTCCCCTAACCCGACCCCCGGCTTCGCGCCTCAGCTCACCCGCTACGCGGCCTCGCAAAGTGAGCCCCCCCCCCCCCATTCTAAATGTCTGTATCAGCCCCTATATATTTCTTAATCCATATTTGGTAAAAAATGTTTGTGGGGCACCGATTAAGGTCAATCAGAGTGCAAAACCATCGATTTCAAAATTGTCCTTTTTCTTTTCTGTCTCCTGTCTTGATTTCCGGCTGCGTTAGATCTCCAATATGTCGGATTTTGAATAGCTGTAAAATGAGCAAAATAGTAGTCCTATATTATAGATTTGCACCTCATATTTATATTTGATCTTGATCGTATTTCAAAGGCTGTATACTCCCTGGCCGATTCCCATTATCGCTCAGTTGCGGGCCTCAGTGGGTAGCTTTCAGTGATCGCTCAGCAATTTCATACATCAAGTGATATTTGTTTTTTTCTTTGCATTGATAGATAAATTCGGAAAGCTAAACACACAGACTCATTTGCAGTATACAAACGTCATGTTATTTTGTTGTATCATATCACAACATTAAAAAAAGCATTATTTAAATAAACAACAGCAATGAACCACAGAAAATCTAATTCGACAGTTAAGATACAGAGCAAGTTAGAGTTTGTCTGATTCTATGCACGTCATGCGAAAGAGCAACCTCCTCACAGGGTAAATATCTATTGAAACAATGATAGAACCCTGCAGTCGATTGTTCACCCGACACTGAACTTCAGCGGCCATGACTGACATTGACCGAGGTTGCTGGGGCAACCACTATATACAACCAATGCTGACCACATGGACCCGGACGTCACCTGGTCATCCCAGAATCGCGCCCATTTACCCAAAACATGCTTAAACCGGCGGCACGTGCTATTGTTTGTATACATTTACACTACCAAGTCAATAATATCACCCCGCAATGTAGTTCCTCAGGTTTTATAACATTTCAAAAACAGACAGACTATCATATTCTTTTATAACCGTTATATTTGAAATTATGCTGTCAATGTATGTTCTATATTTGCCCCATTGCCTTAATTATTGTAATTTTCAATAGCCAGGCGAAATGGCTCGCTTTCAGCTTGTAAGTGTGCTGTGAGACCTATCCTTGGACTTCATAAAAAGATCTCGTGTGTAGAGAAAGGCAAAAGACATGAAATTACATGGCCATGGTTTTAATTTCTATCCTAAGGAGAGAAACTGCCACGTCTGACCTCATCATCATTGTCATCATATTACTGATGAGTATAAAATAAAACATTACCATTTTCTTATATATATCAGTTTCCTCATTAACATCTTTAAAGTTATTCCCATCAACTCTAATCAGTGTACGTCAAGATCCGACAACTTCGTATCATCACCATAACCATCATCATCATCAACACATTTCCGCTACCGTAATCTTAAAGCAATTAAAATATAATGAATATATCAAATGCCCGTAATTCTTCATTCATATCAAAAGCATTTCACTTCGGGAATATATGAAAGCACATTATTTTCACTTGTGCTGCTGTATACCGATTTATAAATCTTTGTTTGGCGCAGGATACTTCTAGTTTACGGATTGATTATTGTTTGTTTGATACAGGATACTTTTGGTTTACGAATTTGGCTGGTCACTCTTACGGCCACATGGCGGGTATTGAATCTCACTTCGTCGCGATATACCAGACACAGCCCATCTGTCTCAGGTTCTGGCTGTACGCTTACGGAGTGAACGTCGGTAATCTGCTAGTGCTGGTCAGACACCAGGACAACGGAGGGTATGAACAGGTCCTCACCATTACAGGTTAGTGACACACACACACACTCACACACACGCAAACACCATTACACAAAATCCGAACACATTAAACACTGTCACACGAATCCTGTTACACCTCTTATATTCTGCAGTCGTTCAAGATCTCCTTCGATATAATCGCTGCTTTGTTTAGTTAATCTGAGTCACAACACCAGGGGTTGAACACCAGTGGTGACACATGTCCAAGAAACAGAAAACCAGAGCGGGGTGTCGCGGGTTAAAAACTTGTAGTAAGATACAACATGCGAGGCAAGGCTTATAATTGTTATTTTCATATGTCATGACAAATTATTAAATCTTTTAACCTAATATTTTCTACTATTCGTATTATATTCAATACTAGGCCATGCAAATTTTTTCAAACATACGCAGAGGTCATTTCAAAATAAAACGAACCTATTCTGTTTGGGTATTGTTGGGATGGCTGCGATTACTTGTCTCAAATGTCAAACTGTCAAAAATTAGAATTTGTTACATATCAAGGAATCACCGTCTGTTAACGTTTCACATGCACAGGGTTTCAAAATATAACTAATTCCGTTGAGAACTTATCACAAAAACATACATATTCATTTAGTTTGCCAGAACAATTTTTTTTTCCATTTTTTAAGGTGACCCTTTTAACCATCACTTTAAAAGAGTTTACCGTAAGGAACGGAAAATTCGATCTTCATATGTATATATGTTTGAATGGTCTGATATATCCACTCATTGGTTCTGATATGTATGTCTATGGTTAAGTCACCTACAAACACGGTCAAACAAGGGTACGGTATCGGTAAAAATGTACGTAACAACTATGTATACATAATGGCATCGAGTTTTTGTCTGATCAAAAGTATATCTTTGGAAGGGTAATGAAAATGACTATGGCAAGATATTTGGCATACATTTTTTTCAGGATCACAGGGCACTGAGTGGAAGAAACATCTAGTAGACATCAATCCCCGTACTAGTCTTCAAATCCTCTTCCTCGCCATGTCAGTAAACGGACAGGCCCAGGGCGCCATTGCTGTTGATGACGTCACACTATCACGTGGTTCTTGCACCAATGGTATAGTATATTGCAAACATTTCTGTGACGTTCATTGGCATAGGTATTACAGACAATGTCGATAGAGGGTTGGAAAACTAATCCTACCACAATACTGACATATGTCTTAGAAATGATAAAAGGCTTATAATACGGTTAAGTCCTTTGCGGTATCAAGTTCAGGACAAGGCTGCTAATTTGATTCGTAGTGAAATAGTAACCCAGTATAAATGGATGAAACAGAGATAATGGTAATCCGATATGTAGAGAGTAATATTCTACATCTCATCCGAATATTTTTGTAATCCCCTAAAAATAATTAAAAAAATAACACCCTGATAAATGGCGCAAACAAAGTAAAAAATACTTTTTTTGTACATATTCAAATATTCTATACTTCTGAAATATTAATATCTAGAAACTTCATCCCTGTTTCTTCGAATCAGGTGAAAAAAGTATACATGTACGTGGGAACATACCGTAGTTTCCGAAATAAATATTCATATTCTGATAAGACGAAAATTATCTTTTTAATATCAAGCGGGGCAGTGGAAACCGTGGTCAGACTGGGGGAGCTGCAGTCCTTCATGTGGACATGGAGCCCAAACGCGCACGCGCGAATGTCCGGACTCACTTTGCCAAGGAAGCGGAAGTGAAGTTCGCGCATGCCACAGGGGTGCTTGCCCAAGTCCTTGGAGCAGCTGGAGTTTGTGTTCGGCTACATGTGGCGCCGCCGTGCGGTCCCGGACAAGAAGCTGTCACACAACTGGATGTGCCATGTACCAGGTATATTGTAATTTTACAATACATAGTGATGCTTCAATTTAACAACCGTCGTGTGGATGACAGGTTGTTCTATCCGTACAGACCATTGAAATTTGATACCGGTTAGGCCAAAAAAAAAATTAAAGGCATGGTTCTCAGGCACCGCCCGCATCAATTTTAACCCCCCGCATCAAAAATTTTTATTTTGATTTTCAACAGAAACTTACCGATTTTGAGCTGCAGCCTCTCGGATATTTCTTTCAAGTAGATAAACTCATGCAATTTCCTTTGTTATGTAGTGCTTTAGCTTGTTTAGCAAAATAAATTATTATGTCTTTCCCTTTTCATTTGACAATTTTATCGTAACATACAAATAAATAAAAATAAAAAACCGCCCGCCCGCATTGATTTCTGAAAAAAAGTGCCTGAGAACCATACCTTTTTTTTTATTTTGGCCTTAAAACGCAAAAATTGAACCTTCAAGATTAATTTGTTCTTTCTTTTGTGCTATGTGGTGTGGGTTAGAGTGTTAATGGTTGAAGATATTGCAGTTAAAAATTAAAAAAAAAACAGAGCTTCTTACCTGCCAAGCAAACAGGGTTAGCTATATGGGTCTTTCGTGCGACGAAGAACTAAGTTCGTCAAGTTTTCTGACTTTTGGAGTCTTATTCTTAACAAAGCAGCAAAGATGAGATGACTATTAGGTAATGTCCCTGATTGGGCAATGATCGCAAACATTATCTCAATTTTAAACAATCTGCTAGATGATATCTCTCATCTATGAAATAATGTGAAGATTAGTTAAAAGGAAGGCCATACGGTTTTACAGAGGCTATTCGATGTTACAGAATTTGCGTATTCCAATGATATATGCGGACCTGTTAGGCCTTTGGTGATTACAGTTGTCACTGTATTGCCGATTATTATTATTATCACTCTTCTGGGAAATGCATAAGTCCTAAAACTTTGAAAGAGTTATATAATTTTACACCAGATGGCGGTACCTGTCTCACACGGGGAGTTAACGCCACATAGCAACAGATAAGCCTGCCGAGAGGGCCAGTCTTAAAGGTCATGTAAATCACTGAGTATATATTTTATTTACTTTTACTTACATTAATTCATGTATTGTTGTTTCGTTTCAGACACAATCGTGCCAGGTATGGGGTTGTTATACGGCTGTATGGGGAGCCTGGGGCGGTTGGAGTCCCTGCAGCGTCACCTGTGGGACAGGGAGACATACTCGAGTTCGCTCCTGTGTGTACGGGCAATGTCAGGGCCACACCGAGGAATACTACAACTGTGAAATGCCGGCGTGCTATACAGGCAAGTTCCTGTTTGTAATATAAAAAAAAGCTTTTGATTTGTGTTGTGTTTTGTAAATTTACACCCGTGTTCTCATGTATGTACGTTTACTCTTCAGTTAACAGGAGATTTAAAACAATGTAAATCAATCCATCCGTCCATCAATCCATCTGTCCAACCTTATTTCTCATCCACCCAATCATCCACATATCCACTTATCTATAAATCCGTCCATCTTTTAATCTAGCTATCCGGCCAGTCGTTAACTCATCCACCTACCTATCCACTAATCTTTCCATCAATCAATTCATCTGTTATCAATAAATTATGAAAAATACTATGATGAAGGTTTAATCCTAAAGCCAAATTACCTTTGCACACCATACTGAGTTTTCACTGATATCTTTTTTATCCTATTTTTATTTATATTTTGATTTATACATTAAACACCCAACCTGATTATTGCAAAGATTACCGGTTCCCGGTTCCGGTTTCGCATTTTTGGGAATAGTTTGGTGTTCATGACAACATTCGAGTATTAGACTGGTTCCCTCTCATCTTTGTCGTCTTCTGCTGTCGTATAATCCTCCAAAGATGCTTCGTTTTAGGACAATGGAACCAGTCTCAGGTTCAGTATATACACTAGAGTAAGTTGCGTCTGAATAAATGACTCGCTTTTTCTCCAGATATTATTGTTTTCATGGCTCGAAATGGCATAGTTTTCTGCCGGGACAGTGAGGCTCGGCAAGAAAGATGATTAACCGAAACATGAGAGATTTAATTCTAAGCATCACATTGTTTTTTTAGAGCCCCTCTATCAGTATTTCTTTAAAAAATATGTGTGACACCCCTTTATACACATGTTTATATTTAGTAGGGTCACTACTATGGACTTTACCTAGATGACCATGTCAAATGCTTTATTGCGCATCATATAATATATTTGCGAGATTCCTGCGAAATGCATTCTTGATCATATCATTTAAATATTTCCGGGAGTACCGGTGCAAAGAATTTGGAATCTCCCCCCCCCTTATTTCAGTTTTCCCCATGACAATCTGAAATCGATTTCAGATAACCCCCTGACTGATTTAACTCAATTATATATTTTAATGCTTATAACCCTCAATAAAGTATTCCAATAAACCACGTGAAAGAAACAAGATTTAAAAATAGTAATCGGTCTATGGAAAATAAAATTGTGACAAAATGTTAATCATATTGTAAATTACATTTGTATTGACTCATGCACGTCACCAAAGTACATGATACTTAACAGGTAGCCCTGCCTGGCCTTAGTGTATTAACGTTTACTACTAAAATGCTTAAAATAAAACGTGATTCGATGTATCGATAGACGTAACTCACTACTAGCTCTTATCACTAGATGAAATAAGAGGGTCAGAGGGTGGTCATTTGTTATATGAGTTGCCGCGAGGTGGCAGTACCGATACTATGTGCGATACAGTGAGAGGACGTTTGATTTCCCTGTCAGAGGCAACAAGAACAATTGACTGCATGGGCCAGTCTACTTTACAGGCTTATATAAGATATACAAAGACAGACATTTTTTTACAGATACTCTTTCCAGATGTAGAGTTGTTGCTAAACGGTAATATAGTAATTAAAGATATAAAATCATTTAACATGCCAAGTTTTAACAAAGAGGTCTCAAAAAGTTATATAATATTACGAAAGAAATATTTTGAAAACGTTCCAGTTGAACAGAAAATTATTTGGAATTATAAATTATTAAAAATTGACAATGGTTTAACTTATTGCAAAGAGTTTTCAGACGTAGAAATTAACACAGGGTTAGTTTTGTTTGATTGCATGGGCAATATCAAGCCTTTTGAATTTAGGATTGGTAAAGGTATCTCAGGAATACATTTTTTAAATGGTATGCCCTTGTGACTAAGTTTAAAAATCTAAAGCCACAAAATGCAAGTTAAATAGAACCCTTTTCTTTTGCTTTTTATAATGGGGAGCAGATACTCATATCTTGTGCATCTTCGAAAGTAATCTGTCAATGCTTTGTGGGTACTATATTCAGAAAAGGGCCATACATTCAAAATATATAGCAAGTTGCATGTCAGGCAAAGAAGTAGATTATAAGGAAGTATATAAGCTTCCCTTTAAAATATGTTTGGACACAAAATCTAGAGTGTTTCAATATAAATTACTTAATAATTGTTTAGTAAATAATTATTGGTTATGTAAATTTAAGATTAAAAATTCTGATTTATGTTCTTTTTGTAAAAGAGAGCAAGAACAATTAATACACTTGTTTTGGTCTTGTTATAAGGTTAGAACACTATGGTCAGATATTGAAAGGTGGTGTTAACAAAAAGGTACGTATTAATATTGATATAAATATCTTTATAGTCATGTATGGTGCTCTAAGGTCACCTGTAGTAGGAAATTTAATTTTGTTAGTGGTAAAACAATATATAAACAGAGCTAGAAATAGTCAAGAAGGTCTATCTTTTGATAAAGCATGCCAAGAAATCTGGAAATATGCCAGAATAGAATTTATGATGGGACAAAAAAAAATAACTTGGTAAATAAATTTCACAGTAGATGGGGAGAGTTTAGTTATGGAAGATATTTCATAAATTATAGGTATACGGATAATTAGAGGATTAACTTTGAGAATAGAGATATTATATACATATTTACTGGATTATTATCAGATATTTTGTTTTGGGAATATATATAACGCCATATGGAATTGGATAATACAATAATATTTGTGAGACAGTGGTTCTTTATATACATACACTAGCTGATAAACCCGGTATACCGGGCATGTTACCGGGATTGGGGAGATATATTAACTGAGATATGGAATGCTGGTCCTTTTTTATTCTAAAAGTTAACAGAAAATATATTTTTTTTTGCAGTGAGAAACTGTCTCAATAAAATGTGTATAAATATTTTTACATTTATTTTGTGGCTCTGTGCTCGTGTCAAGAAATTCATACCCCGGTATTTTTACCTAGAAGACCTGGCCGGTGATGATGTTTACATTGCGAACTAACTGCATTAAATGCGGCGGTATCCAGGACCCTGGATACCGCCGCATAAAAAGGTTCAGAGTAAACTGGCGAACTTGTCGGAAAAAAAAATCGTGTAAAATCAAATAGTGCGTTTATGACAAGGAAACTTAAAGTAATCTAAGGGAGATATAGTACTTTAATTGAATTACCAAGAAATTCAGCTAAATATTATGTTTTAGAATGTAAACAAGACTCACTTTTAAAACTTTGCAACCCTTGCGCTTGAAACTGTCTCTGAATCTGAAACAATGAACTGCGTGACCTTTGCTCGCTGAGCCAACACGGCCCGTTACCACTGGTTACACAGGCGGCTGCCGGCCAGCCGTGGTTAGGGAAAAACCCAGAGCAGACATCGTTCCCCGTGTATCACCGTTTATTAGGATAATACATATTCTTCTAATCAACATTTAAAGTGGACAAACATTGTCTAATTGGTATGTTATATGCGTATTTGATAAGAATATCTTTATTTCTTAACGAATACGACATTTTCAGACGAAATATAAGAATTTAATTGTCATGTGGAATGTCTCCAGTTTAGTCAAATCATCTTCTAGGGCTCTCGGACAGCGTAGCGTAGTAAGAGAGGACGGGTGCTAGGGCTAATTGCGAACCGGAATGAGACGCGGGGGCATTCAGGTTTTCGTTGATATTTGACTGGATTCTATCGTTAGACTTATATAGATAAGGTTGATGTGAGGAACACATGAAAGATTTATTAAATATATGTTGCAAGGAAACTGTTCCTGAAGAAAGAAACAAAAATATGCATACCTCGTAAGCAGCAGAATAGTGTGGGGGCATATGTCACCGAGTAATTTTTCCCTGTAAAAAGAGGACACCCAACATTTTTGTGATCCTTAGACCTTAAACTTTACAAAAAAATATGGTGCCAATTTTTCTATAGTGGTTTTGTCATTTTTTCAGGTAAAATTTGATTTTAGAGCAAAAATTGAGGACCATTATATATAAATATTTCATACAGAGTTATTTAGCAACAAAACACCTAAAAATGATTAGTAAGATATATAACATCACAATAACTTAGACTAGACACTCAAATACTGCGTTAAGACGTTTATTACAATATTAGAGAGCACCCGTAGAGCGCAAACCTCCGCCAACACATGGATCCGCATCAAGATCCATCAGACTAATCATGAAAATTAATCAGCTGTTGTATGTCCACCAGTATATTGTTCTACAAAATTTCATTGATGAATTCATTAAAAAAATTCATATATAGACAACAAGGTATCCTTGGGTAGTTTGTGCAAAGTACATATGGCGGACCACTTGCTGATTTCAGGCAACCTGTATCGTATACAGTATGGCTCCACTTTCCTTGGTTTTAACCAGTGGCTAAATATTTGCTTCATTTATACATAACATATAAAAATGGCCCTGTTATTTTTCCATTTGATATGATTTTGTTATTGCGTCATCCTATTGTTCGATTATTACATCACCAACATCACTTTCCGCTCATGCAGGTTTTGCTACAGAATTCATTTAGGAGAGTGTTTTGAAAAACAAAACAAAGGGACCTTAAAAATTTAGAATTTTAGAAAAGTCCTGTTGAAGGAAACAAACTTGAAGTAAATATCAAATCATAACAAAAAAGTGTCATCATTAGTCATAATGTTATCGAATGTGTTTACAGATGTTCTTCTATCCCCCCCCCCCCATGGTCTATTTTTTAATCTAATTTGTTTGGTGGGCCAATTTCTTTTATACATTTATGGGAATATGAAACCGATGCATTCAGGTTTTACCAGTACAATAACAAAAACGGACAAATCTTAACAGAAACTATGGTAAAACCACTGGTAAAGTTTAAATATAACAATGGTAAAGTTAAATGCTGGTTTTTGTTGAATTCTTGTCGCTTTTTCATTATTCTTAAATGACTTGTGATGGCACAGTGGCTACATAGGCTGTTCCATCCGTGGGAGCAAGATCACTGGTACAACATTCATTTTTTTTTATGAAAATAGTAATCTGTAGTTAATTAGTAGCACCAAGCTTGTACTATCTATATATAATGCGAATTATGAAATAAAGAATAAAGAAAAGTCTGTTCTTATATTTTATAAAATCTGACTGGTTATGTCATTAAACGAGGGTATGTCGGATGCAACAGCGGAATGTACATCCTTGATAGGAGCCCATGTTTTTTTATCATTTTATACCAAATAACTCCAGACAAAAACTTATGCATTTTATACCTGTTTACCTAATGCTGTTTCCCCTTAAATCGTGACCAAAAACAATTTTGATTTATTGCACAAGCTAACAAAATGACACGTGCCTTATACAATACACAAATGCCTTGAATGTAATTAAAGGTTTTTGCATTTCTTTTTGGTTATTGTAATTTTAATAAAGGCCATAAAAAGAATAACAAAATTGTTTGGGTTATAATATGGGGAAAGGTATAGAGGAAGTCAACATTAAGGTTGTTTTAACAGCACATACAAATTCCCTTTTAAGTACATTGAACTTTTCTGAAACGGCACATGTTCAAGTAATTTTCAAGGAACCAAGTCTCAAAGAATCTGAGCTAAGTTCGTGTTTCTTACTGCTAGTCCAACTTACTGCTTAATGATCTCACCTAAATTATAAATTGTTAAAAAGTAGAAATAATAAAATCATTATTTGTACGTTCATTAAGCAAATGTTAAAATCATATATTAAAACCTGTCTTGTAAAACAATATTTTATTTAAAATGATTTTGGAAGAAAATACAATTGTGTATGAATGCATCACATCTCTCTCTCTTTCTTTCTCTCTCCTTCTCACCCTCTCTCTCTCTCTAAATATATATATATATGTATGTGTGTATATATATATATATATATCTATATATATATGTGTGTGTGTGTGTGTGTGATTATACAAATAGACGGATCAAATTTTGTCAGAAATTTTTACTACTACGTAGTTTCGTGCAACTTGCTGCACTCATCACTGTCTGATTGATTATATAGCTCTGATGTCATACCATTGAGCACTCTAGCAGTTGCTAATTGCATTAAACCATTAGATTAATTTATATATATATATATATATATATTTACTAAGTATAATGATTAGTGGTATAGCCGTGTTAGTCTGTAGTGGAAGTGTAGGTTTGGAGTAAGAATGACGCCTTTCAGATAGACTAATATCAATAAACATGTTACTATCTAAAAGGCGTCTCACTCTCTCTCTCTACACACACACATGTGTGTGTGTGTCTTTCATTCATTTTTACCTCAATGTATAGGAAAATTAAGTGTCTAAGAAACTACACGGGTGGGAGCTACCTTATATGATAGCTTAAATGACTAGAGATTACCATTGCTCTTAGAAAAAAATTAACACTTATCCCTTGAAGAAAACTGTCAAGGTACATAAACATTTGCAACAGTATGTAAATTATCTCATGCCATTTGTTCATTAGCATGGCAAAACCATCCCTGTACACGGACTTACAATTTCCAATTCACCTGTTTCATTCATTGTTATGGTTCTGTGTGTGAGTAAACACAGTCCATGTGTGTCTGTGTACCATAAAAAGACCATAACTAGAGGTCGTCTGTTCTTGCGCGTGCCATCTCCCAAACAAGGAGAAATGATATGGAAGATAAAAAAAAGATACACTATTGGGATGCTTGAGAAAATCTTGATTTTTAAAGTAGGGCGGTTTGGCCGCCAGGTGGCATGCGCGCTAAGTTTACATTTGTACCACTGATGTCGCAAACCTAACATCACTTGTGTACAGGAGTACTCAAATGGTTTACAATGAAATATTAGCAGATACCATAATATTTTAAGGAGAAAAAAACCAAGCTATGTGTATTAAGCATTTAACACTTTATGTGTTTATCAAATATACTTGGTATGTGAATAGGTACATTTAATATAACCAACAAATAATTTTAGACAATCCCAAACTAGTCAGAGAACTAAGTTTGTGTGTTTAGTATGTAAATACATTCCAAAAAGAACCTTTCCTATCCTCTAGTCCCAGCTTACTTCATGTGTTTTTTTCTCTTTTACTGACCACGCAAGTGGGTGAGAGCCTTGTTCATATTTGAAGGGCCAGACATGCTCAAATCCCTCACTGAAAGCAAGCGTTATTCATATGAACAATAGTACTTTGAGGTTGAGTGACCACGATGCAAGCATTCCGGTCATAGCCGAAAGCCTTTCGGCTGTGCTCGGTCTAACCTTTGTGCAAGTCAGTTAAAACTGAAAAATCACTCAAAACTATATGTACATTAAAAATTATTTATTCTCATATCGCTATGTCACTGCGGGGGTAATAACCTTTAAAATGATGTATGTCACAGTATTGTACACAACGCGGTTTTAGAGAACATTGCGAACAAACGTGAACCGAATTCCTTTTATAAGTATTAGATATATATTGAAAGGATATCGAATTGTTTTGGAAACTTTCACTGTTGGTTTTATATGTATTGTATTAGTTTGTTTGTAATTAAACAAAAAGATATAAAAAAATTCCGACTATTTTTGTAAATCGAGAAGAAATAAATCATGAGAATTTAAAATAAACAAGCATAAAGGAATCTATATTTATAAGAGGTCATCTGAAATCATTGGAGGTAATTTGATATCGATTTCAAGTGACCCGGGGTGGGGGGGGGGGGGGGGGGGTAATCTCAAATTGCTACATCGGAGCGAACCGAATTTTGACTTCCCTTAATTATGCTGGCAATCTGTTTAACAGGTTATCATTTTTGCAAAACCAGGTCGCAGGGAATCTGCCTGTGGAGCGACACCTGTGACACTTACGGGAACTACAGGACATATCTTCTCGCCAGGCTTTCAACAAAATGATTTTTACGACGATATGTCAAGATGTTTCTGGCAGCTAACAGCAGCAAAGGGGCAGGTACGAGCATGCGCACTCCTCGATATAGACGCTACCTAGAATTGTGAAAGTCTTAGGTCCAAAAAGGTATACGCCAAAACGGTATATTTCTCAGGCACCGCGCGCATCAATTTTAACCCCCCCCCCTTCCTTCACAATTTTTTTTTGGATTTCAGTTATAATTTACTCATTTGCAGCTTCAAGGGCTCAGGCATTTCTTTAAATAAAATAAACTAGTAAAATGTCGAATAAATTGATAAAATATTATTTTTATCGAAAACTTATAATGAAAAAGTAAAACAATACGCCCACCAGAACTGTTTTCGGGAAAAAAAATGTGCCTGAGAATCATACCTTTGTTGTGCCTTCAAAGGGGTATTTTATATGCTGGCAACGCTTTTCCCCATTGTTTCTTTTAAAATGAAACTATTTTAATTGGTTTTGTGTAATTTTACCTGTGGTGTTTCTAACATTGCTGCCTAATTGCTTTTCAGTTTTTGGTCCCTACATTAGAACAATATTTTTAACTTCAGTGGGGTACACAGGTTCCAGACATTATGTTATTATTTCTTTAGGAGAAGAGTATGGAATGAATAACATTTTTAAATCGCATTTCATAAGTTGCCTATTTAAGAAAATGAATACCATCCTACTTTTCTGATGTAGTTTAAAAACGAATATATACCATATTTTAGAGGAAAAGCTTTCACATTCAGTTTAACTTAACAACTTTAACGGTTACCGACGTTGCAGATAAAATAAGGGTAAGGGTCGAGTTAAAAGTGTGATATCACGTAAGATGTCGGTTTCACCTTCACACTTCACACTTTTCCTTCTTATGAGGTTAATATTTCAACATTTTGCCTGACCAGTTCCTATATTCACAACTAATTAGACAGGCCGCACTCTTATGGTTCAGACTTTGGCCAGAGGTCCTAGTGCTTAGCCCGAACAGGACGTCAGCCTAAATAAAACCTCGCGGTAGCAAGTCCAGCGTCCTCGCATTTGGCCACCAAGCTCCAAATCATTTTACCTCTTTTACAGGAAATTAACCTGCAGTTCTTAGTGTTCCTGACGGAATATAATCAAGACAAGCTGACACTGTTTGCGGGAACGTCTACATCCGATCACGTGCTTGGGGAGTTCTCTGGACAGTTAACAGGATACAAGATGGCAACGAAAACCTGGCAGATCTTGTTCCAATTCACATCAGATGGCGCCACTGTCTGGCGAGGATTTGATATTCAGTATCAGGTGATTGGTACGTATCTATAATGGTAATGTAACATTAAGTCATTCTTGCTGTACTAACAATCATGGTGACATATAATCAAAGTTTGAAACATGACTTTGAGCAAATCTTTTCAGGAGTATGCACATTGCACGTCATGTCAATATTGGTCAAATTAATCAGCGCTGAAGATCTTGTAGGGTTGTATAATGCCAGTGGTCTCATGCACGTGGGCCTCAACACTAGGCGGTGATTCCATACGTCTGCAATTCTGTTCCTAAACCATAATACGCAAAAATCGGATCTCTCTGTTTCCGATGAAATGTTGTATATATATATATATATATATATATATATATATATATATATATATATATATATATATTTATATATATATATATATATATATACGCATTCTTTATCAGTATCCGCCGTAACGAACGGCACCAAAAAGGCTCCAAGAGCAAAATGACCACGTTTCCCAAACGAACCTAGGGTCAGGTTACTGGGTGCAGTTTAAATATATTGGCAAATTCGCTTGACAGAGCAGTCAAGAAATATACAGGAAAATATAGAATATTTCAGGGAGAGAGCCTGGTAGTCGAATCAGTTAACATACTAGTATATGATTGGCTAGGGGAACCGTTTTGCTTAAACTGCATGTCATATGCTTTTAAGATACGTATATGTTTCATTTTGGTAAAATGAGGAAAATGAAAAGTCACTATGATGACTCAGGACTGGTTTCACAGATAACGCAATATAACTAGAAATCGGCATTCTAAGGAATGCAAGCCTCCGCCGTGTGGGGAGCTCCTATTGTTGGATGCTCCACAAACCGTGTTTGCATTCACGTATTCGACCCATATTCCTAGGTTCATTTGTGCAAAAGTTACGTTACATTCGTGAATATTCTTTGATGACACTACACACCCAAATCTAATAAGGTTTTCGTCGGCACAATACCGAAATGTTTCCGAAAAATTTCCTGAGATTCCGTTCATGATTGGGTGAGTTATGTTGTGAACTAACACACACACACACACTAACACACAAACGGGGATCAACGCGTACCCTCCTTGCGGAGGCAATTACATTAGCATTCATCACTGTTTCGTCTTTTTTCCTGAAGGAACACCAAGTGCGACAGGTAACACTTGGAATCAAAACAACAGGAATGGAGCCATCACTCAAACCGAGACCCGATGTGGTACACGACCTTTGGATACTGCTGGCAGCTTACACAATATTCTCGGAGGAAGTCTCGCGGCAGCCGGGAGCTGGCCGTGGATGGCGGCCGTCTTGCAAATCCGGTATCCGACGCAGCTTGTCTGTGGCGCCACCATACTAAGCAAACGATTCATCTTAACTGCTGCTCATTGTTTTATTCCTCCAAACCAAGGGTGAGTCATATTTACTTGATTGTCTAACCTCTTCATTATTTTTCACTTGAAGACCAGTTTAGTTTCACCGGAATTTTCCATGACACAGCAATAACTGGGTACAGGTTTTGTTTCGATATTGAAATGTGCTCTATCTTTAGTTCACTGTCGTAAAAAAATGCAGCCGGGTCACTTACCGGTCAGAAAACACGGGAGGGCCTCAGGCCAGTGTTTCAGAGTAACAAACTGCCTTCTACTTTCTACTAATCATACTTGTCGATAGATGGCGCTGCAATAACTCTTCGAAAAAATAATTTCTGGATTGAAAGAGAAATAAGGGAAATAACTCCCTTAATACACACAGTTCAAGACCAAAAAGATACAGATCCGTGACGTACGTGGCGTATGCGTGACATAACTCCAGTGTGACCACCGTCAATTATAATATAGATACTAAGAAAGGGTATTGTTCATCACTCTCTGTGTTTCTCTCTCTCTCTATTAGCCCACAAGAATCTTAGTCCGATCAATTAATAAAAGCTATGAATGTGGGTCTGTTTTGTGAATTTTTAGAAATGAGTACTGAATCAGCATCTGAAATATCCCAGATATATCAAGCATTTCGTTGCTTAGAACTTTTTCACCAGAGATTTGGGTATATTATATTATATTATATTATATTATATTCGTAGGATGTGTGTGATTATGTAGATTTATCATTATTATTATTATTATTATTTATTTTATTATTATTATTATTATTATTATTCAGGCAACCCAAAAGCAGTTACAATGTTAGGGACGTGTTCGTGATGGTAGGATCCGTAGATATTGCTGGCGGGACACGTTATGACGTAGAGAGCTTCCATGTTCCGGATAGCTATTGGCAAGCGGGCCTGGAATATGACATCGCTCTATTGAAGTTGAAAACAGAGATTCAATATACGACATATGTGGCGCCATTGTGCCTACCGGACAAGCCCCCGGAACCAGGAGTCAAGTGTGCGGCCACAGGTTGGGGAGTTTCAAACTTCCCAGTCGGTGAGTACGCCGCTTGCACAATGGTCACGTTACATGTGTTCTAAACTCATTCCACTCCACCGCTACTTGTCGCATGTCGCAGCCAAAGCTCTGGGTCTCCGCCCAATGAGAGCGGGATACTGGTTGTTTCAAACTTGGCTTAAAATTCGATCTCATTGGTCGGACCATTCCTTGTCCTCTGCTATCGCCCTGGCGGTGATATGCAACAAGGCTTGCCATTGCAAGCATCGATTAAGAGTAGTGAATTAAGAAGGGACGCAAGGTCTCCTCACCGTCAGGAGTGCAGTAGTTAACTAGTTATTCAAATTCACACCAGATGTCTCCGGGTACACTCAGATTTGTGTTGCTCGGTATTATCAAATCTTAACATTTTGTACAGTAATGAAGCCGGAGATATAACACGTATATATATTGCTTTAAAGTACACCGTTTTGTCGTGACACGTCAACTACAGATTATATTTATGCGCATACTCTAGGAAATCCGGCTGAGCCAGTTCAGTGCTTTGTTTTCTTTTGTTTAAACATTTTAAGCTGCTAAGGTTAGAACAAACAGGCATGTAATTAATTTGTACAGTAAATTGAAGCCTTTTCCTCTTTTAAATTGAACAATCTGCAAAGCCCTTTTCTCAGGATTTATCAATAAAACAAAGGAAATGAACCCTTAGGACACATGCACATGGTATCGTTCCCACCAGTTCAAACTGAGAGGTACCACCGTCAAACAATAACAATATGGATTTAACACAAAAGGACAACTTATCAGAATATCGTCATATTTCGCAGGGCCTCCGAGCCGCTACCTGAAACAGGTCCTATTAGAAGTAACGGATCAGTCGCTGTGTACCTCTCATTACGGGCATTCTGTCAACAAGCATCTGTGTGCCGGCTACAACACTGGGCAACGTGGAATATACAGGGTAGGTTTAGCTCAAATGATGTCCGTCATATATCATAAAACAATAGAAACTGTTCATATCACTCATGAAATCTTTTAGAATACTTATGTTCAATCTTATCCGCTGTGTTGTGATTTTTTTTCAAATTTCGGATAAGGCCAACAAAATTAAACAGTTTGTTTCGTCAACTACCGCGCAGGTCAATTGTGACACCCCCCAACCCCGCATAAAAAAAAGATACGCTTATTTTAAAATTGTAAGCATATTTGCCGGAAGTTAGATTCAGTCGCTCCGACATTTCTTTTGTTTAATTAAATAATCAAATTTAGATGAAATTTCGTTTCGTAATTATATGGTTTATCATTTTTAGCAAATAAATTCTCGTTGTCCCTGGTCATTTACATTTTTTATAGAAAAGTAAAAACTCCCCTCCCGCACTGATTTCTAAAAAATTCTGAAATAAGGTAACATAAGATATATATATATATATATATATATATATATATATATATATATATATTAGTGGTGGGAGTCGGTTCCTTTTTCATAGTCGATCATCGGTTTGAGCAAACCGACTGATGATCGATTATTAATCGGTTCAGACAAATATAAACAATTATCAAAGAAATATGCAATCATCTGTGAAACTGTACCTGCGTTTCCCCGGCAGGTATTCTCCTCTCGCGCACGAGTGTAACGATCCTTCCACGTATAAAGACAATCAGACTAATTTAAGGATCAAATTTAACGACGGGTAATATCTTTCATTGCGGAAATTAAGAGCGTCTAAGAATGTTAGGCCTATAGAGGGGCTGTGTTTCTATCACATGAAGGCAGATTTTACGGGCCCAGGTGCGCTTCGGGCAAATCATACCAAAAAAATTGCAGACGAGTCCAAAATAAAATTCCAGCTGAAATCCAAATACTCGACCGGCCGGGTTAGCCCCAACAAAGATTTTTTTTAAGGACGGCCTAAACAGCGGCACCTGGCATCGGTTGAATAAATTATTTCTAAGAGAATCTCGCAAAATTTGCATAGACCTTGAGATTTTATGTAGTATTTTAACGCCTTCCCGCCAATATTTTGCAGTCCACATCTCGTAAGAAAACTCTCCGCTAATTCTGCAGCTCCCTGCGAGTTTACAAATAATAAGTTTAATAAGTCCTCCGTTCTCGCATCTATATACCGTGTCATACTCAGTTACATATGGAAGTTATTTGGGAACACAGACTCATTATATAAAGCGCGGAATGTGGTAAATAATTAAAAAATAAATATTGCCTATAACATAAAGGCATTCTGGAAAGAATACAATCATTATTATGATGTAATCGATAGTTGCCTTTGGTAATCGAGCGCTTGAAAGTGGCAGCAAACCGACTGACTTTCGATAAAACTCGATGATCGGCCCACCACTAATATATATATATATATATAATGTCCATAAGATATAGAGGAATGACACTTAATCTAAAATTAAGACAGTAAATTTTAATAAATTATTAAAAAAATACTTGATTATATGGAAATTCAGGTTAAGGTCATAACAGGTAATACTAAAGATTATTACATACATATACTTTATAAGATAACAACATACCATTAGAATAAACGAATAAATCCTATATAAGAAAGACTATGGACTGATTGACGAAGATTAAAACTGCACCATACAGTAAGTAGACTAGTACTGAATAAATGTCTTACGTTTTAAGGTATAGTATAGAGATAAGAACGTATATTAGACTCCTCAATCTAGTTACAGAAATATAGATAAGTTTCTAGGCAGTTTAGAACAGATAAACAATTAAAAATAGCGGAATGTATGATGTGACCATTAAAACATATAGTAAATAGATGACACAAAGGACTCTATACGGTGCTTGGTTTCGATGGTAAACTCCCCGATCTCCTCCCTGAGATAAATAGTTCATAGTAACTATTCAAGGGATAGCCTTCATCTTTTACGGTATCCTTATAAGGATAAACATGCTTAAAGGCTAAACGCACTCAAAATCTTAGCGCTTTAATGCTAAACACGATGTTTTTAATCATGTTTAGTGTGTTAACGCGTTGAAGACACGAGGACAGGAAATGTGCTTAGCTTTGTGTTTAAAATCTAAGCGCCATTTTTACAGTGCTATAGCCCTTTACGCACTATGTTCCGATGTATAGCATCAAACAAGCCTATGATTTTCTAAGCAAACTTAATGACTCTTTCTAAATTATTTTCATCTCTTTTTCATACCCTGTTATACCATGATAATACCAACACAGCTAAATTTTAATCACAGAGGAGTAAACTAACATTACTTGTATAAGAAGGGAAATGAACTTTTGTATTTTTGTGGTCTTATCTTTGTATACTTGTCTGGGTAAATTTCATACAATACATTTATATGCAATAGAGGGAAAAGGATAATGGCTGTTGTAAGTAAGAAAAAAAATATATCCATAAATAGTTTTGTTAGAGCCACCGAAAATGGTATCGTGTCACCTGGTCCAAACAATACATTTATTACATTGATAGAGTAATAAACTGATAAATTGCAGGATATACCTGTAACTTCTACCTTTGCTATTTACAGTCCTGCTCTAAGTATACGTTTTGTGTAATCTGGTTGATCTTCATTCTACCAAGTCCTTTCCTACGCATTCACAGACCTTGATTCAGCGAACCTCTCAGATTTTGTAGGATAAAAATGACTGATGCTATGTACGTATGTCGTTGTAGGGGGACTCCGGCGGTGCCCTGGTGTGTCCAAAACGTGGCGGATTTTACGTGGCAGGTGTGTCATCCTTTGTCCATCAGTCGAAGGCGGCCCCGGATGTCTTTTCAAACGTTTATCATCACGTGGGATGGATTAAACAGATCCTGTCGTCAACATAACCACACTAGGTCATTATAGGAAATACGTGCGCGCTTGGCTGATCATTAAATGTCACGAACCTCTCGATTTCCGATTGCCTGAGTCCTTACATAAGCGATATCTGTTCAGTGCATGCGGACACTGGAAAATATGACACATGAAAGATGAGCGCTTTATATATAGATGTAGCTTAAAGTAGGAGATAAATATAAAGTGCTGTATTTATAAAACTAAACAAGGAAATAATGACCTACAGTGAAACCCCGTCCGACGACCACCCGTGTAACACGGCCGCCTCGGGATTAGGATGATGTCAAGAGGTTATTTGAGATAAAGGTCCTGGATGATGAAATCTCGAGAGAAGCACGGTGATTCTATCAAATGTCTTTATTATATATTTTGACTGTATATGAAATCTGAAACCCAGAAGGCTTAATCATAATATATCACCCCTGTTGTAGGGACAACTTCATTCTCATTGAATAGATAGTGCCACCAACAGGCAATGGACCCATCCTTAAGATGGGACCCCCCCCCCCCCGCTATTTGTTTTACTGTTCCTGGTTCCGATGACCTATTGTACAACTGGCCGTTAATACCTGATCCGATTACCCAAATGCCAAGTCAACGTTTATTGGCTAAATAGGTGGTCGTGCTACCCAGGTTTCGGAATACTTCAAGGCCACAAATATTATGTGACAGTCACACACACCGGTAATATATGACCCAATTCGATGATTTTCAAATAAAAAAACTAGAACTGAATTTAAAAACAATTAAGTCTTTCGATCAAATTTTATGATTTATAAGGATTGGTGGTTTGAGAAAAATTCCTCGGAAACTTGGTCTGCTTCCACAATATTGCCATTGAAACGTTTGTTAACTTATTGGGTCTGTTAATGCGGGACTGCAAACGAATTTTCACAGTATCATATAAAGACAAATTTGTATGCAACTTGGCAGAACAGAGAGTTCATGATAAAATTGAGACCATTAAAAGTATATTTAAAAGAGGAGTCAAGCACACACAAGACGATGTTCTCCCGAGAACATGCGAGAAAATGCGAGAGGATGATGTTTGAGGAAATATAACGGATATGCTCCAGTGGTAAAAGCAGGCATGTTATAAATTGCTAAGGTTTTTGGGCGCAAACTGTGCACCGCAGTGTTATTTTTTGTAACAGCCCAATGAATGGGACAAAGTACACAAACTGAATGAAGCATGGGAAATCATGCATGACAATGAAAGAACATACTTTGCTTAGGATCTTTAAAGATACATACATGTTTGAAAATAATATTTGTATTATCTGATGGTATTGCTTCATTTTGAAGCAATATAAAAGTTTCCCATTAACATTGCGGCACACGGACTTTCTGTCTCCTGCTCATCTGTTTTGTACGTTGTGTAAATGCTTATCCTATCAAGAGTGCGTGACCAGAGGTCTGATCTTTGCACATGCGCGAAAACTTCCAAACGAGGGGAAGAAAAAAAATGAAAGAAGAAACGCAGACGAATCACCGGTTGAAAGCTTGAAAAAAACTTGATTTGAGTAGTTGCGCGGCACGGTAACCAGATGTGCGCGCTATGATTTTCTGTATCTCACTGAATGAGCCCGGGTGCAAGTTTTTTTTGCCGCTTTAATACAGGAATGTGCAAAAGTTTTAGCACGATACATTGCCAGATCCCGTATTATTACAGAGTGCATGTACATTTATCATACCTAGTATGTGAATGGGTCGCTTAATGTGGAACACTAAATAAGACACTCATTTTAACAATATTTATACCAACCGGCTTCTGTGGCTCAGGGGTAGAGCGCAGGACTCAAAGCCGGGAGATCGTGAGTTCGAATCTCAGCCGAGGCGGTGAGGTTTTTCACGGTCGGCCCCCACCCAGGGTGAGCGCTCTGCAGGCTTAATGGGAAGGTCGTGCCCAACGGCCGTGTTTCACTCACACACGAGTGCGCCTTTCGGGGGTCCTCGGTGGTATGATTACCAACCCAGGGCCCGCAGGTGCAGTAGTCACCGGGCCTGGTTAACGCCAGGATATAAAATGAGAGGAAGCGTGTGATACTGCCCTGTCACGTAGTCCGAAACCGGAATGGAAATCTGCAGATGTACATATACTTAGTTAAGACAGCATTTAAAAAAATGGAGGCGGTTACCTCCGACAAAAAAAAAAATATAA
Organism: Sipunculus nudus; assembly: GCA_026874595.1. Taxonomy (NCBI): domain Eukaryota; kingdom Metazoa; phylum Annelida; class Sipuncula; order Golfingiida; family Sipunculidae; genus Sipunculus; species Sipunculus nudus. The sequence goes on along the minus strand of CM049318.1, from coordinate 52,197,561 downwards.
AAAAAAAAAAAAAAAAAAAAAAACAATATTTATACTGTGTAAAACTGTTAACCGGAGGAGCGAAAGAAAAGCCTGGGTTCAATGCGTAACCTCTCTCTCTCTCTCTCTCTCTCTCGTAATTGGACAATAAAGTGTGCGATATGTTTTTCACACGCATATAAATGCCATAATAATTATGAACAATTAGTCTTATGTTTTTACTATAGGGTGTTATTGTAAAATAAATTATGTTACAGAAAAAAAGCCTTCATGTGTTTTGTTCATGTAAAAAAAAATCTTGATTATGTCCATATACACTCTCCAGTTTTGTTGGTCTTTTTATTCCAAATGCGTACTCCATAACAGACCTGTGTTGCATATTAGCGACACCTGTATTCGAACACTGACATCTAGTTGTTGTGCCCTTATTGGATTGGCATTGTCGATATAGCTGATAAGACATGCTCTCGCTGTGAGGCAACGCTTATGACAGGTACTGCAACCTGGCGCCAGATTATAACTAGTTCACGCCTTTCTTCTGGAGAAGCCAGTCGTACTGATCCCACAGCCTGTCATCTCAAGTCCAAACGTTTTGTAACCGTCACATAAAACATAACAGCTATATGTCACTGCCACCGTCACTTTCGAACCAGCATCTCCCATATATTTATATAATCTTCAGCTCCGTTCGTATGTCAACCGGACCGTTTTTATAAAGGTTATATATACTTCCTTGTCTTTTATGTCCGTCCGTAGACAATTCACATGGTACAACTGAAACATCGTTACATATATCAAGTTCTCATTTGGAAGGCAGGTGTATCCAATATGAATCTAATACCTTTACTCATATTCACGTGTAATTAAGACGACTGGCGTATCTTATAAACCATGTTACCTTCTTAAGTTTTTGTCACACTTGCTTAGTTTGGGATTTTTTTGTACTATTTTTTTAAATTTTAATTACAAATGATCCCCTTCATAAAGCCCTTGACAGATTTTATTGTTAATCCAACAAGGCCAAAAGTATAAGGTTTGAATTGCCGTGCTAGTCTGTATATATGAGTAAGTGAAGTAGATATATGATACCTTTATGTAGACTAGCTGGTGTTGTCACTCTTGACACAAGCTTTCGGGGGTGCAGCCCCCTTCTTCAGGCCAAAAGTAACATACGTTATGCAGTAGACGCACGGTTCACAGACAATACATCACAAGATTTTTCAATTCGTTAATTCATTATACCGATTTATCAAACCCAATCAAGAGGGCAACTAGAATAGCTGAATGTCAACATGGTTAATCCTTAGATGGTGACGTTTTATTACAACTGAATGCAAGAATGGTCCATTCCCAAAATGGAAAACAGTCACGGTTAGTATAATAAACTTAATCGTTTGCATGTGACAACATTTTTCATAATATAAGTTTGTTTTTACCCAATATGGAAAACAGTCAAGGTCAGTATAATAAACTTAATCGTTTGCATATAGCAACATTTTTCATAATATATGTTTGCTTTTGACCATGATGTGTTTCAAAATGTGGGAAGAGCCACTCTGGCTTTGAGAGGCTAATATTTCTTATTTAAAATAATATCTAAAAATGTTACTAATAAAATCCCTAATTTTCAAGGAAAGTATATCTTATTGGTCTCCTCATTTTGATTAGTTTCATGTAGCAGAACTGACAAAAACCTTTAAATCTAAAATCAGCCCATAAACTATACTAAATTTATTATAGACCCAAAAAAGTATATTTTAAACCTGGTACAGTGTTGTTTCTGTTGGTATAGTTTTGAATTTTCCAATAAAACTAACATGATTTTGTCACATTTAAAACAAAATTAATTTTTTAAAAGGTATACGCTATCTTAAAAACCCAGTAACAGTAGACCACATTTTAGTGGACTTATATTAAACTACATGTCAATATCTCAAAAGGTTTTTTTTTTGTTTTCCCTCTATCATGTCTCTATCTACCTTAAAAGTGAAATTTTATATTTTTATTCATTTAAAATTTAAAATTTCATTTTTTAACAAGGAAACAAAATTTTGGCAGGAAAAAAACCCTTTGGAGATATTGTTATATTGTCCAATATTTGCCTCCTAATTGGGGTTACTGGGTGCATGCTTATAATAGCGTACTGTTTATTATTATTTTTTTTTATTTTAAAGTTGAAATATCATATGGAAATGAAAGAAAATGTCAAAAATATATGTACCATCACTATATCATATTTCAAATAATATATCCTTTATGGTTCTAATAAGAATCTAAAACAACCTTTGGGTTTTTGCTAGTTTTGCTACCTTTAGATCCATTCTCAGCTTATTTCGCAATGTTTTTCTGAATTCGACATTATAACGTACAAAATACATTTCTCCATTTCAATATAAATTGGGGTCAGGTCCACTGGATATTTTGTAGTAAACTTATATTTGTTAAGCTTGTCTCATTTTAATTTCGGGGCGGTCCTTATGCTAAGGTGAAGGTATGCCCTTCGGGGTAGCGTTCTTTATTGCACCTTGTATTGAATGGAATCTTTGATAAATATAAACTGTTATTTAACAGTATAGTTATTTCCTAAAATCAGTAAAATGGTATTTTTGAAATCATTTCCAAATCATGATACATATTTCATTTATAATGCTACTGCTAAGTGGCGAGGTATTATGTTTTCTTCTTGGCTGGTCACGTGGTTGGCTTGTTTGTCTGCTAGCAACTTGTCTAAACAATACATGAAGGTATTGCTTAATGAAAGGCTATGGTGGGATCAGGTTACAAAAAGAACAATCCATCAAATTTTGGTGTAATCTGGATCACCATGATATGTTACATGATACTCAGCAGTCCCGGCTGAGAGCTCGGCACATTTATTGGTAGTGGGGACCGTCTTTGTTCTAGATCTGCCTAAGCTGTGATTATAACTGTAGGGTTAGTGGACCGTGAAAAACGAAATTTGTTTGTATAACATAGGAAAGTTTGATAAGGATCCTGGCGGAGTTATGCATGAAGTCTCAAACCACATCTCAAGTTATTTTATTTATCTCAACCAAGACTACGAATGTAACGAGTTTTATAGGTTTTCCCATCAATAAATAATGTTATCTACAAATCAGGGTCGTTAAAAAATTGACAATGCGTAAACCATCATGGTTTGGTTTTAATTCTGGTCATATACTGCCCTGGATTTTAAACACACGAGTCCCCACGTCATGACACGAGGACGACCTACAAGTCGTAAACTCAGGTGACAAATCTCGTCCAAAGTCTGGGCGGCGACTTCTTGTGCGAAACAGGTCGAGCGGAAAGCAGACACCATGATGATATATGTCAGTGCTCTGTGCTCTAATAGTATAAACACATAATTTTAAATTGTCACTTAAGATGACCCCTATATGATATAACTGTGTATGTGTATGTATGTGTACATTATATAAGCATATTTAATTTACTGTAAACAATTAAAAGCAAAATATTAAGAATTAAATATAAACCCTCCTTTAAAGATTGGCCAGTCCGGTACGTTGCTCTTCTTAATGTACGTGCTTAATATTGTTTTGAACCCATACTTAATCATGTTAAATGATTTGCATTATATATTATCCATGTGGATTGTACATGTACTCATATATTTTGTTGAATTTGAATATTAGTGCAATACTAATATTGTTTAAATTAACAATATATATAAAAGCAGTATATATGTTTATATGGGCGTCACTGTGTGAAGGTGACGTGTGTATTAATATAGCCATTAGGTTAGCATGCGCCATACGTGGGCGTTTTTAGTAAGAAAAAAAGTTTTATCTACTAACTGATCTTTGTGTACCGCTGTCACGTGAGTGAGCCAGGCCATGTTCGTACATTCCATATGGTGGCCGCTCCCTGCATTACTAATAAATAACATGAACAGCAAATGTATCTCATGACAGGTATTACAGCAAATACAGTTACTGGTGTCAGCTACGGTGTGTCACTGTTGAACAGGGATTCCAGACTTTTTGTTGCACCCGTCATTGATTCATCATCCAAACAATTAACTTTAGAGTCACGGTAATCACTTGATTAACATTAAGATCTTTACGCTGAATGATAAATATTCACCAATCCACAGCAGAGATGTAGTTCATAAAAAATGAGAAAGGAGGTTATGTCTCAACACATGTTTGTATTGAACATCAAAGACATACTCCGTGGTTTCGGGACTTTCGTAGAGTATTTTCTTTTTTAATTTCTGAGAATTTAACCAATTTGCATGAATTTAAGTGCCCAATTAAAAAGGTTTGTCATTCTTTTCATCTAGGGATGTCATAAAATGAGAAAGCATATTAGTTCCAAGACGAACTTAAGCTTTAAATAATACACAACATTCTAATTCCTTTGTTAATTGCATGTGACGGATATACACCAAATATAATAATTTATTTTTAGATAATCTTTCCGAGATGCTCCAACTGTTCAGTTGTCATAATATTTAAATTTTCCTATTCCGATAGACGACGTCTATTAAATAAAAATAATCGCTTGAACCTTTTATCTTTATATAAAAAACAGGCCAGAAAAGGCATATCCCACTGCACACAGGCTGTTTGTTTTTGTTTTTTTTATATCCACGTGTTTATAACATGTATGGGGTCGCTAAAATAATCCAGCACATACAACAAGGACACCTAGAGGCACCTGAACTAGTCAGATGAACTACTTTTACATCTGGTTACTTTTCAACTTCTGCATATAAGCAACCAACCATCTTAGGTTACATGTATTTTTGTCAACACTGCTGTGTTAACTAACACCATGTTGAGAAACAAGTTCGTGCATCCGTCACAGCCGTTATATTAACTTTTCTTAAAAAAAAAAAATTACCGAGAGTTCATTAATACGTACGCAGAGTAAGCCAGATATCAGGAAATGTCTGTAGAATAGCTATGGGTGAATACAGGCGCGAATCCAGGATTTTTTGCAAGGGGGGGGGGGGGGGGTCAACGAGTGTCATTGTGTGATTATTTGACCTGTCATGGTTTAAAATTGTCTTAAAAAAGGTGGGTGGGGGGGGGGGGAGGGTGGTCTCGACCCCCAACCCTTCTCTCCGGATTCGTGCCTGGAATAGCTTGCCTAAACTTTCAAGTTTTCTTTGGGACCCATTCATTACTAAACTCCGTGGAATTTCTGTATCGAACTAAACCATAAAATGTTAAACTCACTAAAGTTTTTTGAATCCATTGCATCAACGAGTGTCATTGTGAGATTATTTGACCTGTCATGGTTTAAAATTGTCTTAAAAAAGATTGTGGGGGGGGGGGGGGGGGAGGGTGGTCTCGACCCCTAACCAATAGTCGATCAGAAACCTGAGCTTTTGTATCAATTTTTTCCATTATTCTGGGAGGTACTTCGGAGCCCAATAGCTCAGAGGTTATGGGTTACAGAGACCTAATTTCAGGTTTTGACGAAGACTTTTCATGGGGCCTCCCTGCATATCAAGAGAGAAGATTCTAGGTCCAGTTGTAACGATTTGTGCCCTGTTAACATATGAACGCATCTTAAGAGGTCTCGATTATAGAGAGAAAAAGGGGAGAAAATACAGGGGGCGCCACCATTCTACAGAAACTGGTGAAACATTCCATGATCAATAACATAAACATAGACATAAGTATAACCTCCAACTAGTTGATCCAGTGAACATCACCGGCATTTTAAATAAAAAAATGCGGGAGTTGATATTCCCATTAAATTTACGCCTTGTGACAAGAATATATTGAAATAACACACAACTCAACAGATAATGGAATACATTACAATATTGATAACTAGAAATTTCATTCTAAGGAATGGAAGCCTCCGACATTAGGGGGTCCATATCGTGGACGCTCCCAAAACCGTGTTTGCATTCACTTATTCGGCCACTGTTCCCAGGTACACTTGTGCATACGTGACTGTGCATTTGTGAGTATTCCTTAATGACTTTCCTGAATCAGGATCAAGTGCCAGATCCACACAAAAATCAATGTTAAAAAAGCCAGTTTCTCCAAGCCTGGATCAGCCACGATCTTCACTCTGACAAGGAAGATCTTAGTTTGGGTTAGTCCATTTGAATAACATCAGACTTAATAAGGCATCATTTAATCTCCATTACAGTGCTAGCATAACCTGATTGCGTTAATTGAAGAAGTACAAGGTATTCACATCAGGCTGGGCTGACTTATAACAAAGACAACAACAGGTGTTTTAAACATTTTATTCATAATATTTGGCACTCATATTTTTGCATTTTTCTTGGCACTCATGTGACAAACAAAATGCAAGTTTGTACACGTCCCATTCAGGGGCGGATACATGAATACATGTCGGGTCGTGAAGTGTGTTTGTGGGGATGGGGTGGGGGTAGGGGGTTGATTGGGTGGTTCCTCCAAGGTGCATGATTGCATGTGAAGGATCAGGTGAAAGGAACCATGTGTGTTAGTGGACAATATATAATGAATGATCACGATGATCTATCGAGCATTTTTTTTAGATAAATAAATGCAATATTTAATCAATGGCAACTTTGGACTAGCCCCGTTTTTGACACTGAATCCGCCCCCGTTGTGCATTGTTATTCTACAACCTACCACTGTATTCAGGTTACTGCCTAGACATTATCATTTTAGGTAGATTTATTTGTCTTAAACACATTATGTGAACTTGAGAACCCAGTTTCAATACGGGTAAAGTAATACAACCAACTACAGCGGTTTACAGTTAAATATAAATGGTTCAATTTATTAAGATAAATATGGAAATATCTTACACATATTAGTGAATTGATAATGTTATACATATTTACGTGAATATGTAGTTTCGTACAAACTCGATTGTTCGATTTCATTCTTTCTGCATTCTCTTTTAATTTCAGTCTGCATCGGAAAGTCGTATACTGACCTCAATTATTTATAATTGCTTATATAGCAAGAAGACAGTTCGTCCGTTCATAAATACTTGTATGTCAGGAAATTAATTATCCGTTTTGAGGTAAATATCAACAAATTCTATACAGAATATCAACAGATTCTATATACATTATTCTTAACCTAAGGCTGAGTTTGTTGAATAAGGACAAGCAATCTATATATGCAGTGCTAATTCAGGAACATCGTTTGCTTTTTAATGAAGGTATTTTATCTATTCTAACAGATAACACGAAAATAATATACAAAAATCCATTTAGCAAGTGTAAACTTCATATATATGATCCACCCTAAAGGAATGTCGCCGTATGTGGGTTGACGTCACTGCATGCACAATTGAGTGCTTCCATTGCATATAATTTAGGACGAAAGGTCCCACAATGAGGATAATATGCAACAAGTCACTGCCGTCGTTCGTCATTTTCTAAATTACTTATTTGATTCATGCACCGACCACGCTACTCTGCGGCAGTTGTTTTAATGGTGCACCAGTTGTGAATGGGAACTTGTTTCATAAATTATAAACGCAAAAAGACCAAGAATAACACAGAAAATAACGAAAGAGTCTAACTACAGGTCACACAAAAATATCATATTTCATAAAAAACCATTGAAGTTAAGCCAGTTATGCCGTTTTTTCAAGTTAACGATATTCAAACCCCCCAAAAAACTATAATATACGTATAGGTTGAGTAATCAAGCAATAAATACCTTGCGTATCTAGCTGTTAATTAGTCTACGCCTGTGGTCTGTCATAGCGTAAGTCTATGCACTCTTCACCGTAGAATGGTGTCATCTCGAGCATAACTTGAACATATCTCACAAGGCATAGATCACTCTTGTTGTGGCATTTTCAAAAGAAATCTAAAGAGCTTTTTCTTGAACCATTAAGCAAAGACTGTAGATTTATAAGTGATAAACTTCTCCTAGAGACAAATTTAAGTACTATTTTATGATAAAAAATAATCCTCCAGTAGATATTGTACTTATTTTTAAGCTCCATAACTCCACTGGATTATATATATATATATTTATATATATATGTGTGTGTGTGTGTGTATAATCTGAAACTGCCCCTGATATTTGCTTATAGGATTAATGTCCCTTCATTTTCGGTGGTCTGTGGATAGCTCAGCCTATGATTATCTGTGTCTGTATGTGTGTATATGTGTGTGTCAGAGTGACTAGGTTAACGAGTTCAGAACAGCTGACAAATTCAAGTCTGACAAACCAGATGTGCAGTCTTGAATTGAGCCCTGAATCTCAATCTATTGGTTTTTACCATATATAATAAGATATATAACAGTACACATTCCAGCCTGAATTGTAAACAATGAATATCAACGGTCCTGCCGATTGATTTTCCACATATACGTTTTGTCATTTTTTTGTCATTTAGAAGGAAGTGCCGTCACGCATATTTTATTTTATATTCTATCCAGTGTTTGTAGTAATAAACATTCGTAAATACGTCTGGATAAGTCCTGCCTTGAACACTAAACGACGTTAGGCCAGCCATGTAAAAACGGTTACTGGTACTTGACACACAGCTCAACGGGCTGCCAGAATCACCCTGAAAATCACAAAAAAGTGTTAATTTTACATATGTATTACAAGGATAGGCTGTACAATGGAACATCGCTAATGTCTTTGACTAAAATATCTCGTTTAGCGAAAAGTAGGTAATTTTTCTTTGATTTTTGCTCATTGGTATTCCGCAAGTGAAATTTTTGTTGGTATCTGCTTTACATGTTAAGTGCTGCCACTCTGGGTTTTAACAGAAAAAAGTATAAAATCTTTAAAGAAAAAAGTCTAAAATGTCTAGAAAAAGTATGAAAAAAGTAAAAATCAATGCCAAATAACTCATACTTTTTGTACAATTTTACAGTCTGCGATACTTCAGGTAAGAATGTATGTATATTTGTACATGTATATTCCAGTATTCCATAGATCCAGTGATTCTGAAAAACATTGGCAAGATCGCAGAAAAAAAAATCATTGCTAATAAAATGCCACCATTATGAAATATTGACAAAGCATGTCTTCTGCACTCAGTTATTTCAGGTAAACAGTCTATTATCACTACCTGAAGATGATGATTTTAGACAAAAAAGTATAAACCCCTGAAAAAGTATGAAAAAAGTATTAAAATAAATCTTTCCTGAATAAAAAGTAAAGTGGCAGCAGTGCATATTGTATGTTTAGAAAACTACAGCTTAATTAATTTTATTGTTTACTTACCCCTAAAGTTCCTTGAGTTTGAGGGTGATAGCCCACACAGAGCATACCTCCCGGTTTGTAATAAGAACCGTATCCTCTTGTACAGTCGGAATCTTGTCGGACGTGCAGTTTCACTTCTCGTAACACGTCACTGTGAACACTGGCTGTAACATACCAAAACACAGATTGAATGTATCATACATGAACATTAAATACAGAAAACCCTCGAAATTACGACCACCATCGGGACCTCGATAAAGTGTTTGCATTTGTGAGGTGGCTGACTAAGCGAAGATTATATAAAAAGTGGTCGTTGTTCCGAATTAAAGCAGACTCATTTGAAGAGTACGGTTGCTGATTGAGGACACAGAAAAAAATATTTACCTCCAGTTCTCGAGATAACATCTCGAGATTTCGACATAACATCTCGAGATCTCAACATATAAAATTTTATTTAAAAAAAAATAAGTCCAGGTGGGCGTTGTACGAACCATTCGATGCTTAAATGACGTAAAGATAAACAAAGTTAAAGGAACCGACTCCGATATCTGACGTCTGTCAAATAAGCATAATCTATTGAACCTTCAATAAAAAATGAGCCAATCCCACCGGGTATAGGTTGTGACTTTTGTTTATATTGACGTGTGAATAATTTAGGTTGGGGGGGGGGGGGGTCGCAAAAATGGCCACCGATCGTAATAGAAACACTTCCGGCAAAGACATCTGGCTTCAATTTAGAGAGCAGAGTTCTGTAAATGATAAATATTGCATTCCTTCATATACTTTAACCAACATCGACTAGAGATCGTTCAATCACTCGGTTACATGTTTTGATCTGTACGTGAACACTGGCTCAAGTACCTTGTGTACAAGTAGCCTGTAGATATAATGCTTATACGTCATAGTGGCGTTATGAGAACCTTTCTGAGGCAAGGATTACGTTCAGTTCTTTAATATGTATATGCAGAGTTAGCCGGTATCACAAAAATTCTAAAATAAAGCAGGTAAATAGTGACTTTAAGACCAAAACTGAGCATTTTGCAGAATAAAAATCATGATGAGAGATGATCGAAGTATTTAAACCGTTTATTTATGGATATAAATAATTTATGATTTTGATAGGTTGACTAAAGGTAATCTGAGCTATAGTTATAGCTTAGTGGATCCAGATTGGGGCTTAAGGGGCTGAAGCACCACCCCCCACCCCACCCCACCCCGACGTACCTACCCGAAAACACAATAACCATTTTCTATTATATTTTCATTTTTGATCATCAAATACATATATCGACTTAACATCTCGAGATGTCGAAATAAATTATTTTTTTTCCTGGAGAAGAATATTTTTTGTAAATATTTATGTCGAGATATCGAGATGTTAAGTAGAGATCTCGAGATAAATATTTTTTCTGTGTCCTAAATCAGCCACCATAGATCTTGGGAGGTACAAATCCCTATTACACTTCTGTCTATTTTACGAAGCGTTATTTCTAATATTTTAGATGTGATATAATTTTGATAAGTTTACAAAACTAGGGATTCAATGATTACTTCACATTAACCTTTGATAGTATTTACAAATGTGTTCAGATAAATTTTGGATTTGTGCCATTCTGCACATTTTTGGCTCGAATATGCCTTTTTCAGCGTTTGGACTTAAAAATAAATAAAATAAATGGTAAGTTATATTATTGATTTATTTTAAGGAAACAGAGGTCTAGCTAGGTCATGAACCCATGGGTTTCTGGTACTTACTATCAGTTGTGCTCTGTTTGCCCCACCCGACTGCGGTGCATATTTGGTTTACTGGCGTGTAGGAGGACGGTAGACAAGCCGGCGTGGCATCAGTGTCATGCTGTAGTTTCAACAAGGCTATATCATCGGGGTATGAACTTTGGTTGTATGACGGGTATACGTAGGCGGCGACCACGCTATGCTCTGTGCCTCTCGATGTCCTCCAGTCGTGGGCACCAATACGAACGACTAGATGTCCAGGTTCATATCTGTTAGAAAGATAATTTAAATATGTATTCAGTGACTTTATCGCGAAATAATCAGGTCACTTCTGATATCAGTTTAATAATTTAAGTTACTAATGATACTTACAAGTGGCCTATGGGATAGGTCGCTCAACTGAACCTGGCACACTTCTCAAGGCAATAGCATATTAATGTAGGTCTTAAGCCACCTAATTTGGGATTTGCAAGAAGACTTTTACCAGAATGGGTCTGTATATTAATAAATTTCAACATCCTAGTTATAATGGTGATACCATATGTGCCCTGCAAAATATCAGACTAATAGCTTTCATTTCAACATGAGTAAGAGGGGTCTAATATTCAGTATGTAAAAACCTGTACATAATTATGAGTAAACCTGTGCATAATACTGAGTAAACCTGTGCATAATAAAAATACAGTGAAACTGCAAAAATACTGCAGTATGCATTCCAGGATATATGGACTGCTTATAGCTTAAGTGTTCATACCATTCAGAACGGATTAAATGTACCACTTTATCGCAGGTAAATAGATCAACGCAAGTGGTAACGGACAATATAATATAAAAAACACAGAAATCAAACAATGCAAAGAGAGAAGGGGTAAAGTCCTCAAAATCTAGTGATCAAAGCCCAGGCATTTTCCTATGATTTTTGGTAGCAGACAAAAAATATTCCTGAAATCGGTAAAAGGTGTGATCAGGGCAATTTAAGGGTTCCGTAACCAATACGTTGTTTCAACAATTCAACTTATTTCACATTCATTAGCCTAAGTTTAATATGGCTTTAAAATATGCAGATGCCCGCACTCCCCCCCCCCCCCCCCCCCAGTTTAAATCTCCTAGCTCCTACTGGCATGCATGAATAAGGTCTTGTTAACGAATGGACAGTGCATTTTGCTCAATATCTCGCAATAGGTCGCAGTGACCTACTCTTAATTTTCAAAAGAGGTCTATCTGGGCCAGTTACCATATGTAAGCATGTAAAGTTTAAACTTCCTTAGCTTTGTGGTTATGATTTGTGCCTTGTTAATGACAGACGCTGGCTTCTGGACTTTCGCAAAATAATTTGGAGGATATAGATCACAGTGACCTACTCTTTCGTTTCCCAGATTACCTCTCTTGCAGTTAGAATTATGATTTGTTAATTAAGGATTATGGCTTCTGAGGTTTCGCTCAATAACAGATTTGGAGAATACAGGTCACAGTGACCTATTATTTATTATCTTCAGAGGAGGTACCAGAAAGTAAAGTATGAACTTCCTTAGTCTTGCGGGTTACGATATGTCTTGTTAACACCGATGGCTTTAGAGGTTTTCGCTCTATAACTCGGAAAATATAAGTCACAGTGACCTATTTTTCTGTTTTCACAGATGAACTATCACGTCCTGTAAGTATGGCAATATTGAACTTTCTGTGCCTTACAGTAAAGGAGCTGACCTTGTTAATGAACGACGCATAAGAGTGATCGTTATAACTCAGGTGGCATTCTCTCAGCTGAGCTGATAATTGCTCTTATGATTTAGCAATATGGTGTTTCAATGTTCCCGTCAGTATGTATGCCTGTGTGCATATATGCGTGAAATTCGCCACAAGAGTGATTTTCGGGCACAGGGTCTGCATGAACTCGAGGATTCTGGGGAGAATTACTTCACTCAAGCATTTATCTTTAGAGAAGATCTAGATCTAGTGTATCATTACATACCTCAGCTAGTTCACGCATAACGCATGAACGTACAATGGGTACACAACTATTTTTCACGCATACACGTATATACGCTATATGGAAACATTGCTTACATTCCTCTCCCTACCAGACGAGTAATATGTATACTTAGTTTTATATAATAGCTGGTTTAACCACTATTTTTATTAAATATAATAAAAAATGTACGAATGATAATACAAAATAAAATAATATTTTTCCAAACTAATAATGCAAATTATACTAATATAATAATATTAATAATAATAATAATAATAATAATAACAATAATAATAAGAGCAATAATAAAAGATACAGGACGACGAGTGACGCAAAGATTAAAGGATGGACACTGGTAAATGAAAGTGGAGAAAAAACTCGTATTGTGGATGAAACAAACTAGATATGAAACCTACAATAAAACTTGTTATGGCATAAATGGTTATCGAATATAAAATGAGAAAGGAAATAAGAGAAAAGAGAAAACTAGAAATATGCATTCTTACGCTAGTAGACCTTCGCCATATGGGTGGTCCTTAATGTGGGTTATTCCGAAACCTATGTTAAATTGACTTATTTGTATTACATGTTTGATTGCACATTTGCGAATATTCCTGGAAGTCCTAACTAGAATCATTAGCCGGACCCCCACTTAAATCCTACCGTTTTTTCATTGGCCCATTCCCTAGGCACATTAAAAAATCATGGGATTCCGTTTATGATTGTGTGAGTTATATATCTTGGAACAAACACACACCCTAAACTGAAAGGGGAATGTGAATATGATTACGATGATGAAGATGACAGTTATTACAACAACTATGATTGATCTATATTTCATTTAAAACAACTTGAAATACTTGGAAGGCAGTAGGTCACTCTTTCTGACAGGGCGTTTTTAACGTAAGTGTAGACAAATTCGTTTTTCAGTGATAATAATTGTTATTATCATACACGCTTTAAAGATGCAGACTATCAGTGGTACTCCGTGCGAGGCACGGTTGGTTTTTGAGTGCTCTAAATTATGGTCGCGCCATGGTTCAGTGAATATCACACTGTAATATAATCTACATGGGCTCAGTTCATCACGAATCTCTGGCTATGTAATGTGATTCCGCTCTGCTCCACTAAATATGAACCGCAGACATAGTTTTCTCTCCATTACTTAGCCCGTGTATAGAAAATCATGACCAACGACTACTCGTGGAATTCATGGGATTGTTGTGAACTTTTTCTTAAACATAATCAAGAAAGACATATTGCATGAACAAAGACCTTCTCAGTATTGTCACATGCCAAATATAGCGTGGTATACCTATCTGTATATATAGAGTAATACATTATTGAAAGTTTGATGGACCGGTAACTACATGCTTTTTACAACAACAACAATAATAATAATAATAATAATAATAATAATAATAATAATAATAATAATAATAATAATAAAGTAATAATATACATATATATAATGATATGTGTATTGAATAATATATATATATATATATATATATATATATATTTCTACAAAAGTCAAACTTAATGGTTATTTTATTACAAAAATGTATATATATATATATATATATATATATATATATATATATATATATTTCTACAAAAGTCAAACTTGATGGTTATTTTATTACAAAAATGTATTTGCTGTTATAATGCGAATCAATATAATATTTTATTTACTTAGGCGTGCTATCACAGAGAAATTTTGTAGACATGCAAGAAATACAGAGCAGACATAGAGGATACACTCCTGGCAAGGCAGAAAACTCCAAGGCCGGAAAATATAAAAAAAACTGTTCAATTTAATCTACTGTTAATCCGCCCATCATAATTTGGCGTAGGTAAGTATATGTATGTTACTCACGTCCTATCTGTCGTTTTTATACAGTGTGCCGCAGTAAGTATCCATTTTCGGTTTATAATAGTTCCACCACATATATATTGTTGATTCCCATGTCCTGTGTAGAAAATGCCAACTATCCACGGCCAGCTTCCGGGCGTGGTGGTCTGGCCACCTAATATACTATGGAGTGCATCATGTGTGGGTGGTCTTACCCCGCAGCCGCGCGAGGTCAATGCTGGTTGACCTGAAGAAAAAAGGAAACAGGGGCGTCAATAAAGGAGATAACAATGTTTATACAGCCCCCCCCCCCCCCCCCACCACCTACACACTATCCAGCAAGTGTGGTTGGGGTGACCAATATAACCACCCCCCTTCAGATATTCAGAAAATGAGATATAATATGACATATATATATATATATATATATATCTATATATATATATTTAAACATCTTAAATGAATCCAAGCATATAAAAATCTTAAATATTCAAATGAATATTGTGTTATACTTTACAATATTAAGACTATAATATCAGACCCAGTCCTGGAAAGAATTGCCAACTCTCGATTAGTTTTTCCAACCTCAGGGTTCTGAGATAATTTAAGGAAATGATTGTGCTTTACCTCCAATAGTTTCTTACGTGATATTATTACTCGTCTTGTTCGTATAGTAACTTTTTAGAACTGATTTATAACATTAAGTATTACCAGGGCATGGTTTGAAACACGCGGCCGTTTGCGCCTGTGTTTGGATGCAGTACTGAGCTTGACAATATTGCCTTGACCTTTCCTTGGTTCCCGAGCCACAGCCAGACCATGTGGTACAGGCAGACCATGGGCCCCATTCCTTCCACTGCCACGCTGCTGGGACGGAAAACAACTGATATATTGGAGTTTCATTATCAAAGTTTCATTATTAAAGGTTTTAATTTAGGAATAGCGGTCCTAACCATTCTTTATCACAGATATTCCTTAATGTATATAGGTTGACCTTGTAGGTTTTGGTCGGTTGAAAAGCGCATATATATAGTCATAATTTAAAGAAAGCATAGACAAACAGGTTCCTTTGTTTGACACAGAAACTCAATAGATATATGATATAAGTATATGATACTTCGAACTTTCCGATGACATTCACTGAAACAAGAAATGTATGGGCCATGACGTTCATCTGACTGTATGGCCAATAACATTACGGACAAACATTCATGATGTTTAAAAGACATAGTTTTCCATTATGTACAGACGTTGCATGACAGAATTATACGTCTTAATTATCTTGAAATTTTCATACAACCAAGCCTGTGCTCCGCTTTCACAGACCAGATTTCATGAAAAACTCGAATTTTGCACTAAGAGCATGTACTTTCGCCATATGGCATTGTCAAAAATGCAGCATTTTTCCTTTAAATAATTCCAAGATCTAGATGGTGATCCGGATCATCCCTAAAAATTTAATCAATTGTTCCCTGTATCACTGCCGAGCCATCCTGGAAATTTCATCAAAATCCGTTGATAACATTTTGCTTAATTGTGGTAACAGACACACAAACAAACGGAAAACAAGCACACTAGACGACCAGAGGTCGAGCGCTTGCCGGAAATTGAAATGACAGACAGACGAACAGACGATACATAATGTCGGTTTTCCATCAATTGAGTGACCCTCAGAGCGATTGCTGATAATGAGGAATTGGGACCTGTAGAATGACATATATCACACAAAATAACATGAAGCAGACAAAGCTGAAAACAATCGACAAACGGACAGACATACTGACACACTTAAAAATTTGAGATAACAGATGACTAGATAATCATATGGAGAAGGTATTTGTGAACAAAATGAGTTAAATTTGTGCAGATAAGGTTCTCAGTTTTGGAGGTATGGCCAAAAAATGATATGTCGCAGTGGTTCGAGTGCAGCGCCTCTTTGCAGCCGTATCTCGATAATGGAAAATCACTTTTGAGATAATAGTGTATGACATCAGCTGTACGAGTTTTAAAATAATTTCTGCAAAACTGTGATCTGTACTATGCTATATGTGAGAAGCAAGAACCGAAAAGCAAGCGAATTGGAGGATAACTGACGAACAGACAGACATACTGACAACGTGACAAAAGATTGTCACTAGATGACTTACTCAGGTGGTGGAGTAGAGCCAGAGAAAGAAAATTAGCTATAGTTTCTGTAAATGGGATTTATAATTGTGTAGATATGGCAAAAAAATTGAAATGTATGCTACGCGGAAACACTAGACCTCAAGAGAAGGATCCTTATTATCGAATATCATGACATTTTCCCCAAAATGCGTTACCATGGTTATAGCAGGTTTCAGACATATACACATCAGGAAAAATGGCTTTCGAATGACCAGCTATTGCTTAAGTAGCTACGACCATTTGTGACGAGGTATGAAGAAAAATCCATTTTAAGATGTTTTTATCTTCGATTTCGGCAAGCATGTTGGTCAGTTCCGTATGTCCATTTGTCTGTCTTTTTGTTGCTTGCCGGAATCAAAGATTTCGGCAAGCATATTGGTCAGTTGCGTATGTCTGTCTGTCTTTTTGTTGCTTGCCGGAATCAAAGATTCCGGCAAGCATATTGGTCAGTTGCGTATGTCTGTTTGTCTGTCTGTCTGTTTGTTGCTTGCCGGAAATCTTCGATTTCGGCAAGCATATTCGTCAGTTGCGTATGTCCATTTGTCTGTTTGTTTGTTTGATTGTCTGTTTGTCCCTACTGGTTTTGGTCATTATGTAGCTTATAGGCAGCTTGACATGATAAAACTGAAAGTCTCGCCAAATCTCGCACTAGATCTGGTCAAACGTGAAAAAACGAGATTTCACGGTAATGCTTATAACTCAGCGACTTTTTAAGCTAGACCGGTCTGATTTTCGGCATTTCGTAACATTTTGCCAGCCTGACATGATAAAACTGCGAGACTGGCCAAATCTCGCACCATATGTTGCCAAACGAGAAAAAATGAGATTTCGCGGAAATACTTATAACTCGGCGACTTTTACAGCTACTCAGGTCTAGTTTTCGGCATTTGGTAACATTTAGCCAACTTGACATAGTAAAACTACGAGACTGGCCAAATCTCGCACTATATCTGGTCAAATGTGGAAAAACGAGATTTCACAGAAATGCTTATAAGTCGGCGTTTTTTACGGCTAGACAGGTCTAGTTTTTGGCATTTCATAACATTTGGACGGCTTGACATGACAAACCTGCAAGACTGGCCAAATCTCGCACCATATCTCGCCAAACGATAAAAAACGAGATTTCACAGAAATGCTAATAACTCCGCGACTTTTACAGCTAGACAGGTCTAGTTTTCGGCATTTCATAACATTTGGCCAGCTTAACATGACAAGTCTGAAAACTTCTCACTGCTTCTTGTCAAACTAGATTAATGGGATTTCATGGAAATGTTTGAACTTTGTCCTTTTTACACTAGAAAGGTATGCAGCTTTTAAAGGTCAGCATGCGTACATACACGTATTATTCGTTTCTGCTGCCCCCACAACGTTGCTCATTCATATGACTGTTTCTACATGCACTCTCTGTCTATCTGTCTGTATTATTTCCATTTTCGGCAAGCGCGTGACCTCTGGTCATCTTGTTTTAATTATTCAATTTGCAGTCGGGCGTGGTTGTGATTATCATGATCGTTTCTAATTTACATTAACTAATGAGCTGTATATGATTTTACCATCTGTAAATTACTCCGTTTTCATATTATTAGGTAGAAATATTGGAAGAATGTTTTCAATCATTATGTTATATATTCAGTGGCGTCAATTTATCTCTAAGGCTGGGGGGTGGGGGGATGACTCGCACACATACACACACACCATTTTAAATATTTTTATATTAGCGTCCGTATAACACATTTCGAATACATGTATATACTTAATCACATTTCAAATATATTAAAATCAAGTAAAAGGTTTTAGAAAATATGGTATTATGTTTAGAGTACAGGTTAATTCTAAACCAGGTTTAGATATGATATTTCATAGAAAACTCATGAATGGAACCAAAGTCAATATACATCTATTTGTTAATATATTTCATTTGCAATATATACATATTGTTCTGTGAATAGTGGGGTGGGGGGGAGGGGGGGTTACATTGACACAAATGTGGGTGGGGGTATATACCCCAATCCCCCTATATTATCGCCCCTGTATATATATATATATATTATATACTTATACACAGACTGGAAGACAAGCTAAGAGTAGCATACACGAATGCCTTCAAGATGTCAATGCTTTTGCATACGTGTTTGTTACAAGGACAGCCACCTCCTTCGAAGCCCTTTTAAGAAAAACACGACATTCGTTGATAACAGGCATATATAATTATACTAATTTGTATGCAACCAATGTGTGTAGTGCTTGCGTAATCAACAAATTTGATTTATTTGGTAAATTAATTCTATACATAATATACGTACTGTACATATTGAGTCCGATACTGTTAAGACTTTGGAAGGAGAAAATATGAACCAATAATTATGTGAATCATAACAAGCATGTTCAGGTCAATAGAAATTGAGAAGAGTCTCGGGCCTTTTCTTCCTAGATGCTAAAATCTAGGTTGTTATTGAAGCTCGCAGAATACAGGTCATTGCGACCTAATTTAAACCTTTCAAGAACATTTCCATAATACCTCGCTGGCTTTCAGCTAGAAGACTCTTGGTCAAACGGTTACGATTTGTGCCCTGTTACATAGTAGTGTCCGGATTATTGCTTAATATGTATGAAAATATTGAAAACTGAATAAATCATACTTACAACATGTGCAATATTCAGTGTGCACTGCACTTCCGGAACAGGAACCAAGACAAGTCCTGTAGCGATACCTATATCCATGTGCACACAGGCAGGTACTCCAAGCTGTCCATCTGGTCCAGGTTCCTGCAGGAGCCGGTCTTGGAGGGGGAGGAGGGGCAGGTCTGATACTTCCCCATCCACCTCCTCCTCCTCCTCCTCCACCTCCTCCACGGTCGTTGTCATCACTATCTCGACTCTCATCATCCCTGCCGCCTCTTCTCTGTCCTCCGCTCGGATTTGGATTTACGCCACGGTTTCCGAACAGCTCTAAGTCTGCAATTGTCAAAACTAAACCTTTTTAATATCTGTGATACAAGCATACTTTTAACATAAAATTGATTGGGACATGTGATTCACAAGATTTAATGTGTTTATGTCATATACTATTGTCAGAAATGACATATCATATATATATATATATATATATATACATATATATATATATATATGGATGAAAATATACACTTATATACATATATAGAATATACACAATTCTTTTTAATGTTCTCTGCCGTTCAAGCTTATAAAATCAAATTCTTTTGCAACTCTTTAAGATATGAAATCCAAACTAAAAGTATCAGACAGCCTTTCTGGTATTAAAAAAAAAATGATTATGCTGTCGCAATTATTCGCACATATACTTGTACCTACTTGGGCTAATTATTACATAATGTCATTTTAAAGAAATGTAAGATATGTTAACAAATAGAGTATAAATCGGATTTGGGAACATTTCTAAACCTAAAGTACGATTCTGTTTTAAATAGGAGAAACCTCTTTTTTTAATTACAATATTATAATATTGATTTCCGGTGACATGTGAAGATTATCCCAAATGTCACTATTATGTCATCCAGAGCGTTACTTTTAGGCCTTTAGCATTCCACTTATAATATTAAATCATGCATTCTTCTGAATATATATATATATATATATATATATATATATATATATATATATATATAATCAAAGTAATACACATAGAAATTAAATACATCATAGTGAAAGTGCTTAACCGTGCAGGGGAGCATTAATAATGTATCATATACTAACTGTATATGATACATTATATATATATATATATATTTATATATATATATATATTTATATATATATATATATATATATTCAAATGCCTTATCTAAATGAAGTAATTTTTTGCTCTTTTTTTTAAATAAAAATATTTTAAGTAATACCTTCATCATCATCATCGTCTCTGTCATCAGGATCACCATCGTTATCATCATTATCCTCCTCACCTGCCTCCTTAGTTATATCTCCATCAGCATCCTGTGTTATATCCCTTTTGTTCCTGGCACCGAGGTTGGTATCAGACTCATCATCTGGCCTGATGCCCACAGCAGGGGCCACCACCCCCACCGCGAGTAACACAAGACATAAAAAACTGAGGCCTGAAACACCTTTGAAGAGGTACATGGTTGTGCTGCTTGGTATGCTTTAGTTCCGTATCATAGTGTACACACGTTTTGTTGATTAAATACCATCGTGACGACACGGGTGGATGAGTTTGGCGTTTGAGGCCCACCTGGCGATGCCTCAGTGAGTGTAGAACAATATACCCAAACGTTTCCATCGGACTTATAAGACTGTGTCCAAGTCACGACTCTGCTCTTGGTGGCATTAAGATCCGAAATATCAGACCCTGGGCAAGGTTATGTCCTTTCGACAAATAAATGCTTAAGAATGTTTGTCATGTGATGAGTAGATAAATCATGTTGGGCATTGTTAAATCTATTGATCTTTCTCATTTTAAGACTGTCAGAACAATATCTGATAGGAACAGTGCGGTTCAAACAGGCTTAGATTATAAGGGTTCATAACTCGGATACATTTGAAGAATATCCATTACATGTACAATGTATATTAATATACTATGAAATATATCCATCCTGTGTATCTACTGATGTATGGAGGATTCTCGCTCTCTCTCTCCACCCTACTTTGCAACCTTTTTGTAAGGATTTCAAACAAATTTTAGCGACAAGACCTCCCCTGAACCCTTATCTCACTAATTGTACATGTACACATGTCAAACGATATCCTCAGAGACCGAACTTAACTAGGAGCTTGGTGATATTAAATATCAATATCAGAGAGAGTGAACACAAGCATTCAAGTGAGTCATAGAATGTCATAGAATATCTAGTGACTCCGATATATTATTATAGAATACACTAAATTAAGGAGAGCAATCAGAATAAGAAGAATCAATGATGCTCCACGTATGTGAGTCCTCTCGAAAGAATACACATATTTAACAACTCTCATTTAATAAGTTCAAATACACTAAGATTTGGAAAACAACCCTTGTTATAAAGACCAGGTAAATATGTCATCACCATATTTCTGTATATATATATATATATATATATATATATATATATATATATATATATATGAACCATTTTAAAACATAGTTAAGTGAAAGGTTCATTAAAACATTAAATACATAGCGAAAGCGTTAGTATGTTTCGTGGACCCGAAATTACCAGATTTATGTTCTAATTACACTGCTTGGCATGGGCTGTGACGACAAAATTTGCCAATATGTAATAAATATCATGATTAAAATATCAATATTATTAAATAATAATGTCAATACCACTATGATTGTCTTTTAATTTCAGAGGATTAAATGTTACGTTTTGGTGCGACTTAATGAAGAGTTATGATGTACCAAGTTACCAAATATGTGCAAATAAGCATTAATAAATATGCACAAATTTTAATCATTATTTCAAATATAAAAGTTAAAATAGAGAAACACAGCCATGATAATGAAATTAAGCTATTGCCAAAAAGCCATTATATAAAAAATTATGCATTTCATCTTTTTGAGAGGTAGGCAAATATTTGAAATTTAAGAAAACGCCAATATGCCAAGGTGCAGGGCAATATCAAGGTGCCATGCGATTAAAGCATGCATGTGGCATTCTCCTCAATACAATAATTTTTTTATATCCTAATACGCAATATGATTCCTAATTAAAGAAAGCATATTTAAATTTTTCAGCAAATATAACTCAATTTAAAAATTCACAGAAACTATTTAAAAGGATTGGTAATTTTAATAAGAAAGACTAAATATTTCATAATACAACCATTTACAACACCCAGACATAGCAAAATAGTAAACATCTTGTGACAAAAGTGTTTATGAGACCGTGGAGACTGCAGCCGAATGATGTACGTCATTCCCAATGTCACGTGAAAAAAGTCACAATGGGAGACGAAGAAAAAAAGAGAATGCAATTTAGTGCTTCACGGCACATCATTGGACCATGAAAAGGTTCTTCATATAAAACATAACAAATAATTAAAGTTTTATATAAATTAATCGGAAAAGTAATGTCGATTTATCTTTAAGTAGGGCGGGGGTATAATTCAAGGCCGCAGGTTGAGGCACCTTTTCAAAAGGTTTATGCTGGTCAATTAACAGAAATAGAACCAAAATTATTAAAAAATAACCAAAATAGAAGTTGAGAGGGTGATGGATAAACCTCACTTCCACTATACTGGCGCCACTGCGTCGGAATTATATAACTTTCTTCATGAAATAACAGTTTTCCAATATATGAAGTAAGTGTGCTGAAGAACCAAGTATCACATATTCATACTCATGAGACCTCCGTGGTTGTAGCACGTGACTGACAAAGTTTGTCCCTAGGCTTTAAAACAAGTTACGTACGCATATCGTGAAAAGAACGCCAGTCAACAGAGCTCGCAAATAATCTGACGTGTCTGTTCTATAATCGTTGTACACTCTCAAGGTGCAATGCTTGCAGACCATTAAATTGCGTTATGCTAGTTTTTTTAAGGGACACAGTTAACATGTAACAGGCACTGTTTGATGATTTGGCGCAGTCATGTAAACAATATAAAGTTATTCGGGTAAAATGAAAATAAAAAAAGGTGCCAGA
This sequence comes from Sipunculus nudus, assembly GCA_026874595.1. Taxonomy (NCBI): domain Eukaryota; kingdom Metazoa; phylum Annelida; class Sipuncula; order Golfingiida; family Sipunculidae; genus Sipunculus; species Sipunculus nudus. The sequence goes on along the minus strand of CM049318.1, from coordinate 52,174,068 downwards.
TGTTCGGTTTTTGAAGGATGAAAACTTAGATAATGAAGTAAACAATTTTTTAAACTCTTAAGTATTATATTATTTTGCATCCTTTCACTCTAGATGAAAATGCAGCTGTTTTGCAGTTTGTAAGTTTAATTTAATGTTTAAATATGGTATCGTTTTATCCAATAAATTATCAGAATTTGAATTCACTGACCATTCATTTTACCACACTGATTGACTAATTCTCCTTTGTACTAAGAAAAACTAAGACTACTCTCTATGTTCCCAGCTTTCGTCATGATTGTTTTTATAACAAGAATCCTATTAGTCCAGTCAACGAATGACTTAGGTCTGACTAAAATGTTATCAAAGGTTTCTTACCTGACATAGATTCACTGATGGTGTCTTAGTGCACAAATAAAACCCCACCCGATTCCAACCATGGCAAAGTGTCATTTTCATCCCAAATCCAAGATGGCCTCCATTATAAGGGGTGAAATATTTCAATGGCCATAATTCCATAACTAACTGACACAGAAACGCATTTAAGGTGTCATTTTCACCTAACATTAGGATGCCCGTTCATTTAGTGACACTTCTGAGGTCATAAATGGTACACTTCTGGTATCAGGTCAAGGTCAATGTCATATTTCGCAGAAAAAAAAGCCAAAATCGCCATGATATGGCATTTTTTTCAACCAATTGTTATAAAAACATATCTCAAGTAATATTTCCAAATGACATGGTAAAACCTCTTAGGTCATAAAAGGTACATATCATGCATTAAGGTCAAGGTCAATGTCATACTTCCAAGAAATAAAGCAACAATCTCCATGATATAACATGTTTTGCAGGAAGCGGCATAGAAATGCATTAAAGTTGTCATTTCTAACTTACTTAAAAATGCCCATGCATTTGGTGGCTTTCTGAGGTCTTAAAATGCATATATCATGCATCAGGGTCATGGTTAAAGTCAATTTTGGAAGCAAAAAGCAACACTCGTAATGGTATGGTATTTTTTCTAAAGAGTTACAGAAACATATTCTAATTGTCATTTCCACTTGACTTTAGGATGCTTAGGATGCCCATTCATTTGTTAAAACTATAAGGCAAACTGTCTATGATATGACATGTTTTTGTAAGGTAATGACATAGAAACATTCAAATTGTTTCCATCTAAAATTAGAATAGACTTTCATGTGGTGATAGTTCTGAGGCCAGGAAAGGTTCATATCATGCATTAAGGGTTGGGTCAAGTTCTTAGGAGAACTGCTGACGGTAGATGATGTGGCATGTTTTTGCAAGAAAATGACATAGAAAAACATTAACGGCATCACTTCCAGCTAGCAATGAAATTTCCACTCATTTAGTGACATAATTTAGGTCATAATTGGAACATATAATGCATTATGTTCCAGGTTAATATCAAATTAGGTAGGGGAAATGAGCCAAACTTGCTATGATATGATGCATTTTGGAAACAATATGACAGTAAGGAGATGTAGGTAGATCTATTAACTTGTCACTGTGACTATTTTGATTATGCCCAATCATCGAAAACGAAAACAAAATTCATATGCGCATGTTATAATATGTTGACAAGATTAATATGAATGTATCTTACCATATATATGCATAGTTCATGTACATTCCATGAAGTTGGGAACCTTCAGCATTCTCTGCTTCAAGCGTATCCCTACTCTTAATTTGTGTAACATTCATGCGATTTCTTGGCATTAGCCACATACTGTTTTACACAGCAGTTTATCAGGCAAACGCTTATGAGATCAGGTTCCCCCTACAGTTGTACATAACTATTTTGATATGTTCAGGTGTTACTGGTTGTGTAACCCTGATAGGCAAAGGAGCAATGAGCAATGGGATATAATTTCAAACCCCACACCTCCGGCGGATGTTATTGTCACACAATGCTTGGACCTGATGATATTTGTTAGGAGATCCAGGAGAAGGATCTATTTGACATCTGTCAGGATAAGCCGCTGATAAGGACACTGGAAATCCATCTGAATTCTTACCCCTGGTACATTCTTGGCACGGTTAAAAAATCATTGTCAATGGCAGATTCTGAAAGGTATCAGTGATATGCTTTGCAGAAGAGAAGGTCAGAGTAAACATTTCTGATGAGCATGCAGAAGGAAATGCAGAATGACAAATCTGCACGACAGCGTATATAACCTTTATTTCTGCAACTTAACAGCCAATCTGGTGTTGCAGAGGTTGCGGTGCATTTATGTTACACAGACACTATGCTGATACCACAGGTAAGACAATGTAGTTTAAACCTGTTCATGATAACATAAAAACGGATTATTGGTGTGATTACATAGAAAAGTAGTCAGATTTTGACCACATGAAATGACTTTGCATTCTTTAGGTAGATGCGATACCACCTGAAGCCCATGTAGTATTAACAAAGTTCAGTCTTCCACAGTCATCGCTTGTATGATCAGGCCTAAGCATCGTGATGCACATTTTGTGTTAGTGGAAGTCGAAGAACATACCCTGTAGAAGATGAGACTCCGGTTTGAAATTTGACAACTCGGGCAGATGAGGAGTTTAGTGGTGGTGGTGGGGGGGGGGGTCCTATATTATAAGAAGAGCTTCCTTGATCTACATGCTTGCCATTATAGCGTTTTAGGTAATTTGGAGACATGGCGTAAGAAGATGGCTTTTTTAGTGTGCTGCATACTGTGTATTCCTGAGCGTGTATCTCATCCACTTACATGCAAAGGAATTAGATAATTTGGGTTAATAGGATTTTATTAATAGGATTTTTAGTGTAGTTATACAACTGGCTTTTTTGCTGTTACCATGAATAGGTGGAAACTATTACCTGTGATGTCAGCATGGTGTGTGTAACTTAAATACATCAGAACAATCTGCAAGAACTTTTTTAACCTTAGTCGAGAAATATGCCGTCCTACAGATTTAGCAGTCGGCATCTCCTTCTTCATGCTCAACAGAGATATTTGCTTTGACCATCTCTTCTGCAAAGGATCTTACTCAACCTGTCAGAATCAGCCACTTCTATGGACGCTTGGGTTTAAGCTTATCATGTATGTTTCGGGGGAACGGTTTCCATCTTCACTTTGTCCTTTGTCTTTTAGGGTTACACAACAAGCAGCACCTGAATATTTTCAAAATAATTAAGTGCAACTATGGGAGTTATGTGATAAAATAAAAATGTACCTATCGTTAGGAGGAGCTATACATACTTCACCAGTATGTTACCAATGCACAGCAATTGCTTCCATGAAATGAACCCAAACTAAGAGCAGAGTTAAGGATAATGGTTATTATGATTCTGATCATGATGATGAAGAAGCTTATTAGGATATTTTAAATGATGAATGGGTCCACAACTTCATGGGTTGTAGGTATACAAGTATATGAAATGATGGATTCGTATCAAATTATTAATCACATGTATTGTTACAAGCACGTATCAAGTTTGTTTTCAATGATTGGTGCCATATTAACCAAATCATGGGGATGGGCATTTTCCTATCAAGTTTGACATTGGCCTTGAACTTGGCGCATTGTTTGTACCTTTTCTGACCCCAGGAGGACCACCGAATTAATGGCATTCTGATGTTAGCTAGAAGTTTCACCTTGAATGTCACTTTGTTGCGAAAACATGCCATATAACGGACAGTGCTGGTGCTTTTCAATGAAACCTGACCTTGACCTTGGTGCATAATATGAACTTTTCCTGGGCTTAAAACTATCACCAAAAGAATGAGCAATCTAAATTTAGATGGAAATGACTCTTTGAATGTGTTTCTGTTTCGTTCCTGCAAAACACATGCTATATCATGACGATTATTACTTTTTTTCTTCCAAGTTTGACTTTGACCTTGACCTTCATGCAGGGTATGTACCTTTCATGTCCTTGGAAGTACCGTACCACCAAATGCATGGGAAGTTCACAGTTAGTTAGAATTGACAACTTAAAATGCAAAAATATGTCATTTTCATGCATAAACATGCCATCTCATGGCGATTGCTGCTTTTTCTCTTCCAAGTTTGACCTTGACCTTACAGCATGATATATATCATGTTGACATTAGACGTATCACCAAATGAATGGGCAGTTTAATTTTGAAATGAAATAATACTTGAGATATGTTTTTATAACATTTGGTTGAAAAAAAATGCCATATCTTGGTGATTTGGCTTTTATCTGCAAACTTTGACATTGACCTTGACCTTATACCGGAAGTGTACCATTTATGACCTCAGAGGTGTCATCAAATGAACGGGCATCCCAATGTTAGATGGAAACGACACCTTAAATGTGTTTCTATGTCGTTTAGATATGGAATTATGGCTATTTAAATATTTAACCCCTTATAATGGCGGCCAACTTGGATTGGGGTAAAAAATAACACTCTGCCATGGGTGGAATCGGGTGGGGTTTTATTTGTACACTAAGACATCATCAATGAATCCATTTCAGGTGAGAACCTTTGATAACATTTTTGTCCAACCTCTATTGATAAAAATCGTTCATTGACTAGACTATATGTGGTATTAGTCCATGGGATAGGAAGAGTCACCGTGCACCCTCTCTGGGACTTTATGACATAGGTATTTTTAGATCCCGAAGTATGTCCAATTAATGAATTAAGATGTTAACATTGATTATTTTGGGATATACTACCCGTTTAGGCCACATTAAGACAACCGCGTCATTACGCATGGCACCCTCGCACAGTTAGCCTTGATAAGGGGGTAGAGGTATGTGAATGCTTATAGCTCGCTTAATATTTGACATATTCACTTCAAATAAACTGTATTCTATTTGCAAACAGTCGAGAAAAGTCACTGACTGAAATAATCATAAAAATGTGTTTCATGTTTTTGATCATTGACCAATCATTACGATACATATAAAATATCCCAAAAAAATATTGATTTCAATGACTTTTTCTTTAACTTTTCCCAACAGAAATGTTTTTAGATGATGACATTTTTTTAATTTCTATGGTATATATAATAGTCCTTGACACTCCTAGAAATCCATTTGATAGCATTATGAATATTTTACCATATACAAATGAATGAATGACCCATATATTTTATAATTACCCTTTTTATTTAAGGTGAATGTGGTGTTCATGTTCCTCTCCTGACGCACTCAATTTTTACTGTAATGTTTTCCTTATACTATGAATAGTTATTTTTCTGAACCCGAAGATGTTAAATGGCTTTACTTATGATAAAAGTCCTCTTTTGAGCCATTTTCAACACATAACTAGAATACGGGTTGTCGACAAGCGACTACGTGTATCCCCCGAAATCAGAGTAGGACGGGTGAAGTGAGGCATGGATTGAGTGGCAAGGGGAAATAGAGTAAGGTGTGTTGCATATTCTGCAGCCGAAATGTGTATGTAGGTTGCGCCACCTACCACAAAATCCAGAAAGCTGTCCAAGTTGGATACATATGCAAAATTTTAGGCAGATAAGTCAAACCAATACTTGTATATGAGTGATTTTATCCCACAGCAGACAAACAGAAGGACGCTGTGCAAAAATGGTGGCAGATGGCGCCCCCAATTTTGTGTATGATTAAGAACTATGTGAGACCTATACACATGCAAAATTTCAGGGGGGTATGTCAAACCAGTCATGAGATATAAGCATGAATGTCCCGCAGCTTTAACATAAATGTAGGTGGCGCCACCTGCCACAAAATCGAGAAAGCTATCCAAGATGTATAAACATGCAACATATTAGGCAGGTAAATCAAACCACTACTGAGATATGAGTGATTTTAGCCCACTGCAGACAAACAAACGAACGCTGTGCAAAAATTGTTGCAGGTGGCGCCTCCTGTTTTGTGTATAATAAAGAGCTTTGTGAGATCTATACACATGCAAAATTTCAGGAGGATACAGCGAACCAGTCCTGAGATATAAGCCTGGATGTCTGCAGCGTAAACATAAATGTAGGTGGCGCCACCTGCCACAGAATCAAGAAAGCTATCCAAGATGTACAAACCTGCAAAATTTCAGGCAGACATGTCAAACCACTGCCGAGATATGAGTGATTTTATGCCACAACAGACAAACAGACCGACGCTGTGCAAAAATGGTTACAGGTGGCGCCACCCGTTTTGCGTATGATAAAGAGCTATGTGAGAACTATACACATGCAAAATGGCCGAATCGGTAAAACGGTTCCCGAGATATGAGCTTGGATGTCTGCAGCGTAAACATGAATGTAGGTAGCACCATCTGTCATAAAATCAAGAAAGCTGTATAGGATGAAAAACCTGCAAAATTTCAGGTGGATAGGTCAATCGAATGCCGAGATATGAGTGAATTTATTCCAAGGCAGATGAACAGAAGGACGCTGTGCAAAAATGGTTGCAGGTGGCGCCACCATTTTTAGTGTATAATATAAAGCTATCCAAGGGCTACATATGTGCGAAATTTTTAGCCTGATCGGTCAAACGGTTCCCGAAATATGCGGGTTTATGTGTGGAAACAGACGCACAAATACACGCTGGACAGAGAGGAAAGGTCAGAGGTCAACCAAAATGAGGGCGCAGCAGTCCACATGTGACCCAACCATAATTCCGAATTTAAAAAAATTCCGCCCAGTGGTTACGGAGAAGTTCTCCGGAAACCAAAGCGGCGGCGGCGGCGGCGTCCGACTGAAAACATAGTATCCGCAAAGCTCAGTTTTGGCGGATACAATAATCATACCAAAAATAGCTATATATATATATATATATATATATATATATATATATATATATATATATATATATATGCCATTGGCTGGGAATGGTCACCGTGGACCCCCTCTAGGGTTTTATCACATAGGTATTTGAGATCCAAAAGTATATACAGTTGGTGATTAATACCGGCTTCTGTGGCTCAGGGGTAGAGCGCAGGACTCAAAGCCGGGAGATCGTGAGTTCGAATCTCAGCCGAGGCGGTGAGGTTTTTCACGGTCGGCCCCACCCAGGGTGAGCGCTCTGCAGGCTTAATGGGAAGGTCGAGCCAAATGGCCGTGTTTCACTCACAAACGAGTGCGCCTTTCGGGGGTCATCGGTGGTATGATTACCAACCCAGGGCCCGCAGGTGCAGTAGTCACCGGGCCTGGTTAACGCCTGGATATAAAAATGAGAGGAAGCGTGTGATACTGCCCTGTCACGTAGTCCGAAACCGGAATGGAAATCTGCAGATGTACATATACGTCCGAAACCGGAATGGAAATCTGCAGATGTACATATACTTAGTTAAGGCAGCATTAAAAAAATGGAGGCGGTTACCTCCGACAAAAAAAAAAAAAAAAAAAAAGTATATACAGTTGGTGAATTAAGATGTTTTCATTGATTATTTTTTTATACACTACCCTTTTAGGCCGATGGTCTTGATAATAAGAGGGAGGGGGTATGGAAACACTTATGTCTCTTTTTATAATTGACATATTCACTTCAAGTAAACTGTATTTCATTTGCAAATAGTCATTTAACGATATTCAACAATCATATCAGTGTATTATATGTTTTTGTTGATCAAACGATTAATTACGACATGAATAAAATTTCCTGAAAGAATTGCATGAGGCCAATACAGGATAAGGATTGGTGTCACCACGATTTTCTGAAAAGGTTGCAGGTTTCAATTATCATGCAAAATTATTAATGATGGCTTCTACTGCGAATTGTTTTATTTTATTTTGGTTGTTGTTTGCTTGTTCTTTTTGTAGTTGTTCTTAGGTTGTTGTTGTTAAAATACATTATACATATATATATATATATATATATATATATATATATATATATATATATATATATATATATATATATATATATATTTGTTATGTAATGTGAAACATCTAAAACATTTGTGTTATAACGTGTCATCATTTGGCAAATTTCAAAATAAGGTTTTGTGTATTGCGAAGCACCTAATATGGAATTTTTTACTGCATTGCGCATACCTTGTTTTTTTTGTTATTCTTTTTTAGTAAAAGTTTGTATACGATGTACTTGAATAACACTCTTGGAGCGCAAGCTTTGCCAAAAGAACAGGATCACCCGGGATAAAATGATGTTAGGATCCTGTCAAACTTTGGTGTGTGGTCCGTTTTCCCAGGAACTATATTGTTTCAGGCTGAGCCTAATGGTTCATTTTTCACCAATTTGATGCTTGCATCACAGGAAAACTCAGACTGCCAGAATACAAGCGGCTAAAATAAGTCACAACTATGCACGGAACTGGTTACTTTTCTCCTGGTACTATTAAATGACGAATTGGTCTCTCTCTCTCTCTCTCTCTCTCTCTCCATCTCTCTCTCTCTCTCCGCTGGGACAAGAAAGTATTGCCTAATCTTATAATGACGAATATTCCTTCAAACGTAACGTAACGATACTAAAATTATTCTTTTATTTATTTCTCGAGTATCAGCATATATACCTCATAAATATGATCTGTGACGGCCTAGGCAGATTGAAGTGAGAGCAGTTATTGGGACATATATTTAAGTGAAGTGAAACCGAATGCTACATACCCATAAAACTGGAATTTAATTATAACTGAATTATATTGATTATTGACGACTATAATGACCACACTTAACTGATTACAAGACCACCCTTCTGAATTCAAAAGCTAAATATATGTTTTATTTATTGCATAATTTACGTTTACATGTAACAGTGCATGTTGATTATATATCTCATATTACTTGGGAATTTACCGACTATATCCGACTCTTACCGTTTTGCTAATTATATGAGTGATTTGCCATGAGGAGACTGACGTTTAAATTTGGGCACCAGGCAACCCTATTCAATATTTAAAGAGGGAGACATAGCTTATTGTTTTTTCTTTTCATATTTTTAGACCAAGACTATTTACGGGAAGGAGTGAGTCTCATATATTACATATATTACCTCTTCAGAATAAAACAGAGCAACACTTAGGGTCATGACATATTTCACGCAATTTTATTTTATATTTTGAGGCCTTGCCATTTAATATATCAAGCTGTACATTTTTTTTGCAAAACTGTCAATATAAAATTATCTTGTTGCCCGTATACCTGGTAGATTGTAAAGAATGTATAACATTTTCAGCTCATATTTTTTTATATTTTAAATCTTCCATATACATTTATAATATTAAAGATATCAACTGGTATACGAATTACTACTTTTCTATATTATTTTTTTCAATGAAACTAAAATCATAATAAGCATAAATAGTCAACCTTGCTGTGAATTTAACGCTTTCTGCAAGTTCAAAAAAGACATTTTGTGATCTGTCAAAACAGGGAGCAAGCGTTACAACTGGGTTTTGTGAAGTTCCACTTTGTTGACACCATTATTCAGTCTGAGTCAATTTGTACATTGATAATTTAGAAATTCAGAAAAAAATATAGTATTTGTTCTGCATAAATAAATTACATCGCCGCTCTGAAGCTACAGACTGTCCGCAGACAGACGGAGGACAAGAAAGATGCAAAGCCACAAGTACATTACACCTGTACTTGTGTATACACATTGAAAAGGTCTGTGACGACAGGGCCTGTAGACAATAAAAAAAATCAACCACAATCTCTCTTTCAAATACTATTTAGGCATGCCCTAATTTCAACCGAAGAGATGTTTACTAAATACAGGCGCATGTGTCCTTCATATAATCTTTTATCAAGGATTTCTAACTCGCAAAGATGTGCATGTCCATTAGGATAAATTAAGTGCATTAATTCTTGGGTCAAACGTGTGTATCAGCATTAGCCAGAAATACACCATATATGTGTAAACAACTGACCTTATATTATAATATACAATACCTATGTGTAAACAACTGACCTTATACTATAATATTTATGTGGCAGAATCGTGACTAAGGTGTGCAAGGTGTACTTAAGCGTGTTGTCTAGGTTATAATGTGTAATTCCTCGGTAACTAGATGTCTTAATGGTGGCTCAGTATAGTATATTCAAATTTAATTCAAAATAAATAAAAATTGCGCCATTATTAGTTCTGAAAGATAAAAAGTTCTAAGTACTGAAAAAGAAATCCCCAGGTATTAATGACAGTTTTGACTTAATTATGCCCAAGGGCAAAAATCGGCATCATTTTCTACTTTTTTATTTCCAAATGTGGTCGTGCTGGGGCGGTATCATGTATATATATATAAATATATATATATATATATATATATATATATATATATATATATATATACATACACCATGTATGAGTGTGTAGTTCATAAGCGGTCTAGGCCAATTGACCTAAATGCATGCTGTATTATATGCTCTGGCTTATATGACATGCTGCAATTTGTCCTTGTTGAATTTGTTTTGATTATTTAGGCGGGCTCCACATATTATAAACATAAATTTATATTAACAAAACAAGCAGCTATTGTGTGGTGATAACCACGGTTTTTTTTTGGCCCTTTTTTTATTAAGGCTCCAAGGGATTACCTTAATTTATAAAGGTCAGATAGGTGATTGGGCCCCTTAAAGCATGGCATAGTAGCATTAACATTAACTTCAAGGATAAAAGAACGTCCATGATATCATGGGACTGCGTATGCACAATTAAGTTTATATATTTACCCAAGAAAAAAATGCGTACCATAGGGTTGGGGGGGGGGGGCTATTATCATCATATAGACCCTCCCTCCCCCCCCCCCCCCCCCCACACACACACACACCAGAATCTCACAGCTTTTGGAGGGGTGTTCCAAGGAGAATAAGGCGTTCGCCACGACACGCGACATGTCCCCACACACATACTGATGGCTAAAAATGATATGATGCAACACCATCTGGGACTGAAGAAACATTGTGAGTGGACGTACATGACACGTATAGTATACTAGTAGTTACCTTACGATATCACGATACAAGTACATCAGCCACTCAGCTGGACTACGTAGGAGTGATATTTTTACGAAAGAAGACACGTTGGCTGTTAGTCGGTTTGTGTGCGCCCTGTATGCGGGGATTTCAGGACTAGTCAGGATTGGGAGTTTTTCATTGACCAATGGAAACAGCTTTATGAATCACATGATAAGAGTACAAATTTGAAAATTGTGTATTAAGTAAAGGAAATTAATTACCTGGGTAACACATGAAGATCGGTGTCCTCTTATGCTATATATAAAATACATAAAAAAGTTAGTGTTTGTCACCTCATTTTCTATCTAAATACAACAAAAATGATTCACGTGTTATTTCCATTCAAAATAAAAATAACAACCAAATATATAACAATATGATGACCATCTTTTCGATTGTAAAGTGGGTTCAAAATAGTACTATTGTATATAAATATATTCACCTATACAGAAAACTTACAAAAATTTAGAGTACCTTGATTTAAAACAAATACCTTCTGGCGCAATACAATTTCTTAATGTGAAATGGCATATATAAAACACATAATGTGAATCACTCTTTTATGATGACAGGTGAAGTAACCATAAAGTTAATAATTGTTTATATTGATTGGTTGTAGATCCATATTTATTTGTTAATGGAAGTATTACAGAAGGGGATGCGATTATCCTTGTACAGATGACATAATCTTGGTATATATATATATATATATATATATATATTTATATATATATATATATATATATATATTTATATATAAATTTATATATATTTATATATATATTTATATATATATATATTTATATATAAATATATATATATATAGAGAGAGAGAGAGAGAGACAGAGAGAGAGAGAGAGAGCGAGGAAAGAGAGTAACGTGACGGAAAGCATGTAGGAGGTGGGGGTACCGGGACAAACGAATCCGGTCCGCTCTGTGTGCGACCCCTCTTGGACCGGACAGGATCGGACTCTACATTTTGATATCAAATGCTAGCAAATACATTAATAACTACATAAAAGCTATTTTACGACATTTTTGTGTTCATGTTGAAAAATAATACCACTACTTGATTAGTATTTTATATGCGCGTTAAAACTGTTCACTATCAAAGAGTTAAACTCGGGCACTAAGTGCGAAAGAATTTAAACCCATCAATGGTCTTTAAAAATACAGGTAATATGTATACATATTATTTCGTGGAGGCAGTTTTCCAAAAAATGATGACTCTGATTGTATATACTTGACGATATTAGAGCGCTTACCTGTAATAATTACAGATTTTGTCTGTCATCAACATTCCGATGATTACTACAATTATAGGTCAACCAGGTGCATTAACGCGCCCTCTCAACTATATTTTGCCTGAAAAACGTCAGCTTTTACTATGTTCATACCACGTGGTATTTGACACGAATTTGAGGAATTTTCTAATTTGTATATGAAGCTCTTATATAATAGAGCATTGAAAGTCAAATATTGTGTTGTGAGGGCCCGTATATTGGCTGGGGTGTGTGTCTGCCGAGAGATGTCTGCTGACGTATCCATTCTAAGTGATGAAAGCCTCACCAATATGTGTGTGTTTGAGGTGGTGTGTGTGTGTGTGGGGGGGGGTGTCCCTGTTTGCATGAGATGCTCCCGATATCGTGTTTGAATATATTCATATACGGCTCATATTCCAAGATTCATTCGTGGATGACTGTACATTTGTGAATATTCTTTGATTACGTCCCTTAATCCGGATCATATGCCGGATCCATAACGAAATCTAATCGATTCTTCATTGGCCCATTCCCTAGATGGCCTGAATGTGTCATAAGAATCCATTAATGATTGCGTAAACAAACAGACACAAACGGGATAAAACGTATACCCTCCTGGCGGAGGCAATTAAATATTAAGTGAATTGGTAAGATGGCACCTGTTGGTTAAACAAATATATGGGATTATGGGAAATTTCAGCCCAAAATATAGGAAAAATATGCCATTTACCGATTTATTTATGCCGGCCGGAAAAAAGGCCATTATGGTCTCATTTCGTCTCAAGGATTATAATGGCGTCAGAAATGATATAAAGAAGGAAAGGAATTGTATATCAGCCCATTTTTTTCGGTTCCGTCATTACCTCTATCGAATTTTTCTGCCGGATAAAAATAGGCCAGAAAATTCTTGCAATTGTGAAGGATTTTTAGAGCCAAATTTTCCTGCCGGATTTAAAAAATTACACATCTACCTATGCTACCGATTTTTTTTCCGGTCGGCTAAAATTCGGCCAGAAAAGTCGGTAGATAGGAGGACGGCTTAAGTCGTCGCTATTGTGCATAGTAGGCCTATATCTTGATTTACCTTAAGAATTAACTCCATGAAATACAGTATACTTGAGAAAATGTGTTTATTTTTATTTTTCTGCTCAACCTACCTCGCCCACCTAATCACCCAGTCCCTCCTAAGCTTTGTCAACACATCTGTCTTTTCTGACTCTATCCATGCATTAATACACGACACGTGACCCGTGCGTTTCATTTACCATCCTCATAAGGCAAGCACAGCCATCTTACGGCCATTTATTTTTCATTTAATCTCCCACAAAAAGTATCCTAACTTATCCCATTTATGTGAACTGAAGTTAAAGGTCGATCGTCGGGTCTGCTCGCCCAGGTAATATTAACGAGTGCTCCCTCCAAAATGTTGGCTCGAATACCTGTATACACGTACGTGTACTTGCATATTTTGATATTACTTCAAACCAGGAGGCAGTTTATATTTAATTATTAATTTTGAACTTGTGCTGGTCCATTTATACATAATACGCCTATATAATATTAAATGGCTTCTTTGGATGGCCTTTTTATTATCATTCATATATGCTCTGAACTGGATTTCCATGTCAGTTTTCTTATGTCTTTTCCCTTAAAAGCTGTTTGAAAAGCCATTTAGAGATATTTCACATCAGCATATAGTTTTCCAATGACAACGAGTACTTAAGTGTGATTCGGAAAATGTCTATCCAGTACTCTAGTCCATTTTTTTATTCATGTTCCAACCCCATTAGGGAATACAAGGAAGCTACAACGGATAATCGCGCCATCTAGCGAGCAAAGTTTTGAGCTGATGAAACTCGTTTATACATGTATATCAATTTGAAAAGAAGGAAACGGTACTGTTGTATCCAGGGATTTTAAATGCAATTTGTGTGTAAAGATTTATTTTTCTACATGCACCACATTCAAAAACAACTCTTAACAACACCATGTAAAATATGTAGCAGTTATACTGTCACAGATCTTTACTCACCGGCCTGGAAATTAAACAAAAATGGCATGACACTCTCTTACATAACCATGGACATGGAACAGTTACAGATCTATCTCCCCCCCCCATCCGCCAATAGCGATGAATCTCCCACTAATGTTTTATCCAGCTGTCCTAGTTTGAGAGGAACTACAGTCCTGTACTTTATATGTTATTGGAGAATTTGTATCTGTTTGACTGTAACCCTTATAGTTTACAAGATTATTGACATTGAAAAATCAAAAATAAATCGCACTTTCTTACCTCTGTGACCTTAAAAAATAGATTAAGGGCACTGTAACTTGGTCAAATTATTGGACCATGGCAGAGTACATCCTGTGCAAGTATGAATGAAATCGGACGAAAAAAGTGGCAGAATATTAAGTAAGTAAGAAAAGAAGAATACCGAAAACAAATATCTCCACTTTATGGATAGGTGCAGATAACTAGGCTTCTTGTAACTGTCACGGTGCAGTTACGGATCTCCACCAATCCCCCACCCCCCCCCCCCCTCCAACCAACCCGTACCCCCCATTCTCCCATTGACCTTCAATCCATCTATAGTTTTTCGAAGAACTAAAGTTCAGTATAAACAAATGAAATTCAATCGTTTCTTATTGATTTTCATTTATGAGCTCGAAATGCTGACGTCACATTTTCGTAATTTGCATATTATTAAAAAACTATGACTGATATCGCTACAAAACTTGCCACTGTACTCCTACGTTGTAATTGTCACATGTCTGTAAAATTTTGAACTTTCTAGGTAATATGGTTTATCCGGAAGCGTAGTCTAACTGAAAAGTGCTGCGTCATCCATCTTGTATATAGTCTGGCATAAGTAAATTTAAAGCGGTACCCCCAGAAATGTTAAAAACTAAATAATATTGGAGAATTTTTATGCGTTTGACTGAGGCCCTTATAGTTTAGTAGATAAATGACATTGAAAAATCCGAAAAAACGCACTTTTTTACCCTTTCTGACCTTGGAAAATAGGTCAGGGTCTCAAAAATTTGGTCCAATTAGTTGAATCTTGGTAGGGTGCATCCTGTGTAAATCTGAATATCATCGGTTGAAAAAAGTAGCAAAATAATAATAACTAGACTTCTGTAACGTTTACCTCACTCCTCCCCACCCCCTTTCAGCAAATCTCCCCCTGAACTTGTATTCACCTCTGACAGTTTCAGAATAGCTATATTTCAGTTAAACAAATAACATTTAGCTGTTCCCTCTTGCTTTTTTCAGGGATGAGCTTAAATGCTGACGTCACATTTTACTAAATGGCATACAATAACATATATATTCCAGAACTATTAAGGATATTGCTACCAAACTTGCCACTGCAGTTCTACGCTGTATAGAGCACATGACTGTAATGTATTCAACTTTCTAAGTCATATGGGTTATCCGGATATCCAGAAACGTAGCCCAACTGCAAAGTGCTGAGTCGATCACCTATCTTGTGTGGTTCCGCATAAATGAATTCAAAGTGGTACACCCAGAAATGTTGGAAATTACCAATAACCGGTGACTGTAACCCTTATGGTTTAGAAGTATATTTACATTGAAAATCGCACTTTTTGACCCCAATGACCTTGAAAATAGGTCAAGGTTACTGAAACATATTCAGAATAATTCGATTGTCAAAGGGTACATTCTGTGTAAATATGAAGGATATCGGACAAAAAAAAAACTGGCAGAAAAATAATTAAGATTAATAATTATTACAATAACTAGATTTCTGTAACTGCCATGGGACAGTCACGGATCTCCAACTATCACCCCTCCGTCCCATCCCCTCCCCGCCTCCTATAAGCGAATTTCCCAGTGATCTTTTGTCCACTTCTTTAAGTTTAGGAACAACTACAGTTCAGTTTAACAAATGGCAGTTGGCCATTTTTTTTCAAGAGTTTTCAGAGATGAGGTGAAAATGCTGTGGTCACATTTTCGAAATTATTCCAAAACTATTACAGATATCGCTACCAAACTTGCCACTGCACTCCTACGTTATAAAGGGCACATTAATGTAAAGTTTTCACATTTCTAAGTCATACGAGTAATACAGAAAGGTAGCCTTACTGAAAGGTGCTGAGTCACCTATCTCGTATGGTTCTGCATGAGTGAATTCAAAGCGGTACCCCAGAAATGTTGGGAATCACCAATTATTGGTTAATTTTCATCCATCTGACAGAATCCTTAGAGTTTAGAAGAAAATTTACATTGAAAATCCGAAAAACAATCGCACTCTTTGAAACCTGTGACCATGAAAATTAGGTCATGGTCACAGAAACTATGTCAAATTATTCAGATCATAGTAGGGTATATCCACAGTAAGTATGAATGAAATCAGACGAAAAAAGTGGCAGAATAATAAGTAAGAAGAAGAATAATTATAATGCCAAAAACAAACATCACCAGTTCTCAACCTATAAGATAGGTTGAGATAATAATGCAGAAAACAAATATCTCTACCTATAGGAAAAGGAGATAACTATAGAATAGGTGGGGATAATAATAATACGAAGAAGAATAATCGCCCAGACATATATCTGTAGGTGGAGATAATATGAAGGTAAATAACCAGCGACCCGGCCTTCACACTATATAAAATACTGAATGGTTTTACATTTGTGAAATTCGTCCACATTTTACAACATATCGACCTATCACTGGTCACATGCAAAAACAGCCTCAGTTTACAGCTGCTGATTGTAGGATGATATAGCAAAACAATCAGAGATATGCTACTAATGAAGGGGCAAACAGTTGTCACACATAAACTGTAGATATATTTTTTAATTTATGATTGATCGCAGTAATATGTCGTGACTTCCTACTGAAGCTTTCAGTGAAAAATTTAAACTTTTGAAAAAATACCTCTAAGAACAGGTGGACACCGGTGGGGAAACATGGCTTTACTTTTTCTGTGGTTTGTAATAAACTGGTCCTATTCACACAGAATAATATATTTTGATACAAAATAAAAGAATTGTTTATCTTACCTCATCGACGGCACTTATGTCTCTTAATCGTTGCTTGATTCAGTTTTAGGGAACAGCGGCCTGCCAACTTGTATTGTGTCCAGCTCTTAAAAACTAAATGATATCGTCTGCATTTGGAAATCAACAACGATTGTAAATTTCATGGCGCGGGTGGCAGAACACAACACCTGTTCGCTCTGACGTCACCGGTGTTCCGTAGAAAGGGTCACTGAGGCCAAATTTTGGGTATCAAACAAACCACAACCTTGAATACAAGCTCGAAATTATAAAGATGAATATCGGCTGGTAAAGAGGTTGGAATACCTTTATAATGATGAGCAGTTAATATGTATTACAAAACACCATGGACATCACGGAATAAACATTTAGTATCAACTTAAATACAGAAACGGGAAAAGTGTACACAGGTATTTTTTTTTCTCATTAAATATATGTTGTGCTGTGCTGCGAGCTGTCAAATACCTACAAATTTGTTATTTATGCAAGCGTGCATATGGCCAAGTTTACTCGGTGCAGTGCTCCACAACTGACCGACTTTTCCTGCCATATAAACATATACTTAACGTGCCATATAAAACGTTTGAATGCCAGGTAAGTAAAAAATACATAAAAGAACATCATTTTCATTTATATGTCTAGAATAGTAACTATTGTTATAAGGTGTGTTGCTAGTACAAGTGTTATACATAAAATGTTATTTTTTAATGTAGGCCCATGCACAGAGAGAGAGACAGACAGACAGACAGACAGACAGAGAGAGAGACAGAGAGAGAGAGAGAGAGAGAGAGAGAGAGAGAGAGAGAGAGAGATGTGGAGTCCATTATTCACATTTGTCATAAAATACATACATATGTATATTATGTATAGAAGAGTCTAATGTACCTAGTCGGTCTTAAAATATCAAAGAAGAGCCAGGTAACAAAATGCATGTTTCCTGATTCAGTTACAGGTTTGTGTTTTCTGTCAGGCTGTGTTGGTGCCTATGTTTATGATTGCGTATCGTGACATATACCTTAAGGCAGACCTTGTGTACATTAACTGATCACAATTGTAATTTGTTCATGTGGACACGGTCTATATCATTCGTTTTATTTTTGAACCATTATTTAAGGCCACAAAAAATTCTGTTGTTTTTCGGATTCTCGGAATAAAACAAGTATGGTATGAGCGAGCGAATTCTTTAATTTTTTTTTCCGGCCAAGACACGACAAGAGAATTTTGCAAGCCTCCCCAGAAAACACAAAATTTGATCCAGTGGAAAGGGCGTATATTATCAACATAAAACTCTGTCCATCACCCATATCTTTTAGGTAATATTTTCTATAACACAAATTAGAAACATAACCAAGGTCCTTGTATCAGTTTGCATTGAAATATCCATGAAAACAGAGCGACTAATCTCAAGAACAAAATTTTGTTTTTGTATGATTTCTGCACAATCTAATAAAAAATAAAAAGGTTTATATAATATTGAAATCAACATATAGACTGGTGTACTGGAAAATGTTTTGTCAACGAGGGTACAAAATTTATAATATATCAATGACAGGATTTTGAATCACCAGGAGACATTATGCAACCAAGTTTTAAACTTTGCTTTCTTTAGCTACTTTAGCTACTAATTCTTTATCTGCTGTAACTTGAAAACACTCAAATCCGAGATAGAGTGGTTCAGGATAGGCTGTAAATCCAAGCCTCATATGTAAACACGGCTTACAGATCCTCTGACGAAATTAAAATATAAGGTCCTTGTAACCTATATTCTCTTGGTAACGGGGCAGAAAAAGCTTTCAACACTTAAAAAGTAAATACTCTTTTTGGACGAAATGTATACAAATGGCTCCCATAACACAAACCCGTCGGTAGACTGTCATAATAATTTCTTTCACTTCTAATGAAGGCTGATAGCGCATTTCACGCAGTATTTCTCCAAATGACAATTTTTTAAAATCTAAATTCGGTGTGTCTACATAGACAATTTAATATGACTTCTACCTAATAACTAAGAACTGCCGCATCTGTCAGCAAAAAAAATTAATAATAATAGCATATAGATCAATTTATTGATTAGATGTTCCTGACCGTGACCTTTTAATGGTCGTGTTATTCTTTACAAGCATCGAGCATGTTTTATAACCAATTCCTTCCATTAATTAGCACACACGCACACGATGAACAACTTTGAGCTTTTTATCACGTTTACGGTAACTATAAACAAATTTATCTAACGTGCTTTCCTCCACCGTTCATGTAAGTTTTTAAAGTAGGTTAGCAGGTACTCTCTAAAATTGGAACGTTGGTAACACACTGTTTGATCAGCATACCGCAAAAAAATTGCTTCAATTTTTTCCGCACTATCTATTATTGTACAACTTGACGTTGGCAAGGCAATTGGCAAGCAAATGTCCTTGTTTTGTCTTGAACTGTTGAGAAGAAATCCTAGTGAGTCTTAGCGGGATTTATTGTCCGATACGTCTTGAGAAATTTGACTTTTTAATGTTTGTTTGAGACGTGGCTATGGCAGCGCCATCTGTCAGAAATTGTGCAAGTGCTGTGCCACTGTCAAGTGGATGAACTTACAGTTCCATCTACTGATTGGAAATGAAACTAAATTGGTCTTCATTTACAAAATAATAAGTAGGGAATTTTCTTGCATATTTCAAGATTTGAAATTTTTTGACCATGATATGGCATTTTGCAGATATTTTAACTTTAAAGGGATTTGTAAAATTCCGTGCCTTTATGACAAAATATGTCTATCGAAAATATCTTCCGCCTTTGGGTGCCCAATGATATTTGGCGATTACTCTGTCAAACTTAAATATGACCACAACGTTTGACACCATTGTTGATGAGGAACTAAAGGCCTAATATCAGATGAAAAACCTCATGGCGAAAACAACATGTAGAGTTTACAACCTTCTGTTTCTTCTCAATCTTATGGCCAAGTTACATGGCGTCTGCCATGGCCTGTCAATGGCCCTTTAATAGATACATTTTTACAATAGTAATGACACTGAACAGCCAGTCAGCAGCTTTTTAAAGTAGTTTTTAAGCATGTGGCCTTTAGAGTCATCGGTGGGGCTGAGTTTGTGAAAAATAAAATTGTATGATTATTTGAATTTAATGTATTTCTATATATTTTTGTCAAGACATGGTCTTAATTCCAGCTAACGAGGCCAAAACATCATACCGTCATCACAGTTTACTTATTTCTAAACTGCATATTGTTTTATGAAAGTATGGTCAAATGTTATTAGGCACCTGACTATCGAACAAACTAGAGTACTTTTATTTCAAGTTTGAACTTTTTTTTACTTTTAAAGAACTACCTGTTTAACATTTTGCCATTATTAAGCAATATACAGGGCAATAGATAATTTTATTTATTATCCTACTTACCAACTTAGGCCAACTAGTAACATACCACATCTATTATCATAAATAGACATACACTTTAAGACCTAGGTCTTGTTTTCCGTTAACTTTAACAGAGCAAAAATATTTTGAGCTCATACAAAAAGTATTCTCTGAATCCACCGATAGATGGCACCCCTTACATTAAAACTACATGTGGTAGCCAAACAGGGCCATTCTGAAAAAAAGTTAAAGAAGTGCTTCAAATTTTTATTGATTAAAAAATGTTTATCTATTCAACGTTATATCGAAAAAAAAACTTTTTTGAAGGAATGACACTGAGGCTGTTTAAGGCATTATCGAACTATTGATAACATTATTAGAATAGTCCATAAATATTATGTGTGGTTGTATTCTCATGAAAACCAAATTCTCTATCTATCGGTGAATATATGGAACTGTCGAAGGCAGAAATTTCTAATAAAAGTTATGTTTAAAAAAATAAGAAAAAACAAATGGGGCGAATCAGAATTTTGCACATGACAAAATATTCTTCTTTTATTCCAAATATCAACAGCTAGTGACATTTCAACATCCGCACTAGTGCATGAATTCAGTTCCGGCTACATGCTATTTCTTTTGGTCTACACTGGCACATGTACCAGGTAACAACAGCTTGTTGATAAAGAAGCTCATACCACCGTCACAGGGACGTTATAAGGACCTATTTCGTTTAAGGAAAATATTCAGGTTCAATATAAGGCCTATTCTTTCACACTATCAGTTCAGTGTTGCTTTCTAGGGAAGTTTGATGTATTTGCCCGATATTTTGACCTGTCAATGGGTCTTTGATGGTATTCTCATTTACAAGAAAGGTGTTGCCATCGACATTTACTTTTGTAATGTATGCGCCTGCTTATTTCTACAGAGGAATTTGATACATCAGCCTAAAATTGGGCATGTTTATACATATTGGGTAGCATTATAGTGTACAAGACTGGTGGCGCCACCTACAATAATGCTCGCACAGTGTATGTCCCTACCTATTTCACAGGAGGGGTTTGACATATCAGTCTGACATATGGCATATGTATATATCTCTTCCTTGTATACAAGACTGGTTATGCCAGCTACAATCATTGTATCTGCCAATACAGAGATTTGCGGATACTATGTTTTCAGTCAGACGCCGCGGCCGCGACCGCCACCGCCACAGAGGTTTCAGGAGAACTCCTTCGTAACCACTTGGCAGAATTTTTAAAAATTCAGAACTATGATCGGGTCACATGTGAACTGCTGCGCCCTCATTTTTGGTTGACCTCTGACCTTTCCTCTCTTCCCAGCGTCCATTTGTGCGTCTGTTTCCACACATAAACCCACATATCTCGGGAACCACTTGACCGATCAGGCGAAAAATTTTGCACAATGTAGCCCTTGGATAGCTTTATAACATACACTAAAATGGTGGCGTAACCTGCAACCATTTTTACACAGCGTCCATCTGTTCACCTGCCTTGGGATAAAATCACTCATATCTCTGCATTGCTTGGACTTATCCACCTGAAATTTTGCATGTGTATACATCCTGGACAGCTTTCTTGATTTTATGACAGGTGGCGCCACCTTCATTCACGTTTAAGCTGCAGACATCCAAGCTCATATCTCGGGAACAGTTTGACCAGTTAGACCAAAATTTTGCATGTGTATAGATCTCCTATAGCTCTTTATCATAGGCAAAACTTGTGTCGCCACTGCAACCATTTTTGCACAGCGTCCATCTGTTCATCTGCCTTGGGATGAAATCACTCAAATCTCGGCAGTGGTTTGACTTACCCACCTGAAATTTTGCAGGTTTATACATCCTTGGTAGCTTTCTTGATTTTATGACAGATGGCGCCACCTACATTAACATTTACGATGCAGACATGCAGGCTCATATCTCGGGAACCGTTAGACCGATTAGGAAAAATTTTGCATGTTTATAGATCTAACAGAGCTCTTAATATCACAAAATTGGTGGCGCCACCTGCCACCATTTTTGCACAGCATCAGTCTGTTTGTCTGCCATGGGCTAAAATCACTCATTACTCAGTAGTGGTGTGACTTATCTGTCTACATTTTTCATGTTTACACATCTTGGATAGCTTTCTGGATTTTGTGCCAGGTAGCGCCACCTACATTTATGTATGCGCTGTGCCACCATTTTTGCACAGCATCCGTCTGTTTGTCTGCCATGGGCTAAAATCATTCATATCTCAGTAGTGGTGTGACTTATCTGCCTAAATTTTGCAGGTTTATACATCTTGGATAGCTTTCTGGATTTTGTGCCAGGTGTCGCCACCTACATTTATGTATACGCTGCAGCCATTCAGGCTTATATCTCAGGACTGGTTGGACATATCCCCCTGAAAATTTGCATGTATATAGATCTCACATAGCTCTTTATCGTATACAAAATTGGTGGCACCATCTGCCACCATTTTGGCACAGCATCCGTCTGTTTGTCTGCCATGGGCTAAAATCACTCATATCTCACTAGTGGTTTGACTTATCTTAGTTATACTTATATCTACATATGTATAAAACTTTGACAGCTTTCTGGATTATGTGGTAGGTGGCGCAACCTACATACACATTTAGGCTGCAGACATCCAGGCTATTATGCAACACACCTCACTCTATTTCCCCTTGCCACTCAATCCATGCCTCACTTCACCCGTCCTACTCTGATTTTGGCGGATACACGTAGTCGCTTGTTGACTACCCGTATTCTAGTTTTTGTGTTGTGTGCACCCATGCCTGAATTTCAGCACTGATGTTTGTTTAATTGGATCTTGTTCTAAGTGTTTAGTACTTGCATTGTTCATATACATGTTCTTGAAAAGTAATGGTCCAGCATTGAAGCATTATACCTGGTGTGATCTCATTGCGCAGGTTCGCATTAGGCCTGTAGGCCTTGTTTCACACTCACGTACAGGGGTAAGCCCACGGTTTAGTTATTTTGTTTGGCAGGTACCAATTTATTTCAAAGAGAAGACGCTATTTTTACTTTGACTGAACTTAATTCAATATACTTTGTTCGTGATTAGGTCTCTTATATATCTTAGCCATAGAAAGCCAGAGATCACATAAAATCTACAAATAAGGGAGGTGAATTTAAATTCAGATAGTTTTACTCTCAAAATTGGGAACACTTAAGAGTTTATTGAATTTATAAAACGGCACAATAAAATATGTACAACATATATAATACTCAGTTGCGCTGTTCAGACAAAAATTCAAATAACACATTCACTGTGCGATCAATTTACAAGATCCTAAATGAGTAATATTAAATTAAAACAGAATACCATAAGATCATGACCGGACTAATAAAGAGACTGAAGAGACTAGAACTAAATTTCAATTTAAAGTGATGACAATAACATATTTTATGGCTGGTATACACGACACATGATAAGCGGTTTTAAATAAATATGCTTTAATAAGACTTTAAAGGCATTAATACTGTCTTGGCGTTATATGTGTGCCGGAAATTCATTTCAAACGGGTGGCGCAGCACTGGTGAAGGCCCTTGAACCTAATATTTTTGTCCTTGTCTTGGGAACCACACACAGATCACGTTGAACGGACCTAAAAGCACGGCTGAATTCATGCTTCTCAATTAAACCAGACAAATACTCGGGTGTCTGGCCATGCAGGCATTTAAATTCCAAAAGAGCTATTTTATCTTCAATTCTTGAGGAAACCCTTCTTGGATCAAGCTATATATTTGATTTGCATTATTTATTTTTTTACAGAACCAATATCTGTATTACATTAATTGTGTTACACTTGGTCCATATATGAACATTAACTTGTGTTACACATGGGCTATCTAATACTTATCAAAGGAATTCGGTTCACGTCTGTTCGCAATGTTCTCTAAAACCGCGTTGTGTACAATAGTGTGCCTTACATCATTTTAAAGGTAATTATACCCGCAGTGACATAGGCGATATGAGAATAAATAATTTTTAATGTACATATAACTTTGAGTGATTTTTCCGTTTTTTCTGACAGGCCCAACGGTAAGACCGAGTACAGCCGAACTGTCTTTGGCAATGACCGGAACGCATGCATCGTGGTCTTTCAACCTCAAACACTACTATTGTTCATATGAATAGCGCTTGCTTTCAGTTAGGGATTTGAGCCTGTCAGGCCCTTTATTTGAATGAGGCTCTCACCCACGTGCGTGGTCGGTAAAAGAGAAAAACATGTTTCTCGCTTTATTAAATGGAGAGTTCAACCCAGGAAGAATAATGACAAAACCTAATTCAAGGTCCCAATTTCACGAACAGGCGTGGGGTGGGGTGGGAAGGGGTGGGATGGACTGGTGTCTTGGGTTTCAGGCCTCCAAATTTTTCTGATACTTTGAAAAAAAGTTGCGGTGGCTGAAAATGGGATACGGACCCTCTGCATGGAGTCCCGTTGGGTCCGCTTCTGTTACTTACGAGGTATGCATATTTCTGTTTCTTTCTTCAGGAACTTACATTTAATCAATCTTTCATGTGTTCGTCACATCAACCTAATCTTTATACGTCCAACGATAGAATCCAGTCAAATATCATCGAAAACCTAAATGCCCCCATATCATCGAAAACCTAAATGCCCCCGCATCTCATTCCGGTTCGCAATGTAAACACCATCACTGACCAGGTCTTCAAGGTTAACATACCGGGGTATAAATCTCTTGCCACGAGGACAGCCCCACAAAACAAATGTTAAAAATATTGGAGCGACTGCAGGATCACTCATGAGTTTATACGGACGAAAGTCAGTGGCAAAATTAAGATACAAGCAGCTGGACAAGAAACGTTTTCTGTTCACAGAAGTGTTGTGCCCCAGAGAGGTGCGTGAGTCATTCTGCAGTCGTGCAAAAATGTTTATACATATCTTATGGAGACAGTTTCCCACTGAAAACCTATATGTTCTGTTAAGTTGTAGAATAAAAAAAAATGAGCCAACATTTCACATCTCAGGTAATAAATCTCCCCAACCCCGGTAATAAGCCCGGTATACCGGGTCTGTCAGCTAGTATATGATGTTTCATTTGTATTACACTTGGTCGAGAGCTTTGCGGAAATCAAGAAGCAAAGATATTCTTATTCCTGAATATAAATACATTGGTGTCCTTAAGGTGTTACCAAAATCACGAATGACTGTTGTCGGGAGAAACACATAGAAACACAAAAACATAGGATTGGCCAAGGCATTCGTCGGCATGCATTTGTACATTGTGCTCGCAGATCAAGCAGGGATAGGGATAAAGTACCTGCCATTTTGAAGGACTGATCATTATCCAGTCAGATCGACGTGTTCCAGATACATATCTAATAAATACGGATTGCAAAGGTCAGTTTTATGATTATTCATGCGAGGTCAATACTCATGATTATTCATGACACGTCACACCACGCACAGTTCGTGGTCGGGTCAGCCGGATTTTTTTCTCTGGCGGTAATCGTATAACGATGAAACGTCAACGAAATTTCCACAGTTTTTTTTCGGCTTAAACTCTTACAGTTAAACACATTATCATTTAGTTAGGGATGCCATTGGTAAGGATCCCTGACCCATCCAAATAAAGACTACAATTAACCACAATCAATCCGTCATTTAGCTTTTGATATTTCCTTTAACCATCTAGGCGAAATCAGCTTAGGCTTCACAAAGTGTTCTGGTTTGTAACGTCTGGTAATTGATAGGTTATTTTAAAATAACAACGTTGAATTTGCCGTGCTGATATATCAATTCATCATTTTCTGGTTGTGTCAATGATAACAACTGGCTGTAATCAATCGAAAACATCCAAATACACGTTAAGAAATTTGTGTGTAATGTTGTGATTAGAAAACTAAGCTAATTCGTGTAATCTTCTATATTATAAGTGATAGTGGTCACACTGGACTTGTCACGCTATTCCTTAGTGGTCACGCCTCGAATCTACACGTTCTTGGTTTTGAACTGTTTGGAACAAGTCGAAGTGTGTCTGAAGGGGGGGGGGGTATTTTACTTACTTATACATAAATACAGACATATATCGAACTAGCTAATAAACCCGGTATACCGGTTTTTTACCAGGGTTGGGGAGATTAATTAACTAATATGAGGAATGTTGGCTCATTTTTTTTTATTCTAAAAGTTAAAAGAAAATATATATTTTCAGTTGGATACTGTCATAATAAAATATTGTAGTTGTCACTTTATTAGCGAGGGTATAAACTTTGCGATATTCGCGAATGTGAAATAATCGCGAATATGAAACCCTCGGGAATAAGATGTCCCATCAGGTAAAATTACCTATGAAAACAACCTAATCAGTAATTATTTGTTATATTATTTGTGCCTGGTATCGACACTGGCCCATACGTATAAGCATTAATTTTTTTAAAACCCTTCATACAGAGGCTTTATCGAATGTGACACAAACAAGTTACTGACTGAACCAGTAATCTGTGAGTTATTGTAGGATTAATTCTAACTTTAAAATATATTGTACTAGATTTTATAGTTTCTGGTGCAATCGCGAAAATTAAACCCACGCTAAACGTTCAAATGAAGAATTCGCGAAATGTCAGCCTGGCGAATATAGAGCCAACCACAGTATGTATAAATATTTTTTGGCATTAATTTTGATGCGCTGTGGTCACGGCAAGAAATTCATATACTGGTATGTTTACCCTGAAGACCTAGTGAGTGGGATGTTTACACTAGCGAACCGGAACAGGACGCGGGGCATTCAGGTTTTTCGATGACTGGTTACTATTATTAGACGTATAAAGAATAGGTTGATGTGAGGAAGACATGAACGATGAATTTAATGTACGTTTTCAGGCAGGAAATTATTCCTTTAGAAAGTTACGGAATATTCCACCCTCGTTAGTAGCAGAAGCGGACCAGAGTGAAGTCGGAACCGTTTTTTAATCGTATAAGACCAATTTTGAGTCCTGGAAACCCCGCCCAATCCAACCTCCACTCCTTCACTGGAACTGGGGACCTTGTATTAGGTCTTGCCATTTATCCTCCTGGGTTGAACCCCTCCTTTTCATAAAGTGAGAGATATGTGTATTTTACATTTACTGAACACGCACGTAGGTCAGAGCCTGGGTCAAATGTCAGGCCAAACATGCTGAAAATACCTCAATGAAAGCTTGGGTTATTCATTTGCACTATATTGCCCTTAATCCTGTGCTCTATTGGATCACACCGGCAATCCGGTTTTTACTGGAGGCAGTTCGGCTGTTTTCGGTGAGAACCTTCATGCAGATCATAAAAAAGCAAAAATCAATCAAAATGAACTGTACATTAAAAATTATTTATTTTCATATCGGCGAGGACAATGCGGGAACAATTAGCTTTAAAATGAGGTATCGCACAGTATCGTATACGCAACGCAGTTTTATAGGCCAGGAGAGTTAGCTAGAATAAAGACAAAAGGTAAAAAAAATTGTTATAGAATTTCTGTTTTCACAACGCATTTTCGTAGATATGTTGTTTGACCTACTAAAAGTCTACCAAAATCAATCGATTGGAAATATGAAAATTTTACGTTTTTCTTCCACCCGGAGTAGCAATTTTTTTAATATAAGATTTTGACATAAATGACATTACAAGTTCTCATTTAATTATTACCAGTTCCAACCACGGTACTAAAGTAAGCAAAACTATTGAATTGATAACATTAGATACTAAAAAAGTGTCAAAATAAATATGTATTTTGGATAAAAATTGCTCTTAGGTGATTTTTTCTTTAAAAAAATAGCGTATTTATAGGGTTACTTCACAGACTTCTCTTTATCCCTTACATCCCTCCACATATTGTTCTATGTTACGCTGAGGTACATGTAATAATTTCTTGCCTGTGTTAAAAAAATTGACAAAGTAGTGTATTATTGTTGAGAGATATGATCGCTTTCGTCCTTAAAGGTTACCCCTACCCCTTAGTGGTTAATCATGGTATACGAACATTTTAATCAATTCCCAGAAAGGGGTACCTTTGAATGGTCTATTTTATTTTTTTAATGAATTTGTGATGGTAGGGGTGCACTGATACTTTTGAGTTAGGTTCTGCTCACAACGACCTTGGCAACTTAAATAATATACAAATTAGGGCCGCCATTGACGAATATTCTATTTTCTTCGATATTTCAAGGACTAACAATGATAATTGGTTAAATATTATGTCTAGACCTAGGTTTTCATGGTCAAAGATTCAAATAAAACCATAATAGTAACGGTTAATTTCATATATTAAATTTTTATATGAATAGCATCGTCATATGAGAACAGCCTAATTTCCTCAATATCTGAAAGACTAACCATGATAATTGGCCGAACATTGTGTCTAGACCAAGGTTTTCATGGCCAAAGATTCAAACCATATTGACAGCGGTTATGTTCATATTTTAAATTTTATTATGTAAATTAGAGCCGCATTTGCTGGAATCCTCAGTACCTGAACTAACCACTGAATTGGTGAACATTATATCTAAACCTAGGTTTTCATGGTCAAAGATTAAAATGAAACCATGTGAACAATGGTTAGAATAAAGTTTAGTATGCAAATTTGGTTGGCATTACATGGGATAAAGACATAGGTTTTCATCTACAAAGATTGTTTAAAGATCATCGGATCAAAAACCTAATGGTAAGTTTTTTTATATTTTGAAAATGCAAATTACGATAGTTATTACCGTAAAACCTAGTTTATCCAGGGTATTTATTTAAAATATTGATAAATGGTCTAATATAAATGCTAAATATGCTTAATAATATGACATAGAGTCCTAATGAATAGTGCATCAATCATTTGTATCTATATTTCACGAATGGCAATGGATATTTCCTGTAAAGGTTCTATTTGGGCTGCTGTTCAACACACAGTGCTGCCAATCTGTACTTTTTTTCAGGCAAGACTATTTTATACCCTTTTCATGCTTTTTCTGGTTTTAATACTTTTTTTTCTAAAATAATCATCTTCAGGTGATGATGATAGGTTGTTTAGCTGTACTACAAACTGAGTACCAAATGTTCCGTGAATATTTCATTATAATGCCATTTTATTAGCAATGGCTTTATTCTGCAATCTTGATAGTGTTATGCAGGATCACTGGTTATCTGCAATACTGGAATATATATATATATATATATATATATATATATATATATATATATATATATATATATATATCTTAAGCTTGTTTAAAAGTATCGCATGTGGTTAAATTGTACAAAAGTTGCACTCTTTGGCATTGAATTGTACATTTTTTTACTTTTTCCCGACAATTTTATCCTTTTTTTCTTTTAAGATTTTATATATTTTCAATTAAATCCAGAGTGGCAGCACTGAACATTAAATACCTATTTACATATTATCTACTTAACTTGGCCAGTATATGTTTTATGGAGAGTATGTCAAGATATATAGATAAATGTATCAGATAGTATTATTTGGATTCCAAGAACATTTTAGCCATTTGGATTTTTTTCTGGGTGACATTTAGTTTATAAATAACACAATCCCACAGGGACTGGTTCAGGCTTCCGTTCTGATTTGACTCTCTAAATTCAGAAGACGTATTTGAGATGTCCTCTTCTAGGACAAGTTTGTTTTATTTTGCGGGATTATGCCCTATTAAGCTGAATAATTAATAATTTTAATATTTCCCCTTTTGGTGCCCTTAATTCTTTTGTGCTGCAAGGTCCTCCACGCCTGTGACGCTTTTTCAGGAGGCGCCTAGGGGATTTTCACTGGCCTGTTAAGACTATGGCCAGAGCGCATGTCCTGCCCAAAAGGCATTTCCGTGCGATACGCGGTCACGCGGGTCCACTATAATCCTCATTGATCTACCATATCCATTGTAACGCCTCTAAAGGAATTTTCTCCCCCAAAAGGAAGTAAGGGTTTTTAATCCAAAGACCACATCACTCCGCTTTCAATGCGAGGGCTTTGCAGTTTGGTCAACATTGGGCACTGACTAAGTGATTTGACCACCGTTTGACAATTTTTTTATTGGTTACAGGTATGTTGATTTTTATACATTCAAAAATATAATTCCATGATAACAATGGTTTCAAAAATTCGGCCGAGTCGTGTTTCATGAGGATTTTTTTTTTAAAAAAGAAGCCCCACAACCTAATTTTCATTCGAGTTGGGTGGGGGTGATGGTGGGGGGTGGGGTTCATATATATTTGTAAAGATGCGTTGTCTGTAGAGACAGTGAAACATGAAAAATATCACCAGTACATCTTTAAATTGATAACAAACAAGAATCTGTAGTCAGGGCGTACAGACCTCCACCAGAGTCTCCTTTAATATTAGTCATGTGTTCACGTGTATGCGTTTTATGTGTAAACACTGTCATGCTTCTGTATTCGAGTTCACCTTGCGAGTGGCAGAACAAATAAATACAAATGGGTGGCTTCCATACGGGGACAAAGGAATGGTCATTTTTCATAATGGTTTATAAGAAAATATATATTGTCGTGATTCTTGTTACCTCCAAAATGAAATGGACTATTGATATGTCTTTACCCCAAGCCTCTGCAAACGGTCAGCAAAACATTTTTCGCCTGCCCAACTGAACCCCATTTCCATTATATTCCCTGTAAAGGAACTTTACTCTGTCAAAAGCAAGTAAAGATTTTAAATTCAAGCGCGGAAAACATGTCCACATGAATCTTTTAATAGGAAGCACTTTTTTAGAATGGACACAAAGAGCTGAGACCCTTTACACGAGCACCTTTTTATAGGTTTACAGGTATGTTGATTTTTATACATTCAGAAGTATCTTTCTACATAACCATGATTTTAATAGTTTGGCCGATTTGTGGGTTGTTTGA
Organism: Sipunculus nudus; assembly: GCA_026874595.1. Lineage (NCBI taxonomy): Eukaryota > Metazoa > Annelida > Sipuncula > Golfingiida > Sipunculidae > Sipunculus > Sipunculus nudus. The sequence continues at coordinate 52,142,659 of CM049318.1, read as the reverse complement.
AAAAAAGTTTTTTTTTCAAAAAGGAAGCCCTGGGGGATTGCACATACTTCTAAGGGTCATCAATCTCTTTTGGACTTTAAAATCCCCGCCAGAATCTAATAATCAGTCGTTCGTTCAAACGTGCACGTTTCATGTAAAACATTGTCGTAGTTCAGAAACACTGGTTCACCAGGCGAGTGGCAGAACAACTGCATACGAATGGGCGGTTTCTACTCGGGGACAAAGGAATAGCCCCTTATGATTATTCCTTTGTGGAATTGTGATTATGGCACTTATGAAGAAAAATGTATTAAGGTGATTCCGATTACCTCCACAAATGTAATGGATTACGGATGCAGTTTTACTCTACCACTCTAGGAAATTTTCAGCAAAATCTGCATATTACATTTTGCGTTAATTTGCTGAAAGACAATGCAATGAAATGTTTCTTTGCTAAATGTGTTCATCGAATTTTATCAACCTGCTTTCCCTTTATCTTGGTGAGTTGTCAATTTTGTATCAGACCTGCTTATTCCATGACAATTAACAGTACTTCAACCAATAAATTAATACTGTTGGATTATATTTTTCTGGGCCTATCTTTTTCACATTGGCAGCTATACGTTTCGCGTACAAGAGACTTCAACGACATATGCATGTGTATACAAATAACGCATGTGTCTGTTAACATACCTTAGACTATACCCTCACTGACTACACTGAATAAACATCGTGTATCACGATGTCGCCTGAGCTTTAACTAATACAAAGCATCTTTCATATCATTTCACGGTAGAGTGCTTCTTTATATAATCGTTATATCTACGATATTTCCCAAGCAATGAAGCTGTCGGACTTGTGTTGTTTATTGGAAAAAAACTTCTCACTTGAAAATGCGTACACCCTGTATATGCCTCATGCATGTCTCCTTCAAAAATTTATTTTTTGGGGTAATTTCTGGAAAAGAATAATTTTTTCTGTATTGATATTTTGGGGGAGGGTGTTCCTGGATAATTCTAGCAGAAGTAATCTTTATATCATATAAGTGAAACACATGACAAAAGTTCCTGCAAAAACCTTAGGATTAAAATATGCGTCGTTTAGTTCCTATCAGCTCATTACAAAAATATGCATCAGATAAATTGATTATCTTAGAGAACCGTGGATTTTCCACGGGAGCAGATAGTATAGTATAATAAAAATATATTTAATACTAAATGATAAATAATGATTTTTGCATGGTTCAGAAATAATTGTCAGATCAGTCAGCAGAAAACCGAAATCTTTTCAACCATGCTTTGCTCAAGAAGAGTCTATTGGGGACAACTATTTAGATATTTTTGCAGATACAATGTATAAAACATAACTTTTTGGTAAAAATGAAACAGTCGCTATAAATTTTAAATTCTTCAACCAACAACAATATATATGGCGAATCTAACAGGAGATACTCTTCTCTGAGGATTCAAATAAAGTATATATCATTAAGACAGTTATTTACATATAGATTTTATATCTACATTTAACAAAAGTAGTTCTTCAAGAGGTAATAAAAACTTCAGCTAAAAAAATCCGCTGAAAAAAAAATACTATATATATGTCGGCCATAGGGGGGGGGGGGCAGTTAATGTGTTAACTCTGGCTTCTGCATGTACACCTAAAACAGACAGGTGCACTTACATTCTCTGGTATTTTCTAATTAATTATTCTAAAAAGGCACTACCTACACTGAAATACCTTAAAAATTGATGGATAAACTAAATACAGTAGTGAGAGTGGGCATGGACATTAAAATGTGTAATCACAAGGATTGTATCGCATGTTTGCCATCGTTCTTCAAAGGTACAGACGTTAATCCTCTTATACCATGATTAAAAACTCGGGGGTAGGGGTAACCCTGATAAAAAACAAAGGCGGTAATATCTCTCTACAGAAATAAACTATTTCGTCAAAATTTGTTATAAGCACAACTTATTTCAGTTAACCTATTATTCACATGGTTTCATTTGAATCCTTGTCCATGAAAACCTAGGTTTAGACAGAATGTTCTACCAATTATCATGGTAAGTTTTTCAGATATTGAGGAAAGTAGGCTTTTCATCAATGGCGGCTCTAATTTACATATAAATTTAAAATTATGAACTTAATCTTTGTTAATATGGTTTCATTTGAATCTTTGGCCATGAAAACTTAGGTCTAGACATAATGCTCGGCCAATCATCATGGTAAGTCTTTCAGATATTGAGGATACAGATACTGTTTTTCAATGGCGGCCCTAATTTACTTATAAAAATATAAAATATGAGGTTAACCGTTACTATTTTGGTTTTCTTTGAATCTTTGACCATGATAACCTAGGTCTAGACACAATATTCGACCAATTATCGTGGTTAGTTTTTATGATATCGAAGAAAATAGAATTTTCGTCAATGGCGGCCCTAATTTGCATATTACATAAGTTGCCAAAGTTCGTCGTGACCACAATCCAACTCAAAAGTTTCAGTGGACCCCTACCACCACAAACCCAAAAAAACCTTGTACTACAGACAATTCATAGGTACTCCTTACTGGCAACTCGACTGAAATGATCTTATACCATGACTAACCAATTAGGGGTAGGGGTAACCTTTAAGTACAAAAGCAGTCATATCTAACTACGAATAAAATAATTTATTCAAAATTTGTTTTCAAACACAGCCAAACGTAAAATATTCATATTTCCCATGGGTTGATTTTGGTAGAGTTTTCGTTTGTCTAACTACATACCTCACGAAAATGCATTGTACAAATAGAAATTCTGTTGATTTTTTTTAACTTTCTGGCCAGATCTCCTGGCCTATTAGAGAACATTGCGAGCGAAGAAGGACCGAATTCTTTTATAACTATCAGATTATGTTCGAAGGGGCTATTGCATCGCCCATCTGTCGGCAACTACGACAACAGTATATCAAGGCAGAAAGCTTTTGTTACTCTGAAACAAGTCCTGGGGTCCAACCACGTTCCGACCGGTATGTGAGTCGGCGTTTTGTTTCCACCACAAGCAGTACAAGAAGAGAATAATAGTGAAAGATGAGGTTTCCCAATTTGTCGACAGTGAAATAAAGAGTCACATTTCTATAACGAAACAAGACCTATTCCAAGTTATTGGGAAACTGCGTTTAACCGGCGACCGGTATGCTTTATGCAGTAAACGGTATGCAAAACAGATTTGTTTTCGCTCTAGTTATTTATCATAAACCGTTTACCGGGCCCGCGGCATGCGGTATGCAGAATGCGGTTTACGACACGCGGTAAAATGGAATTATCAGTGAAGAATAGTATCCGCTTACCGCCTGAAGTAAACCGCCCATGGGCTCTGTTCACCAATGTGTGACCTACGGATGCAGCTTGATTTAGCTGGGTTGACATCACCTGTCCCATATACCGTAGTTTTACCGCCCGCCAAGTAAATGCCCAACGCGATATTAAACCGCTTTCTGCTTACGCAATCTGCGCCTGGTAAACGCAGCTTAATGGCGAAATACGAATAAAATTTAACTGGTCTGCAAGTGCAAATAATAAATGGATAGGATAAGAGTATGCTATCCCTCACTTTGTATAACACCAAGAATTGCCTCCGCCATTAGGGTATGCGTTCGTATGTTTATTCACAACATAACCCATGCAATCATGAACTGAAACTCATGAAATTTTCAGGGCATCTCGGGAAGGAAAAAAGAAGAATCGATTAATTTTTGTATGGATCCGTCACATGATCTGGAGTCGATCATGCACGAATGAACTTTGGAATATGGGCTGAATAAGTGAATGCAAACACGGGTTGGGGAGCATCCCACAACAGGGTCTGCAAACATGGCGGAGACTTGCATTCCTTAGAATGTAGATTTTTAGTTTGCAAATGGATGGCTTGTGAGGTAGTTAATACATTGCTACTGCATTGTAAGGCAAAGATGAGTACACTTGTGTTTTTTTTTTTTTTTTCATTCCGCGTGTTAATAAGATGTACCGGCTGATAAGTTAACGACGCGAATCGGATATGCTCCACTTGATACATGACCCAAGACTGGTAATGAGCCTTTCTTTCAGGTAAACAAGGTTTGCTTTCAGCGAACGCACGCATGCATGCGGTCAGATTAACTTAAGGGCGAAGATGCAATTTGATATTTTTTCATCATGATGTGTCCTACCTTGAAATCTTTTGATCATTAAGTCATACTGTTCTATATAAAATCATATAGGGCTGCGCGATATAATCGGTATATCGCGATACAGGTGATTCGCATATTGCGTCTCGCGATTACAGTTTCGATACGTATCTAACAGTGATTTTTTTAGTAAAACTATGTTTCTTTTACAAATTTAGCCATTTAAATGGGTCGGAATGAATGAAAGGCTTTAAGTGAAAGCCTATAGAAGTCTTAGGGAATTTGCATGCCTGTTCGACGACTTATTTTTATAACATGGTCATATTAATTAATGAATCATTATTAATCTATGCCCACATCTTATGATAACCGAGGAAGATGAAGTGTCAAGTTAACAGCACTATAATTTTTTTAAGAACGACAGCCGTATATGTGGCACACGCGGCTGTGGTTGTGCACACTATATCTATCTTTGTGTTATACCACATTCCAGAATTCTATAATTGCCAAGTTATTTGCACATTTAAGATCTTAAGAAAACTCACGTTTTACATAAACTTTATTGTGTCATTATATTTTACATGATAAAGAATTAATAATAATAATATTATTATTATTATTATTATTATTATTATTATTATTATATACATGTATATATAATACAGAAAATACACTTATTTCCTATTAATGTAATACAATGAAAATATCGCAATACGTATCACAATACGTTTCCAAATATCGCAATATATTGCAATGTAACTTATGAAAAGTTCAAGGATTTATCAAGGGATAGAAGTCAGCTATCGGAATAGACCCCTTAAAGTCGAATCATCGTTCCGTCTATGTGACGATCCAGATGATCATTACATTCCAGATTGCACCAATGGATCCAGAGTGTAACTTTTATAGGGGACGGAATCTGTCCTTCAATTATTATCCATAGATAAATTAAAATACGGTAATACGGTTCAAATAACTTCTCTTGTTTCAAAACAGTATTGACTGACTCGTTGCTGCTATTTGTTACTTTGATATTTGATATTAATTAATTTATAATATATTATTAATTAATTAATTTGATATTTAAAAACGCATGCGAATCTTAATTACATGAAATATAATAGTCTATACAGGCCTAGATGATAACTTGTACAGTTTAACTTTAATGTATTTCTCCCAGATTAGTGGACTGTTGCTCCTTTGATGCTGCCTTGATAGTTAACAGAAGAATTCTCTTTTTCTTTTTTTTTTTACATTTTTTCAGTGTATTTCGGTGATGAGGGCGTCATCATGATGGTACGTCACTATGATGATGTCATTTACTCAGTTTAGCTCATGAAAGTTAAAGGCACATTCCTTGTTTACAAAATATTTAAAAAAATTGTTCTGATTTGATTTTAATAAAATCTTTAATTATAGAGTGGGTCATAGGCATAACCAGTAGTGATTCAATTCTGTGATGGATCGAAATGTTTTTGGAGATATTGTCCGGAAAGACAAACGAGACAGCTTGCATGAAGTACTTCGAATCTGACTGATCAGCATTTTACATTTACCGATCCGTCCCAAAATTATAGTATTTCTTTTCTTTTCCTTTCACAGAATGCTGTCTTTTCTAATCGCAAGAAATCTTATGCAATGGCGGGTAAACTCTGCCCAACATCAAACACAAGTCTATCATTTCGACTGTATGAAATTGGCCTTGAACAACATTGTTTACACGTTTGTCAATAGGTGGTCAATACTAATGATCTCCACCTATCCAAAGATAGAGATAATACGGTGAACTTTTGTTCGCAGGGGTTTCAAATATTTCAAAATTCGCGAAAACTGAATCATCGCTAAAAATAAATAAAACCTTCGTGAAAAAGAGGTCCCATGATTGAAGGCAAAGTTTAAAACTAAATTGACATTATGGATAAAACTAGATCGTGTAGGTTTAACGATTGATTTTTTAAATGATAACAGATCTCTCCAATTGTCAGCAATTAAAATTTTTTGTCAATAATATTTTGTGCACACAATATTTGATACAATTAATTGGCATAATAATTTTTATTCTCTGTGCATAGGGTTGTTTTGTATTGTGAGATTGCGAAAATGGAACTCTCGCAAAAATTTTTTTACGTAAAAATCGCGAAATCTTTACTCATCCACTGTATTTGATTTGGCATCTTCTCCTTCTTCTTATTATTATTGTTTTTGTTATTATTATTATCGTTATTATAATTATTATTCTGCCACTTTTTAAAAGTTTATTACCAAGGATCCGATGCACGTTTCTTTGTCCACTGTCCAGATACTGTGACCTAATTTCAGTGATCCTAGGATATTTTTACAAGGCCACAGGTCTAACAAAAGTGCGACTTTTTAGGGTTCTAAATGTCGTTTATCTCCTTATCTTTAAGAGTTACAGAAAAATGGAGAAATAGGTTTATTAAAATTTGGTTCCCAACATTCTTATGGCATTATTTTTTGTTGGAATTCAATCATGCAGAAAAAATGAAACAGGTGACTCGGGACTTTTAAATTAGCTCACATTCCCACAGAACCAATTAGACCATGAAACCAAGAAAGAACGATCAAATTTCATTTCTGTTTTGCAGAACCATAAAGCTTTCCAAACTTTTAGATATAAATAAAAAAATTCGTTATGCAAGAATAGCCAAAAGTGTTAATCTCTTTTACAGAACATAGAGCTTTCCAAACATTTAGGTATAAATAAAAAAAATACTTAAACAAGAATACCCCAAAGTGTTTATTTTTTAAAGAGGGGGTTGGGGATAGTTGCAGATCAGTGACTGTCGTATGTACATATTTCCAAATCGATCAAAAAGACACACTGCTTTTGTTTATTTGAAACATCCTGATCATATAGTTCTCACGGTTTAGTTAGGTGTAAAATTTCTATACACGCACGCTACACTTAATGACCCATACCCTGGGACATGTCGACGAGGTACTGGTGATGACGCAGCAACTTGAAATACAGTGAAGCTCTGTTGATTATGGTTAGAAGTCCATTACCTACACACCTCTCACAAAAGAGTATAAACCGATGTATACCAGGAGACGCGCTGTCTGCGCCGGTGCATCACGCACGACTGGATTTACGTAGCAACTTTATTCCTAGTGTACGTCACGCATTTTATTTTTATATTAACATCTTGACGCTGTGTTGAATTGTGTTATGAAAGGAAGAAGAAGAAAAAAACAAGATTAGTGTACTGGATCTTGGTACTGCTAAATACACACCGCCATATATAAATGCCCTAATATATGTATATACTTATTATATTTTTATTATTACTCTTACACATTTTTCAAAGTAACTTCTTTTATGTATAAAATTGAATACTTTGTTACCTGTTAGCACGCACAAGGTTTTTTTTCATTTTATAAGTACTGTTTTCATAAGACCTTGCGTATTGCATGTTATTGCGTATATTTGCGTATTATTATTATTATTATTATTATTATTATTATTACTACTACTAATACTATTATTACAACTACTACTGCTGCTACTGCTACTACTACTACTAAAACCACAACTATTAGTAAACGTTACCACCAGCTGCATATAAACAACTGTCCTCTCATGTATACAACTGAATGCTTCGTTAACAAGCACACGACATTATTCATTGTATGGGTATTGTTTGTATTTCTTCGTGCTATTTACACAGAATATGAATTCTGAGATCGCTGACTTCAAAGCATCTTCGCTACGGAAGCACGACATCACACAACACATTGTCTCAAAATGGTAATTTAAACCATTCACTCTAAAAAATGAATCCACTCAGGTAATACAATCAGGCGTTCGCTAGTGGAAAACTAATCACGACATAAACTCGTTGACTCGGGATTCCGCCATTACTACTGACTACCGCCATCATAGCCTTGAAGAGCGTCTCATGTTATTTAACCTAGTCACACAATCTTTTTTTATATATACATTTTTTGTGGAGGTACCCGCCTCCATTTTTAATGCTGACTTAACTAATTCTTAACTAAGTATGTACATCTGCAGAGTTTCCTACTTGACAGGGCGGTAGCACTCGCTTTCTATCATTTTTATATCCTAGTGTCACCCAGGCCCGGTGTCTACCGCACCTTCGGGTCATGGGTGTGTAATCATCCCTACTGCTGGGTCATAACACTGAGGAACCCCCCAAAGACGCACTCGTATGTGAGTGACACCGCCTTCCCATTAAGCCTGCAGAGCGCTCACCCTGGGCCGACCGTGAAAAACTTCACCACCTCGGCTGAGATTTGAACCCACAACCTCCCGGCTTTGAGTCCTGCGCTCTACCCCTGAGCCACAAATAAAGTTCATATGAAAAAAGTAACTTTGGGAAATGTTGAAAAACCCGCGAAATTAAACATCTGCTGATCAAATACATCAGAGTCCCCCCCCCCTCTCTCTCTCTCTCTCTCATAAGACCAATGCGTCTAATAAAGGACTTTTTAGGGAATTGGACTTGGAGTTAAGGATTCGAGCAATAAGGCCGAGCGTTCTCTAATCCAGTAAAATAAAAAAAAGTCACACTTGAAGACTTATGTACATGTAGTAACTACCAACAGAATACTACAAAATAATAACATTATTTATACCAAGCTTTGCAAAGCATCAGGAGCTATAAATGTAGTTAACCAATATAGCAAAAGCATGTGTGGAATATCACTTTAAAATGTGCATGTTTCATTTTAAATTACTCTTTCAGGATACTTGTATTGGACTCGGACTCGGACTTGGACTTGGTTTGCCTAGACACAGTATATGAGAAGGGCGACACACTCTGATTAAATTATCAAGTAGTAATCATTAGCAAGGATTAATTATATGTATCAAAAGTAAAAATATAAATATATCGTCTCACTCGGGTGATAGAAAACGACATCTTGCACGAGATTTCGTGATTAGGGACAATGTCAGAGCTTTGATATGAAATCTTCTAATTACTGCTGTAGCCTAATGTTCTTTATCCATTTCACGCTGCCGGTCACGCGTCACTATGAGTCTGGCAGTGAAGCGTGTTAACATCACGAGTAAAAACCCATATAAGCCCGGCTTAATGTGACACAGCGTGCAACATCCCAAGGAAAGACAACATGTCGCTGCTGAAAGGGAGATTTGGTTTTAGGCTGTGTTTAACCCTGTTGGTGGTTGGGGTTGTGTGCCGGTCGGTGGAAACGAGGCAAGGAGCAGAGGTCTTCAAGAGAAGCAAGAGAGATGCAGGTGATGGTAAGTCCTTAAGTCCTTATTATTATTTTAATATATATATATATATATATATACATATATATATATATATAGATAGATATATATATACATATATATATATATATATATATATATATATATATATATATTCTAAAGAAAGATGTTCTCGTGAGAGGCATACTAAGTATACGTCGTGACTGACAATCGTATATGTATACTTTTCTTCTTCAATGTTGTTATGAAAAAATTCAAAGGCAGATAGAATCTGATAAATGAGATACCTACACATATTTCCTCATGTTGTAGTGTTTTTGTAACAGAGATAAAAGAAATGAAAAATTGTTAAAAAAAAGATATATACGTAGTAAAAATGCAAACAAAAGCGGAGTTGTTATTCTCTCACGTGTCTCGTAATTAAGTTCTATTTTGTCAAGTATATACGATTTGTATGTATCGTTTCAGCTTTAGAGCTGATTGGTCGTAGAGGTGGCGGTGGAGGCGGTGGACCACGCGGCCCCGGAGGGAGGCCAGGAGGATCAGGAGGTGGAGGAAATCCTGGGGGAAATTCAAGACCAGGAAATCAAGGTGGCGGATGGGGAGGAAACCCAGGGGGAAATTCAAGACCAGGAAATCAAGGTGGTGGATGGGGAGGATACCCAGGGGGAAATTCAAGACCAGGTAATCAAGGTGGCGGATGGGGAGGGAATCCAGGGGGAAATTCAAGACCAGGAAATCAAGGTGGCGGATGGGGAGGAAATCCAGGGGGAAATTCAAGACCAGGAAATCAAGGTGGCGGATGGGGAGGAAATCCAGGGGGAAATTCAAGACCAGGAAATCAAGGTGGCGGATGGGGAGGTTATCCGGGGGGAAATCAAGGCGCAGGTGGTTTGGGAGGTCAAGGAGGAAATGGAAATCAAGGAGGTCAACCTAGTTCTGGATCGAGGCCAGGTCAAGGGGGTAACCAAAATCCAGGAGGGTCAACCCGAGGCGGAAATCAAGGGGGTAACGGAAATTCTGGAGGAACTCCGGGAGGTATTGAATAATTGTTATTAACTGTTTACATCATTACACATAATAATGTTTAGAGACATTCACACATCATCAATCACACATTATCAATCTTTGATAACATTCACATTCGTATTCGGGACCCAAAGTGATGGTCACCTATAAATATTATGTCGTCATGGTAATCAGAAGAGAAAACAGGTTGTATGTTGGAAGCGATATCAGAACACAAATACGAGGATACAATTCTTATTTGAGACTGAGCAGTTATTCACTCGAATATTAGTATTAACGTTAAAAAGGATTGAATTTATGTTAGTAATTATACTCTACGCTCTAGATGAACTTGTTCCAAAAGTTGTGCAATTTTCATTTTCAGCGTCTGGGTATTACCGATGGATAGAGTCGGGATGTTCAGTGACATGCGGTCAAGGTATAAACGTTAGACGACAGTTTTACTGCACGTATCTCGGTGCCTGTACCGCCCTGCGAACCCTTCGAACGAGATGCTTCGTCAACTGCTGTAAGTTTATACACATGTATATGTATACATATGATACTAGAATTTCTTAGTACCGCGGGTTCCACAGGCCTAGTATCCCCAGACTAAAGACCCCCCCCCCTTTAAGAATAGGTCCCCCATCTTGAGCAGCATATACTAACATTTCGCAAGCAACCAAGTTTTTTTTCCATCTATAAACTTAAGAAACAATATTTTTCCACAAAATATGGGAACATTCAAGGTCAAGGCCACTAAAAGGAGAGGTTATGATCCCAATTTATATATACCTCATCCCATAACCTATATCTATGTATATGATTAATATGTAAGATATCTGCCAATTAGTTTTTGACTTATAATGATCACAGTTCTATCAAGTGGCAATGATGGGGTATATCGCAAGGCGCAAAAAACAAGAAAAGAACACAAGTTGCGCCACCTGTCTTCCACAGAAGACAAAGCTATCCAAGTTCTTCGATCAATTTGATTTTTTAACCAATCGATTCTTCCCTTATTGAGATATTTATGATTTTATGATTTTTTATCATATATGGCAATCTTCAAGGTCAAAAACACTCTCATAGGAAAGGTCATGATCCCAATTTAAATATAAATCATTCCATAACCCATACCGATGTATAAGCATAATATGAAAGAAATCTGTCAATTAGTGTTTCACTTAAAATGCTCGAAGTACTGTTAAGTGGCATTGACGGGGGTATCAAACGGCACGATAACAAGAAAATGATAATAGGTGGCGTAACCAAATTCTGGAACATGACAACAGTATCAAGAATCTTTGGTGAAGTTGATTTTTGGATCAATCCTCAAAGGATTCCTTAAGATATTTAAGAATTGATTTTCTCCTAAAATGGACCTATTCAAGGTCATGGTAGGCTTCGTCCTCTTACCCATATCTATGCACAAATCAAGTTTTGTAAAGTTCCGTGAAATATTATTTGAGTTATCTCGTCTGAAAGAAATTTCTGCGGCGGCGGCGGCGCGACCGTGCCTGAACCATAGCATCCCGACTTTGTCTGGGATACAATAATAAAAATTGTATTGAAAACATATAAAATAGTCTGGTATTCATTATGGGTTGAAATATTTTCTTCGTTTCAAATACTTCACTGTTTTTATCCTTATGTTATGTGTCCAGCTTTATTGATTCGGATCCAGAGTCTAAACATAGGAACATGCAGTATTTATGTTCTCATTATCAGTTTATAAATAGAGAATGCAAAGCTATGCTGATTTCTCTATTTAAATGATGTAGTTTTTTTTGCTCGCGAGGGTTTCAAATATAAATATAGTTTCTCAATATTCGGATAAGGGAAGTTAAGAGGCTCCATCATGGAAAGTAAGTCAATGTGTAAAAGATTCATTTTATAAATAATACTATATCTTATATGTTACTTTTAAATCAAATATTGTTAGTTTAAATGATACCCTCTCATTCAAATTATCAGCCAGTAATTAACATTAATTTCTACTTGCTCGAATTTCCATTGGGCTTCTATCATGTTGATATGATTTTGCCCGAATATAATTAATTTATTTAATTATGGACATACTCTATGTATTTACGATCAGGTAGGTTCACGAAAAAGAAACACTCGCGATGTAAAGGGAAAAAAATGAAAATCGCGGAATTTTAACCTCAGTATCATACATTATGATATAACGTTCATGCCGTACCGGTACGATATTCCGATACATATATACCGCGCCGTATATGACCTGTACTTACCCATAACGTTATTCAGACAAGAGAACTGTTTTATAAAAGGCTGCTTTTTATAGTACAGTCACCTGTGTATTTTGGCATTCCCATAGATATGGCTTTCAGTTCACATGATTTTTGGAACAAGAATGAACAAAGAAAAAGATATTTAAGAAATATTATGTACACCCCTCATTTGTCTTACATGTAGACCACTTAGTGCATGGAAGGACACCATTGAGAAAAAAAAAAAAAAAAAAAAAAATAGCCTTGCGTGTCAGAATAGGAGAAAGTCCTAAGAGACTTGTATTCTGAGAGGCGTTCTTTGAATTCAAGTCCAACATGCTCCTGTTATAAATAGCATGTGTGCTTGTCGAATATGTCAACTTCCCTGAGTGCACCTGTTTTGATACATCCCTGCATTTTGAAAAAGAGAACCACTTTCTCTGTTTTACTTAACTTAGCATCCATGACAAAAATATCTTCATATAAATAAATTCATTTTTTTAATATACATGTAAGGCCTTTTAATGAATATTTCATTTATTACTTGATCCAATTAACATTAATTTTCGTGTAACGTTTTAATAGTATTTAAAAACTTGCTTTTCGAATTTTAAAAATTGCAAATGTACTTTATTTTAAGCAGTCAGTAAGAGTTAGCTTATAACAGTGAGTTATTATTAAAATCAACATAACAATTACCCAAAACTCTTTTCCTATCATGTTTCTTTTTGGCATGGATAACACTGAAATTTGACTTTTTGTTTCATTTATGTGTTTCAGTTATGAGCTATACATATAATGTCCAACTGGATTCGTTAGGTCCTTAAACCGTGCATGTGATTTCGTAACAAAACACAATTTCTTGAGAGCACCTTGAAGCTATAGATACATCGCTGCGTTTTGAAACAGAGATCCTATTATTTTTGCTAACTCAATATAAATGAAAAAGGGCATCTCACTGCTAATGCTTTAGGTTATTCCAGCAAAGCCTGCTTGAGACAAACCTTTTGTTGTCTCAATACCAATTCCACTATCTTAAAAAGTTTGCTTTAATATTAACGCATTATTTGACAGTTTGAATATGTCACGAACAGCCAACTTATTAACGCATTTTCAGAGTGTTAACTTGGCATCAGCCACTCAGCGCGGCTATCAGGAGCACAGGGGAAAGCGACTGTGATGCACGGAATCTCTTTCGCGTGAACAAGCCAGTCAAAACTACACTGACAACTGACCCCTACATCACGTATTTATATCAGATGACCATATGATGGCGCAATATATGACCATATAATGATACGATCATGAAGTATAATGCTAAATGAATTGATTTAAAGTTAATTTCATGGCCCTTCAAAATTTGACAAATGTCCCCTACACTTGGGATTTTCCGAAATCTCTTGTAACTGTCCTTATATATATTTATATAGTGAAATCTCGAAATAAAGAAACGACCGACGAGACCTCGAAAGAGTGGTCGCATTTCGAGATTGCCGTCTGAGTGAGGTCTGATATAAAGAACATAAAACAAAGAACAAAAATAATTGGGACCGTGAAAAAGAGGTCGTTATTTTGAGGTGGTCGCTAAACCTAGGTGTCGTTAAGCAAGGTTTCACTTTATATATATGTATATGTATATATATAAATGCATAACCTGAAAAAGTAGCCAGGTTGGGACGGGCCTCGATATGCTCTATGTGGGTCTTGTAAACATATACATAAACACATACACCATGGACATATAAAACAAAAACATATTCATTACTGTCATTCATTTCAGACCAACCACCTTACCCCGCCATCCCAACCCCTGCTCCCGGACCAGTTGACCCGCCAACCAATACACCAGCACCTACTGGTAACTGTGGTCGCCAGATGCTTGGTGGAAGCAGCTTTCAGAACATCATTGGGGGAACGGAGGCGACGCTGGGCGAATTTCCGTGGATGGCGCAGGTTCTTGACCAGGACAGTCAGATCTTCTGTGGCGGCAGCATAATTGGCAATAAATGGATCTTGACCGCTGCCCACTGTGTCCAGGGAAGCGGGTACACGTGAGTATTAAACTTACCACCAATGTCATCAAATAATTCGGATCGTGAATCGGTTTACTCTGTCCTCGCTAAGGCCTAATCCGCATCTATATCTAACATAGTCCGCTTGAAAGGTGGCCTGCATTAGTTCGGTTTAATTTTTAAAAATTAGTTTGATTTGATTTTAAAAGTCTGTTTCTAGTCTTTGTGAGGCCAGGATAACTATACATCTGATATAAATGAGTGCGCCTTACGGGGGTTTCTCGGTTTTAAGACCCTGCAATGGGGCCGATTACGCACCCAGGGCCTTCAGGTGCACGTCGCCGAGCCTGATTGACAATAGGTTATGAAATGAGAGGAAGCGTGTGTTACTGGCCTGTCACGACGAATTCCGTGATCGGTATGGAATTGTGCAGATGTACATATACTTAGTTAAGCTAGCATAAAAAGACAAGGCGGTTACGTCTTACATTTTTTTATAAAGTTTGTTTCCTCTATCAGAATTTATAGCATTTAACGTTTCTGAATATGTTCTTAACCTTTGGCAAAAAAAGTTAAACGCTCCTTATACTGTCACACTGCTAAAGACGGTTTTTCATAAGTAAATGTTTTTTGTCAAAAGGAACTTTTCTGTTGAAAAAATTCTGAATATATTTCTTTTTCTAGATGTAAAGGCAGCATGTGTTATAGAAAATATATCTAGCTTTTCTTAAGAAAAGATTTCTTATCATAACAAAGTTTTCTTTTTGCCTTTCTTTCAAGATATTATTTCTTGCCATAAAATATTTTTTTTCTGGTTGCAAGAAAAATAATCATATTAATAGACAAAATTATTATCACAGGAATAATTTTCATTGCAAACATAAGAAAAGTGTTCTTGTCTCAATCTCCAGAAAATTTTCTTGTCATAAGGTATTTTTTTATGCTTATAATATGGCTTTATTTTTTAATGTGCACCTTTTTTGTTTGCTATATCAACTGATCAACTGATCATTCCATTGTCATTTCAATATTTGTAGAAGGACACCAGAACAAGTCAACGTACGTGTCGGTACCAATATGTTGCAAGGGGGCACCCTACACAGAGTGCAGCGAATCCACGTCTATCCGGGCTTCCAAGAGTCGGAGCTTCCTAATGATATTGCATTATTGGAACTGGATTCGATTCTAGATCTGAACAACGGCATTATCAACTCTGTATGTCTGCCCAGAGCCAATACTCCGGACGGCATGACGTGTACAGCCACAGGATATGGAGCGACATCTACCGCAGGCAGTAAGTATAACTAGACAATACTTGCAGAGCGCGTACGTTACTTTTCAAGATTCATAACTTTGTATATGTCTTATATTTGGTAGATTTCACAATTAATTTAATTTTTGCTAAATGTATTTTTCTCATTAAGTCTACATTCGATCCGCCCTCCTTGTTAACTTCCGCTCCTGGATATATAAAACTATTTATATCTTTTTATTCTTGTTCTCCTGCTGATATCTCATCTTGTTTTTTAATGTTTACTCTCAGACTCCATTTAAAGATTCAAAATTCTAAAAAATAAACATGTTCACATGAAGATAAAATCAGTGCAACATTAAAGCAATAGCTGGGGGTGGTATTAGTGCAGCGATATACTCGAGCCCATACTATCCAGTGCAAAACAGAGTCCAGGTCGATTCGGGTCCGATTCCAACTCCAAATCCTGCAGGTTCGAGTCCAAGTACACCTTGTTCGAGTCAGAGTCATAAAGCACTCTAGGCCAAGTCGGAGTCCAATACAAATCTCCTTTTTAAAAGAAACTGAAACATGGATATTTGAAATTATAATTTGTGTTGTATGTTAATTTATACACAAACTTTTTATTTGAATGTATATTTCTCGATTAAGAGATAACTGGTAATATACATTTTTTTAATATTCTTTAAATATATTCGCACATTTTTACATAAACCCTAATCGTACATGTACTTGAAAAGCATTTTTTTTCTACTGGACTCGAGATGGAGTGGGCCTGATTTCTCGATTGCTTACCACCGAGTCCGAGTCCAAGTCTGAGTCCCGGACCCTTTAGTACAAGTCCGAGTCCAGAACCCTCGAGTACATGTGCGAGTCACTAAATCAGATGGACTTGATTTCAGATCCAGACTCGAGTGCAACCTCACTGTATTGGTGGCCTTGTCTGTTATTTTCTCTGATCATAAAGATGACAGCTATATTTTTTTCTGATTTACAGCGGGCGTCAGTAACGTGTTGAGAAAGGTGAGCCTAAGGGTGCGATCTGATAGCACCTGCTCCTACTATTATCGACAAGCATTCAATCAAGCTGCCATGATATGCGCAGGAACATCTCCCAGAACCAGCGGCACATTCAGGGTGAGTAGTGTTCAAGTAATATATAAGCCCATGACATTTTAGCGTGGATATTTAATACATTTAAAATATCAAAAACATCATACTTTTTATTTCTATTTGGGTTAGTAAAACATATTTGAGACCTAATCAGTTTAAATTATATTTTTTTTCATTATAAACAACAAACAAACATGATCCTACCATTTATCAAAGTCAAAGTCTCTTGAAAGATCCAATAATCTATTAAATATATTGTCATGAATATAAAATATATGCACATCTCTTATTGTACTTGGATCAGCAAAATATATTTTCATTGTATTAAATTGATAGGAAATGAGTGTCTCAGAGCTGCCATTTTCATACAATAGTTCTGTTAACTTGACACTTGATCTTTATGCATTTTCTCATTTATACTTTATTTCTCATTGACCAATAAGTAGACATTACCTAAAGTAGACATGCAAATTTCCTTTCATCGACCTTTGGTCTATTGAATATCAGTTATTCCTTAACAATTAATACTTAACGTCTATAGACACGGTGGCGGCTTTCACTTTAAGCTAGCCATTAATCCCAAACCATTTAGATGCTTAATTTGCAACAATAACATTACTTTTACAACAACAACAAATATTTAAGGCACGTGTATCAAATATTGATCAATATCGCCATATGCGAATCACCATATCACGATATATAGCGATAATATCGCCCACCCCTTATGTTCAACATTTTCCACTGCAGGGTGACTCAGGCGGTCCTTTGAACTGCCCGGCCGGGGACCGCTACTACGTCGTTGGCGTGACGTCATTCAGCGATTCAGCCAGGAATGCCCCGGATGTGTATGCGGACGTAGTAAATTTTGTTCCCTGGATCGAAACCATCATGTCAGCATATTAACGTCAACAAAGAAAGAGAACAATGGACTGCGTCAAGAGTGTAATTTTTCCAGAATGTCATAAAATAGATCTTTCTCATCATGCTAGTGACACCTGCCGGCGATCACTGGCACTGGGTGTTTGGGTCCAATATATTAAGATGAACCATATCATGTTTATTTTCTTTCAAAAATAAAAAAGTACCTAAATTTATGTTCAACGGAAAGCTTCGTATCGAAGTCTCTGGCATGTACCTAAGTTCAAATTAAGAAATAGGCACCACAGGCTCTTTTGACCGGAACCAAGAAGACAATCGTTACACGCAGTGCGTATGTTCGTGGAAACGGTCTATTTAGAAATATGTTCCAAATGAGCAATAAGTTGAGCAGACACGCACGTGCAGACACACACATAACCAAATAAACAAGCGCGCACACATATTATCCTCATGTGGCATACAGTGGGACCTGTAATAAAGACCACTTGTCCAAATGTATATTAAGACAATCTTTGAGTGAATCAAAGGCTTTCCTATTGGTAGACCAATCTAATAAGACCACCTGTAAACTAAGACCACTCGCAGCCAGTCTTACGGGAGGTCTGCCTATGCCATCATTAGTTCATCATGTTCAGTCAGATCGGTGGAAGGAGTTTAAGTTTACACACTAGTTAAACGGTCACGTGTACTACTCGTGGGGGGACTTACCTTTATTTACAACAATGACATGATACCACGTTTCTTTTAGGTAAACATATTTCAATAATGAAATTTATTCACCCTTTGAACTCGGGTAGTAAGCCTCCTCATAAGTAAGCAAGATAAAGTGCTGTGCGCTGCACGAGGTCTCTTAATCTCTTAATAAACCGTATGAGGACTTACAAACAACAGATACTATATATAGATGCTATATATATACAATGTATATATATATATAGTAAATGCTCGCATAACGACCACTCAATCTAACGACCTATTTTTCACGGTTCCCCTTGGCAGTCGTCATTTTATATTCGAAATTTTTATTTAAGTAATAATTTTAATATTCTTTATTCAATATTGTAGACACAGACAATAAAAAGGTGGCTCGCGAAACTTACCTGATCTGTGACTGTCAGGGGAAACAGTCTACATGTCATTGGCCATACTGTGCACATAGGATTTAAAGCAAATCCATAATGCCAAAAGTTCAAGAAGGATTTGTTCATATATCTTACATTAAAAAAAATATGTCTGGGTATTAAATGATTTTTTTTCACGTTGAGTTAATTTTTTGCTTGTGGCATGTGACTTACTCAGGAGAGCTGTTATGTTCAAAATAGACAAAACCCATCTCATGATATTGAAAATATAGATATGATGTCATTATTCTGATATCCAATTTGATATTCTGATTTTTTTTATTTTTCAGAATATGAGACTAATAAGCATTTATCCTTTACAAGTGTAGTCACACATGTGTTTTGAGTCTGAAATCTGATTGGCGGTATCCATTCAATATGTATATAAACGTCGGCTGCAGGCCAGCTGAACGTCAAATAATATTTATATGTATCGTAATGGTACAGCGATCTCTGTGTGCATATTTGCTGTTTTGTCATATTCGTCTCACTGATACTCATCAAATCAATAATATTGATAATACAGTTACTAATAGTTTTACATTTTAAACAAATTTCAAGAATTGACAAAATGACTTTATTATTACTTTGCTTATTACAGTCTTTGTACAGAAGATCGATGTTCACAGTGCCAAATAAATCAGAATTTGTTTAAATGTACTTTTGTTTTTTAATGACTTGTACGTGAGGGACGTATATATACCCAAACCCCACAGAGAGGGAGAGAGAGAGAGAATTCAGTATTAAGACGATTTAAAAAAAAAACAACACGTCAGCTTTCCTTCACACCTTGCAGCATACAAAAAAAATCTCAGTGTAAGGCCTAATGATTTCACACAAAGCGCACTCATGAGGGTTAGCACCCCTTCCTTCCAATCTGGTCAACATATGCATGGCATATGTATTTCAGACTTGAGTAATTCCCAATAAATATCAGGGTTTTTGGCGTCAAAATCTCTCTTTATTTACCAGAGAGAGAGAGAGAGAGATGGTGGGGGGGGGGGGGGGGGGGGGGGGGGGGAAGGTACCACCTAAACTAAAGCAGCGCGCAGCAAGTAAATGAAACACGTTTCTAAAAGTCTTACAACTAAACTCTGTCTTGAGAACGCGTAAATCATTCCCCAATGGTGTTTCAAATAACCAGAAAAAGGACAGAGTCGTCAAGAACTACGTAGTTACTCCACTGACTGTATTTATTTTCTGTTTTCAAGGTTTTCATGCATGAGCGATTGGAATCTGTCTCGCTCAGAAGTTCTCCCCATCTTCATCCTGTGTATATGAGATATGATCATTAGGAACCTGAGTGGAAAAAGTACCTGTAGTTGTACAGTTGTGTATGTGTATGTCATAAGGCCGTGCTCCTTTGGCTCACAAACAGTCAGCATCCCCATGCGTACGTAGTACGTATTATATTAGCCGTGACTATACTCGACCCAGTAGGGAATGATAATTTGGCTGGTAAGCCTACTTGCTACTAAGTGCCCAAATCATACCTATATATATATATATATATATATATATATATATATATATGTGTGTGTGTGTGTGTGTGTGTGTGTGTGTGTGTGTCGATATTTCATTCTAAGCGTTTGCTGACTTCGGTACGGAAGGGAGAAAATCTTGCTCCAGGCGTTATCAGTGAAGCAAAACATCAACACTTCGTGTCCGTACGTACCACGCAACCTCACAAATCAAGATTGTCCAAAACTCGATAAGGCGTTTTGTTTCTTCTGTGTTTCTTCATGCATAATTCTTCTCCTACTCATACACAGAAACCGAACAAAATATAAAACCTGTTAACTGGAGATATTAATCCCGTGTGCCGATATGGGTTTGCTGGTAAAAGTGTATTTTGCCAAAATGAGCTAACAACGTGAGATAATACACATTTTATTGACAAATGAATATATGAACATTTAGTGCTTTGTCTTATGACTCGCTCCTGAGCTGCAAAAGTGTGTTTTTTACATGGCCCAGAATATATAAGTTTCAGATTCTTCATCAAGAAATATTCAGGTGGTCACACAGTCTTCTGTGTTATAAAAATCAGAAACTTAGATGCCGTTGCATTGCAGATATACAGTTATGCAATACCTCAGTAGCCAACATTTTGAAATTTCTCAATTTTAGTAAAAGAAACAAATATTTGGGTTCAGCTAATTATAAGCTTTTAAACAATATTTAGTTTACCTAATCCCCCCAAAAAATGTTTGAACGAAACTTTTATTTGGAACATTGGGAACCGCACTATTTCTGACTGGATAACCATTGGCTCTTTTGACAGAGCAAGGTTGGATAAGCAATCACACAGATGATGATGATGATGATAATGATATTAAACTGATGATAACAAGGAAGAAGAAGGCGTCTAGAAATTGTAGGAGTACAGTGGTGTGTATATAATGTAAACAGCATAATCGTACATAATCAAGTTCATGAAATATAAATTGGCATCGATGGATATGATAGAATTAATCAATGGACTTGTTAGCTTACAATATCTGAGGGGGAAAAATCTGCGGAGACCCCCTTCCTCTCGTCATAACAAAAAGGAAAAAATCTCTCCGGTATATCAATGTTTTCTTCACTCCCATGCTATATATGATTAGTATATGAAATTATTGTTGCCTTGATTTTCAGCAATATATCCATAATCAACATTTATTTTTAACATTTAAGGGATAACATTTACTGCAATTCATTGAGGAAATTGACACGTGCAATATTCTAAATAAGGGAGATGTATTACTGAAAGATTATATGGCAGAACGATTATATGAAGAAAATATGGCAAAACTGCATTTAAACTGATTAGACCGAATAATCTCAATCTGTTATGTCTTTGATTTCCCTAAAAATAGAGGGGATATGTTTCCCTGAAACAAGATTCATGAAATTAATTTTCGTCTGAAAAAGGAATATATTCAGCAGTTAGTTGGAATGACAAAAAAAGTTTTATTTTTGCAGCAAAAAGTGATCTGACCTTAAGGCTGTTTTAAAATGAAGCCCTTTGCATGTGCAAATCGTTTGAATCTCTCCATCTTTCGATGCGGTTAGTATTTGCCGGTCCGCGTGTATGCCGAGAATGAAGATAGACATACGAACTACTGGAAACGGATGCGGTTCAGTTTTGCGGACACATAGAAATACAGCATTATAGATTGTCAAAACCACAATATTGCATGACTGATAAGTTATGACATCTGGTGTTAGATTTATTCATCATAGAATACAGCTCCACCGACAATGATTTTAATTCTACGTTGTTCCTTCAAGTAATGAGTTATTATGTTTTTTTCTTGGCGGGTTCCTTTGTTGGTTTGACTGATAGTTGCTTTACTGAAAACAAAAACTTTCAAGCGAAAGTAATGAATTTCTGTGGAGGGTTATTATAACACTCCAGGTTATATTGGTCACCAAAATATGTTTCCAGTTTAATGGATTCTTTTCTATTTAGGAATCTCTTGATCCTGGCAGCCTGTCAATGTATCTAAGTAAATTTGATGAGGGTATGGGAGGAGGAGTACATGTAGTTATGGAATGCCCAGTTGATTTTTGTCTCTTTCTTTAATCTCTGTCTTTCGTATTATCTGTCTCTGTCTCTCCCCCACTCTCTCCTTGTACTGATATATTATACAACATGAAAATAGACAGAAACCACATGAATTTTATATATATACAGTATTCTTTAATTAGAGATTCTTCAGAATATACAAACCTGGTTTTCTTGTCCCCAGAAATTGGTTTGGCTATACTTCAAGGGGGCCTGCCCCCATTTTGTTTCTTGGACCTCACGATCCCCATATAATACATGTATACACAAAAATGTATACTTTTACTTGCATACATCCTAACATTCCGCGCGTTAAAGATTCAAACACGTGTTGTATTGTAGTCGTGGCTGTGGTTGTATATATGCTAATTTAACCTTCATTGACTTACTTATCATATTTACAGCCGGGTGAGAGAAATGTCCCCTCAGTCAGGCCCGGAAAACTGTCGGTTCCCAAAGTTTATATTCAATAGCGTTTATCAAGACTTTGTGTCGTAGCTGATTAATCAAGGTGTTATTGTTGATCGTTTTATATGGATATCAGATATCTATATTTCTGTCTGTCTGTCTGTCTGTCTCTGTCTGTCTCTCTCTCTCTCTCTCTATATATATATATATATATTCATTTGAATGCCCAGAAAGAAATGTCCCATCCAAGGGGGATACCGGTATTCTCAATTGAACTTTGTCTGGTACAGCTATTCACTATCTTTTATGATCTGCAAGGGTCTTCTTTAACCAAGAGGTGTAGTAGTAAACATTTGTATAAACATCTGGCGAAGACTTGTCCGAAACCATAAATGACGTCACCCCATATTGCGTAAATCTGCCGTTTGTCTGACATACAAGCGGCCCACCGGAGTCACCCTGACAACAGAAAAAAAATATATATACATGTTTATACTAGATCGACATAGGGATCCAGGTCCGTAAAAAATGTTTGTAAACTGGAGTCATTTCCCGCCTTGTAACACCTGTGTTCGTTTGTGTGTCATTTTCCTTCCTCTTATTTCTTATATAACAGGTAATATATGTCAGTTTACATCGTCAAACTTTTATGAAATATAACTTATTTATTCTGCTATTCACATATCAGGTATGTTAAATTTACATTTAGCATATTAATTTAAATATTATAATATCTTATATCTAAGAAATAAACTTTCATCGGCCCCTATCAATGTCGCAAAACTATCACAGCGCGTATACCACCTTGTTCTCGTACCGTGCAAATGCACGCATGCATGGACTTTGTTTACTTACACACAGAAGCAAAACAACGTATAAAACCGGTGTAATGGAGAGAGTAAGGGAAGGTTTTGCCGGGCAACTTTTGTACTGGCTACTGGCTCAATCTATATATTTAGTCCCGAATCAACATGGGTTCAATAGATATCTAGACATCTGCATTTTAAGGAATGAAGACTCCACCATGAGAGGTGTCCCTTTTGTGGGATGCTTCCGTGTTTGCATTCACTTATTCTGCCCATATTCCCAGGTTCATTCGCGCATCAGAGACTACACATTTGTGAATATTCCCTAATGACATACCTAAATCCGGATGAAGTGTAGGATCCGCAATAAAACTAATAGATTCTTTATTGGTTCATTCGCGTAATGCCCTGAACATTTCATAAAATTCACTTCAAGAATGCGTGAGAATACATAATGAACAAATACACAAGCACAAATACGTGGACGAGAATGAAGACATACCCTCCTGGCGGAAGCAATAGGCCAATTGTCACTTTATATTGCGCCCATACCGTACATTTTATTAAGACAATAGATTTACCTTGTGAACGCCTTTTCTCCCCGGGTTTTCTCCGGCACATAACATACCAGGTCTGTATATAAAGGGATATTCTCTCTTACACGCTGCAGCAGAGAACACCCTTAACCTGACCTCTCGGAGGTAGGAACTTATACCTGAAAAGAAACATATTGTTCCGAGTTATAAAAGGCACATTGGTGCCACGAAATGGAACTACCATTGTCTACTTGATTACTAGCCCCTTTTGCGAAATTCCAATTTAATAAGTATATTTGCTAGATATAAATTTGGAAGATATCAAATTTAGCATGTAAAAACAGCATTTTGCGTCACCTTGAGGGATGTATCGATGTATTATTTTAAAAATTCAGAGGAAATGGAATGTTTCAACTACATATAGAACTTAGCATGTTAAAACTAGCATTTTGCGTCACCTCAAGGGATGTATCGATGCATTATTTAAAAAATTCAGGGAAATGGAATGTTTTAACTACATGCACTTAGTGTTTTATTCACAATCAGTCGATTAACTTTAAGCTATTGGGGTAATTGGCATGCTGAACAATCACAGGATCTTTGGGAATAGCATGATTTCAGACTTGGCCCGGGAGTCGGGCTTGAATACCATTTTTTACAGTTTATTAAAACATTCCGTCAGCGTCAGACTAGTCAGTCTCTCGGAGCTGGTTGCACCTTTCATTTAACAAACCAAAATAAAAAGTTGTGAATATAGCTCATATTTATACTACCATACAGCTACAATTAATACCATTACCTCGGCTACATGAGAACGAAGCATTAGTGCTTGTTTAATTTTCTGATCAGCACACCACTGTTATTCAGACGGAAAGAGTCACTGAGCGACATCACAGCTACTTACCTACCACCCCTTTCACCATTTGTGGGCTGACTCATGAACAAACCTATGTAAGAAGGCTGTCCTTGGGACTAGGGTTAGGGCTAGACTTCCCTTGAGCTCTAAAGCCTGATGGACATAGACATGTCCGCTATCCAGGCGGATATGCTTACTTCTAATATAGGAGTTAAATCTCTATGTCGAGCTAAGGATCTACAGTTAATCGATATAAGGGGAAATCGGTTGGTAGTACCCATCGTGATAGCTCTTTAACCATCACGTTTTCCAACGGACTGGCAGTATATGTTCCGGCTTAGTAATAACAAACATTCCTAAATCCGACAGATCTTTCCGCCATTTGGTCATTTAAAACTTAAATTATTATTTAATTTATACAATGTTAACAGCATATCAAGGTTATGCGAAAGGGATCTTATTAAGATTAAAACATTTACGTTTCTGAGGGTCCTTGACACCCCAACCAGTTGCGTAGCACCACTGGCCACCAGGGGGAGCTTGCTGTGGGAGACACACTGGCGCCACCTTTTTAGTGTACTCCAATTCTTCCTTCAACATAAGGAGAGCGAGGTCGTTGTCCAGGCTGCGCGAGGAGTACTGGGGATGGACGATGATCTTTCTGACGTAAAGTCGCTTTGTTTCATACCTCAGGTGAGCTCCCACACGCACTACCAAGTGTCTGACAGAAATCCTGGATTTAAAACGTTTCAAATGAATTCAATGCACAGCCTTCCTGTGTGGGTATATAATAATTAGGAAACTGACGGTTATACTTTATATAAAAATACATATTCTTGCTCATACAATATATATATATATATATATATTTATATATATATATATATATATATATTTATATATATATATATATATATATATATATATATATATATATATATATATATGGGTGGGTGGATGTGTATATATTCCGATTTTAATATTCTGTTGAATGTCCATAGAGAGAAATTATGGTTGATGCAAATGAACTTTGTACAATGATTTCTGATATAGAAACAAGGAGATTCAAATGAAATGAAAGAAAGTAAAGGCGAAAAAAGATAAGGATGAAATTGAACGAACGAAATCAAGATAAACAGTTTAAAATTGATATTAAAATATGAACGAAAAAAATTAGAGATAGTGATAAATAAGACCGATAAATAAGGATACCGACATAAAAACAGAAATGAAATGAAAACAAGAAAAACAGAATAAAAACATATAGAAAACAGCTAATTTAAAACGTCTAATTAAAACAGAACAAAGAAGTGACGCAGAAAGCGAAGAAATGCCAACGAGAAAGAAGCAAGAAGATTATATATAAAGGAGGAAACAATATGTTATCATGGAACATGTGTTATATGTCATATGTTTAACAATATTATATAAAACAAACATGAGGGACATACAATATAAAATACCTACCTGCTCTTCCTATAATACACGCAGTGCGCCGCAGTCATAATAAACTGCTTACTGATGATAGTACCCCCACAGCGAAAATCTGTCTTAGAATTCTTCAGTGTGAAAAGCCCGGCCTGCCACGGCCATTTATGAGCTTCAGCAACTGTTCCCCCTAAGATAGTGTGCTTGTCATCCTCCGATCCTTGTGCAATACCGCATCCCATATCTTGACTAGTATGCCTAGGGGCTGATATAAAATTAAATATTATATTGATTTAAGAAACATCCAAGCGTGTGAAAAAAAGTATGTTTGAATTTATAAATATTTTTTTACTATAATTAGCGTAATACCAAATCTATACCGCATATAATTAAGTAATAAAATGACTGATAACAAAAATAAAAATAAAATCTCAAATGCGAATTATTAACTAGAGCCAGGAATACTCGGTAAGTTAAAGAATGGTTATATGGTAAATGGTTATGGTTAAACCGCCCTTAAGGTTATACCGAGGATCCATTCCAGAGAATCTTCAACCGTTATAAAGGGCACTATAATAAATACAAATACTCGAAAATAACTGCGAGATTGTTAGATATCATTTGGTGGGATGCAATTGTGACACCCTTTATAAATAATACACAATAAATATATCATTTGTGATCTATCACTTAATTCATTAATTAATTGTCATTGCCTCCGCCAGCAGGGTAAGCGTTCATTCAATTTCGTGTGTGTGTGTGTGTGTTTGTTCACAAGATAACTCAGGAATCAGGGACGGAATCTCATGAAATTTTAGAGGTAAATGAAGAATTGATTAGATTTTGGAATGGATGCGGCACATGGTCCGGATTCAGGGACGTCATCAAAGAAATGTACAGAAATATATAAAAAAATGTAAAGTCATTTATGCACTAAGGACCCCCGAAATATGGGCCGAGTAAGTAAGAGCAAATACGGGTTTGGGAGCGTTTAACAATAGCAATCCCCACATGGTGGAGGCCTGCATTCCTTAAAATCCAGATTTCAATTCTTATTAATGTGGACATGTAACTACCTGGACAGGGCTTCGTTTTACACGGGCGTTCCCTGTAATCTGACCCTTGACACCTGGCTTCGCGGCAGGTTCTGTGGTATACCTTTACCCCTCCACCACATGTTACCGAGCAAGAGTACAGGGCGGTCCATGGCGACCACGAGCCTGAATATAAACAAGGTATCATATTTATATAGTAGATAACAAGGTCGGCTTTTACGGGAAAGCATAACCTACACCAGTCAGCGCCATCTAAGGATAATTATGCGAATTAAAGTTCTTACGTATGAAACATTGGGATTTATAATGTGTCATATTAATTCATTAGTGAACTGTACCGTACTTTGTTTTCAAATGTTCCTGTCCCATTATGAAATGATACAGAGTTTATAATCCATTCGGCAAGAAATTTGGTAAAATGCTAAAGAAAAACATACACACTTAACATGAAGCTTGACCTTGTAACATGAACGTTACCTTATTGACTTTGAATGCCTCGTCACAAAAAAAAATGTCATACATAATGCAATATGAAACTCGATTTGAACTTCTATAAATTTAATCTTCTCATTGAACAGAAAAGGTGTACTGAAGTTTAAGACCGCTGAAATGTTAACAGACCTTCGAGAGCGGTGTCTTCTACATCTGATGCCTGAAAGTACATTAAATATACGTTTACCTGAAAATATATACAAACAGGCTAAATTGTTCCTGTATTGTAAATTATCTAATTTCAACACTGCTACACTTTTTCTCTACAAAATAACAAAAAAATCACCTTTTAATCGATGGAACTGTTAGATTCTGGCACCTGCTGAACCCCATTTTGCGGCGACTGAATGTTCTCTCTCTAGATTTATCATAAGTGTAATTTATAAACTACCTCTCTGATTACATGAAACTTTGGATTTTTTAAACATTAACGGCTGTATAAAAACTGACATTACGATTATATAAAAATGCACTTGAAGAATATAAATCATTATTGCAAAATTAAAATCCATGGATTGCATCACGGATCCTACACTCCTCACACAGCGGTTATACACTGCAGTGGTGCCAGATCTCCTTTGTTTTAGCCGTTGCTCTGTGTAGCAAGATTCTCCAGATCTCACCACAAGGGCTCGCACAGTGTAAACAATTGTAATCATACCAATGAAAGCGTGGTATCGCACTATGCATCCAACGTCATGTTTTAAATCGGCGACACTCCGCTCTCGTTGCTCTGAATCTTGGCCCTCTGCTGGCCCTTGTACTGAGACCCCGAAAAAAAAAAATTGTCAAACAAAGCAGCGGATAAAACGAAGGAGACCTGATACGACTACAGTGTATAACTGCTGAGTGAGAATCTACACGGATTCCATGTGAACTAAAATAATGTTAGTTATATTAATCAGTACCAGTGGCTATACTCACCCGTTTATGTGAAGCGGTGGTTAGAAAGCTAGAAATAAACATAATTAATACATATTTGTACACTAAAATTATATATGTTTATTTTATGTATATAACATAACATATGTATAACGATAAATATATCTCAATAACGTTAAACTGTTTATATATATATATATATATATATATATATATATATATATAATCTAGCAATATTCTTCAGTACTCTCTGAATTAATGTTCAGATTGTTTAATATCTTTTGTCGATCACAAATAGAAAAACAAAGTATTTAATGACATAAACACACTATCATCATAAGTAATCCTTTCATTTATTTTTAGGTTGGTATGCAGCTTCATATTGGCGCATATATTAGCTTTACGGTATACTTTTTTTATACGTATAACGTTCATTTGTACTGTTTGGTGTAGCTCGTCTCACGTGAAAGAGAAAGGTGTCCTTAATCAGCTAGAACACAGCGATAATGTACTTACGTTCCCGGAGCATCAGTTGTGTTGGCGTTCGCCACCGAACCGAAGGTAAGATTCGTACATAAAATCGAGAATAGATGCGCCTTGACCAGCAAATACATCATTATTTTATACACTTAATGTGACCCCTTGCTGTGTTGATCTAATAAGTGGAAAAAATACGTGAAAAATTCGGAAAGATAATAGGAATTATCGGAGAAAGAAGTTTCTTTTGAGTCACGAGTCTCTTATACAGGATGTACACTGATGTGCTTTTACGGTCTAACACGTAATAAAATAATAACATGGAGGTAGGACTCCTAAATAAAGTGACCCACAGGCCCCCAAGCGTAAACAAAGTGTATGAGATAAATACGTACGTGGGTCTTTATGTTACGTGTCAAGGAACCGATGCATTAAATTGTGTACTAGTTTTGACTTTACATTTGTGTCACTCAAACGCTCTCATTCAAGCTCAGTTCTTAGCTATAAAAGACAGGACTATATGCGAAGTGGGGTTTTTACCTGAGAGGAGAAAACAGAGCTACATGATTGGTATAGCAAGATAATAAAACAGTGATAATTAGAACCAATTAAACAGTGCGCACGGCAGAGCTTAGGGGTGTCTAGGATAATACATAGGCATAAACTTTGTTTGTATTATAATCTGTGGTTTAAATCAAAAGGTAAAATCTTTGTTGTAAGAGTTAATTTTGTTCTTTTGAATCATAGAATAATGAATATTTTCCAAAAAGAGGGTTCTTAAAGAGAATATTTTTAATATTTTTTAATTGGTTAATTCTAGAAAAGCGAATGTCATTATTATATTTTTATACATTATGCATATATGTTTATATATATATATATATATATATATATATATATATATAAATATTTTGTTAAATATTCCTTCTCATATGGTATATATTTATATATATATATATATATATATATATATATATATATCAATATTTTGTTAAATATTCCTTCTCATATGGTTATAAAGAACAGACACATCCATTAATCTTGTATTAAAACAACAGTTTTACTACCTGTTATATATTATAATACAACAAGAAGGTTTCAGCTGACATATTTGCCTTGGCATCCGTATAATCAATAGTCTAGGCTTAATGCTATAGCTATAGCCATATAGGTTAGCAATAACTAAGTGACCAGGGTTGACGTTTGACATCCACAACTGAAGGAAGTAATAAATTGATCGGCGGATGGGTGAGTGGATGGAGGGAGGGAGAGAGGGAGAAAGGGGAATGGATAAATAGGGGGGGCATCAGTTGTGACGAACGGAATTACGAACGATCGAATGCATAACAATTGACCTTCTCGGTTAAATGGGAATTCTAGTATATTAGTTCTAAATCTAAGCAGTAATATGAGCAACTGGGCTTACCGGCATCAAGCTTTCCCTGGCGAATGTCGGTTAGGAGTAAGAGCTCCGAAATTAGAACATGTCTGTTACAATACAGTCTGTTTTCCTTAAAAAAAGTATTATGTGCACATATGTAGCACACCTTATCGAACAGAAACACCGTTTAACCACCGAGAAACCATTATATGATTATTAATGTAGGTATTTATTTTCCAATATTAGATATACTTTATCTGAAAATAAATAGCATTTAAGATAATGACTGGGTGAAGATGAGGAGGAGACTTAAATTATACCAAATTTTCTAAATTATTGCAATTTTTCCTGATCATTATAACTAATGGTTGGTACTCCCACTGAACGTTGTGTTCATATTCTGAGTTTTCACGGTCTATCTGTTGCGTTCGACACTAACCATCTTAGTGCCTGCACGTGTCAATATTATACGTCTTGACGGTATAGCACTGTAAATGCTGGGTTGTTGGTCGTGAACGGTATTCGGTTGTTACACACAACATGTAGAAAAATCACTGCAGTAAATTTGTTCCTTGGACCAAATGATCACAACAGGTGTAAAACAGAATCAGGATTATTACAATATACTTACAGGTAACTCTCTATTTTTTTACATATGTAGGTCCCAAACTTAAGTCCATACGCAATAAATGTTGGGACTCAAAATACAGCCTACTACTATAACAGGCCGGCTACCTCTCTCCCTGTGCGGTCTTGTTACTGGAGCGGATTGCGTTAATGTAACTGGTGTCGCCAAAGACAAAAAGTGAAAATTTACAATTGAATATATGTCGGGGAGAAAAAAATCCTTGTTAGGTCATTCTGGCTTTCAAGTAGAATGTGTTATAAATGTAATACGTGTTTGTGTTGCAGCGTAAATTATTCATTGTCTACCCTTTTTGTTTCCTCTAAAGGTACCTCACTGCGCATCATGGCTGCCGCTTGTCTGAATTTGTTCTGCTTAAAATTTCTCTTTCTGGGCCTGATAATGCTAGTTTCCATAACAACCGGAAATGACGTCACCACCACAACTTCCGCTCCGTTTGGTATATCAAGTCGCGAAGATGTTTATGGGGAAGCAAACACTGAAACATTACCACTGAATGGCATTACAAACAGGTCAGTTCTTGTTTTTTCCTGTTTACAATTTAATTACTGGATTAATCTTAAATTGTAGCAGCATGGAGATGACAGGCATTTTGTGTTATTACAAATATTAACAGTACGTCGCTATAATTTGCAAATTGCTAGAAAATATACAAAATATGCTCGAATGAAATTAATAAGAACTTTATATGCACTGTAAATTTACTTTGGTGATTCAGCCTCCCATCGGGGTTCAATCTATATGATACTTTTCATCTGTATATCATACAACTCCAATTTGTTGCTTTTCAATTAGGTCGTGTTTGAAAAGCCCTCAACTGTAAAATCTTGCTTTAACAGGCAAAACAGTGATATTTTGTTAAAACATTTTCATTATTTAAAATAAAGATTAAAGTGCATATTTGAAAAATCATATTGTCATAGTCCTCTATTTTTACTGTCACTTTAAAGTCATGGATTTTATAATATATAACATATATATTGCCCGTTATCACCACGTAGTCTCATAAAACAGACTGCCGCGCTGTAGAGTACTTCCATCTTATGAAAAAATATGACAGTCTTACCTTTATTTTTCAGAGGCGTGCAACTCAATATGGTGAGTGTTGCAGCTTTTTAAAACTTTATTTAGAAATAATTTACTAACAATAGTCATGCTCTATGCAGCAGTGATGTATTGATACTCTGATAAAAAAAGGAAGAGTTAATTCTA
The DNA here is from genome assembly GCA_026874595.1 of Sipunculus nudus. Lineage (NCBI taxonomy): Eukaryota > Metazoa > Annelida > Sipuncula > Golfingiida > Sipunculidae > Sipunculus > Sipunculus nudus. The sequence goes on along the minus strand of CM049318.1, from coordinate 52,109,954 downwards.
AAAGGAAAGGAAGGTCTAGATATATGTTTTAACTTTTTTCAGTATTCCTTTTTTTGTTATTATTTTGTTGCATTAATTTAGTGAAGTCTTAAAAAATAGAGTGAGTTTATCAGTCAGGTCATTTATACCTATCATCATAACAAATTTAATATTGTTATGTTAATCCCAAACAGACAGAGGAAGCCTCCGAGGAGGATCTTCGGAAAATGGTGAATTACCTGGGTAAGTTAGACTTTCTTGTTTACAAATTAAACATTGTTTTCTCTCACAATGAAATACCGCGGTGTCGTGTCTGGTACAATTGTACCCTATTTCCATTGTTACTCTGGGTTGGCCTATCCTTGCACAAAACACACCAATACAATGCCCATAATCACTTTGTGTATTTATATGTTTATATCTTTCTGTGATATGTTATCTCTCTTTCTCTCACTTTTTTTTCGCTCTTTCTCTCTCTCTCTCTATAAAGTGTGTATATAATATATATAATGAATTTATATAATATAATAAATCGATAATATATATGAATATACATAATTATACATTAGATATATAGATATTATATATATATATTATATATATTATATATATATTATATTATATATATATATATATATATAATTGCTTAAGAAAACACATACACATATAATAGACAGAGAGAAAAACAGACAGACTGACAGAGAGAGCATTGTTTAAGCATTTGTTCTATCACTTCTGTCAGAGATATTTTTTTGTAAATCTTTAAAAGACAATAGCCAAAAGAAAATGAAGCTCCTGTACTCCTTCATCAATTCATGTGAAGTTACATCCATTATTGAGTACTCACGCTCATGTGACTGCATGCTCAGTCAGTCACCCGACGCCACTTACTGGTGTACGGCCATGAGTCGTGATGTTGAGCTAACTGGAGCGTGACCACAAGACATAATCACTGTCAAAACACTAATGCAACAGCTACTAACAGTAAATGACTATGGTGACCCGTGCATACCCATTTCTTACTAAATCTCTCTAGGCGAGAGCTGCAAATAATAGCCAGATCGGTGTGTCTGTGTATTTAAAGGGTATCAAATATATTTCTTTTAGAAAATAATTGAAGCTATGATTAAATATTTTATGATTAAATGACTTTTTTTTAGTTCTTGAAAGTTTTGTTCGGTGGTTAAGGGTGACACTGTGAATATGTGAACATATTTCGAAATATTTCGTTCATTCTCCACCAGAGGGCGGAGAAGTACATTATAATGTGGCCTCTGACTACATGGCCATAAAATTTGTCTGAAGTCTGGCTTGATCCAGAAGTAAATTATTGTTTTGTTCGTTTGTTTGATAGTTTCCCCTAGATATCTGTATGATTCGTTCAGGCGTTGGATAGGATGGAGAGTAATTTGGTATAAACTTGGCTCAATTTATGCAAACGGCCTCCCAGACTTTTCATTCTCTAACTTTTTACTGTACATATGCAAAGAAAACCGCAAATGTGGGCGTCACTGAATTGGTATTTGCTGAATCTGTATCTACCCAGCCAATTAATTTTATCATTAACTAAATGACGTCATGTCGTCCTATTCCAAAGAAAAAAAAAACACATTAAAGACCTCTTTTTACAATTTTGCAACCTATTGAGCGTACTAATGTAACATTTCATTTACTGGGTGATTGTTAGTATTACGTTGTAATAATAAGAAGACAGTGAAAGGTTTCCTATATACAGTATAACCTATCGGAGAGACCACCTGTCTTATGCGGCCACCTTTCTATAAGGACCAGCTTTGAGGGAACCAAAGACATACGCATAAGTTACACTAACCTCTCTTATTAGACTATCTGTGAGTTATGACAATTTTTGGCCAGTCTCAAAAGTGACCTTATTACAAAGGTATCACTGTATTTGTTTTCCCAGTGCTGGCTCGACTATTAAGTCAAGGTGTTGTTGGAATACAGTGAGTGTACACTTGTATTTCAGCAAATATACATATTTACACTGCCAACAAGAACACATTAGCTTGCGTGTTATATATGTAAATATTTGATATGATTTAATGATAATAGATTTTTTACTTTTTATTTCAGAGGAGGTACTTTTCTCCAGCAAAATGAGAAAAAGGATCTGGAGAAAACCTGTCTCAGGTTTGAAAATCTTTTAAAGTCTACAAATATGTAAAGAGAGCAAAAAGAATCATGTACACGGAACCCGGTTTAGTTTAACACCATCGACAAATATCGCCATCTGGCGGGAAATATATATATATATATATATATATATATATATATATATATACTATAAACCGTGATGGGCGGTACCCTGAAAACTTGTTTTTATTCATGAGCTTAAAAAATATATAAAGTAGAGTCTCCTGGAAAAGGTCAAAGTATGAGCGATATCTGAGATATATAATAAAAGCCACCCTCATGGTCGGTGTGCTAACGGTTTTCCAGGCGATTTTAGTGCTGGAAACAATTATCTGTAATGCAAAAACTTATATATTCGCAGATTTGAACTTGATAACAAGCTCAAGGTCACCAGTCTTCGAATAACTAAATATATTGGTTAAAATATTTTTGTGTCAAATTTGGAGGACACGGCTAGATGCAGTATTTCAAAAGTGATGGGTTTCCTACATGTACTACATATTCGCATATTTGACCTTGAAGACCGAGCTCAAGGTCACCAGTCTTAAAAAATGTGTGATATCTTGATTTAAATAGTTTGTATATCAAATTTGATGAAAAGATATGCTGTACTTCATAAGTTATGTGTTTAACATAACTCCTGCTTATCCAAAGATTTGACCTTGAAAAGCACGGTCAAGGTCTTCAAACATTTCTGACATCTTGGTGGAAACAATCTGTCTGTCACAATTGAAGATTAATAATACGGCATACTTCCAAAGTTACGGGGTTCACAAAAATCTTACATCTCGGCAGATTTGACCTTGAAAGGCAAGGTCAAGGTTTCAGGTTTTCGAACTCTTTCGACAACTTTTCGTCTGACATCTTCAATTTGGATTAAAAAAATACATTTAGATCCACTTGAGAAACGCTGTCTTTGTTTGTTTTTCACCAAATAAAGAACTATGCAAGGTCATGGCCACTCATGGTAAAGGTCATGACCCCAATTTACATATACTTCATCCTATAACCCATATCTATGCATGTGCATAATATAAGGAAATCTGTCTTTTTTTATATTAATGCTCACAATACTGTAATGTTGCAATGGTTGGATTAAAAAGGGAACGAAAACAAGGAAAGAGCTATTCAAGGTCAAACTCTCTCACCTATTAAAGGTCACGACCCTATTTTAAATAAGCTTCGTCCTCTCATCCGTATCTATACATATGTCAAGTTTGATAAAGATCCGGCTGCGGTTGCGGAGGGACTGTGCTAAAACCATAGTATCCTCGACTTTGTCTGGGAATAACAATGATTCTTATAATTTGTGTTTTATATTTCAGGCAAATTACCAATATTGGATGACGAGTCTCTCGAACTTGCCATTGGGGACGGTAAGTACACGCATATTTATGAATATAAATTTATTCTAATTTATTAATTATTGGTTCATTGCGGTAATTTGTATAACACTTTATACATCTTTTGATCAGCATTTGCATAGAGTGAACATTTTCTTTCCATGAATAAGACCATTAAAGCCTATTGTTCCTACAACCTAATAGGCCACAATGACAGGTCAATACGAGAAGAGAAATAAAGTCGATTGAATAATATTAAAAATTAGGAAACGTTTTAAAATTTTAGCTCTTGTGGTATTAAGTAACTTACATGGGCTGAATGTTCACCATAGTTGAGTGAAAATTTAATAACAAAGTTCACAGAGAGCTGACGATGTACAAACCTGTGTCATTTGTTTCCCTAAAATAGTAGACCTGCTTAAGCATAAGAGCAACGGTATAATATGTTATCTATCTAATATAATCCATCTAATCTATATAATATAATCCATCTAATCTATCTAATATAATCTCATAATCTATCCAATATAATCTATCTAACCTATCTTATATAATCCACATAATCAATCTAATATAATCTTTTTAATCTATCTAATATAATCCATTTAATCTATCTAATATAATCTACATAATCTATCTAATATAATCTTTTTAATCTGCCTCATATAATCTATCTAACCAAGCTAATCTAATCTAATATAGTTTAATTTAAACTATCTATCTATATAGACTTTTATTTAGACATCGTTCTACACATCTATCCAGACCTCTATCTATCTAGACAGACATCTATCCCGACATCTGTCTATCTAGACATCTATACAGCCATCTATTTCTCTAGATATTTACCTATCTAGACATCTATACATTCATCATTCTATCTAGAAATCTATCTATAGAGTTATACATCTGGACATTTCAGTTCATGTTATCCATTGTGAAATACCAGGAAAAATGACACAATTAATGCCTTTCCCTATTTAACTGATATACGATTATTGAATGAAAATGTAATGAAACTTGGATAAAATTTATTTAGCTTTAGTATGTGTTGAACAGCTCTTTTCCAGTGTACATTTGAGGACGGGGACTGTTTCTACGATACGCGAAGGGAGATCACGTGGTTCCTGGCTAACGGACAACAGATCGCCCGCAGGTATTACATGGCCCCATCTGTGGACCATACATTACGGACACCCAGCGGTGAGTCATGCAAATCAGTCAGTTAAACACTCCACTTGTATTTAAATGATCAGTCAATTTATCAACCAATACATCTGTCAATATATTTTTGCTCCCAATAATTTTTTAAAATTTACAATTCATATATATATCTTAGACATTTCATTTATTATGAGTTGGTGAATTTCCTAGCATAAATACTTTCAATGTGCAGTTGATCTTTACTTCTGCCGGGAGAACATTCTTTCATCCCTGTTTGTGGTTTGGTTCACAACATAACTCACGCAATCATAAACGGAATCTCATGACAATTTAAGGACCTTTCGGGAATGGCCCAACGAAAAATAGATTCGATTTTAGTGTGGATCCTGCGCATGTTCTGGATTCAGGAGCGTCATCAAGAAACATTAGAAAATGTAAAGTGATTTATGCACGAATGAACCTGGGCATATAGACCGATTAAATGAAGGCAAACTTAGTTTTGGGAAAATAATACGATAGGGCCCCCACATGGCGGAGGCTTGTATTCCTTAGAGTGCAGATTTCTAGTTCTAAAATGTCTCATAAACACTCTTATTATGAAGGGAAAATTTTATAGGAAATGCTTTCCATATGCAGTTGGCCTTCATTTGTTTATATTTATAAGTGCTATGTTCAACAACCAGACCTAATACCTGTTACCGCGTATCCTCAGTTTCCATGTTTTTGACCTGTCTGTATGTGGTAGAGCCCTGCGCGGGCAGGAATTTAGAGCCCGCACATGGCCCGCAGAATGGACCTTAGGCCCGCAATCGCACCGTCCCGCATTTGGGAAAACCCACCCCGCATCTATAAAAAAATCGACTCGCATATTAAGCCTTTAGCCCGCAACCGCCCCGCATTTTTACCAAAAGCCTACCCACATTAAACCCGCAAATATACACAAGACATGACAAGAGACAAGCAAAAAGGTAGGCAACTAAAAATATGATTTATTTCATAAATATTTTATAATGAATGACCACCTTTTGTTAGCAGTTAGCGTTACCATGATTTGCTGATGGTATGACGTTTCCTGTTTCTTTCACTGTTATTTATTTTTTACTTTTAAAGGATTACCACTTTACAAAATACAATTATATACTGCCATATATGTAGCAATGTCAGTAACTGGGACACACTAATCAAATATTGCTTTTGTGTCCCCTTAAAATATTTAAAATAATTATAAATTCAACATATTCCGATATTTAGCTAACAACATATTATTAAAACATATTTTCCATATAAATGCAGCAATACTGAAATATAAAATAAAACTCAAGCATAAAACCATCAATTTCGATTCAGTATGTATGCCTAGAGTTACACTACTCGTCACTAGCTGCACTATACTTGTTCATCACAGTTCACACCTTTTATTTGACAAAAAGGTCAACCCTGTTCAGTGATGATCAGCTAATTAGCTGAAAGGGGAAGACTTTGGAACTTCAGAGAGAGTCATCCCTAGGTCATGGTTGTGTACACAAGAGTAGATATCAATTGAGCGCCATGCTCCGTATCTCATTCTTCAAAACTGGCCAGTACTCTTTGGCTCATGCATGATTAGCACACCCCAGTCTTTGTGAGTTATGTAAAGCTATACCAAGCTGGTGACAGTCTAAATATACAACACTATTCCCAGATACGTTTGTACAATATTCTGACCAGTGTCTTAAAACTCAGGGAATTTATATTTCACAAGTGCAATATAGTTATTCAGAGAATAGAATAACAAAAACGACATAAACAGACCTGCAGTGTTTTACATGTAAGTAAATGTAATCACAACTCGCTATATACCTGTTTACGGCCCGTAGAAACACGCACTAAAATATAATGTAACCCGCCCAGCCCCGCATGTCCCGATTTTTAGCCCGCCCCCGCCGGCCCCGTAGGTACATGTATTTTATTTTGGCCCGCTTCGCCTTACAAAATCCAAAAAAAAAAAATGTCAGCCCGCGGGGGCCCGCGCAGGGATCTAGTATGTGGACATACATATGGAGGTTAGTGTGTATATCTCTCCAGTATACACGCACACACATGTTCTCGAAGGACACATGTCCTTTCTATTAATTACCCTTTTCATATGTAAATTGAAAATTTACTGAATTTTCATTGAAATATAACATGTTATTCAAGGGTAATATCATAGTCAATCCACGATCGTCCCAATTTCGAATAGTCCTTCAAATTACTCTATTCCATATACCATGGAAGATATCATGGATACTTTATTGATACATGATCATTACAGGTTATTACATGTACGCCTCTGTTGGTAACACGCGATCCGGAGACATCGGCGTGATGGTCCTAAACCGTGCTGTCACGCCCTCTAGCGGCACCTCGCAGATATGTGCGGACTTCTGGTTTGTCGCAGACGGGTTGAACATCGGCTTGTATGGAATGACAGTGTACCAACAGGGGGATCCTCGAGCTACAATGGTGTGGTCACAGACCGGTAGGGGGCACTATACATTTCTCATAATTGTTTAAGGCGCTGTCACACTCTAGCGTATAGAGCCAGCGTATGAGGAACGTATGGGCTTTTTGGGCATACGCTGACATACGCTGAAACACGCTAGGGGTACGCTGGAATACGTTTCTAGTACGCCGGGGTACGTCGGTGTACGCTGATGTACGCTGACGGCCAAAAAATTTTCAGCGTAAGCCGACGTATGAATTTTACGCTCCTCATACGTTCCTCATACGCTGAACACGCTAGAGGAACGCTGAAGGTACGTTACTCATACGTCGAGTACGCTTCTCATACGTTGAAACTGAGTGGGCCAGGAAACCTAGCGTTAGAGGAGCGTATAATGAACGTGTGTCTGACGAATGGCTAACGTTATGATGGTAGTTCTAACGACAGTCTAACGTACTCAACTTATGCCTAACATGTTCTGAGCGTACAGCCAATTTATCCCATGCGTATTACATGCGTATTTCCAGCGTATGGGGGTATATAAAGTCTCACATTTCCAAATCTGTATCAGTTTGTACCAGCAGTTCAGAGATGGAGGTTGCTGTGCTGCAACATCACCAAGATTTGTTACAGTTGACAGTTGAGTATGCTAGACACAGAAGAAGGCGTAGAATGAGACGTGCAATCTGGGTGAACCCTTGGATTGAAAGCCGGTGTCAATTTGGCCTTTATGACCAGCTTATGGTTAAATTGAGAAATGAAGATCAGAGAGCCTCCAGAAATGTATGATGAACTGCTGGACAGGGTTGGTCCCAACATCACCAGGCAACATACTAGATACAGGGAACCCCTGGAGCCTGGACTGAAGCTTGCATTGAATCTGCGGCATCTTGCATCTGGAAGCAGTTATTCCACAATGCAGTATGGGTGGCGTGTCCCCCATAACACACAGTCAGTGATTGTCCGCCAGGTATGCCAAGCCATCGTTGACGAGTACTTGCCTGAAGTCATGACCTGCCCCACTACTCCAGAGGAATGGCGTCGCATATCTGATAAATTCCTGCAGAAGTGGAACTTCCCCCATGCCTGTGGTGCACTAGATGGAAAGCACATTGCTTGCAAGTGTCCCCCCAAGAGCGGATCCCAGTATTACAACTATAAGGGCTTTTACTCCATTGTATTGATGGCCCTTGTAGACGCAGACTACAAATTCATCTGGGCGGACGTGGGCAGTACAGGCTGTGCATCTGATGCTCAAAACTGCAACAACTCTGAGCTGAAAGAACTGGTAGAAGATGGAGTCCTTGGATTGCCTGAGCCAGATCCTCTACCCCATGACAACCAGGATGTACCTTATTTGTACTCCGCGAGACGACGATGAAGCCATACAGCCAACGTGGTCTTAACAATGAAGAGAGGATCTTCAACTACAGGATTTCCCGGGCCACACGAGTAGTTGAAAATGCTTTTGGCATCCTGGCCAACCGGTTTCAAGTGCTACTGACTACCATGCAACATAGGCCCTCCACCGTGAAGCTGATCGTCAAAGCCTGCATGGTGTTGCATAACTTGATGAGGATCCGCTACCCTGGTATGCAGAAACAGCAGCTTGACCGTCCGGAAAACCAGAATGGTGATTTCGTCCCTGGAGCCTGGAGGCATGTCAAGAACTTGGAAGACACACATACAGTTGTTGCCAGTAATACAGCCACGAAGGGAAGAAGCTGAGAAATCTCCTGAAGCACAGAGTGAATTCCGAGGCAGGTTCCGTCCCATGGCAACAGCAGATGATTTAGAGTGTCAAAGAAATGAACGGTTATCAACCCACATGCAACACCAGAATAAACTGTATTATGTAAAGTGTATAGCTTAAAAGGTCCATTTCACAAGAAAATGTAATGTATATTTGCTGAAATGTCATTAAAGATTGTCATGAAACTGTATATTTCTTGTTTATTATATGTATTTATTACTGTAAGAGTTTAATGGTAGTTAACTATATAATGTACAAGTATGTTCTGACAAATAAAACCAAATGTTTACATAAATAAACGTGTATCGACTTTAAACATTATAATGGCCCCCTCCCATGGCATAGCTGTCTTAATTAAAGGTCATGATTGCTGTATGATACCCCCCCCCCTTCACTAAACACATTGGTTGGGAAGTTTTTTATCATATTTATTATTAGGCACAACATGGGGACCACTGTTTCATGTATTCTTAATGTTCAATACCAAAATTGGCCACCATTGGGTAGCTCCGCACACAAAGTGTGTGTAGTAAGTATTATGAAAAAAATTAGTTTGAAAAAAACAAAACAAAACTGGCCACCATTTGGTCGCTCCGATTCACTTAATTCTAAGACATAACAGAAACATGTAAGTACAATTAAACATTTATTTAAATCAACAATCACTCACTAAAATCACAGTTCACAGTTCACTTGACAGTTCATTTTCCACAGCCACAGCCCTGGCATTCACTGACTGCTTTGTTGTGAAGGTGGTGTGTTAATGTAATCGTCCACCACGTCAGAGGGTGATGCCAGCATGGCACTGAATCCGTTGGGAATGCTGGGCAGGCTCTGGTCAAAGATGCCGGGACTTGGCTGGCTTGATGATGGCTTTGGGCTGTGGCGGTGGAGAATGGATATGCGAGCATGACTTGACTGCTGTGGCTGACTTGACTGCTGTGGCTGACCTGACTGCTGTGGCTGGCTTGACTGGGGCTGCTGCTGACTTGACTGCGGCTGCTGACTTAGCTGCTGCTGCTGCTGCAGGTGAAGACTAGGCTGGTGGTGGTGAAGACTAGGCTGCTGCAGGTGAAGACTAGGCTGGTGGTGGTGAAGACTAGGCTGCTGCTGGTGAAGACTTGGCTGCTGCTGGTGAAGACTTGGCTGCTGCTGTTGATGCACTGTGGCAGGAGGTGGCATCTGCTGGTACTGGTAAAACTGTCCATGTCCCCACAGAGGCTGAGTCCCCCCACATATGACCATGGTACTGCTCAACTGACCCAAACGACGGAGCAGAACTTGGCCGGTGTGGAGGCTGTTGCGCAGGTGCAAGCACAGGTGCAGGTCCAGGTGCAGGAGCAGTGGCAGTGGCAGCTGGCAGGTCTTCATTATCACTGTCTTCCATCAGCTCAGACAGCAGCCGGTTGTTGCTGGACCTTGCCTTCTTGTAGCTGGCCTTGGGCATGGTCATCAGACTGTCCCTGACATAGTTGGCAAAGCCTGCCTGGCTGTCAATGGCTGCTGCTGAGCTTTGGTGAAGTCCTTGAGAATGCTGCCAGACTCTGCCACTCTCTTCTTAAGGGATTGAAGAATCTCTCTCTCAACATCCTTCTGCCTCTTTCTGCCAGTTGAGGAGGTTGAAGATTGGGTACCAGCAGCAGCAGCCTCATCTTGCCCCACTTGCAGCTCAGCACATGCAGTCTCAGCAGCCTCCAAGTCTGCCCTGTGCTGCTGGATAATTTGCTTCACCTACAAAAACAGAACAATAAAACATCATAAGTATAATTCAGTCAATGGCATAGCACAAAACCTGAAAGTAAAAGACATATTAAAACATAATATGTACCTGAAAAAGAAGTCATGTTATAGCACATAAAATATGAAAAAAGGTAAATTATTGTACTTACACTTTGAATTGGCTCTGGTCTGTGGCGGGTCACTCCTTTCAGGAAGGCAAACTTGGTGTAGATCCAATCCTCGCTGTGCGTGAAGATCACACCAGGATCCCCACTCTTTTTCTTGTCAAGGCGTGTGTTGGTGTCTCTCAGTTATCTGAACCACCCCTGCAGAGTTTCAGAAGTCCTGTCCATTAATTCAGCCTGTTCCTGCCATAACCTTTCTTTCTTGTCCTTCCTCCTATAGTCAGTCAATTTCACATTCCAGAGAATTCGATTATCTCTGATAAAGTCCAACATCTGGTCCTCCTCAGCAAAATTCAAACTGAATTCACTCTTCTTGGCCATCTGCTTCTTCTTTTTGTGTTTGGAGGATGTGGAGGCAGCCCTGGAGGAATGTGAGGATGCTGGAGAAGATTCCCTGGAGTCTTCCCGGGGAATAGGGGAGACTGACACTGCATCTGCGGTATCACCACCAGTATCTTCTGAAGGACCAGCTTGCTGAGGAGGAAGGATGACATCTGGCTCAGGATAAGGATCGACAGCAGCAGCAGCAGGAGCAGGAGCAGATGCAGGTGCAGTTTGGGGTGCAGGCCCAGGTGCAGGTGGAGAAGGAGGAGGAACATCAGCTGGCTTGACTTTCTCGGGAAGGCGTTTTTCATCTTGACAGCTTGAAGTCTACTGGCGGAATGACGAAATTCGCGCGATGCCACCTTTTATACCCCCCCCCCCCCCGCTGTGTACGCTCCTCATACGTTAGGCTGACGTTCCGCATACGTTTCTCATACGTCGGAGGTACGCTGATATACGTTACTCATACGTCGGTATACATCCAACTCAAATACACATCACATCACATATGCTTACATACGCCGTTCCTCATACGCTTGCTCTACACGCTAGAGTGTGACAGCGCCTTAAGTAACCTGGGCGCATACTTATGTAACATTTAACACCATTGAGCCTCACTTAATAATAAAGTTACAGCTGTTAAACGTTCCTTGTGGTTTATGTTTGTGGGTACTGGACTTTCTCACAAGTAGAAAGCAGAATGTAAGGGTTAGTAATAGCAGTTCTATGACTGAATACAGAGGCCCCGCAAGGATGCGTGCTTCCCCCTTTTCCTTTCATAAACTATATCAATGATTTCCATGCTACACAACAAGGATGTCTAAATTTGTAATAAGCAGATGATACCGTAGTTGTTGGACTAAGTTTAGTTGTGATGAAAATAAATATCGAAAGGAAATTGGACAAGAAGTATAAGTTGGTGCAGAAATGATCATTTGTAACTAAATCCTTCAAAAACAAAGGAATTGATAATTGATTTTAGACAAAGACCGACCTGTCAATATCAGGTATATGTAAATGGAACAGAGGTAGACATTGCACAACAGTATAAATACTAAAGGAAAGTATAAGATGACAGGCTTAAATGGGATAATAATGTTAATATAGTATACTGTAAAAGGCAGCAGCGTTTATACTTTCTAAGGAAACTGAAATCGTTCATAATGGATAGAGAACTACTTGGTTTAATCTGTTCTTCGATGCTCCAGAGTGTCATATCGTATGCTTTGATATGCTGGTTGGGAAATCTGATCATTAATCTGAACAAAAAGAAAATTGAACGAATAAGGAAAATAGCAGTAAAAGTTATTGGTCTTAATCAGAGGACATAAATATTATTTATTAAATAAAGTTATGAATATGATGAAAAAAAGTTAGTAAAGGCTTGCTCACATATTATGTTGTCTTGCTAAAATGAGGCCGAAGGCTCCAGTCTCTGAAATGCAGAACAAACAGGTACTCCAATTCATTTGTACCGATGGCGATCAGATTGGTTAATGCATAGATAAATCAAAATATAATATTACTACTTCATATTTTTGTAATTCTTTCCATTATTTTTATATACGGTGTCTTTGTTTTTACTCAGCACTATGGCTTAAATATGATATCACCCGCAAAGCCTATTTTTGTATTGATATGGAATAAATCTCGTATCTTGTATTCCGGGTGATGAAGAACATGGTTACAAACAAACACAATGCCTCAAATTGGATTAAAAATAATCTGTTGCCAGGTGCAGGCCAATGAGGCCATTGGCAAAATGTACCATGATGCGTCCAACCCTTTGCCAATAAGAGATGTCAATCTTCAAGAAGATCATTTATGCCCTTTTGGAAGGTCAAGAGCTTCTACATCCTTGCCTAATTCTTCGAATGGATGTCATTATATCTAATCTCAAAGGGTTCTATGTTATTACTAAGGAATTAATTAATAAGTTTATTATTGAGCAGACAAATCAAATTATTTGTGTTGATTAATTGCTATATATATATATATATATATATATATATATATATAGAGAGAGAGAGAGAGAGAGAGAGAGAGAGAGAGCAATCAAATTAAATGACTACGTGATTGGATTGGCTTCAAGTAAACAATAAACTTTACTTATTTTACATGGATTGTACAACTAGCTGAAGTAGTCTGTAGATGTGGAACAAATCGGGGAACCCGGAGAACACCTTACAGGAGACATGCTGCAACACCAGTTGGCTGTCCTGGCCATAGTATGATTTAATTTGCCTATGCTTTTTTGTGTTTGAAGGAAGCAAAGGAAGCTACTGGTGGAACGCTAAAGTGACGTTTCCAGTTCGAGGAAATGTTCCGCTGATTATTACGTTTGGAGTCAGGCAGCCCAGGAGGAATGGCCGAGGGGGTGTCGGGATTGATGACGTCACATTAATAGAAGGCTCGTGTCCGCAGGGTACTAAACTTATTTTTTAAAGTTTTCATTACGACACAAGTAAGACACTCTCACATACACTGAGTACGTTGGAATAACGATCCTCCATATGTTAAAGTAACGTTTGCTCAGCTTTAATATATACTTATACCTGTGTCAGAATATATATCGGCGTGTATATTCTAATCGGTATATAACCTATTATAATCCCTGAATATATCACAGAGAAAATCATCCCAGATAAAGATGAAAAGGGATAAAAATGCTTATTGACTATCCCACAAATATATATTTTTTTACATCTGCAGGAAAATAAAGAATTCAAAATAAATACCCACGTGTTTCCACCATTAATATCATGAAATTTGTGAAATGAAAAATGGTTCATAGGCATGTTTACTCTCCCTAATTTATTAATAAGATTTTGGTGCCCATTCGCCTACCTTTTGAAAAAGAATGTGTGATTTCTGGCTTGCCCCGTCTTTATATAAATGATCTAAGGGTAATTTTGGTTCTGAAAAGTTCTTGTAAGGCCATCGTGAAGGGTAAAAAAATGTTTATCAACAACATGTTTGTACACACAACAATGTTGACAAACGGTAAAACATGTAACCTAAGGTGGTAGGTGGCATATATGCGGAGGTAGAAAGGCAAAGTTCTGGCTTATCTGATTTTCTGCCAGATGTTCTTGTTGAATTTGTTTTGATTATTTTGGCGGACCCCAACATATTAAGACCATGTTGATATAAAAAAAACAAGCAGCCTGTGTGCGGTGATATCCACTTTTTCTGGCAATTTAGTTTATAAAAGTCAGATAGGTGACTAGGCCTCTTTAAGGAAACTCTTGTGCGGCATATCAACCAATAAAAGCAGGCTTTCGTTGATATAAAGAGTCCGATATCTTTTTCTTATAAATCATAAAACGTCATATATGATTTACAGGGTCTGATGTGAGTCAATGGGGAGCGTGGCAGGAGTGGGCGCAGTGCACGACTACATGTGGTAATGGCGTTAGAATAAGACGACGCACCTGTGATAAGACGAACTGTGTCGGCCTTGGTGTGGAGGTTTACGGATGTACCATTCAACCATGTAACGATACAGACCCGGTAGACGGCTGGCAGAACTGGGGTCCGTGTTCAGTGCCCTGCGGTAACGGGTTTAGAAGCCGCTTGAGAAACTGTTCACGTGTTGATTGCACACGAAACGTAACGGAAATTCAACAATGTTCCAATGGAGGATGCTCCCCAAGCGCGTGGTCGGAGTGGAATATGTGCAGCGTGTCATGCGGACAGGGGTACCAATCGCGAACTTTAGCTTGCACTGGCAACAGTTGTACGTCTCTACGTCAAACAAAATCATGCTACCCGAGAGTGTGTGGTTCTGGACCAAGCGTGGGGATATGGCAGCCCTGGAGTACATGTTCAGTTTCCTGCGGCGGGGGGTTCCGAAGCAGATCCAAACTCTGCCCCGATAACGGAGAATGCCCGGGAGCTAGGATAGAGACAGGGGTTTGTAGACAGGAAAGCTGCTCTCAGGAGTGGAGCCAGTGGTTAACGTGGAGTTCATGCTCCACGCCGTGTGGTGACGGGTTCGAAACAAGGACGAGGTCTTGTGGTGGAAACAACTGCTTTGGGTCTGGGTATCAAACACGTGGGTGTTACATCAGAGATTGTATCGGGCGGTGGAGAGACTGGGCAGAATGGACCGCATGCTCTGTTACTTGCGGATCTGGTTCCCGACAGAGGACACGCGCGTGCGATGGTCCAACTTGCGAAGGCTCCTCATTCCAGACGATCATTTGCAATGTGGAGAAATGCAAAGGCCGCTGGAGCAACTGGGAGAGTTGGACGCCGTGCTCAAGCTCTTGCAGTCTCGGTTTCCGAATTAGAAGGCGTGTGTGTGAGGCGGGCTATTGCGAAGGGCCGCTGGCTGTATCCCAGATTTGTAACCTTGGGGCTTGTCCCGCGTTGTGGGGACAGTGGTCGGCTTGGGACTCCTGTACGGCGACATGCGGATCCGGATTCAGGTACCGTCGGCGAAGCTGTGGCGGGGAGGGTTGCATTGGTCGTACGGCGGAAGGAGAATATTGTAACAGGCACGACTGTCATGGTTCCTGGAGAATATGGGGACCTTGGGCAAACTGTCCCGTAACCTGTGGACAAGGGGTTGTGCTGAGGAAACGCACCTGCGTCGGCGTTGGGTGTCCTGGGTCAGATCAAGATACACAGTTTTGCATTAAACCAGATTGTCCTGGCAGTTATGGAGAATGGTCTCCTTGGGGAGCCTGCTCGGTCAGCTGTGGTACCGGCACCCGTACAAGAAAACGACCGTGCAGCGGTCAACCCTGCTCCGGTGTATCAGCGGAAAGAGAAAGTTGCCATGAAGGAGAATGTGAAGGTATGTGTACACAAACATTTGAAAAATCATTTGATATTGCACGGGGAAAGGCAACTGGATTTATAAAACGAACAATACAATCTGTCCCATATAATTATTTTTTTTGTAAACGTCCTATTCAAGGATATTTTTTTATTGATTGAAACCAACCCTACTCCATGGCTGAACATGCATACGCAAAAGTTAAGTCGTGACCAAAGTCATCCCGAAAAAAAGCACTGCGATGGCCATATATCCTGTTGTATCGATATTGCTTTGCACAGTCGATAAGCTTAACATTAAGCTGCGAGTATATAATTATATCCGCCAAAGCAGAGTTTTGCGGATACTATGTTTTCAGCCCACCGCCGCCGCCGCCGCGTAGGTGTCCGAAGAACTCCTCCGTAACCGCTGGCCGGAATTTTACGAAATCCGGGATTATGTTCGGGTCACATGTGAACTGCTGCGCCCCGATTTTGTTTTGACCTCTGACCTTTCCTTTGCGCTCTGCGTCCATCTGTGCGTCTGTGTTCACACATAGAACTCCCATATCTCTGGACTCGTTTGACCAATTGGGCTGAAATTTTACATGTGCATCATCTTGGATAGTTTTTCCATTTTTGTGACAGGTGGCGCCATACCTCCCCGTTTATGCACATGACAACCATGCTATTATCTCAGGACTGGTTTGATATATCAGCCTGAAATTTTGCATGTGTATTGGTCTAACATAGCCCTTTATTATATCAAAAACTGGTGGCCGCTCCTGCAACTGTTTTTGCACAGCCTCCATCCGTTTGTCTGCCTTTGGATAAAAATCATGCATATCTCTGGAGTGGCTGGACTTATTTACATGAAATTTTGCACTTGTATACATCTTGGATAGATTTTTGTTGTTGTTGATATGACAGGTGGCGCCATCTACCTATGCGTTTGCACTGCAGACACCCATGCTGATATATCAGGACTCGTTTGACCGATCAGGCTGAAATGTTGAATGTTTATAGATCAAATGTGGAATCGCCACCTGCAAAAGTTTTTGCACAGTGTCCATCTTTCTGTCTGCCTTGGGATAAAATCATGCATATCTCTGCAATGCAATGATTTATCTACCTGAAATTTGGCATGAAGAAATATCTAGGATAGATTTCTTGTGAAGTTTGCTCTCTGTCTCTCTCGCTCTCTCACTCACTTCCAATTTCTCTCTCTCTCTCTGTCTCTCTTGCTCTCTTACTCACTTGCTGTCTCGCTTGCTCTCTCTCTCTCTCTCTCTCTCTCTCTCTCTCTCTCTCTCTCTCCAGGTAATTCAGCCTTTACATCATAACAATACCACACCAACTAATCTATATCTCTCATGTAATATGTCATCTACCACACAAGGTTTTCCAATTACCTCTGTATCCTATCACCACTTCACCTGTACCTCTCTGATTTAGGCGGATACACGTAGTCGTTTGTCAACTACCCGTATTCTAGTTAATACAATACATTTGAATGTATAAAGTGTAATTCGAATCTCGGTGTTAGACGCAGTTATTTCCTGTCAATCGCTGTCCATCACATTACCCGAGTTTATGGTCAGTAATTTAACATACATTCAAGGAATTTACTGTATATAAAATCTCTTCAGCACATTGTGAATGTTGTTTGATGTAACGGTTGTTCTGGTTTATTGAAATAACATTGTACTCTCAGGCTGTGACGCGTTGTTAAAAATAACGAAAATATATTCCCCAGATTACCTGTGTGATTCTCAAAATAAACTTGTTTTACAACTTTGTCATCTCAGCAGACACAACATGTCAGACTGAAAAAATTAGTCAAGCGTGGCATGCTTGCTTACGTTAGTGTCATATCGGTAATTTTAGCTTCCGAATTGGTGGCATGTGGGTCGTCCGGGCAACAGATATACAAAGCTTCCGGCACCATCAAGTCCCCCAACTTCGGCCCGGGACAGACTTACCCTAAAAACGCAAAATGTTCATGGCTGATTTCTCTACCAGATAAACAGGTAAATAAAAAAAACCCGGTTTTGATATGCCGGAAGATGGCCCATAAAAGAGATCTGCCCAAGCAGAAATCAATCATCATCTGATTTAACCCGTTTTGTCATGTCACAGAAGCCAAAAAGGTTGGAATCTCCTTGAGATATCAATATGGTCAAACTTATCTCTTGCTTTAATGATTTGCTTCAGGCTCCTTTATATATTTACACTGAGAATAATGTTGCGTTTCGAAACCCAGGTTAACTAACTAACAAATGTCCATGTACAAAAGTTTTAAATCGGCCATCAGATTTGTACGAAAATATATTTCGTACAGTCCCCCACACATGCATATGTATTTGAAAAACAATAGGACATGACATTTTTTACTTGGGACACGTGTTAAGTACAACTGTTGTTTCACTTTTGAAACAATTAAATCCAAATACTAATTTATACATTGGCTGTAAAAAAAACCAGGAACTGCAGATATGCGAGAATTAAATGACAAATGTAGCTATTTGGTCTGTAGCTATTAGCCATTATGAATAAAGTACTGGCCATACTGCCGACGCTTAAAATAAAACGAATGGTTTCTAACTAAGAAACTAAGTACTGTGATAAAAATTTCATGAATTCGCCAGCATATAAACATATAAATTTATAATTTCTATTTTTTTTTTTTTCGTATTAAATGTTCTTTTTCCACTACAGATGGTGGTGTCGTTAACGCTTAAAACCTTCATCACTGAGGAACGCTTTGACCAACTGTACGTTTACGACGGTGACTCTGTGTACGACCAGGAACTAGAGGTTTTTTCCGGACAAAGGAGCGGGGAACAAGTCAACAGTACGGGACCGGAAATGTTCCTAGTGTTTCAAACCGACTACGCTACTGAACTCACTGGATTCCGTTTACAGTTCAAGTCAATACGTACGTCATACCTTAGATTCGGCAAAAAATTAAAGCTTCCTCTTGAATGATATTTTTAAAAACTTTATGAGATTTATAACCATTCATCGAATCGCATTTTAATGTTTCATCCGTAACCGTCATGAAATAAGTGTCCATACACACCAAAATGGAATTATATGATTAATATCTTCATCAAAATATATACTCATGATTTTCATCAGGAAAAAATGCTATGGTCATTGACTTGACTTATTTACTAAATGTCTATTTGTTTGCTACATTTGCTTTCTTGACCGCTTACTGTACATTTTATTTTTGGTCCAACACTAATTTATCATGTGTGTCAAGGTATATGTATTCTTGATTATCTAACAAACTGCATATATGTATATAGAGTTCAATGTGCATCATGTATGATTTATATGTATACAGCAGAATTTAAAGTGAGCCTTTTCTGTTATAAATAAAATGACAGTGCGGATGAAATTAAAACTTCAGTGACCATTTTATAGATTGTATAAATCATATAATTTATTATGATTTATAGATTTTTTTAATTATTACATTGACAACTTAAGGGTTATTCATAAAACCTCAGTAGCCATGTTTACCTTTATTTAGTTACCTTTCGGAATTGCTGGAAAACCTTTGTTGTGTGTACATAGAAATTGTGCTTAAAAGCTTGCAGGCAATACCTGGCAAGTGATACAGAGGTAAAGCTGAATATACGTATTGTTCTGGATTTGCGACCCATCGTCTGTTACCCACAGTTTATATTTGTTTATATGTCTGTACTGCTATGCTTAATGCATTCACTGATTTGTAAGTATTGACGATGATGAAACAATGATAGATTTGTCGCTACCGTTTATCACCTATGGAGTAGTAAAACCAGTAAAATATCAAGGATAGTAGAATAAAATATTTTGATATTACTCCTGATTTTATTCTCAGTGTTGGTTTTTACATTTAAAAGAGTTCCTTTTCCATCTTTGTGGGATATATGTTTAGAATGCATAATGGTTAATGGAACTTCAACATTATATTACCTAGAATGTTCATTTCCTTTGCCCTGACATTCAGATAAATTCAAATTTAGCCTTACTGTATTGCCTTACTATCGAATTGTATTCCATCTAAAATCCAAAATACATTTGTTAACGGTAACAATGAAGACTGTACAGGTTGGATTCCCACGGAAAGAGGCTCTGTAAAGTCGTTCTGAAACATGAAAATAAAATATTTGCCCATTAAGCTGTACGCTCCCGAGGCAGCGGAAATCTTGCGCTTCTAAAGAAGCAACTGGTTTTCACGCTGCCAGCTTTGACCGTTTATGATATATTTAGACACCAGATGGCGGTTCGTTGTCCACTGAAAAAAACGTGCGTATGATGTGACAAGCAGCCAATCAGATGCCAATAAACAAACACTCGACAGGCATCCTGGCTCCGCCCATTGCTGCGCTTCAAACGCCGCTTGATGAGTTTCCGGCCGAATTTAAATTGCTCCCTCTGCATTCTTGCATCATCGACCGATTCGATTATGACAGTATGACTGTGTTAGCGTAGCCATGTATCTGTTGTCTGCAGAACTGAAACCAGCCAGCGAGGTGTGCACGCAGTCTTTGTTGTTACGTTTCGTTTGAATTCCAGCTCACCGGCCGAGCATCCTAGGTGCCCTAAGCAAAGCACGTCAGGGGCAATTCTCTCAGAATTTCAGATGTTCAGACGGCTACGCTGGGGGATGAGCTGTCACTCAAAAAGAAATGAATATGATTGGCTTCGTGTATTCCTTGCTTGGCTTTGTCTTCCAGCACAAGGTCTCATCTGATTGGACAAAAATACAGTGCTCCCCTCTGGTGTTGCAATTCAGGATACGAGGTCATAACAAACAGCGCCTTACGATATAGGTAGTAGCCCTATGGGTAAAGCGCTGTGTAAAGAGCGTAATTAAGCTGTAAACTGTCAAGCATAACAAAATGAGTAAAAATGTGTTCTCAGTTAATTTTTCAACCTTGCTGATAATATGCTTAAGGGACTGGAATTATCTTTTGCGGTTACTATGTACTAAACCCTTAAAAGCATTGCCATTCCTTTATATTTTGCTTCTTGCAACCTTGGTGGATGATAGTTTATTCAACGTGTCTCCTCCCGTATTGATAACATGTCTTCTTTATAGTAATACATTTCAGCATTTCAAAGCATTAGGTAGACAAACATAGATTCACAAAAAAATGAAAACCTCATAAACTGTTCAGATAAATCTTCAGATAATTTGGATTACTATAGCTGATGTCCTTCTTTTTCGAATTTTATACGAAAGCAGATACATGTGTCGGCTTATGTATGTAAAAACTCCTAAATTTTTTTTTGTGCTGTATTTGTAATTTTTTAAGAAGCCATTGTTCCGAATAATTCAAACTTTCATTAAATAAACCAAGCTGACCGGTTTGCTCTCGTTTTGTCCTTTGCAGACTGATCTTTTTTTCTGAATGCTTAAGTCAACATTTCCGACAGACATATACCAAGCTTGTAGTCCGATTAATGCAATTGTGCTTCCCATTCTTGTTAAATGCTTACAGTTTGTATATAGCTTGAGCTGAATACGTTAATTAGCTATTTGCTTTTGTATCTTGTACAAAAACTTTACTGGCCTTCAGTTAATGATTCTATTTTGTAAAATAACATTACATACATAAAGCTTGTTGGCTTTTCGTAAACGAATAGAATTTTCAAAAATGAAATATCTCCTTGGATATGATGTTTAAAAAGAAGGTTATCTCTCTTGTGAAAAAAATAAGTGGAAATCCCTTTAAGGGTTCAGCAGAGATTTGATTACCATCCCTAGGTGTCCTGTTCTTTCTGGGACCGTTTGTCCATATGACAATCAACTTGTTTATTATAACTCTGATTGGAGAAGGCCCCCTCCCCCCCCCCCCCCCGCGTCGAAATATTACTTATATTTCGGCTTATGCTTATGTATTCGCATATCATTGCCTTGATAATCCAACTGATTATATTGCCTTAAGTGGCAAATAAAATCGACTACCTACAACAAACATTGCATGTGTTTGTTTACTCTGTTATGTCACGATTCCTTTGCATACTGGCCTTTCCGATATTTGCTATTTTCTTACTTGTGTCTTTATACATTTATAGAGCCTGATAATGATGAATTTTACCATTGTGGCGTAACCGGCACGAGCACAGGTGAAGGTTTGTCGTATATATTCGGGGGTAAGGAGGCGCCGAAGAAGTCTTGGCCTTGGGCTGCTCAGCTGTTCATCGACGACATACTTGAAAACATGTACTGTGGCGCCACCATCCTGACAAGCAAGCACCTTCTAACTGCTGCGTATTGTCTCTTCTATAAGGATAAACCGTGGGTAAACGTTTCAGATATTTATATTATCATAGATTACTGCACGGGATTCTTTGAATAATGTAAAAACAAGAAGCAGATTAAAATATATTGTAATTGCCTTGATATCTTTCCTCAATAAAAAGAAAACAGAGGTCTAAAGGCTCCGTAGGTTTCTTATCTTTACGGTTTCCTTAATTGACTTTTCACTAAAATTCATTTATGTAATCATGCAGAACCATTACTTTGGTAAAAGGTGATACAGTAAACAAAAATAAAGTTAACAAAAGCAACCCTATGTATATTCTTTCTCAACAAACCAACTGCGAAAGACATTCTTTGATAATAAAACAATGTGAGACCGATTTGAACAGTAGTTCAGGGTAGATCTCGTATATTATTTCTTACTATAGAAAAACTCAAATTTACCAAAACTCTACATCTATCATCTGTCTGTTTTTATTATTAAAAAGAGTGTTTTAATCTGTCTATTATAGTATATCTAAGTGATGTAGGACTCGTGTCTCCTTTCTTTTAGGGACTCGGACTTGGACTCAAGTGTCTTAGACTCGTACTTGTACTCGAACTCGGCATAAAGACCTTTATACCAGCTCGAACTAACAAATGATTATTGACCCACCAAAAATATATATTTACGGAACTTCAGTTACGCGTCGGGAGCAAAATATCATGTAAAATTTCCAGTTAAAAAAACATGTGTAAACCAACATAAAATACTCATGATAATCTCAAATTTCCATTTACGATTTCTTTAAAAATGAGGTTTGTATTAGACCAGGACTCGGACTTGAACTTGGGTTCCAAGTGACTCCGACCCGGTGAAGGTGGACTTGGGCGGCCTTAACTCAGACCTGCACCCGGACTCGGATGTTATAGACCGGACTACATCTCAGATATCTAATATTTCTATTGAATCAGGATCGAGCCCGGTAACTTGTACGTCCGTATCGGGAACCAGAAACTTCGACTAGGAAGCAAAATGAGAGTAGAATCGTACAAAATCCATCAAGGATCGGACGCCGCGAGCGGCGTTCAACACAGAGACGTAGCCGTGCTCAGGCTGAGTCGAGATATCACTATCACGGAGAAAAGAAAACCCGTTTGTCTTCCTACCCGCCAAGTTGGGACAGGGTTTAAATGTGTCGCTGTCGGATGGGGCGCAACGGAAAAAGACGGTAAAGAAAAATTCATTCGACTATTACTTTAAGTCCGATCGTTAATTTATCAATTATATACGAATAATCTAATTTCTGTTAATTAAAAGCTTTATAATATATGAAAATAACTTTTAGACTCGTCAGTAAAATTGTACAAATGTGCAGAATTTTAATTTTTAGGCGATAATTTATGCATGAAAAATAGAATCGTCTTTATATCGCCACTGCATCTTCTTTAATATTTTGTCATTTTTATCTGAAGGATATATAAAGTAAAAAAATATTAAGTCTCCAAATATAAAGAAATATATGACTCTTAGCGAGAGTGTTTTTAATTTTGTTGAATTACAGTGTTTCTTGTTCACCCTGAATCTTACATTTAATGTGAAAACAGAACATGGCGTCTCATGCTTAAAATCGAGCATTAATCAGGAAAGGATATATTTCAACGTGCAGTTGACTCCTCTTTGGGCAGCTGTTTATAAAAATATGCTTAGTTACAAATCTGTACAGTTATACAATTTCCTAAAATTATACCCTTCAGAATGAACAAATAATGCCTAGAAATGTGTCTTCTTTGTCTGATTGCAATTTCTCCAGGCGGTGAGAGCTTAGACCTACGGGAGGTCGAGCTGGAGATTCTGGACACTGCCCAGTGTGGAACCGATCATGGAATTGTCATTCCTCAAGGGCATATCTGTGCTGGAGCAAACCCGTCTGAAAAAGGGACAGGTCCTGTAAGTGGTCACTGTCAATCTTAAATTTTACATTTCTTAAATACAAACTGTAACCTTATCAGTTTTCAGTAAAGCTCCCTCCTCATTCCCCTTATTCTTCCTGACGAAAATGTCAAGAACTATATCACTGTTTTCACATTGTCTGAGGCCAACCAAAAATCTGTTGAAACCTATTTTCACGAGTCCTTGGTATTTATATTTTTAATTAAGGAAAGATTCGTTTACTCGCTCCATATATTTGGTTATATGTTCCGTTAGTTCAAGTCCATTTTTCGATGTTTCTATCGTTTTATTTTTCCATCACCCATTGTCTCTATGCCTCGCAGTTTACGGAGAGTCACTAATTTCTTTTGCTCATACCATTAGTTGTTCATCATCGAAGACATCTTAACGTACAACGTTAAGTATACACATTATTTCATAACAAATATGGTGAATTACTTTGATACATGAATCACTTCAGGTTTCAATCCTCATTAAGTTTAGCAATTCACATGGCTCAGATTTTAGTTCATACAAAGTTAATGTCAAGTATATAGATCCAAACATTATTACCAACACAATATGGTTTATTACTTTGCTACATGAATCACTTCAAATTTCAATCTTGATTAAGTTTATTAACTTTCATGACTCAAATTTTAGTTCATGCAAAATTATGGTTTTAAGTGCAAAAATTATTATCGAAACATTCGGTTAATTTTCTGAGTATAACTTTCAGGGTGACGGTGGCGGCGGTCTTGTCTGTCTGTACGAGGGACGCTATCACCTCACTGGTATCACGTCGTTCAGCCACCCAGCCCGGCTCGCCCCTGACACGTTCATTAATGTGTATCCTAAAAGACAATGGATCAAGTCGGTTATCCAGGAAGATGAGGAAGACCCGGATGGAAGTGGTGAAGGAGAATATGTTTGGCGTTAACCTCTATTATTGCACAACTACCTTTGCTTGTTATGCATGGGACGACCCTTGTTCTGCACAGAACTGTCGTATTCTTAAATAGAATAAATAAAGGGACCTTTAATATTAAAAGGGCCATTCACAAAAAAAAAATGTATATAACATATCCAAAATAAAGTGATTTCTCCTTAACATATTATGGTATATGCCAACATTTCGTCTTAACAGCATATGCTTAGACATGTATATAAGTGGAAACAAAACTTGCACAGGGCACTATAAGTTCGGCTAATAAAAACATCAGCGCCTGCCAAAGATGTTTCTTCTGTATTTCTACTTTCAAGTTACTTCTCCTTGCTTGGGAGTTGTCCTGCAAAACCTTTGTAATCGGCCAAAATCGGCCCATCAGACACCCGCTCCAGAGACACTCGGCCCAACGAATCTCGGGCCCCAGAGACACTCGGCCTTATAAGCAGTCGGACCCAGCGGCATTCGCCCTGAGGCTGTCGGCCCATTGATTTTCATCCCCGAGGTCTGCTTCAAGCCAAGGAAAACTCCTCGTTAAGTTAATCATTCCCGTAGTTTTCCTGAGTGTCTCAGGGGCCGAGAGTTCCTGTATTCTCCTTAATTGACTTTTTGTAGTCGATAATCAAGAAATAACATTGGGATATGTTGCATAAGTATTTCTTTATTGTTTGCTCCAACAAAGAACTATTTGAAGAGAATAATTAAATTATGTATATACACACGTAAAACTATGACAACCCCTCATATATTGTGATAAGCGAAAAGAAAAGGGTTCGTGATGACGTTAAATATTTTGTCAGTAATCAAAGGACCCAATCCTTTCCGGACCCGAGGACCTTCTTAAAGGTTGTCTTATAAGTCTTCTTGGGTTTGACCCTCCCCTTTCAAAAATCTTTGATAAGCCCCTGTACCTATAATGAACTATATGGGAAAAGTCCTGCCTTTGAATCAGGTCGTGCAAATCGTGCGCACGAGTTTCTTATTTGTGCAAAGCGTTCCAATCACTTTCCGACTGAGAAACTCCCATATGCACAAATGGAGAAATCGAGGCGATTTTTCAAACTCGATGTGCAGGTCTATACAATGGCGGACAGCATCCCTGGCAACCGCGAGATTTTACAAGGTATTTACTTCATATGAAATACAGTATGATGTTACTGCCATTATTGAAGCTGAATGCATTATTTTGACCAATAAAAAATCAATATTATTTCTGGCTTTCTATAAGTTCTTTGGATCTTAAACATGTGATTTGTTGTAAAAAATTGTATTATCGCTCACCTATAAGCGGTTCTTCTAACTGTACCGCACAGGTTGTTAATTTTTTTTGTTACAATTTCAAATGGACTGAAACATGTTCAATAAACAATAATAATATTTACTCTTTATCAGTTAATAATATCCTGAAATATATTATGGAAATAATGTTTTAAAGGTGAATTGCTTGAATAATTTCAGCGAGACAAATGGTAAAGGTAATGCAGGATATTTTGTGAATTTGTTGTGATAATAGCCGAGGAAAGTACTCTTTGTTAATGTTATATCAACGACAACTCATTGAAACTTGCAAAAAAATTTGGCCTACCCAGGGCCAGGCCCATATCTTAAAGGGCAGGGGGTTGCTAGGGACTGATCCATGAAGAGGACAACAAAACATGCTTTAAAGAGAAAACTTTGAATCTAGGCATGACTTTAATTTCGTACGGGGCTGACCTGTGATATCGGGGGGTTACTTTTTCCTTCTCAACAAGCATTTTTTTTCCTCATGTCACAATAAAAGACAATTTTCTCTCACCTTAAGGCAAATTTTCTTTCGCTCTTATAACATCAACATTTCTTCTGCCCATTGGAGAAGGTTCATAGTAATTCTAAAATGTTTATCAGTTTGTTCATATAACGATCCGAGCTGAGGTGACTTGACATTATAAATTAATAGATCAAAGAGCCTGTCAATCTGTTGTGCTGTGTCCTGTTCTGCTTGATGCTCTGTGAGAGCAGGGGCTGGCATCTGGAATGACGACGGAGAAACAGTGACGATTGGAGGGGTGTTATAATTGAGACTTGGGTAATACCCGGTTGGTGTCACAAAGATCCCGGTACTGCGCTGCTTGGTTGGGGTAGATTCTTACAGGAAGCCGGCACGAGAGCTGACGGTAAAATAAACATATTCAATCCACTACGGGTGTTGCCGGCCGCAGAGTGTTCAGCTGCCTTGTCTGCCCTCTGAATGAGCTGCAACACGATTGAAAGTACTTTTGATATAAATTGATATTATACATACATGGGTATGCATAATAGTCCTTTGGCAAGTTCTTACATATATACGCTTATAGTTAATGTTTACAGTGGATGTGATATACACACTATACATCTTGAATAAGTGACAATATACTACCGTTTTGTTATAAATATGTTTGTATAGGTAAAACACAGTTACTTATCGTATCTATCTGTTCATCAGTATTTATCAGATGCGGACGTAGACCTCTGGTTTGTCCTGTTCCTCCGTTTATCTTTCCCCTGCCTTTGGTTAGTCCTTGGGGAGTGTCGTCACCACTGTTGTCGTCTATCGGTGATACTTTAGTAACATCACTATCACTTCCTTCCTCATCACTAGACTCCTTGGAGTCAGCAATTGGTGCAGCATCAACACTCTTTCCTTTTGCAGTCCTTGAAAACTTGAAAAAATGTTATTAAATATTATAATTTTTGTTTGTTTGTATTTTTCTGGTTGTTTGATGAAGTCCTGAAAACAAGTCTTGTAAAGAAAACAATTCCTTTAAACAAAACAATTCATGTTGGATTCAAAATTTAAAGAAGCAACTATGTGGAAAAGCAACATGTTTATTTTGTAAATAAAAATAAACTTAGTCAAGAAGTCATGGTTGTTTTCGGTTATTATTTAGAAAGTAAATTAATTAGATTATTATGAAATTTCAACACACCTGGGCACTTTGCCTGCCAGGGCACCGAACAATGTATCCAGGAAACGGAAGGTATTGTAGATAGTCTGGTACCTCTCAGACAATTCTAATGCAGAATACGTGGTTTATGTACATTTATAAATTCAACATATTACATAAAAATACATTCACATTACTATATTATCCTACGTAGTTCATTTCCGACATGGCCCTTAAACCAGTCCCTTAAGTAGCCACAGGGAGTTGCGTGACAACGGACGAGTGTCACCACCGTCAATTATAATATAGATAAAATTAAAGAGATACAGTTACAAGGGGTCTCTAAACTAGCTGTCTTCACCTCCATAAGTCGCTTCTTTAACTGACTGTCTTTGTAAATCTTAAGTTTCTTATTATAGAAACATTCGATTTCATGGAACCACTCGCCCAATTCTACTTTTAGTGTATCAGTAAACTCCTGCTCGGTCTGATGTAGTTTATCTTGCTGTTCGGCTGAGTTGTTAAGGTCAACACTGCCCCCCCCCCCCCCCCCCCCACTGACGGTGGTTGTCTTGCCTACCTTTGTCTGTATGGACATTTTGCTCTCTGTTGTCCCCTACCTCGTCCGCCTATACCTCCTCATTTACTATGGGACTGTCAGGTGTGTTACCCTGACCTGGGTTCTATTCTTTTGTCTTTTTGACTTTCTTTTTGGTGGCATATTGAGGAAACGGTGAGGAGAAAATGCTACTGAACGATTTAAACAAAGAAACTCCCGCGCAATAACCAGGTGCTTCCAGGTGCGTCATATTGTCGTGGCTCTACCGTGAACGGTTCTTGTTGCAGTCGTGTTGAAGTCTTGTCAGGGACGTGGTCATTCTTGATCATTCTTGACTCAGTTACTCATCACGAATGACTACGAATTATGACGACACTGACACGCCAGTGACTTGCAAAGAAACTGTTATGACCTTGCTACGACACGTGACGACAAAGCTTAATTTTTGAACATTTCAAAAATTGCGCCACGAAGTGCTCAAGATATTGCTACGAGCACTGCCGAATATCCAAGACATCATCTACGACACCCCTACGCTTTCCCTACGAATCATTTCGATGTCAGTTCTAGGCGATTCGGCGTCAAATTCGTGAAAGTGGGAACGGGGCTTAACCGACTTCCTCATCTCGCGCGCAAGATTTGCACGAACTGATTAGACGGCAACAAAGGTACCTGAACAACTGTCAGTGTAACAGTGAAGTGTAACAAAAGGATTACAGATCTTACCTCAACGTCTTCTGCCAACCAAGTATATTCAGCAACCAGACTTCCAACACCTACTCCCTTGTTGTTTAACAGGTGCATCTGGCCTGACAAGGTTCTTGTCATTAGTAAATTAGTTCTTGGTGTAATCTGGTTCCTTGGGGCCGGTCTCAATGTGAGTTTTCAACCAGGCAATGTGCACCTTGATCATATCCTTCCTGCAATCTTTTCAGGCAAGAAGCTGACAATTCGCACATGGGACCATGGCTCTCAATGTGATCTACATACTTTTCCCTTATATAAACAATATATGTTTGCCAGAAATCCACAAGCGGTAACTATCGCTATGGGAGCGACCGTGGAAAGTCGCCGCCCGCTTAACCTACTAACTGCGCTTAGCGTATTGACGCTACAAAATAGTAATAATAAAAAATCAACTTCAAGCGGGGGATTTATATGCTCAACATGTTCAACCTAAATAACCACGCCCTCCCCTACGTCTCGATGTGCAATAATCCCTCGAGTGGGTTGTTCAGTATTGGAAGATAGCAACGGTATTGTTACTTGACCTGGCTAAGGCATTCGACACTGTTAATCAGTGTCACAAGTCCTTTGTTTTGCAAATAAATCTATAAAAGATACAGCCTATCACACAGTCCACCAAAGACAATGGTAAATCTACCAATCTCCCTATCTGACATTTATTCTATAGAGTAAAGAGTATCTCCTTGGTAAAGCCACCGACAACTAATCAAACATCCCAATAAGACTTCCGATTTCCTTTCCGAGTCGGGGGATTTCAGTACACCAAGGCACCACAAGCAGTGGCCACTGCGGTCCTACTCCTTTTTTAAAATAATAGGTGATATAAATCTTCAACTTCGTTTCCGCTTCATCGACCTATTATGACATAATATTGTAGCCATGTATTCGTTGCTAGCAAAAATGGATACCAGCCCAGCGAGGAGTTTCTAAGAGATCCAATGTTGTTATATAAGATTTGACTGACAGCTCACCGGCCCGGAAACACCGCATCATTTTCCTAACTTTATTTTACATTGTTGGTTTAGTTAAAAGAAACCTATATAGTATAATACTATTTCCTAAGATAGTATTCTTACATATCTATATTTATTTATTTTGAATTGCCATTACTGATATTTGCCATACCTGAAATTTTCTCTAAGCACTTTTTCAAAGTAATAGTATTAGAGGGGCGGGAAAAAACGCTGACACTTCAAGTCATTGTTTGGCAATCTACTCAAGCTGGTCATTTGACATGTGGTCGGTAGAGCCTCTTGTGGTGAAAGATGGTGGTTCACGTTTGTAATGCAACTCTTTTTAAACTATTTAGAAGTGCGTGAATATGAGAACGAAGTAAAACTTTAACTTATTCACTCCACTTACCAGACTGCACGTCGGTGTGTCAGAATTTTGCCGAGCAGTATGTTTTAAAGGGTTATAAATGTAAAAAAAAACGGTTTGGGGAATGATTATTAATTTTCTAAGAAGGGCTTAATGGGAAAAGCGTTATTTTTTAATAGTTCACATTTTTTTAACACGTTAGGACTGAGTTGTAAAATTACACACAGATGACCTTTTCTTAAATATAAGAGGAAGAACACATTGAACATTATAACGTTTTACAGATGGAGGTGCCTGACTGGTGGGCCACGTGTGTAACAAAGCACGAACGTCCCATAAGTCTGGATTAAAAAAAATACAAAATGGTAGCAAGAAAGTTCGTACATCCATATTTCGAGTCTGGGCACAACCATCTTGAAGCCAATTTTAAACGTCAAAAAGAAATGCTTTTAGTATAATTTAAATTCTAGATCAGCTTCCAAATAATTTTGTGTTAAACGAGAAAATGTAAAAATATTCCTGCAAGAATCTGAGGAATAAAAGTTAAAGAGATGCACTACCTTCCGTTGGTTTTCGGTCTAAAGAATAAACAGTGACACAAGATTAAGCTTCCTGTAGGCTGCATGTAACGTCCTTCAACCTCACCCATAGTTTATCATCATTGTTCTCCCCTTACAGTTCTCATGAAATCCACCCTGAATATCCGCGTATTTCTCCAGTACCAATGCCCTACATTTTGACAGTCACGAAAGTCCCAGTTGCAAACCTGGCTCCTGCACCCTTATCGGATGTAGGAACTTTGTTTGGCCTTGAGTGGCATTTGTAGACTGACCATAATCCACCTACAATGAAGCGATGTCCTTTATTAGATCAGAACCCGGAGTTGTGGTCTTCTTGACAGGAGACCTTTCACCCATTGTTTCGGGTGTCATTTTGACAAGTCTCTCTGGATGTTAGAGGGATGTATTGGGGGCACTAAGTTTTTCTATCGAGTGTTTGGCATAATGTGATACATCAAATTCAACAACTACATTTTAATTTTGTTCCATTATAACAGAGGGCTATGTATGTCTTTCACGGAATACGGCATCTTCTAAATCTTGACACAGACGCCGCAACCTGTCTAGTATTTTCACAGAACCACATGCCATTTTCAGTCCGATCCAACTTAAACAAGTTTACCTGAAATTATTACAGCACTGAAATATTCACTGACCTACATCGTTAGACGCCACAAAGTTACCTGACCTGAAAATAGGTCGGATTAACCTGAAGTTGTGTCCGATGTGGTGGTCTTCTGCACCGGAGCGGTCTAATCCATGGCTTCGAGGGACACCTGAACAGGTATTTTCGTGAGTGTAAAAGATGGAACGGTCCTGCGGGAGAGGTCCCTTCTATGAGGTCCTGTTCTGATATAGAAGGCTGATCACAAGGTTTTCACTAATGCTAACAGTCTACGCTTCTTCTTTTGTGGACATTTTGTGTCAGCATCATGGTTGAACTGCTGTGTTCACAAAAAGAGAGGATGTCTTGTTTGACCACACTTGACTTGGCGCTGTCTGCACAAAATCCAAGCTTGATCCTTGGGTCAAGAAGTGATGCTCTGATGCAGGTTTGATCTCCTGTATATCTGCTGATGCTCTTGGAAACCGATTCTTGAGGGAAGATACAAATTTGAGGTTATGGGTAGTGGATACTGTAGCCAGATGTCCCCTGTGTTGATTGCTGGGATGATTAGACTCACTGTCACTCTTTGGTCCGCTTGAAGGGTTTTGCTCAGCCCTACGAAAGGGTCCATGATGTTCAAAAGTCTTTGAGGACGTTCCTGTAAATGCAGTTCCATGGATGCTGTCGAGTTTATCTTTGGCTATGGGGATGCCGAGTACAGTGCGCACACAATAGAATTTCGAGTCCCTGGGGCGTCCCCCCCCCCCCCCCCCAACGGTGGCATCGTGTACTCCCCGTCCTCCCGGAATTTCACTCAGTCTAATAATGATTAACATTCGTAAAAATTATATCATGAAAATTCTGTTACCGATATCAGTAGATTTGGTACTTATTTCTTCATTTCAGTAGGTTTGATCCTGCAGACATGATATCTGTGGCTCAACATACAGTTACATGTCCTTAAGTTCTCCTACCAAACCTAAAACTGGGCCACTGCGACTTTGTTGCCCTGCAAAATTAAGGAACAATCTCCTTTTTTCAATAAAAGCCAGCTGTTACACTTCAAGAATTTCCTTTTTAAAACAACAAACGTTTTGTTTATATTTGTTTATTTTTTTCATAGAACATCATGTGTACATGCAAACAATTTGTCGATATTGCATAGTTATGGATCTGAACATAATGTACCTTGTCAGAACAACAGGAAATATATTTTCTCAATAAACAAGGAAACTGTTAAAGCTACAGAGATTTTTTTTCAAGATAAAAGTATTTATAATCAAACTTTAATCGTATGTCAAAAATAAGATTTTTTTTATGAATTATTAGCATAAATATTATACTAGTATCGATACCTTAAATTTTGATCATGACACGTTTTGTTCCTGTAAGCACTGATCATTTAACTTACACAGGATATACACATCATGATTTATTCTATTGACATCTGAAATTTGATAGAAGTCTTAAAAAAAGTAGCTTTTATTCAAGCATCAAGTCAAGAGTGCCGAAGTCCTCACCTATTCACCTATTATGTAACTTACTTCAACGAAGCAAGCTCCCGTTGTTCAGCA
Organism: Sipunculus nudus; assembly: GCA_026874595.1. NCBI lineage: Eukaryota > Metazoa > Annelida > Sipuncula > Golfingiida > Sipunculidae > Sipunculus > Sipunculus nudus. Next base: position 52,076,712 of record CM049318.1, on the reverse strand, counting down.
GGGCTAGCCCCCCCCCCCCCCCCCCCCACTTCTCAATTGAGAGGATGTGTAAACAAGTTATGTTATTATTATTTTCAATGTAAAATTATTTTTTTTTCTAGATTTGAATAGATCTTGGATATTTTTAATTACAGGGGGTTACAATAAGTGCACATTGAATTATTAGTGTTAGGTTTTGTTATAAAAGTGTGGATGTGCATGTTGAGAGGAACTCCTTGCTTAAGGGGAGTTAAAACCCGTTTGCTTTCTTTTTTAATATGTGTGACAGTATATTTAGTAATTATAGTTGAGATAAAATTTAGCATAATGATGTTGTTCTTATTCCAACCAGCGGTGTCTATACCTGATTTGAAATGGGTACTTTAATCAATTTTGCTGATTTTTTTCTTTTTAGTTAAAAAAATGAAGCATGTACATTAAACTAAAAATATAGAAAACTATTTATAATATAATATATATTCTAAATATATTACGGAAAACACATTTCCTTTAAATTTAATCCCATGAATATATCGCAATATGAATCGCAATACTCTACCAAGTATCGCAAAATATTGCGATACGAAACTTGTAGGGGATAGAAAGGCCCTAGAAAGCTATACATCTTCTGTGCTGATGGCAACTTTGTCGCTCAATGGATCAGGAATCGTGCCAAGAGACAAGCGTGGGTAAAGGAGAGAAACGGTTATCATATATCAATAGATTTTTCTTACAATTTAAAGACCATAGACTATTTCTTTTAACAGAAACCAATCCACGTTCCATGTTTAATATGAATGGATATACCTTAACCGTTAACCGTATTCATATTTTACTCACTAATGTTCTCAGTTGCCTGTATTTTTTATTATTGTATCAGGGTCACCAATAGATACTAGGGCTGGGTATCGCCTACAAATTTAGTATTGCAGACTGGACAGTAAAAAAATAAAATTGTACCTCACCTATTAGAATATTCATTCTTTGATTTGAGAAATTCTGCTTTCTCTTTTTTTACGCCATGATGATCTTTGTGTTTATTTCAGCATTATTGATGAATCAACAGGTTTCAAACAAAAACCCCTCAGGTAGGTCAGGTCATTTACGGCTGATTGTTTGTTAATTGCCGCGAACAATCATGATAGAAAGTTTTCGCAAACAAATTCTGCGAGATAATTTGCCAGATGATCCTAACAAACTTCGCAGAGTATTTTTCGAGTCCACGCAAACCTTACATGCAAATCCCCTCGCAGTAGTTGCGAATTTTTCGATCACATAGACCATTTGTTGTTCACGGGCATTATAAGCCCCGATGAGGATGTGAATGATTTCGTCATTTTTGACAACGCCTCATTGCCAACAAATATCGCCTCACTTCAAATAAACCCGCTTGATCTCGTAATCTCGTAATAAGCTTTTTTTATCTCTCCAGCGGTAGGAAGACATAAATTAGACTGCAGTTTTATGAAGCTTCGTTACCTAAACCAGCTAGGAACCGGGTGTTACCAGATCATTGATATATTATGCATTCATTAAAAACTTCTACACTGTTAATTACAGTTCATCGGGAGCTGAATAATAACACTACATATACACATAAATATTACAGTTCTATAAGTTTTTATAACAATTATGCAAACTATAGCCAATAGGGCTAGGTATAGAATGCAAATTTAGTGCAATATATTGCGATATGTGATAAGGTAGTGAGATACGTATTGCGATATTTTCATTGGTGTAAAGGAAATTAGTGTGTTTCTATTTTCTATACTATACTATATATATATATATATATATATAAACTATGAATTTTATTTTTACTTATCATCCTTCATCACGTACCCCCAAGGTAAAATGAAAAAGTAAAGATATGCCATCAAACTATCGCCACCATGTGGTCACTTTGTTTCACGCCACCTGGTTGGAGTCTAGCGAACTCGAGACGGAAAAAGGCGGTTGCTCGACGTTTGGTGTATTCGAAAAGGTATGTGTCGCACTTCTTACAACATTAATACAGTTGTTAAGGTGGTCTCGGGTATTCTTACGACACCTACGTACGATAACACTGAAATAAACGATACGTTGAACCTTGAAAATGATCAAATGGACTGGTAAGAATGAAAATGACAGAAGTGGCCTCGAGACGATGGTCAACTTAGAGTTGGGGCAAAAAAACCCACGTGGCTGTTAAGGTTAGGTGTCACTGGGAGTGTTGCTGCCTTAAAAGGAAATGATAAGTGAAATGTAGATATTTGTAGAAAATATAAGTTAATTTTTAATTTCTATTTATTAATATATATATATATATATATATATATATATATTAATATGGAATTAATACATAATAAAACTAAACAGAGTCAATGGATATAAACTGACATTAACAGTGTACCACAGAGGAAATGGAAGTCCAGACGATCACATAATGATTACATGATCTTGTAAGTCATTACTCAACGTCCAATTCCGGATGTAAATGAAAGTAGTTGACGAAAGTTCACCAGGGTTTAACATCAGTCCACGGCAGGTCCGCTGGCGAATATGAATAACACAATGAGGTCCGCATTAAAGCTGTGGGGAGACACCTAACGTAGGCCACAGCCACCAGGATTTAGGGTTGAAATAAGTCCTCCGCGTGTGTCGCGGGTCAACCCTTTTTATATCGAAATGCAGGGCGGTAAAATTTCCATGTCGACTTTCGTATCGGTGTGTGTGTGAGTGTATTGTTTTTGTGTGGAGTCCTTTTGTCCAATGGAGAGCTTGTTTATGCGTTATTAGTGGTTGACAACAAAGACGACCCAAGACCGGGAGGGCGCTTAAACCACAGCGAGAGATCCGTTTGGGGAAGATCAATCAAGTCACTCACAACAATATATATATATATATATATACTTATAAATGCAACCATGGGGGGACCACGACTATCAGGGGACCGGATCAATTTCATTATTTTCAGTTCAAAGTAATTGCAATTTTTCTCAATTTCTTATTTACGTAAGTGTTGTATATTTTTTCGGTCCCCCGATAGTCATCGTGCTTTTTTACATAAAATTGCAACCTTCAGGAGACCGATCCCGGTCCCCATATTGTCGTTTTTCATATTACGTCCCAGAGTTTATTTTAGTTTTCATATGGACAATTAATCGAATCCAGGATGTAACCCTAAGTTTGTGTTCTTGGTAAAATTATCTAAACTAATAATATACAACACGTTTACCATCGGGAGACCAGAAGAACTATCGGGGGACCATATATCATATACGATTAACTATCAGCGGACCACCACACTACCAGGAGACCATATATCATAAAAGATTAACGATCAGGGGACCACCATACTCCTAGGAGACTATATCACATAAATGGTGAACAATTAGGGGACAAATACGCCATCGGATAACCATTTATATTATACAAGGTGAACTATCCGGGAACCAACATAATACCATGTTTATATAATATCATATTAAATAAAAGGTGAACTTGTGTTGAGGACTGTTGTGTCATTCCCTGATCGCTCGGCCCCTATCGCTTAATGTATAGGGTCTGGAGATCGTCCGCTAGTCGATTTATATAACAAAAAAAAACACACAAAAAAAACAAGAAACGAATTTGTTATTTCCCATTTCTTATTATTAGACATTAATGCTATTTTTCTTCATATAACAATAATTTTGTAGTTACTGTCATGTTTGTCTTTATAGATGCTATTTGGCTTACGTTTGTTTCGGTTGAAAAAGAGGGAAAGTGGCTTAGAGCCAGAGAGCCATGTGTTTATTTGCGTCCTAGGGTTAATTATCTATCTTTATATCTGATACGATGATTACACTGTTCATAACATGACTATTTTTTGTTCCCCATCACTTATCACTGCTCATTACATAAATTATTTTTGTTACCCATCACTAATCCCTGTTCATTAAATGAATTAATAATTTTATTACCCATCACTTATTAATGTTCATTATACTTACATGATTAATTTTAGCTACCCAACACATATAACTGTTTATTACATGAATTATTTTTTGTTACCAATCAATTATCACTGCTCATTACACTGCTCATAATATGAATATTTTTTTGTTATCCATCACTTATCAATATTCATTACACTGTTCTGAATAATTTTTGTTAACCATCATTTATCAATGTTCATTACACTGTTAATTACATGAATAATTTTGTTAACCATCACTTATAAATATTCATTTCACTGCCCATTACATGAATATTTTTTGGTTCGATTGCTTATCACTGTTCATTACCCGATGTTTTTGTTACCCCTCACTTATCACTGTGCATTACATTAATAATTTTATTTGTTACCTTTCATTTATCATTCCTAGTATTAATGAAAATGTAGAGGATAAAAAGCTCAAATTGCAGATAATAATATTGGCTCAGGGACCCTTTTATTACGTATGCTACAGGTCCCTCACCACAGTGATCCGACACTGAGGGTTAAATATACTAGTATATGCCTATTTTTTATTAGGTAAACTATAACTGACACGACCCCTTTCAGTGATCCCGAAAATGGTCTGATCGTCAGTCCGGGATTTTACTGTTAATTGTCAATGGTGTGTCTGTCTGGAGTCAGTTCGGCTTAATCCAGCTAGTGGACAGGACTGTATATGTTTATTACGACAATTAATGTAAGCGAAATGTTGAAATCTTTACTCAAAATTATAAATGTTATCAACAACATACGGGAAAATTTCTGCTTACTTTGTAAATATATGTAGTACTTCTATCGAAAAAAAGTTATGACAAACGACCTTTTCTTGTTTAAATCCACATAATAATAGGTTAAACGACTACTGTGTCTTGTTAAACACCGCATTACCACTGCACTGTACAGCAATGTAGTGTTATTGTCTGTAGTGAATCAGGCTGTCAAAAAGGATGCTTGGTTTGGTGACCGGCAGCCTGTGAGGTCAACTGGTAGCCAGCAGAAAGCAAGCCATTGACACTTGTCCGCAGCTTGTCAAGTGGCTTGCTGGGTACTGGTATTCGGGTAGGGTATGTCTAGATAAGATTTCAGTCCGTCAGTGTGTACGTGTACAACTAGCACTTTCATTGTGCCCGTTTTTACAGTTTCATTCAAATCAAAACAAGGTCTATAAACAATGTGCTGTCGATGTCAATCTTTTATATCGTCAGTGACAATACAACATTACATGTCTGTAAAATTTCAGATAACGATTTTCATCGGGAAAATGCGGTGAAAAAATAAAAACAAATAATGTGTTATTTTGTCTTATACTCCTATTATCTGGTCCGCTTTTCCGGGTATTTTTCGTCCTGTTACATGGGCATGACATGCTCACATATAGGCATACCCGCCCGTGGTACCGAGACGTGGAATTGCCATAAAAAGTCCCGCACTCGTATCAGGAAAAAAACGTGTTTATGTTTTGAATTATATTTGGAAAGTTATCCGTTATATTATAAAAATATAATACAGCCCATTTTAATAAACCTCTAAAATGAATTTGTCATGTTTCTATAAAGCAGACTGAGTGACACATTGTTATAGGGTGTCCATACTATCGATGTCAGCTGCACACCGTGTTGTTAAACGATCTTCCTGTCTTCACAGGACATCTGTATAGACTTTCACACTTTGGGTGGAAAATGCAAACATTTATAAAAGAAATACGATGAAAATATAGTATTCAGTGAACAGGTATGTCTTAAGGTATCAAGAACCGCATGTTTTTCCGGGACAAGAACAGAGACAGTCGGGCGTGACACGCGTGTCTACACAGTGAGTGACCGGGGTTGCTGCAGCCAGGCACTGAGCTGTTTGTCTGCTTTGACGTCACAGGTCATCAAGACGACGGGGCCGGCCGAATGGCCATTTGAATGCAACGGTCACTTCTTGACAGTACAACAACTCAAAATATTCATAATTAAAAGAATATTTTTAACAAGTATTCAAACGTTTAGGGGTAATTTACATTGCTAATCCAATTATGTGTTAGGTGAAATCGTTTCATTTGAGCTTTAAAAACTACTGCAACACAACTGCGGCGTCTCTTCTATTTGTATTCCTGGCTCTTTGTGGAATAATGAGTGATATCTCTTTGCAAGAAACTGTTACAGTGCAATACAATGAATCACTCAATGATACAATACCTCTTGTCAGCCTCTGCTGACAGGAGCTCAATAATTCTCCTTCACACGTGGAGCTAGCTACATGGTCATGGAAATCATGGAAAACAGTCAGAAATGGTGTGTAGGAGTTCGTTGGTTTGGCATGGATTAAATATTATTTCTAAATCTATGAACTTTTTAAAAACCTACTGAAATATAAAGCACTATCATGTGTAGGCAGTATAGAAAATGGAAACAGTATTGATAATGAACACTAAGGATAGGTTACACGCACACCACATTTCATAGTACTCCTATGTTATATTATATGTGTCATTATTTTATTTTGTTATGCAAGTCTAAAAGCTATTTTCATGCATTCCTTCATGTGCAGTTTATTGTTGACTTAACACTGAAATATAAACACTCATAAACATTTCAAATGTCATGCATTTTTCATGAATATTTGAACATTTCTATAATTTTATAACTTATCAGTAAATAAATTTGTATAATTGATTCTTCAAAATTCCTGAGAATTTTACAAACCATTTTCTAAACCAAAATGTTTGCGTGGAATTGATCATAGTTCAGTTACATAGAGTTGAATAAAAAACTCGATTTATTTCAAAACCGCCTGTATGGAGCTCACAAGACGCATCATTTTGGTATTGGTATGCCAACAAGTGATAACAAATGATAGTGATATTTATTTCAAGTAAATATAAATTAAATTGTCATAAATATGATAGCTCTGTTCCCCTGTTTGCAATGTAATATATTATGCCTCTAATGATACATTGATTGGCGATATAAAAATTATGTCTTTAAATAATATTGTTTAGCAATTATTATTGCCAAATTATAATTTCTGCATATTTATTCCATTAAGCTGATAAAATATGTTAAACGACAATTACTAAAGGGAAACTTTTTAAGTTAGTCTCTGAACATTTAATTACACGTTCAGCATATGGTACAACAACAGATCAATTAGATATTGAGTCATGGTGTCATTTTAATGAGCATCATATTTGTAAGTGAGACCTTCCATCCACTGGAAAAGTACGTTTGAATTATACAGGAACGGAATATAAATAATTAATGAAGAAACAAATAAAGGGAGCAGCAGGAAAATTGGCTTGAGGGCCAACACAATTCCACAAAATATCTAAAAATTCAATTAGAACTTTGAGAGATGTCGGGAGGATATAAAAACAGAATGGCTTTTTATATACCATTAGCAGCTGCGAGTAAGTTTATTATGGTGATGCATGTCATGTATTACAAAAGCACTGGCGTCACCGCAATGACGTCATAATGATAGAAGTATAATAGAAATGCGTTGACCTGGCGCATTTTCCTTTTTTCGGTATACATGTATACAAAACAGGGTAACTGTCCGCGAGTGATATCCTGAAAATAACGGAATATTCTTGAGACGATACATGTTGTATGAAATCGATAGGCGGTCCAATATGCATCCCGCTTTTCTTCTAAAATGTATTTGTTGTAAATATCTCCATAGGTTTTCTGTAATTTTCACTGAAATGTTGTTGAAGGGTGTGCAATGGGTCAAGGAACAATATCTTATTTTCTATGGTTCATCTGTTAAGATTAAGTTTGTAAGAGGATACAAATCCAGGCGCTGGCAGAGATATGCGCACTATGAGTGCTCTCTAGTTTTGGTATATGCGTCTATCCTTTTGAAGTATAATTCTGTCTGGTCAAGCAATGGTGAATTAGTGTACTCTACCGAGCATTTTGAGGTACTGTGTTGCAAGATTTATCTTTGAATTAAATATCTTTATACATATATTGACCCTTTGTTTTTGTTATAATCACATTTGACTTAAAACGGACAAAACCCCATGAGAAAAAATAGCTCCATCAGTTGTTGCTATTGATTGTATGAGTTGGGAGACGCTATAAAAAACTGACTTGGCCTAATACAAGGATATTTACTACCCGCGATGCATGAAAAGAAATCACTCGTAGCGATCGGATACGTATACCGATCAGGCACGAAGTATACGCATCACGCACGATAGATATTTGTATTCATGACTATAAAGGTCATATACATAAGATATTACCCGCACACGGACCACGCATCACACTTACAATATATGTATATGGGTTCCTGGCTTTATAGGATTGCACATTATGCGTAAAAGTCTATGAATCAAGCATACCCCGACATGTATATAGATGTAGGGTGCGTGATCCGTGTGCGTGGGATATGGTGCGTAGAATGTCATGCGTAATATGTACAAACCTGGGTTCCTGGTTTAATCTGCGCATTATACGTGAGCAAGTAGTTAAATATAATAGACCATCTTCCAGTACTAGGTTACATTCAGCGCAAGGTATTAAGAAACAGTCGGAGAGGATGCAGTGTTTATTCACATTCTGACCTTTTTATCAAGGCTAAAAATGAAATACAAGAAAACAGAGATCCTGAGTTTACAATCTGCTGTAACTTTCGACATGACTAAAACTCAAAAGGTTGATTACTCATGTGTTTCAATAAAAAGGAAATATGAACTACCGGGAATGAGTAAACATTTCGTGTCATATCTTTTCACATTGAGTGTGAAACATCCTACACTGTGAACTTTTGTTTTACAGCAGTTTGCAAGATTGTAACCAAGTTACCATAAGTAAATGCCATGGAGGCTGGCCAGCAGCACATTTCCCCGACGTTTGATTCTGTTTTATCTTGTTCATGATAAAAATGTCCGAGGTTTATATGTGTTTGCTAAGATATAAATGTCTAACCCTGCATTTTTGTAAAATATACATACAACTATGAATTGAAACTTTACTGTATAAAGTCAATAAAAGATTATGCTCGGAAAAGATGAGGGGATTGGTTAAGAGGGGGCGGGGGGCTGAACGCGGAAGGGAATGTAGCCCTTTCGGGACAGTTACTCCAGATAATGGACTCTTTGAGTACTCAGTGGAGGATGTCATTGTCACTGAAATTTACTACACGGGTTTAATATATATAGTATATAGTTCTCAACCATGATGAGGATTATCTGATATGACTTGATTAAATCGGACCCTGCTTAATTTCGCTTATTCCTATCAACAGTTATGTAAATCTGTGAAACATGTCTGTACAACATCTTCGAAATGAACGTGATTAAGCCCATCTGAATCCAGAAACATACACTCGCTTAACTCTGTACAAATCTTGACCTCCGTACCGGACACTGAAGCGGTAATTAATTGTTGACTTTATGCAGAATGGAACTTGAAACGTTGAAATCTGGTAAGTACAACTGTGTACTCTTAGCTTTAATCACACCTGTAGCTTATACCCTCTCGATAAGCTTCATTTCAACGACACATCTGATCCTTGCGTTCCAGAAAAAAAGTGTCAGTGACCATTTGGTGCCCTGAAAAAGCAAAACAAAATTCTGCAGCAAGCATTTAGTTATCTGGTGTATAATATTTTAATTATCAGTCCATTTTGGATATCAGTCATCATACCCAAGTATTCTTACCACTTTAAAAAAATTGATCCAATGATTCCTGAGAAAATTATAAAGATCAAGCATATTCTTGTTGAGATATCAGGTGCCAAAGAAAATTGCCCATTGTGCCCTGGTGGCCATATTGGAATTCAGACAGACCTGTAATTGATAGGGATATTATCCTCATAGCTACCAATCATCCTTGTGAATTTGGGAAAGCTGAAGTATAATGTTATTGAGTTATCGCGTGCGAAAGAAAATCAGCGATTGGGCTGGGGCGGCCATATTGGAATTCTGAGAGGTCTGTAATTTGATAGGTCTGGAGCCCTCATACGTACCAATCAACCCTTTCGAATTTTGGAAAGCTGAAGTATGTTATTTTTGAGTTATCGCGCACGAAAGAATATCAGTGATTGGGCTGTGGGGGCCATATTGGTATCCCGACAGGTCTGTAATTCCACAGGTCTGGAGCCGTTGTATGTACCAATCATCCCTGTGAATTTAGGAAAGCTGAAGTATGCTGTTGTTGAGTTATCGCACGCGAAAGAAAATCAGCGATTGGGCTGTGGCGGCTATATTGGAATTCGACAGGTCTATAATTCAATAGGTCTGAAGCCCTCTTATGTACCAACCATCCCTGTGAATTTTGGAAAGGTGAAGTATGTTGTTGTCGAGTTATCGGGCGCGTAAGAAAGTGTCTCTGACGGAAGGACGGAAGTACGCAAAGACGGAAGGATGGACTAACACGGTGATCACTATAGGGCACCGCTTGTCAAGCGGGGCCCAAATTATTAATTCATACAAGTTAGACGTGCAAACATGCAAGTGTTTAATTTCATAGTTGTCGTCTTTAGTTAATTAATTTATAACCCTGAAGTTCATGATCGCATATATCAAGATTCAGTCATTTATTCGGAATAATATAAAATAATGTTAAGTCAATATTATTTGCCCCTTTTGAAAATAAGGTTGGGAAGATTTTATCCATGGGTTATTTGGGTGTTAACCAAAAGGCGGTGTTATAAGGAGAATTTTGTTCAATGGTGGTGGCGGTATGTGTGTGTGTGGGGGGGGGGGGGGGGGCTTGGGGTGTTACATATCGCGTAAAACATTAACCTCATGATCGAGCTTTTCGTCAGACATATAAACAAGACCTTTTGGGTGCATTTTGTTGCCCAAAATAGACATTTTTACAAGATTATTATGGTACGTGGAAGATGGGTCAGTGTCATTGTATAAACTAATCTTAACTTTCCTATACCCTCTTCGGTTTAGTACGGTTTAATCTAGATCTGATTTGTTCATAAATTGAGTAAAGACTGATTGAATGACTTATCTGGCCGATGCTCTTTGCAAAAATTACCGTACCAGTAGATGTGTTTATAGGCGACAAGATGAAACAAGCACTGGGAATGTTGAATACAGGTATTAATTTACGTGACACAGCAGGAGACTATATAGAGTGACAGGTGAGTTCACGCACTCACAGAGTTCTCGACTGAAGTTCGAGGGAATGAATAATCCGTCCACGCCCTTCGATGGACAGTTAAGACAGCTCTTCTTTCCAAATTGCTAATACCGTATTTTACGTAATAAGCCCCCCCCCCCCCCCCCCGGAATTGGGAGATCACTTTAAGAAAACTAAGGGATGAGCCATCCTAACCTCACTTTTCTCCCTAACCAATATAACATATGGCAACGTAATGCTTTCATTTTTCCCCGCCAAGCTTAAAAGTTACCGCCAGTTTTTATTCCATCTCCGTTAGGCTTTATCATCTAATATAATGATAATATTAGTTACACACAACAGAATCAGTGTTCAAGTGTGTCATAGATAATATTGAATGTGTCCGTGACTGTGTCCGTGATGGCCGACCCTGCAGGTGGCCATGCATACAGATCGGGGGACTTGAATTCAGGTACGTATGATGATGTATTATGCAATGAAATATATACCTACCGTATTTGCTCGTGTTCAGGACGATAAATTTTATCCTAAAATATTTGGCAAAATGGCAAAGAAGAAACATGTGCTCAGATAAACTTGTAATATAGTGCCACCACCACAAGCGTGATATGACTAAATCACCTGGCAACAATGAACAAACCATTCCAGAAATCAGATTAACACAGTGTCATAGGTTTATAATATTATTTTGATTAAAACCTTTTAAATGCGAAATGTTAATTTTCTGGGATTACTTTTTTTTCAAATGATAGGAAACACAATCATAGGCAGCATATTGAAACGAAGTATGTTGTGTATCAGAGCCTTTTATTTGCTAGAGTGTGTTTTTATTTAGTTGCACATGCAACACGTTTTGCCCTTGATTTATCCACCAAAAATGAACATAGGAAAAATATATAAGGAGGGTGTTGATAATCGGCAGCCTCAACACGCGTATATGTATCAGCGAAATACCCCAAGACATTTAATGAAATAATGATGATCTAACCCTTCCAAAAGAAGCCCGACTTTCACTCAATATGATGCCATGATTCTGTTAGGATTTTATTTGCAATTTGACATATTTTTCTTCCTTAATTTAGGCTCATATTTGCTGATGACGCTCACTTAGACGTACCAAGATCGTTGTATCTATGAGCGTGAACTGTCGAGGTACGGAAAGGATTCTTTGAGTAGTAATTAGTGCATATAGACATTTTAAAAGTCAATCTGTTATTTAATAAAATCCAATTCACTCTCTCCAGACTTATCACGCAGATTTTGGACGGACAGACACTGCTGATACCGTCATACGACCCGTCTATGAGATGGGCGTATAAAAGTATTAAATACATACTTTATTGCAAAATAAAAACAAAAACAAACTAAATATAGTTGAATTTGCAAGCAATCTCAAGGTATCCCTGCAGAGAGTCAGGAAACAGTAATCTGCTCATAAGTTTTAAAATTGCTTAGAGACATTGGGTACGTTTAATTATATTCTTTCAAAATATGGGAAATATGGTCAGTTGTAGGTTAACCAAAAGCTGCACAAATGTGATTGATCCAGGCCAGCATGCAAGCATTTCCGAACTCAGTATAGTATGAACAATATTAAGAACTAACCTGTGAAACTGAAGCTGTAGGCATAATGATAGAACTAGCAGTCTTCAGATGATGTATAATATGAGCTGAAAATGGACTGTTAAAGCTTATTGAGCAGTGGGTCCAGGTAGTTGTAATATGTGTGTAGTACACCAGTAACTGTGATTTGATGAAAAGTACTGACATATATGGTGTCCAGGAGTGTTCTGTCAATGCAGTGTTTTTTTTTAAAATTAAATGTGAATATTTGCAACTTTAAGGAAATGACCTAATTTACATGCACAGATTGACCCAAAAGTTAATCAACTTGTAAGAACGGTACTTTCAAAGTATTTACCTAGTTTGGTACAAATCACATATATGCTTGATTATATCTCAAGGATGAGCGCAAAGAAAACGGCCCGTTAAGCTAATTAGAATAATTAAGCTGTATAGAGACAACTCTTGAAATCTAATCAGGTCTTGCCTCCTACTTGGTAGGTACACGTATGAAGTTACCGCCTGATTAGCCCCGCAGAACTTGACTTAACAAGGTGGCAAGATAATACATGTGGGAAGGTAATTAATATGCAAAATAGGTATACTTAAGCAAATAAGGCATACATACGCAAATGAGATCATTAGTTTTCATTAGAATCTGGTCCTCAATGAAAAAGTGCTACAAACATGTAATGGAAAGATTTGAGAATTTGGTAAAATTAAAAATTTACACATGGCTGTTTTACATAATTATGCAAATGACCTACTTAATATGCACAGATTGACCCCAAAAGTTAATCAACTCAGAGGGGTACTCTCAAGGTATCTACAAAGTTTTGTACACATCACATTTACGGTCATGTCGAAAGCGCGATCGCAAAGAAAACTGCTCGTTAAGCTAATTAGCATAATTAAGCTGTAGAGACAACTCTCAAAATCTAATCAGGTCTTGCCTCTGACTGATTCAGTAAACATATGAAATTACAGCCTAAACGGACCAGAAGAATTTGAAATATTGTGGTCGCAAAAAGTGTCAGGATTCTTTAAAATAAAAATCGATACAATTTATCACAGTTTCTCAGTCGGCGGTCTCCCGATAGTCGGTTATATACAAATAAAAATAGCAATTATGCTAACGGTGCTTGAACTTTAACCTTCCCAAAAATCGTATATTTACTGTTCTCAGTATTTTTAGGTAAGATACTCGTCAAAAGTCACAAAATTAACCTGTCTATCAGTTTAATAATATTATAAATATGGTCACATGGAAAATATCACAAAGAGAGGGGGACCAGTGGAAACAAATAAAAATTATCATACAAGGAGGAGACAACTGTAAGTTGTTGCAAGTTGTCTTCTGAAACTTAATTACCACGGACCTTTGCAGAATAATTAACAGATATTGTGAATTTTGTGAAAAATACTATCGGGGGACCACTGTTCGGTCCACCGATAGAATTCGGTCCCCCGTAAGTCGATTATATGCAAATAAAATCAGCAAAAATCCTAACGGTGGCTTTAACCACGATTTTTGAAAAATCTACAATTTAATATTTCTGAAATATTTTTCAGGGTTAACTTGTTAAAAGTCACAAAACAAACCAATATATCGATTTTTCAAATAAGTTATATATGGTTACAAAGAAAATATCACAAAAACAAAAAATGACTATCAGGGGACCAACGAAAAAAAAGAAAACTATCATTAAAATGGGAAGACAAATGGGACTTCTTTCATTTAATTCATATAACTGTATGTTGTCCTTGCAGGCATGATGACCAGGGAGAATTACAAAATGCATCTCAAATACTGTATAAAAGTTTAAAAAACTATCGGGGGACCGCTGTTCGGTCTCCCGATAGTCTTTGGTCCCCAGATAGTCGGTGTTTTGTCCCCCGATGGTCGCAATAATAGAAATATATATATATATATATATATATATATATATATATATATATATATATATATATAAACATTTCTGAATTCTCCGGGTGCTGGCTTAAGACAGTCAATGAACACAAAAAGAAGAGAGACATCAACGCCAGCATTTCAAACAATCCTATTATTTGGATATTAACATGTACAGATTGTTGCTAAATTTTCAGCTACCCATGTAGCCTTCGTCAGAGCGAGTGACTAACTGTAAACAAAGCTGATAGTGTGACCCTTAGCTAGGTCAACGGGGCTGGCTTGCCAGCTATACCCATTAATCTATCTGATATCTTGTCAGGACTGGCCTGTGTATATCCACATGAAAACAGGGCTGCTGGGGTGTCAAAGACAGGGAGGGGAGGGATTAGTCTCGAGGGGAAAAGTATGTGCTGAGTGCCGGGTATTTACAGAGAAAAGCCAGGTCTTTTTTAATCCTTTTATGTGCGTACGTAGTGTATGAATGTGCCTTTGTTCTGATGTGAATCTGTCTTTGCTGGAGGGAAAGTTGCCTTTAAGGATGGTGCATGTTAAATCTCGAAGAGAATGGTCGGGTTTGTTGAAATGTGCGGCCACGGGGAATCCGGGAGTGTTGTCGCGGGCGGATGGTTTTTTTGTGGTTGTTCATTCTGAACCTGAATTTGGTGCCGGTTTCTCCTATATAATTTCCTTATATATATATATATATATATATATATATATATATATATATATATACATACATAAATACATACATACATACATACGATCTCTCTCTCTTTGTATGTATTTTATGTGGATGAGACTGAGAATAAGACAACATCATTAAATGTGTTCTCATTGTTTCAGATGGTTCGTACGTATACTGAGAAATCATGTTGTTGATGGAGAAGCAAGATGACAGGCGGCCTTAAGAGACTTCGGTGTCCCTCGGCGGAGAGACGCTCAGGAGACTTCGTGACCATACACAGCGTGGCACAGCCAGGAAATATACACGTCTAGGAAATCATGCACCGGTTCTCTCAGATCAGTTTGAAAGAGAGCTCGTTTCGCACATCGAAGGAATGGAGCGAGCGTGTTTTTGTGTTCACAACCCTGGATTTTCGGCGTTTAGCTTACGAGTTGGTTACTGGCAACAATTTTTTTAAATCGGTTTTAGGCACGCGTAGCAAAACATCGAAAAATATCGATGTTCGAAAACTGTATCGCGACATAAAATATGCGAATCACCGTATCCGGATATAGCGATATTATCGGGCAGCCCTAATAGATAATAGATGCAAGATACTACCAAGATCCTTTAAGAGATACTTGCGGTATTATATTAGTTGTGAATGTTATTATTAGTTCAACAGCTCATGTTTCTTTTTCCAAGTTTGTCACTTAGTTAATTGTGTCAAACGCTCTTAATGGTCTATTAATACGATAATGTAGATATTTTCTCTTTAAGTTTAACATTAAATATTATTATTATTATTATTATTATTATTAAATTGCAACACCATATTTTGAAAATTTGACACAAAATCCGGTAGCACACTTTCTTTGCTTTGTAAGTTTAACATCAAATCAGGTAAAGTACAAGCGATAAGATAGATGACTGTCGGAAATAAACCAACAGCAGCCATAACTTTTGCTGCCGTTTGTGATACCGACGTCAGGAATATTCCCATTCTCAAATCAAACGCATCCTTGGTGTACATCAAATTTATTCAGGCAGGTTCAGGTAAACATAACCAGCTGTGACACTGAAATTTACAAGCCGGGTAATGAGATGTACATTTCAATCCTCTGGATGTAGTGTAAACAAGTTCTAAAGGCAGGATCAGGTAAACAAGACCAGCTGTGACAGTGAAATTTACAAGCCGGGTAATGAGATGTACATTTCAATGTCCTTGATGTAGAGTAAACACGTTCTAAAAGAAGGTCAGGTAAACAAGGCCAGCTGTGACACTGAAATTTACAAGCTTGGTGCTCATATGTACATTTCAATGCCGGGGACACTTCAATCGTTGAGATCTACCAAATGCCAAACTAACAAACAAGCAAACATTCATACAACCCGTTTGCTTGTTGCCCTATTATTCCGATTAAATTACATATTCATCCATTAGCTTAATTGTCAATACATTAGCATGACTCATTAGAAATAGACGCCTATGGCATAGTGGTTCTGGTGGTTTGGATATGTTTCAGCAAGGATTACAACAAAATTAAAAGGCTTGAAAAGGGAACAAATGTTGCATCATTTAAAGACAAAACTATTCATAAACAATACTGTTGATATTAAAATATCTATTTTAAATGCTGAATTGGCGCTTTCTTGAATTTACTGACTATATATTTTTTTTTATATTTTAGGGAATTTGTTTTTTTCTTCAGTTTTTTGTTTGTTCTCGAGTCAAAGCAATATGTACAAAAAAACGGACTCTTTGCCTGATGTTGCAACAGCCTTCTTTTTTTTGTTGTTAAAAAAAGAAGACAAACTTTATGTTAGAAATGACTGGGAACATTCAAACAAAAGATAATACTAATCTTTTATTTTAAAATATACCTATTCTTTTATTGGGAATGACTAGAAACTTAAGAAATTAAATAAAATGTTGACTCATCAAATGGATGTTCTTCATTACACCCCATGCACCACACCTCATTGGATTAACCAATTTTAATTTTTTACGACCCTTCATGATTCTTGTGTAAAATTCAGGCAAAGTTGGTCAATGTTTGACCTATGCACTCTGTCACTGGATCATCTTCAAACCCTGAGAGGTGAAACCATGGAGGAAACACGATATGGAAGAACGAACACTCCTTAACTGTAGACCCAGTTGTGGTTCTGTAGTTTATACATATCATTAAATACCACAGAAGCACTACTGGGTATCCTCTGATCTGTTAATACCCCCCCCCCCTCTGAATAATTAAAAATTGGATCAATACCTCCAGTATCGGAATAACTAATACATTGACCGCCATGATTCTGTGCATGCATATTAATCATGGAGTATTTCATTAATTCCCGCAGACTGGTGGCTCCTCCTGTATTTTTTTCGAATGTGTACAAATGTTTAGGTTTACTTTTGAGGCCTTCAAATGAATTGGTCGTCCGTTAACAGGACACAAATCATAACTTTTTGACTTAGAATGTCTGAAACGTGTCTAAGACTAATTGTAAGTGGTAGTAAAAAACTATTTTTTTTTCAAATTTTGAAAATCTTGATAGTTTGCGATTAATTGCTAAAAATTTATTTTGAAAAGTTTGCTAAAAATAAAAGCCGCCACCGTGGCAAACAATCCATTATTTTTTATAGGTAATGACTGACTTCATGCGGATGAGATTAGTTTTCGAGCAATATATCTTTTGTCTCAATTTTATACACATGAGGCTATCCTTAAATTGAAACCATTGAGAAAAGGTGGCACAAGTGACGTGTTCTCTTATAATAAATATTTTTATTTTATATTTTTATGGAATTCAATGCTTCCAGTACCGCACGCAAATAGTTCAAGCAAGGTCAGAAAAGTTTCGTGCCATAATAGTACGCAGATGATCAATGATCAGGAATGATTTTCAGTTTGGTTTTTTAGGGGTTATATCTACCAGTGCAAGTACTTTCACAGAGAGCGAAATGTTATTTTTTTAAAGGAATCTCGGTTGTTTCCAATAGCTTCATAGTACGTAATGAGGTTAAACAGTGTCATCTATTGTTTATATTTATTGATGATCTACTTTTGCAGTTGAAAGGGTGTTCTACAGTACATGTAAGAAAGGTGTTCTACAGGACATGTAAGAAAGGTGTTCTACAGGACATGTAATAGGTGCATTTTCTGTGATGGATGTATGATTTTCTGTGACGGATGTATCCACCGACACATGGACAGGTTGAATATATGAATATAAACAAAACGAACACTCTGTGTGATGGGATCAGCATTTTCAGGCCTTTATTTAGTTTATAGGCGTCAGATATCGGAAGAGGCCCCATTAAGCCTCTTCTTTGCTTAGTTTGTCCCTTATCTTTTTAATGAAATTAGGTCATGCATCAACCATGTTTTTAGCGGGTAGTTTTCGTTTTTAGTGACCTAAAGAATCTTTTTACTTTACATTGGTATTATAGGTGGCAGGGAAATCATAATTAAAACCGGTTTACCCTCTTTTGATTGTAAACCTTTTAATGCACATTCAAAATAAACAAAAAAACTCTGTTGTCGAATGGACCGCCTGTGTCCGTATCAAATGCTTTTGCTATGTCTGTTATCAATTCACCTTGGCTCAGGTTTTTGCAGAGTCACCAATGAATTTTAATAACAGGGAGTTACCAAGCAATTTTAATTACCTGGGAGTCACCAATGAATTCTAATAACCTGGGAGTCACCAATGAATTCTAATAACCTGGGAGTCACTAATGAATTCTAATAACCTGGGAGTCACCAATGAATTCTAATATTCTGGGAGTCACCAATGAATACTAATAACCTGGGAGTCACCAATGAATTCTAAGGCCGCCTTTCCATACATGCGGATTTTCACGGGTTGTCAATTTCACGCGGCAGAACGAATTCAGGTATCACTTGGAAGCGGAGTTAGTCCCGAGGCAAACATGTCTCGTAAATCTGTTTGGCTATGTCTCCTCCAGCAAGAGGAGGAAGAATTTAAAGAGGAGCAGCTTGAGGTCGCTGCTCTGCTGCTGAGACAGAGGCTTGGGAGGAGCCGGAGAAGGCACAGGTTCTGGGTCCATGAAATCATAAAAAAGCAGATTCAGCAAGGGGCATATCACAATCTGGTTCATGAACTAGCATTGGATGCAGGGAAATTTTTTGAATATTTTCGTATGTCCCTGGAAAAGTTTGAGGAAGTGCTCGGCTATGTCGGACCACTTATCCAGAAAAAATCAGTCAGCAGAGCTGCTCTTGGTGCCAGGCAAAGGTTGGCAATATGCTTAAGGTAAGCTTAAAGTCATATGCAAGTATTCTTAAACGATATTCACGGCACATCCATAAGTCGTGAAAAAGACCCTAATAATTAGATACGAGTCTGCATGGATTGTTTGTATAGCTATATTATGCAAGGCAAAAGGAATATTAAAATAAAAATTATTTAATATTTAATTCAAAATGTGTTTTATTTATTATTAATATCTTTTACCTAATGCTTACTTTCCTTGATTTTAAATATCTCGTCACATGTGTAATTAAAATTGATCAGTCATCACATGCTTGCAGATATAAAGAAATATTTTACAGAAAGCATTTGGGGCACCGTATATTTTTTAGTTGTTAATCATTACAATGATAAATGACTCAGAATTGCGATCGGCCCTAAATCCAAAAATGTGGGCACATTTATGGTCCAACAAATGCGACCACAAAGTGTTGAAATAAATTTTGTTCAAGTTTTGTGGCGTCGTCACTGTCGTTCAAACGGTAGAGGGAGGAGCACAGCTACCTCCTTACTCGCACCGCATGGCTGACGGCTAATATAGATCTAAATAGGACTCTAATGATGGCCTGTAATGACAATTGATCAAACATGCAATTAGTTATTACTTCCTAATGTGTGTTTGTGTGTGTGTGTGTGTGTGTCGGGGGGGGGGGGGTACTATTTAGGCCTATCAAACATCTTGATTTTCCTGTGCATGGCCCAGTGATACATGCATAAAGGATGAATCTTTATTAATTTAATAACCCCTCATATACATGATATATATATATATATATATATATATATATATATATATGAAAAAATGTTGGGCCTATCCGGGATTCGAACCCCTGTAGGTGGCGCACATGTCCGGCGTTCCAACCGCTTCACCTAAAATGCAACCTTCACTGGCGAGACAGTTCGGTCCGCTTTTATGTCACCCCGTAACAATGGGTCAGTCAATTTACAAATTGCCTGATTCACTCAGGCATTATACAAAATGACTGAAATTTTCAGGCATTTTACAAATTTACTGAAAAATCAGTCCAATTATTTGACAGATTGACTGAAATTTTGAATTGGTGTAAGACAAGCCATTTATTAAAAATTGATAATTATTATGACATATATGTATTCTAATATGGTATATCTTGCTAATTTTGAGTAAACTTTATATTTTTTCATCTTCTTTCTTAAGCTACAGGCGTAATAATATGATGTGAAATATGTGATAAAGAATTATGAGGATAATCACAGTTTAACTAAATAAATCAATCTTTTGGCTTAAACATAAATACCTTATCCTTTGATGAAGTCAGCATATGTTTGTATAATCTGTACCGATACTGCACAAAAATTATCGATTTATTTAAGTTATAAAAAAACACGTGTTGCATGAAGCCATATAATTAAAATACAA
This sequence comes from Sipunculus nudus, assembly GCA_026874595.1. NCBI lineage: Eukaryota > Metazoa > Annelida > Sipuncula > Golfingiida > Sipunculidae > Sipunculus > Sipunculus nudus. The sequence continues at coordinate 52,055,862 of CM049318.1, read as the reverse complement.
TAGCAGAACGGTTTCTTTGGGTTTTTGGCGTCCATTCCTGAGATTGTCTATATATCCTGTGATTGGCGGTAGATTGCGTCCCAGCTTCGTTTAAGATGTGTTGACTTGTTTATATTAACAATGGGGGTATTGGCTGTTCAAGTACATTGCATTCAGTATGTTTGTTTTAAAATGACGTATGCGCTAAATATATCGTTTGGATTGGTTAATTAAAACTGGATTATTTAATTTAAACTTTTATACAATATCGTTCGGGCTCTTTGGCTTAACTGGATCTCAAAAGTGTCAATATCAGGGGATCGTAACACGACTGAAATTTAGTAGACGGGGGATGCTCTTCTTGGGGTACAACAATATTTGTTAAAAATAAATTTAGAGAGCGCCCGGGGCGCTCATTACGTCAAATACGGTATGAGAAAGAAAGAGATTAATGGAAATAATATGTGATCTAATGATTAAGCGTTTTACCACACCACACATTCATAAAGTAAAATAAACATCAGATTGGAGAGAGAGAATATGTATAAACTGAATCGGCAAACATTTATTGAGCAACCTCTGTGTAACCTTGCCGATAGGCAAAACATAACTGTTCTGAGTTCACAGACCCTTTAACATGGCTTTCTTAAACGCAAATGATTTCGATCAGATGGAGGGCTGTTGTGAATCTGCTGCCACTGTATGTTCCAAATCTATTGGATGTATTTGTGTAGGCGTGTTGGAAACGGCAGGATGTTGCGAGGTGTGACAAGGTGCAGGCTGTGTGTCTGGCAGTGCGACAGGATACGCAAGAAAATCCTGCCAGTGGCGTGCGGGTGTCTGCTGGTAGAATTTTGACTGTGCCTGTGCTGGCATATGGTAAATGGCTGATCTCGCATAGTTAGGATCCACTGTTGTCTGAGGTGCTGTCGAAGTGGCACAGGGTGACACAGGCGGTTGGACAGAGTTTGGGAATTTACCTGGGGCAGACTCTTCGTGTTGGTCCATCCGCCTTGCCTCTACAAAAAGATCTCACACGCGCTCCTCGAGCCACATTTGTGTTTTTATGACAAACGACGGGCCCTTTTCGATATCATCATGTCATCAGCCCCGTCCTCCTCGTTTGTTTGGTTAAACAGATGTGACCCGATACGCTCCTTGGACTCATGTCTGGACTTGCTTCGGTTGCTCAGCTCTACCAGCAAATCCTCTAACTTGTTGGAGACTGGTTCTTCTCAGCCTCTCTTTTTCCTCCTGTCCTTTGAGGTAGGCCTGGATGTGCTAGGAGGGGTTGTTCCATTGTTGTGATCAGGTGTTGTTAGAGGATCAGGAGGCATACTATAAAGACAAAGATGGGTAAAATATTACAGTTATCATCACATACAACATAAAAACGGTAATTTTATTTTTTTCTATTTTTCCCTCCCATCAGGTTCCTGGCAACAGGCGAAACGTTCACATCCCTGTCAAGCCAATATCCGTTTGGCCTCAATACCGTGTCAAAAATTGTTCCGGAGGTATGTGCAGCTATATGGGATAGCATGCGTGAGACGTACATGGCAGTGCCCGATTCAGCATCCGAATTGAGAGAAATTGCCAGGGATTTCCAAGTGAAATGGGACTACCCACATTGTGTCGGTGCCATTGATGGTAAACACATTGTCTTGCGGGCCCCAGCGAAAAGCGGGTCCCTATATTACAACTATAAAGGAACATTTTCGATTGTATTAATGGCACTTGTGGATGCAAATCACAGATTCATAGTTGTTGACATCGGAGCTTATGGGAAGCAGTCAGATGCTGGCATCTTTGCCCACTCGAATCTCGGCAAACTACTAGCAGCTCCGGCCATGCCGAATCTCCCAGAAGAATCTACAATAGAAGGTTCAGAAGACCTGGGTCCAATGCCTTATGTAGTGGTCGGAGACGAGGCATTTCCTCTCCAAAGACACATAATGCGACCCTCCCCTGCAAGAAATTCAGGTATGGATCAACTTGCATACAACTACAGGCATTCGCGAGCCAGGAGAATCGTCCAATGTGCCTTTGGCATACTTGCAGCTCGGTGGCGTGTATTCCACACAAAGGTCTCTGTATATTACCATCATCTGTAAACCTAATCGTGCAAGCGACAACAATATGCTACAGAGAGAGACCACTCCGGTATTGCCAGCTGAAACAATGCAAGAAGCGCAACAAGACGTCGGGGGTTTCAAGTCCCTTAAGGGGCTGCCGACTAGAGGCACTACAGAGGCTGCAGATACCAGGAATGAATTCACAAAATACTTTGTAGAACATCCGTTGGCATGGCAAACGGGTTATATTCAAAGAGGACTGCACGTTTAACACTGTTGTTCCGAAACATTTGTTCTGTCAATATCAAGTAAGATAAACAACTTATTTTTGTTATTATTTACAAATACCTATAAACACCATCATAATCGATATATGAATAATAAATTCATAAAATTAATAACAACATGTAATAACAGTTTTAAATTGTTAATATTGCTAAATTAAATTAAGTGATAAGGCAAACCTTTCAGTGGTTTCAATGTCAGCTAACTCCTCAGCTCCAGAGATCTCAGCAACTGGCGTCTCCCTGCTCTCTTCTTCAACTTCCTCTGACATGTGCATCATTGGCGATGGAACTAGCTCCGGCCCCTCTGGCAAGCTGCTTACCGTGCTGAACAGGAATAGTTCAAAGAACATCTATAGAAGAATGCAAAGCCATTTTGTATAATCCATGCATGTGAAACAATGTATGTTTACTAACCGCAGATCTTCCATTTATATATGTATATGTATATATATATATATATATATATACATGTATATATATACACATATATATATATATATATATATATATATATATATGTATATATACATGTATATATATATATATATATATATATATATATATATATATATATACATTATTATGTTTGTAACTCTCACTGTATAGTTTATACAAACCTACATACAAGAACAACTGAAAGCTGTACTGTATAATTTTAAACAGACCGACATACAAGAACAACTTCATGGTGCATGTTTTTTGTTCAGATTTTGCTTGTATTTTTTATTAAAGATACTACTGCTAGTCTATAGCAGTAAAGCATTATAGAAAAAAAAAGAGAACTTACTTGCCGTCCTCAATGTGCCTGTCCAAAAAGGACATCTGATGGAAAAATGTCCCTTTAAAGAAACCTGAGGCCGCTGAACCACTTTTCTTGATTTTTATCGCTTTCACCCTCTTTCTGTATTCATCTCTCTTATTTCTCCACTTATCTTTTATCATTGATCCTACAAATGTAATTTATTTGAATAAAATATTAAAATATAAAAAAGTATTAAAATATATCAAGAACAGGCACTGGTACATATATATATATATATATATATATACATACATACATGTGTATATATATATATGTATATATATATATATATATAAATTAATCTACTAGTTTACTGCTAGAGTGCTCTATGGCACCATCGAACAATCTCACCTGATGAGTGCAAACACGTAGTAGTAAAAATGTCTAACAAAATTTGATTCCTCCATTTGTGTGTGTGTATATATATATATATATATATATATATATATATATATATATATATATATATATATTTAGAATGCGTGTAGCCGTGTTAGTCCCTCAGTGTATAGATAACAGAATGAAGACGGCTTAGTGTTGACTAACTGTTTAATTCAACCACGAGCTTTCGAAGCTTATAGCTTCTTCATCAGGTGTCAAGTGGAAAGGTATAGAAATCGGCTGTATATATATATGTTAGATAAACAATTTCTAATGACCATAATGCATGGTATAGTGTAATGGATCTGTGATTGGCTACTCTGAATTTATATCATGTTGACCCAGGTTCCGAGTGTGTCATAGTTATTTACCGATAATGCTAGGTTATGACTGTCCGGGTTATGTTGAGTTCATGTCCTCTGACATAATAAAGGTTTAAAGTTCATTATGCTCATCGGCTCAATGTTGATGATGATTGACGACTAATGTGGTGGCGATCTGGTTGTGCAAGTCCATGATTATGAATAGAGATAATCCACATGTAAATGGTGTTTTAAATGATATATTAAAAAGTCTGTATCAGAAAGTTTACGTATAAGATGATGACGTTTGTCGATTACTTGATATTATTATTGTGTGTAAGCCTGAGAGGTGATTTCACAACACGGCGGTGTCGATGGCGGGAATGTGCACGTATGCATGAGGAATGACGTCACGTCATTATCAGTGTGGAGGGGTCGTTCGGTGCTATTAATATTATGGTATGTCTCAATGTCTGTAGTGTGCCATGAAACCGGCATCGCGATTTAATCCTTTCCTTATGGTGTTAAATTTATCAATCAATTTTAGTTCCCATATCTGTCGTTGTCGTGACACACTCGGAACCTGGGTCAACATGATATAAATGAAGAAGCTATAAGCTTCGAAAGCTCGTGGTTGAATTAAACAGTTAGTCAACACTAAGGCGTTTTCATTCTGTTATATATATATATATATATATATATATATTTATATATTTATATATGGGCGATGCAGCATGGAACATAAAAATTCATTATTTCATAAAATTGTATCGATTTTGATAACTGTTTATATATATATATATATATATATATACACACATATATAATTACATATGTGCATATTAAAATGTTATATATATATATATTAATAATTTATAAATGATAATAAACATCAATAAATACATCATATATAAATAAAACACTTCAACTATTTAAATGAAAATACAATTAAACTTTTATAAACACATTTATATTTAAAATTATACGGCCTACATATCAGTAATATCAGTATATATATATATATATATATTAATAAATTTATAAATATTAAAATCATGATTCCATACATATAAACACACATACAAGCACTCTCATATTATATAAATATATATATATATATATATAACTATATATACTGACATAATTTAAATCAAAATATAGTAAATATCTTATAAACACATGCATATTTCAAAATTATAAGGCCTAGATATATCAGCAACTGTTGAAAATAAAATTAACACACACACTGATATAATACATGAATATTAATAAATTTTTAATTATAACAATTATGGTTCCACACACATGCCCACACACATAAACACCCCATATATATATATATATATATATATATATATATATATATATATATATATATATATATTTACATTCATAGCTTAAAAATAAAAATAGTTATTTTTATAAACGCATGCTTAAATTTAAATATTATCAGACCTGGGTATATCATTAATTTTATAGATAAAAATAAATGCACATGTATATCTGTATATTAAAATTTATAAATTATAAAAAAAAATCATTAATACATACATATAAAAAACACAGACACACAGGCACCCCCTCCCCCTTATAAATTACCAGTCATGCAATGGAAGAAGACTGGCGTGCTGTGTGTTAGTAAATGTTGTGATGCATATATGTTACATAAAAATTTGATTTGATGCATGTGTATACACGTGTTCAAAGGGGAAAAGTTCTGAGCGGAAGATTTATAATATTGTATTTAAATCAAGAACAACAATGTATGCACTCAGTCTCACCAGTCAGGCCGTCAACCCCCAGCTTCGTGGCAATTTTTTCCATACATTCCGGACCCACAGCTGGTCCCTGTACTTTGGTGATGATTGGTCATAGAGACCTTGATGCTGCCTTACGAGGTCGATCAGCTCCTCTAGCTTCTCCCACGACAGTGAAACATGTTTGCCTGACATTTTCTTCTTCAAAGTCAAACTTTAAATTTCGCGGGGACGGGGAAACACCTTAAAAGGTGACGTCACTTTAGAGATTTCCGTAAAGATCCCGGATGTACCACACATCTCACATTAGGCCTATTGTGGTAAACGCATGCACAAGCTTATATTGTAATAATCATAATTTCTTAAAGTTTAGTGTACATAATATTCTAATCCAATATTCAGTTTAAACATTATATAATACAAGCCAGGCATGGCTTGCGACGGGCATATCTCACCTGCCACATATTTACGTTACCTAGAGTTAGCCTCTGGGCCGTAGGGCCTATTTAAATCACGATAAAAACATGTCGTATATTATCTTTTATTCAGTCTAATGCACTAACAGATCTTTTATCTTTTCCAAAGACAAGGAAAAATACCAGGAACTTATATAACGCAGGTGGCATCCGCATGCGGGCCCCCGCAGAAATCCAACACTGCTTGATCAGCCTGCATGTATGGAAAGGGGACTGAGATAACACACGTGTTGGATTTTATCCGCGCTGGTCCCGCGCGGGGGCCCGCATGTATGGAAAGGCACCCTTATAACCTGGGAGTCACCAATGGATTATAAGAACTGATTTTTTTACAAGATCACGGAATGCAAGTCGCATATTTCACAATCAGATGTGTTGCAGTTAGGTAAAACTTTCAAAAGTTTGCACATGTATGAGTCAGTTGTTTAAACAAACCTTCCCCTGTTACCGTTTGGTTTAACCACATGATGAATATTTGTGGCAACATTCTGTCTAAGGACACTACAGATTTAAGGGAAGTTGCAAAAAACTCTAAACCGGCATCTGTAAAACAATTTATAAAACTAAATTGTGTGATGATATATTCAGTGATTCTGTTCACTGGCATATCCATCCTAAACAATTCATTTTTGGTATGGGTATTTTTATATTTTGCTCCTTGGGCTGCAAAGTTGAGATAAAGATAAGAAAAAATATTTTTGATACATTTACTCAGAAACACTTACTATGAAATTCCTCTGTTTTGCTGGAGATTTTTAAATCTGAAATACTATGAAGAGTCAAGCAGGTAAAACCTAAGACTGGCCTTAGAAAAGTAAATTAACAGGGTAAACAAATTTGATAGGAAATTAAACTGGTATCTTTTTCTGTCTACGGACACTACATGAACCACGATGTAAGTACTTATGAATACATCTTAAAAAAATATCTAACACATGAGTCACTCTTTCACAAATGTAAAAGTAAGGGAGACCGGGGCTAGTTGAATACAGGGGCAGGTTGATACAATAGCATTAGTACAGGCGTTTAATAACAGATGGAGCTCAGTTTCACAACACGTGATCATCAAGTCCCCAGTGGCACGAGACGCCGTCCGCTTGGAATTTTCTGCATGGTAGCACAACGCGACGAACAATTTTCTGATTTTCCACTTGAAAAGTAAGTATTTTCGTCCTATTATCTATTCTCTCAGCAAATGTATGCGCCAAAGTTAAATAAATTAAACTAGATGAGTGAAAAGAGATGTCGTTTATCTTTCGTTTTATATAATTGTTTATTCTTGATCACTGAATCTTATTGACCTAATTTTCAGCAAAAGTTAAAATGTCGGAAAGGGGCAAGTTGTAACAAGCTGTAACAACGTGCCCCAAGTAAAAGATAACTGTAACAACAAACCTCGTCAAGCTTTCAATCCTCACTTTTAATTTTTTTTCTTTCCAGAGCTAGAAATAATGGTTCGCACTTATAAAAGAAAAACGGAAAGAGCGAATCGATGTGAAGCTACAACTCTTGAGAGAGCATCTGAAAGAGTAATCAAACATCATGAAAGTTTGAGGAAAGTAGCTGCTGATTTTCAAGTAAGTTTAAGGAACACGCTTGTCTTTATGTATCTGTATATTTATTTACAACAAAATTTATCTAAATTTTATTCTTTCATATAACCATAATGACAATAATATTCTACGATTAAAATTGACAAATACTGATGCCTTAGAAAATAGTCTTAGATCCTGAACGTAACATACCAGGACAATAAATAGTCCAAACATGTACCTTCATGTTCTATGATACCACTGCTGGGCAGGGGAATATATACGTATGTCCTTTATATTGCTTACGTAATAAGCCAGTTTGCCCAAGACCATGGTATCTTTAGTGTTTTGAGCCCCCCCCCCCCCCCCCCCCCATGTCTTATTAGGGTGATCGCTCTTGTTAAATTATGTTCAATATTGTTATGTTGCAGCGGCATAATCATATTTTATAGAGTAAATCTACACGTAGAATATAAGGATTCCTCTTTTTTTATGGAACTACATAAGTCTGCTGAAGGTCTATATTACCAAAATGTCTTTGTTTTACAGATCAATTTTATGACCCTGCACCGTTACTGTAAAAAACGGAAAGCTGGCGAATGCACAGAAACAGGATACAAGAAACCTAGACTTGTATTCAGTTCTGTTCAAGAAAAATTGCTGGTCGACTATGTGTTAAAGGCATCAAAGATATTTTATGGGATGACACCAAAGGAGCTGAGACAGTTTGCACATAAGTTTGCTGTCAGCAACAACATCAACATTCCACAAAGCTGGTCAGAGAAGGAGATGGCAGGTCCCGACTGGTTTTCTGGTTTTCTTAAAAGAAACCCTACCTTGGCACTACGCACACCTGAAGCAACGAGTCTCAGCAGAGCCACCAGTTTTAACAGACATAATGTACAGAGGTTTTTCGACAACTTGGCTGATGTTATGGACCGTTATAATTTCAAGTGTCACGACATCTACAATATAGACGAGACCGGTGTCACTACAGTACAGCGTCCAAGTCGTATTCTTGCTGGGAAGGGGCTAAAGCAGGTTGGGGCCATTACCTCTGCTGAAAGAGGGACCCTTGTGACAATGGCATTAGCGGTCAGCGCCAGTGGTAACAGTATACCACCAATGTTTGTTTTTCCTAGGGTCAACTTCAGGGATCACTTTGTTAGGGATGGTCCTCCTGGTTGTATAGGAACAGCTCATCCGTCTGGATGGATGACTGAGAAAAACTTTCTCGTGTTCATGAAACATTTTGTTTCAGTTACAAAATGCACCAGAGAAAACCCTGTCCTCCTGCTATTGGATAATCATGACTCGCACGTATCTATTGATCTGGTGGATTACTGTAGGGATAACGGGGTAGTCCTGGTAACCTTTCCGCCCCACTGCTCACACAAACTCCAACCTTTGGACAGAAGTGTCTACGGGCCTTTCAAGAAGTTCTTTAATGCCGCATGTGATGGCTGGATGAAGTCTCACCCAGGGAAAACCATGAGCATCTATGATTTGCCTGGGATCGTGGCAGAAGCTTTAGCGAAAGCCAACACTGTTTCCAATATCCAAAGAGGATTTAAAGTGTCTGGCATCTATCCATTTGACAGGAATATATTCGGAGACGATGAATTCCTGCCGAGTGACGTCACAGATCGTCCACAACAGCAAGCGCCAGAGCTAGCTGGGGACAAAGAAAAGGCCTCATCTAACAACGACTCCGAGCCAGATCTGACAAAAGACAACCATGAACAAAAATGTAGTGAGACAAATGACCATGTTCAGGTTCAGCCCCCTAGACCTCCAGGAGGGACAAGTTCGTCCGCAGAAAGTGTAACTGCGTCGGCGCAAGCTCCAGAACCTGTTGCTACCCCTAGTTCCACAGATTCTGACAATGCAACGACTGTGCTTAACATCAGAAGGAACACTTGTCCCTCACCTGAAGTACTCATGACTCCAGAGGCATTGCGACCCTTCCGAAAGGCCAGTCCAAGGAAGAATAAGAGAATAAACGGGAAGAAACGGCATACAGCAATCTTGACAGATACACCCGAGCGGCTTAAACTAAAAATCATGACGGAGAAGACAACCAAGTCCAAGTCCAGTAAAAGAAAAGTTTTGACAAAAAAACAGGAAAGTAAAGGAAAACAGAAGACCGCAACAAGCAGTGATGTTTGGTACTGCCTTGTTTGTGGTGAGAGCTACGCCAATTCTGCTTCTGGGGAAAAGTGGGTTCAGTGTTTAAATTGCAAGGACTGGGCTCATGAGAAATGTACAGATGGCGATGCCTACTTCATCTGTGACTTGTGTGAATCTGATGAAGACAATTAGTCAAGTTGAATGATCACACTTAGATTTAAGTATACGGTTTCTTGCTGTTTCTTCCTGAAGTGTATGTTAAGCCTTGCTGTAAGCAAGTTTTCATATTCAACCTAAGAGTGGCCATCTGTTTTAATAAACCGTGAATATTAATTATCCTTTCCCATAGCTAAAGTAGATTTATATATGTATATATATATATATATATATATATATATATATATATATATTATAATGTTGTTCCATCAATTAGAAAAGCAGATGTTTTTAATATATCAAATATTCTTTGCACATATATATATACACACACCCCAACCACCTACATTGACACCGTTATAACAAGGTGCCCCATAGGGTGTAACAATCTGCCCCATGGCAGGGGCAAATTGTATACACATATTTTTACAGATTTATCAAGGTATATTTTATTAATAAACAATCTTAACCTTTTCATATTTATTGTTTCTATAGACAATTATTAGTTGTTCATAACTACATAATAGCTATCTGTTATCTTGTATATTATATGAGAAAGAGTCAAAATTGCAATAATTGTTACAACTAGCCCCGGTCTCCCCTAATGAATGAAAGTCCAGACTTCAGAAAAAAAAACATCAGCCATAATGATCTAACTATTTATAAGCCATATCAGGTACCACGGCAGGTCATTTATAGTATGTATTTTTGTCCTAAATGATGGCAACCGTACCAAGTATCAAATGTGTGGATGAGGCATCATATTCACTTACACTATGAGAACTGGGCTATCACAAAGTGAAGGTCTGTGACCGTTTTCATCACTCCTGGTCACTACAACGCAACAGGTAATTAGCAGTGATGGGGAGTGACTAAACTGTTCACAGACTATCACTGTGTGACCAGCAGTGATAGTTGAACAGCCCTGGGGATCAGTTGGAGGGATGCAACTAATTGATGATTTGCTGAGTGACCAGGAGTGACTGGCAGTGATGCTGAGTGAACATAGTTACTCCACCAGACACTAGCTTGATGAGAGGTGATAATGACTTTGACCACCAGTGATCCTTGTTGGTGGGTGATTGACAGGTAGTGACCAAGAGTGACCAGGAGTGACTCTGGGTGATGAAGCTCTCTACCAAGTAAACCTTTGCACTCACTGCTTATAGATGCATAAATTAACTAAATAAAACTGTGATTTTTTGGCAAATTTCAACTCAATACATGTACAACAAGTATAACTGACATTTCCTTAATGCACACCTTTGTTCATTGGGCTGTTTTCATGATCTTCTGAATGACCAACTGATCCAACTAAGGACAAATATCTATTTGATTTTTTTCTGGCAGAAATGGTCGGATTATCAAATAAAAAAACAGGAAGCATTGTATTGAAAAAAATCTCCTCAATAATTACCTTCAGAGAGTAATATCCAGTAATGTAAGACACTTTGTAGAATTTTATTCTCTTCAACTCTGAAGTAATGGTACAAGCACGTAACATTGTATTCAGGAAGCATGGTTAGCCGATTTTTGTTTATTACAACAATTTTTAAAGATTCACAAAAAAATCAGGAGACCAATAATGCGGAGTCAGACAGACACACATGACGGGCAAAACATTTTAATCAGACTGGAGCTGGCTCTCAAGCCAGCTATGATTACTACAGCAGTGAGGCCACTGATATTGCTGGGCAGGGTGTTATTTTGAAGTTTATGAAATGTTACATGTTACTTATAACACATTATAGGAATAACTGGGATAAATTCAATAACTTAAGAAAGTTTTATATCTTTGTTATTTAAGAAAATTTGAAAATTCTTTTACAGCTATGTAAATGGTAATTATTATAAATGTAACTTTCTGGTATATGAAGCACTTGTATTGTCTAATACACATGCACACTCATATGATATAATGTTGTGTGTCATTAACATTACTGATATTTCAGAATTCTGGCAACATCACTGTTTAATCCTGATTGACAATATATTCATAACTCCATTTTTTAAGCCTTATTGAGCAAATGACAAAACTGTTTCAAGTTTAGTTTACAAGACACTGAACAGTGTTTATCAAGACCCCCTTGATTTAAATTGCAAGAAAACACTATCAGGCAGGTAACCTGTTAAACCGAGTTTATAATGTTCCCTCTTCCTCACAAAACTTTTCATTCAAAGTTCAATAAGAGTGCTGTTTAAAAAAAATTGAGAAATTTTGTACAAATAAAAAATGTTTGATATCTGAAAAAAATATATATAATTTGTTGGCTTTAATATGACTAAAAAAATTCCCGTGGGTGTTTAATGGATATCAATCCAATCATCATTACTTGTAAGCACTCACTCAGATTCTCAGCCAAGGAGATGTGATGCAAAATTCCACTTTCAGTCACACCTCATTTATATCTTATCAATTGATCAGGGCTGCAGTATCACTGGTGTCCAGTGCTGGCAGGCCTAAACTCTGGACCTAGTCAGCCTGAAGTTTGTGCATACACGGCTAGGCCAGTTTCCAGCCCTTACAGACACACACATCTTGTGTTTGGACTGAGGCAGAATATTTTCTGGCTTGGTTCAGCCTTGCGAGCAATATTTTCTTGTCTGTCTGTCTTTCAGATAAATATTCATAAAAAGTTTATTGGAAACAGTTTATCACACTATATATTCCACAATTAAGTGAATTTTACAGTTTTTTAGCAGTCATTTCATTCCCAGATCATAGTGATGGGCTGATTATCAATTATAATTGATTGCAAATTTTTCTCATAGCTTTAGGCTTTGTGAAGGGGAAATTAATGTATACTACCTGAACTAGAGAAAAGTCTGCATTTATCAAAAAACTGAATTGTTAAGTTACTTTATAGAAATGTTGGTTATAGAATTATGACATTATTAGCCTGAACCAGAATGTAGGGTAGTACCAGATGTTTTGGACACAGATGTTTTGGACTAGGACATTTCAGACTAGGATGCTTGGGACTAGGACATTTAGGACAGGCCTTTTGCAAGGGAGGATGTTTTGGACAGATGAAAATTATTACCATGAAGTTCCCTTTTAATTATGAGTTTTAGTGTATCAGTGTACCCATATGTTTATTGGTATAATATTTATTTGGCTCAAACAATGAGGATTCATTGGGGATTCATTTTGTGGTATTTGTAAGCAAAAAGATACAGGTTTATATGGCAGCTTTTGCGAGAAAGCAAACTGTAAAAACTTAGAAAAGAGTGAACCAGTGACAAGAGAATATTTTTAATGTTTAACAAAGCTGTAAAAATAAAAAAAAAAACATAGAAATGATGCCCCTATATAAATGCTTATTCTATGAAAAATCTCCATAAAAAGGTAATAAATTTTGTGATGGTGTTTTTATGGATACTTATTTGATCAATATCACATAGGCATTATCCATTATCCACACCTTACCATTATATGTTAATATAATGAATAAAAAATATAATGATGCACAAGTATTATTGCTCATTCCCTGAAAAATCTCAGTACATATGGGTACATTTATACGCTTAAAATTATAATTAAAAAGGTTACTTTATGGTAATTATTAATATTCATCGGTCTGAAATGTCCTCCCTTGCAAAAAGGCCTGTTCAAACATCCTAGTCTGAAATATCTTAGTCCAAAATGTCTTAGTCCAAAACATCATATATTCCAAATTCATTTAGGCTTACATATCAGTTGAGATGATGTTCTGATCTATATATGGCCAAAAATTTATACCTCTAAACAACTGATAATTTCTCATCAGGAGAGATAATCCAATTTTTACTGATGATCTATCATGATATTGAAACCGATTCCTAACACTAGTGTACCATGATACATCATATGACACACATATAAGTATCTGTCCACAATTCCCAGATCTGTGCCAATCAGCAACGGGTCGAGACAGAATCCAGATTAGGTTTTAGGCCAGCCTGAATTCCAAGCCTGATTTAGTCTAATACTTGTTTGCCCAGAGTGAGACCAATTCCTTATTGTGACTCTGTCCAGTCCAAATCCTGAACTGGATCTGGTCCACTCAACAACCTAATTCACATTGGGCATGATTGGATGAAATACAGAATTACACCTTCGGCACATAATTTCTAGTTAATTAATTAAAGGAGTCTTAACAATTACTGAAAAATACGTATGTATGGGTGAGGGTCTTTATAATTACTGAAAGGTATGGAAAAATTACCAAAAGTACCAACAATTTATCAAAAGTACTAAAAAGTACTATAATATAGCTGCATTCATGATCCTTCAGGATTATCTCATGATTTCATTGCATATATCAGGGCTTTCAGACAGGTGCATGAGAATAAGGGTCTCTGATGTTCAAAATTGTTTACAAACGCTCAGTTCTGAGAGTCCAAGCGTAGAATGGGATGCACAAATTTCTGGATTAAGGACCTTGTAGCACTCAATGACCAGTAGCAGTTGCCCAAATGAACCCATTAGTGGTCTTACCACCACACTGATAACTGAGGCTTAAATTTAACTACAACCAAGTAATCATATTAGGACACTTTTTCTAATAATATAATGATTAGATTTTTACATAAAATATGAAAAAGATGCCCCCATATAGAGGTGTACTTATGAAGAGTTCATGAATTTCATGACCTACATACTTGCAATCAAAGGGCTTACGCTGAATTGTTGTTTATGTGTTTATTTATGAACCCATTAATAAATTTACAGATCCAAGCAAAGGATCTGTTGAAATGACACGTCAGCTTCAGATGAGCTAATCAACATCAGTTGAGCCATCAGGCAGACTATAAGCCTTGTTATAAGAATGCAGGGAAACTAATAAATAAATGAAAATAAACAGTAAATTAAAAAAAAAAATTCCCATTAAGGATTGTGAATATACCCTCAGTACAGAGGTGCCTGTAAGGAGAGGTTCAATTGTATATATCTGATACATTTCACTTTTCAGTAATAGTCCAGAAAATACACAGTTGGTGATAGAAGCATCAAATTTTGCATACTTGTACTTAAAAAAATTCTTTACACTAAACCATGTTAGCCAGTAAGAATCCAGTATGACCGCTGTTTTTTTCAAGATGGCCATCAAAACCCTTCTCATATGAATGTACATGTTACATCTGCAAGAGTGGTCAGATTTCAATGATCTTAATATGGATATTCCAGTTATATATACCATGTTCAAAGTTGTGTGATGCTTATTATAGTCATTATGGGGTATTTCAAATGTGTTACTTGCTAATGGATCAGGAACAGAGGTTCTCAATGTAATATTTTCTCTCCTTTTTATGATTTATGAGTATTATATCATTATAATACTTACTGTTCTAAAGAGACAGTTTCATGAGTAATAGTAATACAGGACCCTGTCTGTTTGTTGCCCTGTCCCTTGATCTATTTGTAAACATAACCAATATTATACCATTTACCAAAAGTATGTTATTTTTACTGATTTTCTTTACAGATTTCAGTATGTCACAATCTTCATGAGTGTATGTGTTTCTTTTTATGTACTGTTAGAATTTATAAAGCAGACATAACAACAAACTTAAAATAATGCATTTAAAGATGACAGTTTAATTTTACATTACTAAGACATGCTGGAGAGGACTTCATTTTTAGTCAATAGAATGGAGTGTCAGATATCCTGCAGTTTAGATTTCTCTCTGCATGCTATCTTTTAATACTTTCCAGAACTTCTAAAACAAATACCATGTGGTTTACAGGTGCCAGGTAAAAATGGCTGAGTTTAAAATGGCTGGGTAAAAATAGCTAGGTTAAAATGGCTATGGTAAAAATGGCTGTTTCAAAATGGGTAAGACAGAAGTGGCTAAATTGAAAATTTACAAGCAACAGTAATAAATTACAAATAAGGAAATAGGTGTTTTATGTTGGCTGTGATACAGAGATGAGTAAAAGTATCTGTTTATTATTGGATTTGGACAAAAGCATACCTAGAAAAAGAAAGCCCACTGGACAAAAAGCCTACCCCTAAAGTACAGGCCAGGGCAAAAGCCCACTCTTTTAATGGACTAAAATATAAAATCAAATGACATTCCTTTTACAAATATATTGATGTTTTTCTATTGTATTTTTCAAGTACTACTGTATCCACTCCATTATGTATCTATAACAGCCATTAAACTAAGAGTATGTATTATATATGTACATGTGCTCATGTGCATGTCCAGAAGGGCTTTAGTCTGGATGGGCTTTTGGTGAGTTGGCTGTGTGACAGAGATGTGAAAAAGCATCTGTTTACTCTTGGTAATGGACAAATGCCTACCTGGGCAAAGCCCACTGTACAAAATCCAACCCCTTACCCTCAAAGTGCAGACTAGGGCAAAAGCCCAGCCTTTTAATGGATTAAAATACAAAATTTAATATGGTTTTCTGTTGTATTTTTATATACTACTGTATCCACTTCAAAATGTATATAACATTCCATTATCCTAACAGTGTGTATTCAGTATACCAGTATGTTTATATGCTCACGTTTATATGCTTTAGTTTTGTAGGGCTTAAAGCATTTTGTCCTTCACCTTTTTACCAGGGTCACATGTTAAGAATTTTTTCTAAAAGGGAAACTTAGTGACAGTCAATTTATTACAGTCTTTTCAGTAATTTTTGGGCTACTTTTTACTTTTATTTATTTTTAGCTACATTTTGGTACTTTAAGTCTTTTTCAGTATCTTTTAATTACTTTTCAATTACTTTTTATCATCAGTAATGTAGGATATTGCTATACAATTTTCTATGTTAACTGACAGTCTAAAACAACTTGTAGGTAATTTCTGTGTATTTATTAATTCACAATTTCACAATTTTTTTGAATAACTGTTTGGTTCCTTTTCAATCATTTTTTGGTAATTTTCAGTAACTTTTGGTACTTTTCAATGTTCAGCAAGACCCATTTTGGACTTACATTTTGGTACTCTTCAGTATTTCAGTGATAACTTATACATATTTTTAAAATGCTCTCTTTATGAATATTGAGTTCTGAGTCCAATAATATTTTATTCATTGGAGTAACATAACAGTAACTTTTGGTATTTTTCAGTGCCTTTTCGACAACTTTTGGTACTTTTCTTTTTCCTATTTATACATTCTGGTACAGCAACAATAAAGTGACTGCCTTCTATATATATTCTTTATCTTGTGTGCACCAATATAATGGTACTTTTTGCAACTTTACGGTACTTTTCTGACTTTTTGTAACTTTACAATACTTCTGAAATATCCATCAGCTGTATATACTCAGGGTCATGAGTGCAGCAAGACTTCAATATTTACACTTACTTTTCAGTAATTTTTCAGATAGACAGGCTGAAGGCATTGCTAGCAAGCAGAGCAAGCCAGATGTTTGGGTCTGGTTGGCCTGTAACTGCCTAACTAGAATATCAGCAGAAGCTGACAAAAGCCCTCAGCCAAAAGAACATTTTTTAGAGGTGGTAACAGTAACAAGTACTAATTATCTGTTCTCACATGGATGTATATCTGTACATGTCTCAGTTACAAATTTAAAATGGAGAGGATGTACCATGATTCATAACAATCCACCAAGTGCTTCCTAAAAATAAACTTCTAAGTTTTATTCTATTCTCAGCTCTGTGACCTTGAAAAGTAGGTCAAGGTCACCCATCTTCTAACTTGACCAAGATTTTGTCCATATACATCTTCACCAAAGAAATCAGATTCCTATTGTGAATCCTTTTAGAGATATCCCGCTCACAAGGCCAAAGTTGAAAAATCCTTGAAAAATTCATTAAAATCAGAAATTGCAGGTGGCGCCCCCAACTTGTGCAGCAGTTACAGACCATCACTCCCTATGATCATAGTAAGTATTGTGAAAATCCAGCCAATGGTTCCTGAGATATAAGTTTCTAAATGTTTTTTTTCTATAATCAGCTCTAAAATGTAGAAAAATAGGTCAAGGTCACCCATCTTCGAACTTGACCGAGATTTTGTCAATATACATCTTCACCGAAAACAGAAAATTCCTACGGTGAATCCTTTTAGAGATATCCCGCTCACAAGCCCAAAGTTAAAAAATCCGATAAAAATTCATTAAAAATCAGATAGTGTAGGTGGCGCCACCAAACTTGTGTAGCAGGTACAGATTATCAGTCCCAATAATCATAGTAAGTTTTGTGAAAATCCAACAAATGGTTCCTGAGTAATAAGCATCTAAGTGTTTTTCTATAATCAGCTCTAAAATGTAGAAAAATAAGTCAAGGTCACCCATCTTCGAACTTGACCGAGATTTTTTCGATATACATCTTTACCGAGGAAATAAAATTCTGACGGTGAATCCTTTTCAAGATTTCCTGCTCACAAGGTAAAAGTTAACGGACGCCGGACGGACGGACGGACGGACAGCTTGGGTGACGACAACAGCCCATCAGCCTAAGGGCTGAGGGCTAAAAAGCTTTACACATGGCCAGACACTAGCCTGTCCAGGCCCCGATTCATGCATGTCAACACTGTACACCAGTGATACAGCAAGCTGATGAGAAAATAATGAGGTGTGGCTAATTGCCAGATGTGAATGCCCTGGTCTAGCAAGTAACTTTTCACTCATTTTAAATTAGACCTGCTATTTGCTTTCAGTTTCAGGCAAATTGTTGGAAAAAATTTAAATGAATTTATCCATCTCTTGTAATTTAATTTGTAAACAGAAAGTTTTGGATCACTGCTCTTTTCAATCTCTTCTAAAATTGAAGAACATTCACAGTTTGGATCCATATGGATCATGAAGAACACGTGTTATATAAATATGTATATTGGCTATCCCAGCCATGGCCACCAGCAGACTCATGGTATGAAGATAAGCAATGCAGCCAGTGGCACTGCCCTGGCCCCTCATAACCAATTTAACTTGACACCCTCACATTTTGTCTCTTGTGTTTAGTCTCATGTAATCAGCAAGTCCAGCCTTCGCATGAATCTGAGGGCCTCACTTGCCATGCTGGATTCTTAAGACCCGTGAGAGAACATTTTATTGATACATGGCAGACTGAGTGTCTTGAAACTTGCAAGCTTTTTGCTGAAATGTGGATCAACTACATACGTACACCAGAATTATTCTACAATGGAGCCTAGGAAAACATAGTATCTTCAAAACCACTATTATTAGAGGTGCATTCAGGTTCTTGTCCTTAGTCTCACAGCAGAAAGCAGTGTAGCAAAGGGAGAGAGAACAGGAGCTGTGGGCTCTCCTGTTCTAAGATCAAGAATCTACCAAGGCAGAATGAGAATTTCGGCTTTTCCTGGGAAAAAATGAGAGTTCCCATTCTTCCCAGGAACAATTAAAAGGAATTCTTATTTTCCCTAGAACTAAATTGATATGGGATATCGCTAATACCAATACTTTTGTGTTCGAGGTAGAATATGCCTGTGTGCTTGAAAAATTGCAGGCAAACAACTAGCGGCCCTGTTCAGCCCATTTACTCAATGCAGCTGCTTATGCACTGAGCATGGCACTTTATTTCAAATTATTCTGGAATTTAATATGGTCTTGTTTTCATATTCTGTTGTTGAGTTGAAATTACAATTGTTGCATGAACCTGAAAAAGCTTAGAAATGACATATCGCACTAGAATATCTTGTATCAAGGGACTGGCATAATAATATAGGGCAATGCTACACATGTATGGCCTTTCATTTAGGCCTACAGATAAATATTAGGTTTTTCATTTAACCTTCCTTGAAGCTTACCACCAATTAATTACAACCTCAATATTGTATATAAGCTGGTATAGTGGGGGTAGATAATACAGTGCTAATGATTGTCTGGCTGAATCACACTTTCCTGCATTAATGGACTTGAAGCTGTGATAGCCAGTGGTATTTCTCCTCCATTTACATGAGAGATTACATTTTTGTAAATGATATCCTTTGATAGGAAGGTAAGGTTCATATAATAAAAACAAACACCTTATTAGCATATCATTACACTTTTTATAGCATCCAATGAAACCATTAATGGCCTTAAAAGTAGAATGTGATTTTATTTTTATTCTGTGGCAAGAACCTGTATTTACCATTAAAAACTTAATGGCACAAAATAAGAAAAAAGAATGATAAAAATTGATAATTTCATACTTATTCCAACTTGCAATAGTATTCATCTTATCTTGTAAAGAGAATTAGATTTTTTTGTGTAGCTTCATTTTCTTTAAGTTTCAAAACTTAGATGTGAGAAGAAATTTTTCGAAGGTAGAAATAAAGCGTTCAAATCTGGCATGGAATGGCTCCAGTTCCTTCCAGGAATAATGAGAATTCTCATTTTTCCGCAAGTTTGAATTTCAAAACTGTATTCCAGTCTCTCCCAGGAAAAATGAAAATTCTAAAGTTGTACAACCTGAAACTGGGTCAAGAGTTGATTAATAAACCATGATTTACATCTGTACCTTTGGCTTAATAGCAGCACTTATCACTAAGATTCACTCCTGGTCACTATTGGTCACTACCTGTCAATCACCCACCAACAAGGATCACTAGAGGTCACAGTCATTATCACCTCTAATCAAGCTAGTGTCTGGTGGAGTAACTATGTTCACTCAGCCTCACTGCCAGTCACTCCTGATCACTCAGCAAATTATCAATTAGTTGCACCCCTTCAACTGATCCCCAGGGCTGCTCAACTATCACTGCTGGTCACACAGTGATAGTCTGTGAACAGTTTAGTCACTCCCCATCACTGCTAATAACCTGTTGCGTGGCAGTGACCAGGAGTGATGAAAACGGTCACAGACCTTCACTTTGTGATAGCCCAGTTCTCATAGTGTTAGTACTTTCATTTTTTTTTGTATCTGATACTTTTTCTAAGTCTTAATTCCAGTCCTGTTTGAATTATACAATTTAATAATGTAAAATTATAAACCTTATCTCCATAATATCTACGCATCTATGTTTTGATCTGATGCATTTGGAATGTGTCTCTTTGAAGAAGATACAACTTATTCATTTTAAAAATGATCTTCATTTAGAGTCAATTTCATAAAACGACAGTGACAACAGACATCACCAATTTCGGTATCATTTTGTATGAAGTCATCTTTAGAAAAATAAGATAACTACTTGCAACAATACAACGCAGTAAACAAGCTACATCTCACACATTAACAGTATCATAATTGACTATATATCCAAGTCTTGTTTTTCAATACTTAGATGAACTTTATGTGATTGAATGCATATGTGGTCGTTTTGACAAAGAAGTGTGTGTGTGTGTGTGTCTAAACTACTTTCTCTTGAACTAATAGATGGAGATTTGTTTCTTAAACCTCATTCGGTACCCTGGTTTAGTTAAAGCCCCAGAAGGTTATCTATGGGTAATTTTGGGTCTCTCCCATAAAAAATAGAGTATCATAAGCAAATACCATCTCCGCGAGATGTTCAGGTCATTAGTGGTGTGCTTGTGCCGGCAAAGTTCTTAGTAGATCATGCATAGTAGAATTAACTCTTTCACATTGTCCGTTTGACTGTGGATGGTATGCTGTTGTTCTGGTTCTCATTGTACGATAAGGACGACAAAGTTGTTTCATTACTTGTGATGTGTTGCCTGAATACTACCTAATGGAGTCTTTACTGCAACTTCTTTACCGATGAAAAATGGTTCTCAATAAGCTATATAGTCTCTTACTTCTTTATCCATGCGTGGCCAATAACATCGTGTCCCGATCAGAGCAAGTGTCCTGTCTATGCCCTGGTGTCCTTGTTTGTCATGTAATTACTGAAGTGTCTCTGGTTTGAGTGGGTTTGGAAGAAGTACCTGTTTGAATTTACTAATATCAGGGTGTTGTACAATATAATCAACTGATAATATACATCTTCACTGTTTAATCAATAGCTAGACTTCAGCTGATTCTTTCTGTCGGTCTGCTCTACCTGGCTCACTTTGTGGTGTTGCTTTAGTTGAATAAATCTCACTACAACTAGATCCTGTCTCTGAAGTTCAGAAAGTCTTCAAGGTGTCACTGTAGGTAGGGTTGTAGAACACATGTGATACGCTTGTCCCTGTACAGGCTTACTGTTGTTTGAGTTAGTCAAATCCTCCTTAATGTTGTTTTGTAGTGATAAGGATAATGATGCACCTGTTACATTTTTTTTACATATATCCGTTCCACTTACTTAATCAAGGACGGAGCGTCCCTTTCTTGACAGTGCGTCCACGTTTTGGTTATTTTTGCAGGGTTTATAATCCACAGTAAAATCGAATCCGCCTAGTGCAGATGCCCACTGTTGTTCGATTGCTTATATCTTTGAATTCTTCATGAGGTAAGTCAGGGTTTTTTTATTTGGTTGACAGCAAATCTGGAAGCTATCAAATAGTCTCGCCATTTATCCACAACTGCCCTTTTTTAACGCAAGTGTCTTTAACTTCATTAAACTGAAGTCTCTCATCTTTTTCTCAAAAGGCCTTCGAGCACGGCTTGCGTAGGCAATGACTTTCATTTTTTCGTGTTTCTTACTAAGCACGGCTCCTTGGCCATGTCTTGATGCATCAGTCTCCAGAAAAAAAAACCGTTGATTAAAGTCTTGGTAACCTAAAGCAGGTGTGGTTGTGAGATACTCTTTCAGGCGACAAAAGGCTTCCTCATGGCAAGTGCTCCATATACTTTCTATTTTCATTGTTTGCTTCAGTTCATCTATTCAGTTCATCGCTATTGCGGCAAACCTTTCCACAAACCGTCTATAATATGCTGCTACTCCCTTGAACTGGCTAAGAGCTCTTAGTGTTTGTGGTCTTTCCCGTTCTCTAACAACTGTGACTTAATGAGGGGTCTGTTTTGACGCCCTCAGGGGTAGCAATGTGTCCTAAATTCTTTACCTCAGACACCAAAAAAATGTGCACTTATTTGGTTCAAGTTATAGATTGTGTTGACGCAACCAAGAGAAAGAAGTTTACTATCTTTGTAAGTGTCCATCTATTGTTTGACTAAACATTAGCACCTCATCTAAATAAACTAACAGAATGCGCAGGATTTCTTCTCGGAATACTCTTCCCATTAAACGCTGGAATGTTGTGGGACTGTTCGGTGTTCCGAACGGCACCCTCAATTATTCAAATAACCCCATTTGTGTCGTAAAGGCTGTGCGGTGACGGTGTTCAGCAGTTACCTCAACTTGGTTATCTGATGCAGTTAGATCAAGACTAGAGAAATACTTAGGTCCACTCATAGATTCCAGAGATTCTTCAGTTCTGGGTAGAGGGTGGACATCTCTGTGCACCTTCTAGATAATCTTTCGAAAATCGACACCATGCCTGATTCCGCCGGTCCTATTGTGTAGAATGACGATTTGTGAAGCGAAATGTGAACTACCCTCAGTTATAATGCATTTTGGAAAAAGTTCCTCTAAGTAAACCACCAATTCATTCCACCAGTGTGGATGTACTCTCCTATAGGGTTAACAAAGTTGTTGAATCTTCCATGTTGATTTCGTGTTGTATTGTTTGGCTAAAAATATCAGCATACTTTTGCAGGAGATTCTCCATCTGTTCTTTCTGTCTAGGACTGCCGGGAAATAAGTTATATCTGGAAGGTTTTTATCAGTCTTTAGACTAACTGTTAATGAAAATGTTATCTTGTGTCTTTCAGCATCCTGCGAAATCCTAAGATAATGCTGCACCTGAGGAATAAATGAAACTGTTGCTTTCATGTTGGGGCTTTTGGGTGACTTCCCTGTCGGAAAGGTTTGCTACTCTGAGGCTGGTATTTCACTTATATGAAACGAGAGATGATGCGAATGCCACATCTGGAATGCCACAGTTTATTCCTTCTATCAGTCCAATTTCTGTGTCTGGTATTCAAAATGTTGTCCTTTTGTGAAATATATTAACCCTAGGAAGATTTGCACCATCAACAGAAAATTT
The DNA here is from genome assembly GCA_026874595.1 of Sipunculus nudus. Lineage (NCBI taxonomy): Eukaryota > Metazoa > Annelida > Sipuncula > Golfingiida > Sipunculidae > Sipunculus > Sipunculus nudus. The sequence goes on along the minus strand of CM049318.1, from coordinate 52,032,102 downwards.
TATAAACCCAGCTTGGTTCTTGGTATCCGCACATTACCAAGGATGGCTTCAGAAGCAGGCACAAATTTTAATATGTTAGTACCTGTAATCCGTGTGTTTGAGACTGTCCTGTCAGTTTGTGGGATTTTTATTCCTTCAATTTCTATATCCATTACACTTATTCCTTCATAGGGAATCTCCAGACCGTCTGACGCCGTCAAATCTAACTAATCAGTTGTCGGAAAAAATTAACTCGATCTTCGACTTTTTCTTTGAAGAATTCCATAGCCAATGTGGATACATCTCATCCAGTGTCAAAAGAATTCCATAGCCAAGGTGGATACATCTCATCCAGTGTCAAATACTCTATTTCTGTTCTTGCAAAAGTGACTGGAATGGTAGATTTGGAGCCAACGGTGTTCTTAAGTATCTGGTCTTTCTGTATTTGTCGTCGATCCGGCGGCTTGCGTTGCTTTAGCAGCCTCCCCTTCGTCTTTCTTCTTCTTACGACAGTTGACTTCCTAAGGTATGGTTTATGAAAGTAGTAGCAAATGATCTTTGGTCTTGCATCAAGAAATCTGTCAGCAAGTGGGACTGTTGCAGCACTAGCTAAAGATGGAAAACTTTGTGTCATTACTTTTTTAATTCCTCTTGTTGTTTGGCCAGGAACTGTTGTTGTTCCTGTTGTTGTGCCAATATTCTGGACAGTGTTATTCTGGCCTGGACTAACTCGGACAAACCGGCTAGGACTTCTTGTGGATGTGATTTACCACTGGGGTAGTCCTGTATATCTTAATTGCGTAGTCAAGGAGGTCATTGAAAGTGATGTAAGTCTGAGCCTCAATTTTTTTTGCATAGAAATGTGTATAGGCAATGGTCTTCTATTCCGTCTATACGTCGGCCCCTAAGGGTTTTTCTTTATTTGTAATGGAACTCCAATCCCCCTTCAAAGCATTATCTTCCAATTCAAGTAATTATTGCATGAGAAAAATTCTCTAGGGGGTTCCCCTTTCATGTCTTTTCCTACCATGGAATTTACTAACTAAATGGGACGATTAGTCTTTCTCCAACATTTTATTTCAAACAACTTTAAGATCTCCTCCGGATCGACATGTTCTGAATCAGAAGACTAATTTCAATCTTTGTCTCACCTAAGAGATGATTTAAAATAAATTCACTGGCAGATTTTCCTGTCAACCCAATATTGATAGTCCAGCTTCTTGCTTCTAGAATCCAGTCGTCAGGTATATCTGGGTCATATTTGGAATGATTTTTAGCAGGATAAGTTTATGGCATACAGCACATAAGGTAATAAGAGGGTGGCTGGGTTGGAGACCGGTAAATGTAGGTGTTTCAGGATCTGGAAACATGGCCCTCAAATTTATGTATGTCCTTCACAAACAGTTGGGCGGAAAAGGAAGTTGACATTTTACAATCATTAACCACCCGAAACAAACCATAATTATTTTTTAAAAATTAAATCCCTGTTGACCACCAGGTGGCAGTATCTAATGGTTCTGAAAAGATAAATGATAAATCAAGGGCAGTACTAGTGCAATAGTTGTCACCAGATAGCAGCACTTCACCACCATAATTTAGTGATGTTAATAACTAGACGCCCGCCCTGTACAGTTAAGGCATTTACTTGCTATGTACACCTTATATATGTGAAGGACCAATTAAAACACTATAACACATATAAATATTTACTTCGATGTCCTAGAATAGTATAATAATTTGTAAAAAAAAAATGATACACCTGATTGTGAATAAGGCGAGGAATTTCCAGATCCATATTAACGGGATTCAGTCATGTTATTCTCATCGAGTGTCGGGTTCATAGTAAGATCTGTACACCTAACATTTTTTTCCATACGCCCTTCTATAAGGGACGTTTTAATGGAATACCCAACGTCCATCCATTGACGTCTTTGAGGATTTTACACGAAACTCACCATAATAATAATTAATAATTCATCATTTCGGCCGAATTCAATTCTGGGCACGATTCACGCAAAATAACACTGTCACTGGGCTACTTTGTGTTTTAGCCGCGATAACGTGCGAGGAATACATTCATTTTTAATAAAACTCATCAGAAATATTAATCAATATACTGTCTCCCTATGTTCGATATCGACCAAAATTCACGCTTATTTTATGATGTCACAAGACTCTGGTGGCACCATGGTGACTTAACAAAATTCTTAGGGATTTTCATGAAATCCAGTGTAAATGTTAATCTATACAGTTTCTCACATGAATTTTATTCTCATCAAAATTCACGCACATTTAATGAAGTGAGAGGTCAAAGACACAAGGCGAGCATATAACTACCAAATTAACAGTTCCAAACCCTAACAACGTCAAAACATCCTAGCCAAACGGACGGAACAAAAACGGACAACGAGTAACCCTTATAGCTCAGTTGAATTAGTCAACTGACCAAAAATCATTTTCTTAACGAGTACCAGATGTAGCACGTTGTGTGACCTCATAAGACACCCCAATTACAGATATTACAGAGAATAAGGATGACTGAAAAATCATTTACCACAAATAATTTCATCTAAATTTTCATCTTCAAAGGGACGAATATCTTCAATGTAGAAAGGATGGATAAATGTGTGTCAGCTCTTCATCTGGCTGATGTCCATAAACTAGTGCAGCAAAGGAAATGTAGAAATAATACATCATTCACAAATTTACTGAAGGGAAAGAAACATCAAATAACAAAACTGTTAACAACAGTTATTTCCATCTTCTATGTACCTTTTACTATTGTACGTTGTCTTGTTAAACTTAACTTAGACATCCAGAATATGGATTAGGTGGTCTACAATCTCATGTCGCGGTTTATGAATACAAATACAAGCATAGAAAACGGACATCATTTTTCAATATACTCTGTATCGTTCAAAGGCCTCTTTTTTAGGGACTTTCAGTTTTAGGTGCATTGATTGAGGGAGAGGTGCCTCCAGACGGTCTTCATTACAGATGATCACAGATGTTGACAGCAGACGATGAATTAGGTTATATATTGGATAAATCTAATTCTGTTTTTGCTGAATATATAAAATGTGTCACTGCTGTTTGATATGTCCATTATGCGCTTGTATTTACTATGTATATCACCTTAGATGGGTGATACATACACCATCAACAGTTTAAATAACATGACATTGATGTCTTGAGCTGTACATTTTTCAATTTATCTATTTCTTTTCCCTGTTTTCTAGTTATTCGTAATTTATTTTCATTTTTTTTTCAGATTTATATTTTATTCTTTGGCATTTAAATTATGAATGTATCTAAATTTAATTACATTCTAATTCATAAGTTAAGTATATGAATGAACTTCCCTGTAATTCAGATAGCATCTAAATCTATATATACTGAAGGAGGGAGTCTTTCCATTATTACACACTTCTGATCATTACACCAGGGGACATATCCTCCAATGGTCTGCTCGTGTACCTGAAATACACTTTGCAAATGATCATGACTGTAGATTCTAAAGGCTGAAAATATTTTACGCATATATATATTGATTTCGTAATACCCATCAAACGCATACCCAGTATATTAGCGCTACCTCCCCCCCCCCCCCCCCCTTTGTTCTCAATTACTGGATCCGCCACTGATCTTGGGGAAAATTCTTGACTTCAGGATTAAACAAAATAAAAAAAATAGTAGTGCGATATGAAGACCATATCTATCCTGAAGTTATTGCTTATGGATGTTTGTGTGACGCAATAAAAATTCCCCGACACAAAACTGCCCATTCATTTACGTAGTTGCAGTCACTCGCTTGTTTTGCTGTTCTGGTTGAATGAGCACTCATTGTTATTTGCTACACTTGGACCACGCGCTCAGGTCAGTAAGTTCAAGTGGTCACCAGTTCAGAAGTGAGGAGGACACGACGCGTGTGCGAATGGCTTAGCTTGTTAGTGTTGAAGTTAATGAATATTCATAGGGCTACCGAGCACTTTGCCTATTGTTGAATGAATGTTATTCACGCACCTCATGAATAATCAGTAGGAGGATTGGACATCTTGATGCACATGGTCAGGACTTTCTCACAGTCTTGAAAGCCCAGATAACAGTTCTTGGTGAGCCTGTACTGTTTTCATTCCCTAGGTCACTTAAAGAGCTTGTTGAATCAGAGCCTGTGAGCCTGTGAGTCACAGAGACAGTTTACCAACATCCAAGGAGATCATGTGTGTTGGTGAAATATTTTCTGACGCCCAAATCCAGTTTTGACAAAGAAAACCTCTCGTTCCAGGAGAAAACAGTATTTTGCACTCATCATGATGATATTTGTATACATGGACCACATCAGGATCCTTCTTATACCTTGTTTCTGGCGTAGCTCACATACAGAAACATTCTTGAATCTGTTTTTCTTGATCCCTTGTCTATTCAAGAACCTCCTTTTGATAATCGTACATTACTAGTATTACACGAGTGGGGCCAGGAAAGCCCCCAGCCAAGCAGAGATATGATCTAGGCAAAAGCTTGTTGGAGCTTTTTGTATCCAGTACTTCATGAGAACGTTTGCTAGAGCAATTTTTAAGGGTTCGACAGCATCTTCTGCCTCTGTTTTGGAAGAGGCGTTGTTGAAGTTGGATTCCGTATTTCTTGCATTTGAATGGAACCACGTCTTTCCCGTTCGCAATGTTTGATGTAGTTTTCTACGAAATAGTTGTCACAAACGAAAACGCTGTGCTGACAATCAAGAGCCAGAATAGAACTCAAAAATAAAACATTATAAAGTATACAACGGCTTACGTAGGAGAGCGAGACACTAGCATATTTTGCAGGGAAAACCCTTATCCGAACCACTCTATTGCTGCGCTCTTTTGAGTTTTGCGCATTGTGCCATCAAGATTAAAGAGCGGAAGTGGTACAGGGGGAGCATGTGAGAAAGTATTTTCATCAGGTAAACATCTCTGGCCTGTGCTACAACATCAAGTCGACTGAAAATTGCCTTGTCAATATTGATTGTTTTTGTCACTTGTTGTTTCTTTGTAACAAGGGGCTTGTTTGGACTCGAGAATTTTCTGAACGGTTTGTTTAGTCATAGGCATTGTAAAAATTGTACTACCAGTCTGCAATCTTTCCTTCAACAAACTGCTTCAGTTCATTAATGCCACATTAATGACGAATCGGTAGCTTCCTATGGTACAAGCCTTGAGGTTGCAATGTTAATCAATGGTTGCTTATTTATGGTGCTTGATCCCTGTTCGAGCCTGGATACATTCGTCATTTGCTCTTCTACAACCCTGACAATTTCCTTAATTGTCCGCTCATCATCCGGAATCCACTTTCTACTAAGCTGTTAATATCCCACTAATATATTTAGTCTTTTCAGTTTTAAATGCTTTAGAGTGAGCAGGCAGGTAGTACTTACCCAGACTCTTCTCCTTTGTCTATTAGTACTATTATTTGCCACAATCACTATTCAGAGATTACTCGGTGGCCATATCCTGCCATATACCACTGACAAATCTTGGAGAGAGGTACACCATGCTAGTTTTTGATATAATATCGTATAACTTAGGTTTCTCCACTTTCATCAAATGGCTTTCTGCACTGAGACTGCCCCAATTTGGCATAGTTCAGATGACCACACATGATTTCGGTCGGCAACATCTCTGCAAATGATTCTAGTTCTAGGATTTTCATGCTGGTTCTTTGGCAGCAATAAAATCCAGAAAAAATTTGAAAGTCATTCACGTTATGGTCCCAGAATAATAATCTGTCCGAAACCAATCTGTCCAATCGCTGTGAATATTTTCCTGGACTGGCGCAAGCTTAAGCAACGGTTAACTCAAACACTGACGTGCACGTTTATTTTTGGTGTCTGTGTTGTGCATCATCTGGTTTGCAAGCAGTTTCAGACATTTTGTAGCCTTCTTTGCGAGGACTTTTCGTTGTTTCTTAGAAATTGGAGTTTCGTCTTCCTTGTACCATTCTTCTTGTGCTACCCAGTATAAGCGGGTAAGTGCCTCGTTCATCAACTTGTGTGTCTTACACCACTGTTGAATGCTTTGTCCCTCATGATAAGACTCACGACTGAAGGCAGATAAATGTTAGTCTCGATTACAATAACCTCAAACCAACTCTCTTCCATCACAGACCTAATGGTGCCCATGAAATTCATGGCTCTGTGCATTCCGCCCGTTTCCATAAAGTCTTTGCTGAATTCTTCAGCATTCTCTACTTTATTCGCTGAGCCTTGCTGTAAAGGGCTTCATCATGCGTCACGTAGGTTCAGCATTGTTCAAGCCGCGGAACATATTTTACAATGACTTCATCATTGTGTATACTGTGTTATTGTCGGTGACAGGGGCTTGTATCATTCTACAATAGCCAATTGCTGTTGCCTCGATGTCAGTCTTTAGGCTGACAATGACATGGAAGACTGTTTATCTAGGCATGGCATCGTTGACAACCTGTTAAAGTCTGCTTTAAAATGGACTATAGGATCATTCTCAACGAAACCAATATTTGATCAACAATGCACATAGATTGGTGCTCCTGAGAACAGGTAGTAAACCACTCTCTGGTTTAACCTCTTCAAGTCGTGGACCTGGTTGTCTGCCCGCAAGGTTAGGACGTTGCAAAATATTTGGCCCGACGTGATCTATGTCCCGAAGGCTCCATAGACATAACGGGTAAAGTCTCTATATCTAGTTCGCGTATATTTTTTCAGCTGAGCAGCAGTATATACACTATTTTTTTTTCTATCTGGATGATTTTGCTTATGATCATATCAGGCATTTTGGAACCTCAAGAAAATGTAGAAATCTTCACATTGTGACAGCACCTTGTACTTCAGCTTCTGTGTTCTGTTTAAGCTGTCACCCTTCTTAGACATATATTTCATCAGAACAAATCAGTAGTTTGATATAAGGTCATTCATGTCATATGCGACGCATTCATAAATCTCACGGTCCACACTGGCGATAATCTCGCAAAAGCCTAAGCCATGAGGAGTTTCCAGGATTCATTTGATAGTTTTGTTTTCTTGAACAGGTACTTGCAATGACAAGCTCTGTGTGGCGAGCCTCAAATGCGATGAGTTAAGAAAAATCTTCAGCACGAGTTTTCAACTCAATATCATTCAGATAATCTGCCTTTTTCTCAAATGTTTGTTCAAACTAAAATGTTGTAACTCTGATTTGGTTCTAATACTTTTTTTAAAGATTTCCAGTAACAAAAAATGCAATAGTCTTTTTTTTAATTTAACACATCTCTTTGTCTACATTTAAACCTGGATGGGAGACCTGATGAATGCGAAGAAGATGGAAGGTGCATGTTACTGGTAAACAATAAATTATAACCTTTGTGCCAGAAAATGTTTGTCTGGTCAGCTCTAAAGGTTAAGTTGCTAACCGTGTTCCTTTCAAAACACTGTAGAATTATTTCATATTGCCATATCTGACCTGCATCACATCGTACCTGCAGTGCGTAAAGGAAGGAAAGTTTTCCTCGTTTAGAAGCCGTCCAAAAAATTTCCACTACGGTGGTTTCACAAAAAACGCATTTGGATACATAAAGATCTAGCTTTTGCCTTTTGGATTTATTGACCTTCATAGGGCTGGCAATCAGAAATAAAAGATGTTTTCCCCGTAAACTTTTCCTACGCTATAAACGTCACAAACAATTAATAAACCTGAGGGACAATTTCCCATAATTTGTCTATTGTATCATGTAGGGATTTAAATAATTTAATACTTTCAAAAATGATTTATTTTCTGGGAATTGTGTTGTCGGGGAGGGTTCTCCCATCCTAAACGATCACGGAATTTTAACTTACACAGTCGGCATTTTTTTTGTTCAACTGTGACTTTGCAATAATAGTTTGATTATTTTAAAGATGCGGTTTAAAAAATGAAAGAAGCAATCTTTTATTACTATGCTAAAGTACGTTTTCCAGCGAGCGGATTGAGCGATTGGTCACTGAATGACACAAAATCATTTATACAAGGAGCCTTTCAGCCAAACAATGTTTTCTATTATTAATTATACCACCTACCTCAAGCAGTTTAATTATGCGATTACCGTAACCAGTGACTCAAGTGCTAAATATGTTAGATTTACTGCATTTGTTTACTGCACTGGAGATCGAATTTTCAAATTAAGCATATAACAGTTTCTTACAAACATTGTGGATATCCCTGCATGAGACCGCTGCGTTGCCAAAGACGCCAGAACTATCGCTGCGCGACGGAGCACTCGTGCGAAAATTCGTGTCAAGCACCTGCAATGACACCGCCGGTGACCACCGCTACTAATCACTTAAATTCCCGGTCTTCCGCTCAATGAGCGCTCTGACATACAAGCATAATAGGATTATAAACCTCGTGAATGATCAATGTCAGTATACAGTGTGTAAAGTGATATGAACTAAGGAAGATTAAGAATTTATTCTAAGAAACTCAGTTTTTAGCAGTTATGCGTTGTATATGACAGCAAGAATGGACGATGAGTGGCTGCATTCGTCCCAACATTGCTTAAGTGAGTTCCTTACACATGCTCCATCTGAATAAATCTCGTGAGCATAATTCTTAATAACAAAACTGTCTGTGCATACATATTTAAAGTCGATGTATCAGGATTTTACCGCTCAGCAACAGAATTTATTGTTCTGATGGCAATGCTTGTCGTAGTGACCGTCAGTTATACGGGACACGCGGACAGGATTAATGGCAGTGCAAGTGCCGCGATTCACACCACCCAATTGGACAGTTATAGGATTTTTATTATCTCTGTCCCCTCCTAGGAGCACAGACATACCAATTTTCATCGCAGAAGTAGTGTATAAAAAATGCTGCCACATAGAGTGCACCACTTTTAGGCACTTGCGTCCACCCTGCCAGTAAACCAGAGAACTTAAGCTCTAAACTGGAACCAATAGAACATTTTTCAGGCGATGGGGTAACAAAAAAACCTAAAATATGCCACTTTTTTCTCACTTGACTCCTAGACCACTAGAGACCAGTATGGGAGCAGGCCATCACGTTGGGCTACCTCTTATTGGAGTACCAAGATGTGTTTGCTCTGATTGATATAAATGATGGTTACCTGTCGCACATATTGATAGGACCATGGTATTTAGGACAAAGTTCGACAGTGTTTTCCAAGAGTCTCCATTGGGTAAGACCGGTACGAGCGATTCCTTCCCAAGAAATACCTTTTTGTGTGAGTCATCTAGCTCAGAGTGGAGGGAAAAGTTGGTGCATAGACTTTAGGGACTTCAAAGAAAGAACAGTTCGGACACATTACCCTTTCCTTGATCAAGAACTTTGACAACACCATAGCAGGTACCTCATCATTGTCAACTATGCACCTTCCATCTAGGTAATACCAAATTCAACTGGGGGAAGAGAGAAGAGGAATGTGGCTTCCACGCTAAAGTGTGGTTATACGAGCACACTCGCCATCGTTCGGTCTCCTCATTCTACCGGCCACCTTTCAGTGCATTAATGAAGCATACTTACATGGGGGATATCTTGGAGAGATTCGTCAGCCAATTCGTCACTTGGTCATTTTTTTTTTAATTATAATTCGGCAGGACCGAGCTTTAAGCAGGAAGGAGCATAGATATGACGGACGCTCAGGTCAAAATTTGGGAGAGTTGCTTGGGAGTTTCAGGCATTTCAAGTGTTAAACATTGTTAATATTTTTTTTTTGGTTTTCGTCATAATTGTATCATTATTTTATTATATATATTTTCATTATATATTTATCTGATTGGAAAAAAAGAGTCCGATCGGATGTTCGGACGAACAAAACGCATGGTTCGAAAGAGATTTCGAGCATCACAGACACTAACATAGGAGGTCCTGATAGCTCTGACAGGATTATAGTTTAAGGATTCATAATTATAGGATTATAATTATAGGATTGATATATGTTCAAAGGTTCCCTGAGATTTCATATAGACTTTATTAGAGATCAGTATAAAAAATATTACGTTGCACAAAAATGTAATAGCTTTTCTCCTTGGAAGGTCAGTGCATTGGGTATATAGTATCGATTTATTTAATATTTGTATGTGCATTTATGAAAATATGAGTAGATTCATAGCAGAAATAATTTCTATCTATAAGGTTATTTGTTGTACGGTTAAAAGTGGGGCTCACATACACGCGGACGGGAACAGACGCATACACAATGAACAATCCTCTCAATGATTATGGTTTATTTTCCGTCACAAACCGTGTAAGTACATCTCCACAATGCTTATATAGACATAAACAGTGCATAATACATACATATCCGATTACTTATAGTATTTATTTTAATAAAGTAAAGTACTGGCTGCTTGATTAAATATGTTCAGTTCTGAATGACTGCTGTTACATGGAGCACTTGGATACATGTTATTGATGAATGATTAATCGAGGGTACATGAACCGCCGTCTCCCTTGTGCGATTTTAACACCTGATATGCCGGCTATATGCGTACTTGTAAGAAAACAATATTTTTTTCTTAAATCTCCAAGTAATATTCTACAAGTATTACTGATATATAGAAAGGATTTGTGCTTTCCTTGATATCTTCTTGGACTTTTACTCTGGCATTATGCTCTGATCTTGTTTTCAATCCATGATTTGTAGTGATAGAGATTTGTGAAACCGTTCGGTTTGTTGTACATCGATGATAAGAAAGTAAACAAACCGGTTGCATAGTAACGGTTGTTGTATTCGCACATCAAAGGACTACCCCAATCATACTGAAACAGTAATAGTAATAATAATTATAATAATAATAATAATAATCTAAACTGTAATCAAAACCCACATGACTATATCCTTCAGGATCAGTATCAAACTCCTATGCTTTATTGTACTTAGTTTAATGTACTAACAACAACAAAAAGGGTCCCTAATACCAATGCATGGCCCCGTCCCTTTACCCGAACATAGATATTGCCATATCTCAGAATCTCACAGAATCCTCTGAATTAAATATATGCTAGGATATTTCCCTCATACTACACACAATTTTATCAAAATTTGTACATAACGTTTTAGTGAAATGAATACTAAATCATGAATTAAGGGCAAACTGTAATTAGGTTGGTATGTTTTCAAAAATATAAAGAAAATGATAAAATAGTAATGCCAATAATAGATAGTTATTTTTCTCTAACCCCCTGTTCATTAGTACTTATTTTCAAATTTATTTTTTAACTGATATAAACTGTAAATCCTTCTCTGTAACAAGTAACTGTAATTAAAACAAAGTCAGTAGAAATATGCGTAATACTGTGGAACCGAGTATAAAGGTGGTTTTCCATTAGTGAGTAGTCCGTGTCCGTAGTCGGCGTGCGTAGCCCTTGTGTTTGGCCGGATTCATCAAAATTCATTTTCCACAAATGCGTAAACTTAATCCAAATCGTGTGTTGATATGTTCTCGATTTTTAAATATTTTCTTATTTGCATGCCATTTCGCAAAATTTAGTGAATGCACGTTCTATATATTAGTATCAAAAGCTAAATTAAATGAATTATACTAATATCAATATTTCTTTAAATTAATGGAATACAGTATCATATGCGATGGTGATCTTTACAATTTAAAAGTTTAGAAAATGTTTTATGTTTGATAAAATAAAGGACCAAATAATTTAACAAACTGCCGATATACTTGGATTACTAAAGATTAATGTCAGGAATTCCATTTTCACAAATTAAAGATGGAGAATGGTCATTCAACAGGAAACCCTCGTGCTTAAACCTGAAATTGAGCAGATGATTGGTATGCGTGGTGCGCAAAATTCCGTAGAAAATTTGCGTGCGGATACGGCCATCGCATGCGATCTACGCACGCGGACTACGCATACAGATAAATGGAAATGACTTGCTGAAAGATAGGGATTACAAACATATAATAAAAAAACTTCTTAATTAAGAATGACATTCGTTGTGCCAAATGGCGTGAAATAAGTATGTCAGACTTACAAGCGTTGCAGTTTCAGTTGAGGGGTTAGTTCCAGCACAGATGAAATAGGGGTCCATCCGTTCTCTATACTGACCCTCGCATTCCGAAGATGGTACGACTGTCAGCTGAACTTCGCGGAGGAACTGACTAATGCTCACTGAAAGAAGCTAAACCTCTACTAAAGAGAATATAAATATTAAAATCGCTCACAATTAGATATGATAACTAATTGCATGGATCCTATGTTTCTTTATCTCGTCCTTTTTATTGCACGTATCATCTGCTTGATATAGAGTACTCTACTTAGAGTTAAGGGCTAATCTAACTTAATTGCCAAACAAATTTCAGTATTTATAAACTGTATTTTTAGCAGGTACTCTAAACAGAGTATACGAAATGGGGAAAACTTCTGTGGTCTCAGGTCAAGCACAGGACCCAAAGCGGAGTTTTTTTTTTTTCATGGTCGACCAACGCCAGGAGTTATTGGCAGATGGTCCCCATGAGCAGTGTATGCCTCACAAACGACTGCGTCTTCGGAGGAGTCCATGGTTTAATGAGTAGATACCGGGCCTTGTGACAAAAGGATATGGAATAGAAGCAAGTGCTATCGCTCTCTCACCCAGTTCTAAAATAAAATGGAAGTGTGCAGATGTACATAAGAATGAAGTTATGAAGTCAACATTGACAACAAATCTTACCGTTTCTTCCTTTTACAGTTGCCCCCCATCCGGCAACATAACAGTTTTTCCCAGGAGATGGTTTCCTCAGAGGGAGACAAATAGGGGATATTTCACTGGAGAAGACCAAAGCCGACGCTAGTTTGATCACTGCCATGTCATATTCGTCAAGGTTATCGGAAACCTTATAGGAAGGATGAATATCGAAAGATGACACGGCAGTGGACATTCCCCCGGTCACAGCGTTGGCCCCGGCATTGACTATAAATCCAGAGGCTCTTGTTCTGTAGGAGTGATTGTAATAAATTATAAATATTATAATGCATATAAATAATATCTGTCAACACAAGTAAACAATAAACTTAATAATGTGTTTGAAAAGTTTGCTTGCAGGTGGGTGTGTTTTCCTGTCAATTATGGTAATAATGGCATTACTTTCTACTTAATACTCTCTTGACGTTTCCTATGGCGGTCGTTTATTCAGAATTATTTCGTAACGTGGTTACCCTTGTTGCGGGTTTTATTTTATGTGTTATTTTATATCTTTTATTAGAAAAATGTTTGCTCCTTGACATAAGATTTACTTCTTATTTAAGTAGACATAATGTGTTGTCTGTCACTGGTCCTGATACATGTCTTGATGACAGCCTTAGAATTACTGTCTCGGACTAGGGACACGGGTCAACCATTCTCAAATACGTCACTGCTATACATTTTAATGTTTTGTAGTTATAAAATTATGAAAATATTACAATATACTAAATATAACGTACGTGTTCGTTCCGAAACAGGAAGCAGGCGCAATAACGTGACGTCTGGTCAACACAGTTCCCGTACATCGGAGATATTCTCTACCTGATACATCCTCTATGATCGGTGCCAACCATGGCCAGCTGTGTGCCTTGGCCCTTTTTCCGCCGATAATGTTAAAAAAACTAGAAGAAGCATTTGGCCTCAACCCACATCCTGAAGGCGGTCTGAGGGTTCTTCTGTCTGTAAGTAATATATAACACACTTTTTCATCATTTTTGTTTTACTGACTGTCGTAGTTACCTGAACATATTAATATCATGCCTAATCCAATCTATAATAAGGCCCACCGTATGACGGGTATTTTAAATTTATGTATAGGCAAACATTTTTGCTGCTTAACTTTTTACCTTCCCCCCCCCCCGAGTGCAAAGCCATTTTTTTAAGTTTTAGTTTTTTTATGTTTTTTTTTTTGCTATTACTGTTCTCCAATATGGTATGTCAAAAGCTGAAATTTGTCACAGTATAATTCCAAGCCTCCTGGGTCATACATGAATTATATCATAGACCTTGATCTTATTTGCGCTTCAAATACTGGGTGTCCTCAGTCAGGTGTATAGTACACAGCTAGACCAAGTTCCATTGCTGCATTCCTAAGGTCATGTGTGTTTGGTGCCTGACCCAGTGAGGTGGCCAGTGGTTACGTCATCAATAAACACGTGTGGTATTACTAAAATTATCATGCTTCAACATTTATAGCCATAATTGCCACATATGCGTAACTGTAAGACTAAGTAAGTAAACGAGTGTTTTTTTTCCATAAATTATAATCAAATCGCAAGTTTATATTGATATATTAAGAAAGCAGCTCAATTCATGCGTCGGTACTCTTCATTATGGATATCCTTGAAACATCGCATTCATGAGAATGGACCCCTTATTTGAAACTCCAGATCATATACAGCCGCATTAATTTAAAAAACTAAAATACGTGACGGACATGTGTCTATGTAGGGACATAATAGTATGGAGGAAACATATATCTCATAGCACGTTGCACAAGCAATGGGCCAGCCCAAACTGTTTTTAGGAGTTTAAATATATGCGAAAAAGGATCTCCAAGCAATATATTCCTGGGAGAGGGGAGGCTTCCCTTGCGCTTCCTCGGAGATTGCAGATCGCTGATTATCAGGTATTTCGTATATCGAAGCAGGGTCATGTTTACTTTCATTTATATATAGGTCCGGTATATTCTTGTATTATTTAGAATTTGGAAGCATTATTTATGTTTTGGTTCATAATTGGTTATTACTGCTTGGTCGCAGATTTTGGGAGGGGTATATTCCCACTATGATATATAAGATATAAAACCGAGATGTTATTGGGAAGAAATATTACTACCTCGTTCACCAAAATATATATCAATAAAAATAGATATATACAAATAATATTGTTCAGTGAAAAATATTAGTCTAATGATGTAAAATTGTATCACCTGACGGTTGCGTTTAGTGCCATTGGAAGTTTTTGTTACTTTATTGAGCGTTATATAAATGCGAATGTAATGTAAAAATGTTTATGATTTGATGTAATTTAATGTTATGGTAAAATATTTCAAAACCTTACCGTAAGCCTTGTACGAAATAGAGAAACCCTTCTCTCCGACTGAATCATCCGACGTAAACTGTAGAAACATTTGATAACTGTTTCCCAGCACAACCTGACCTGTTTTGAACCCCGAAAAATTAGCCAGAAGGGTGAATGAGCTGTCAAAACCATCGTATACCTCAAGTCGGTCGTAATGAGGCTCGGTTCTAAAATACACAATGTCCAGCCTAACTCTCATCTGAAATGAGTAAACAAAAAACCTCCCATGTCTCACCAATTTCGGTCATCATAATATTCCTATTCAAACAAAAAAATGGAGGCAAATACATGAATGTATATAAATGCGTTGGATAATAAATCTTTAGGAAAGCACCGTTTAAGTAATGGTTATTTATTTTTGTGTCTCAGTATAATGTTCGGTGTAGGTTTAATGCATCGGATTTGCCTTTCTTTGCAAATGTGCAATTTTCACAAATCATTTGATATTACAATTCCGAGGTTAAGCATATCGATTATCTTGAAAACCCCCGGCAAACTTCAGAAAACGGTGCTATGTTACGTTAAGAAAAAAGCACTTTGACAGAAACTTGAAAATACAGGAAAACCAGACATTTTAATTATTTAAAATAATAATTTAAAGAAAAATAATTCATGAGAGAGGGCTTCATATGAGTAAAAGGAATATAAGCATATGAAAAATAATAAAAAATATTAAGTATGCTGATGGAAGAGGAACCCTAAAGCCAGTTAGTGTTTTAACAGGTATGACATTAGATATTTCCAGGTTCATCAAATATTAAGCTAATTGAAAATAATTAAGAGCACAAAATCCATAATTTCAGGAGTAATACTTGATACATTGGTTGAGGCTCTGTTCACTCACTGCAATTGACGTGGAATGAAGATAGTATCAACTGGAAGAAGATGAAATTCATCCTTATTCTTGGCACTTAAAAAGTGGCACTAAACATCAATAAAACAAACAGGGAGATTGTGTGACTGTATTGAAGAATGTATATTTTCAATATCTGTTTTACTTACGGTGGAGCTTCCGAGGATGATACGCCAGCGACAGGAAGCATCATTAGGATAATCATCATAGTCAAGGTATCCTGGAGAATAGATATTACCCCTTGTTCCTCTTGTTGTCGTGATCCCACTGCAGACTGAAAGGAGAATACTCTTCGTCAAGAAAGCGTATATTACAAGTCAGGGGTTTCGTATGAATATTCATGAAGGCCAACGTCATGTTTGTCCTTAAAAATCATTGTCTGAATATCAGTATGTTATATTTTGACCGAAGGACTAATTTCTAGATATTATTGGCTATTAGGTAATTGATACATTAATCAAAACTTTTAAAATACTTTAAAGAAAGCACAGACATGGATCGTACAGCATGCCATCTTGATCATTCTTTTTAGTTCAATATTCAGATATAACAAAGAGTGCAGATAATAATACATTCACTTACAAAAATATTCTAGGAACCGCGCTCAGTCCATGTGAAACAGAGAAAAATTAATCTAAACAATTAGAATATGAGGGCACGAGTATTTTTGCAACGGGACACTATAACAACTTAGTGAACAAACATTTTGTATATATAAGGAAAGGGAGTAAACGATAATTCATAAGCATTTGTTTAAAATAGACAAAAAGATGGGTAAAGGTTTTTCATTAACGGGGTCGACCGCATTAAAACTTGTACCACTTACTTAAAACCACCAGTCTTAAATGCTCTTTCGTGAATGTTTTATAAATTCAAAGTATTTTAAATCTTTTAATCATTCTGTTTCTTTAAACTATAATTTTTTCTTATGTTTCATGAATTGTATAAACAGTTATTATAACCGAACGAGACACTCTCAATATCTCTGGGGGTTGAGTTCAGTTGAAGGAAACCGGGGACCCTGGAGAAAACCACCCACCAGTTGTAGACCGCTAACTACAATCCTCTCTCACAGTCACGCCGGCGATCGAGCTTAGGTCGCCAGCGGAGTGAAGCGAGAGGTTAACCCCTTGATTGACCGGTATATTATGTATATAATGTGCATGTTTACAATTAGGTACATTCTATGTTACCAACACATTTAACGCGCCAAAATAACAAACTCACTGCAGCCTAATTCTATTTTTTATACCGCACAGTACAGTGTTTGTGTGTGATGGGAGCATCTTGGCAAAGACCGCTGTATGATGATCTATTTTATGGCTGACAGTTGACGACAGCTGAACCTTGTGATGTGGTCGGTGAAAATGTTTTATACAATCTAGAATCCGTCTGAGGTAAGTTCGACCTCCCTGACACTTGGGAAGCCCAGTTGCGTTAACTCGCTAAAGACTGTAGTTGCTTTAACAATCGCGCAATCTGACGGAGAAGCTATTCAGCTCTGTCTCGAACTCCTGCAATTTATCCTACTGCAAGGAGAGAGTCATACCGCGGGAATCTATTTTGCGGGATGCAAAAAACAAAGACTTTGGACGGGCAATCTGTTTTATTTTTCAGTTGATAAAGGCCGGGTTTTTTATAGTTTGTAAACATAGGTCCTCAGACAGGGATACAATAAGGAAATCGACAAGTTATACGACAATGTTATCCTACCCTTTTCGAGCTATCATTCGCCGAACTGCTGGGGTGAATTGGGGAAATGTTTGACTCTAATTTACTGGCAAATGGTAGGCGGGTATCTGATTTTCGTGGGAAAACGCCATCTTATGCCAAGTTACTACCAGAAATTGGGGTGTACAGTCACAGAAAGATATGCCAGTTTTAAATTTGTTTTAGCCATGAACGCGCCCGGGGTCATCCATTTAGTCTCGTCGCTGACGGATGGATAACATACCTTTTTATGGGTAGCCGTGTGCTCATATAATTCCACACCGAGTGGACAATACAGTCATGGATTGGACGGAATATCTGACGAGTCGCTTTTGTTGACCACTCCTATTGCTTCAAGAACTGTCAAAATGGCCTTCGGCCAATTCATCCCGATTTTTTTCAACTATTTATTCATGCGCGGGGCTCTAATACGTGAAACCCCTTTTTGATTCCCATAACAAAGAACATTCCGTTAGTTTCATATTCTAGTTCTGTGCACCACACCTTTGCTTTTAGATCAGATGTCAGATATTATGATTGGAAGCTTGGGGTTTTTGCAATGAGTTTGAGAGTGTAGCTGGTTACAATTCGGTTCAGGGCAAACCTGTATGTATAAAGAGTTCCCGAAATTGCACTTACAGCCGTTAAAGAGTCAGCAAACGGACTGTTCTTTCAATTGAGTTTTATTTTTATGCTTAATAGGCCCCGATGGATTGGTTTGTTTTAGTTTTAGTAACATTTGCGAGATGAGTGGTTCGTAACCCTAATCGAATGCCAAACTGCTGGCAACTGCATTCATTATCATGTGAAATAGGCGATATTAGCTGAATAATCCACGTATTTCAGGAACGCTGACCCGCTATTAGCGCCATTCCGAATGCCACTTCTGAGAAGAAATTGAATCAAATTGCGGTCTACTTGGGGCTGTTGGTTGAATTTCAAATTAAATTAACCTGAATGGCCGAAATGTTTCCGTGACTTAGGTTTGGGGATTCCTATCAACATTATCGGGCATCGGGCCAGATTTTGCCAAATTTTGCGACGCTCTCTGCCCAAGGCTGGCAAAGATTGATACAGATATCCTGCCAAATCATTTGTATGGTGCCGCTAGCTACTCCGTCCTCTTGCTTGTCTACTTCTTACGGTCTAAAATTGAGACTAATAGTAGATTTCGCTGGCCAAGTGATAAGTCGAGCTCGCCCACGTCGCCAGTCGTTAGGAGTTTCAGACCTCATGGCAGTCTGAACAAGCAAATTCTCGGAATTTATGTTCCCCATTTCCCCCACTTATTGTTATTTATGCTCGCCTTACCAAAATTTAGTTGAGCTAGTGAGAATAAATTTTCAGACATCCATTCCAAAACCAATCCCAACCAAGGTATGCATGGGAGCAATCAGTGAATTAAATCAGATAATATTTAGCAAAGTAATCGCGCGAAAACAAATACCTGATGGACGGACAGACAAAACGGACAGACAGACAGAAAAATCCAAATCAATGTTCCCTATTTCGAGGAAGTGGGGACAATAATAAAAGCGTGTACAGGTGTCGCCGTTCAAAGGACCGCTGGCTCGCTCGTGAAAGGTGTGGCGCTATATAAATACTATATATTATTATAATAATTATAAAAGGTACCTTTTGCTGATTGGCTGTACTAGACAAGTTACGGTCCATTGGGTTCAACTTGGATCCATCTAGCGGAGGTTACATTTACTAGGATCCCTGATCGGGAATCAAATGGTAATTGTAGAGATTCAGAACATTATCGACAGATTTGAGTTTGATTAGAATAAGAAAGACCGATAGAGTGAAGAACAGCGAGATAAGTAGAGATCCTGGGAGAACCAGAGACGGAAAGAAAAAAGAGATTTGAGAGGGTTTAGGAGAACACAACTTCTAAGCAGAGAAAAGTGCCTGCGAAAGAAGCTTAAAGAAGGGAAAACGGATACAGAGCGCACCAGAGGAGATGGTGGTGGATGTGGGAGGGATGATGAAAGAATACCTGGCGGGAGAAAGGAGATCAATCGGAAAAAAATGTTAGGCGTAAGAAAATAGCAAGGGATCACAACGATACCTTCGTTGAATGACCTGAACAAGGACAACCTCACAACAACCTTAGAGATGAAAAGAGTGGCACCTTTGTGTTTCAAATGTATTTCAGTATAAGATTTACCCTCCTTCAAACCATACATACCACCAGATGGTGTTGTGGTTGGCCTTGGTGTTGTGGTTGGCGATGGTGTTGTGGAAAGCGATGGTGTGGTGGGGCTTGTGCAAACATTGAAACAGGATACAGTCTGTGTTTCCGCAGTCAGGCAGGCAATACCCTGACAGCGCCTCCTTCTTCTTTTTGTCCCGTATCCACAGGTAGCAGTGCAAGGGGTCCATGGTTCCCAAGGTGGCCCGCATGGCGTGAAAGGAATGGAACATCCTGAACTCTCTGTAGACTCCCCAGGACAGTATTCGCCATTGCAAGACCTCGTTCTGATTCTTGTACCATTCCCGCATGTTGTCAAACAAGGGAGCCAGTTTGACCAGCTAGTCCAGCAGGGTCCCATACATGCTTTGGTTTTTATCCTGTTACCACCTGCACACGTACGTTGGGTGCAGTTCCTGAAGCTCACACGGAAACCAGCAGCACAGTCTATGACAGAACAAAATGACCATGGACCCCAAGATGGCGGTGTCGCTGCAAAATGGAAAAGAGTAAGATTTAGGCAGCATTATTTCAGATTTACTCTTTTAGATTAGTTTTTGTCAAATCGCATTTAACATACAGTATCCTATGTTTCTTTATCTCGTCCTTTTTATTGCACGTATCATCTGCTTGATATAGAGTACTCTACTTAGAGTTAAGGGCTAATCTAACTTAATTGCCAAACAAATTTCAGTATTTATAAACTGTATTTTTAGCAGGTACTCTAAACAGAGTATACGAAATGGGGAAAACTTCTGTGGTCTCAGGTCAAGCACAGGACCCAAAGCGGAGTTTTTTTTTTTTCATGGTCGACCAACGCCAGGAGTTATTGGCAGATGGTCCCCATGAGCAGTGTATGCCTCACAAACGACTGCGTCTTCGGAGGAGTCCATGGTTTAATGAGTAGATACCGGGCCTTGTGACAAAAGGATATGGAATAGAAGCAAGTGCTATCGCTCTCTCACCCAGTTCTAAAATAAAAAGGAAGTGTGCAGATGTACATAAGAATGAAGTTATGAAGTCAACATTGACAACAAATCTTACCGTTTCTTCCTTTTACAGTTGCCCCCCATCCGGCAACATAACAGTTTTTCCCAGGAGATGGTTTGCTCAGAGGGAGACAAATAGGGGATATTTCACTGGAGAAGACCAAAGCCGACGCTAGTTTGATCACTGCCATGTCATATTCGTCAAGGTTATCGGAAACCTTATAGGAAGGATGAATATCGAAAGATGACACGGCAGTGGACATTCCCCCGGTCACAGCGTTGGCCCCGGCATTGACTATAAATCCAGAGGCTCTTGTTCTGTAGGAGTGATTGTAATAAATTATAAATATTATAATGCATATAAATAATATCTGTCAACACAAGTAAACAATAAACTTAATAATGTGTTTGAAAAGTTTGCTTGCAGGTGGGTGTGTTTTCCTGTCAATTATGGTAATAATGGCATTACTTTCTACTTAATACTCTCTTGACGTTTCCTATGGCGGTCGTTTATTCAGAATTATTTCGTAACGTGGTTACCCTTGTTGCGGGTTTTATTTTATGTGTTATTTTATATCTTTTATTAGAAAAATGTTTGCTCCTTGACATAAGATTTACTTCTTATTTAAGTAGACATAATGTGTTGTCTGTCACTGGTCCTGATACATGTCTTGATGACAGCCTTAGAATTACTGTCTCGGACTAGGGACACGGGTCAACCATTCTCAAATACGTCACTGCTATACATTTTAATGTTTTGTAGTTATAAAATTATGAAAATATTACAATATACTAAATATAACGTACGTGTTCGTTCCGAAACAGGAAGCAGGCGCAATAACGTGACGTCTGGTCAACACAGTTCCCGTACATCGGAGATATTCTCTACCTGATACATCCTCTATGATCGGTGCCAACCATGGCCAGCTGTGTGCCTTGGCCCTTTTTCCGCCGATAATGTTAAAAAAACTAGAAGAAGCATTTGGCCTCAACCCACATCCTGAAGGCGGTCTGAGGGTTCTTCTGTCTGTAAGTAATATATAACACACTTTTTCATCATTTTTGTTTTACTGACTGTCGTAGTTACCTGAACATATTAATATCATGCCTAATCCAATCTATAATAAGGCCCACCGTATGACGGGTATTTTAAATTTATGTATAGGCAAACATTTTTGCTGCTTAACTTTTTACCTTCCCCCCCCCCCCCCCGAGTGCAAAGCCATTTTTTTAAGTTTTAGTTTTTTTATGTTTTTTTTTTGCTATTACTGTTCTCCAATATGGTATGTCAAAAGCTGAAATTTGTCACAGTATAATTCCAAGCCTCCTGGGTCATACATGAATTATATCATAGACCTTGATCTTATTTGCGCTTCAAATACTGGGTGTCCTCAGTCAGGTGTATAGTACACAGCTAGACCAAGTTCCATTGCTGCATTCCTAAGGTCATGTGTGTTTGGTGCCTGACCCAGTGAGGTGGCCAGTGGTTACGTCATCAATAAACACGTGTGGTATTACTAAAATTATCATGCTTCAACATTTATAGCCACAATTGCCACATATGCGTAACTGTAAGACTAAGTAAGTAAACGAGTGTTTTTTTTCCATAAATTATAATCAAATCGCAAGTTTATATTGATATATTAAGAAAGCAGCTCAATTCATGCGTCGGTACTCTTCATTATGGATATCCTTGAAACATCGCATTCATGAGAATGGACCCCTTATTTGAAACTCCAGATCATATACAGCCGCATTAATTTAAAAAACTAAAATACGTGACGGACATGTGTCTATGTAGGGACATAATAGTATGGAGGAAACATATATCTCATAGCACGTTGCACAAGCAATGGGCCAGCCCAAACTGTTTTTAGGAGTTTAAATATATGCGAAAAAGGATCTCCAAGCAATATATTGCTGGGAGAGGGGAGGCTTCCCTTGCGCTTCCTCGGAGATTGCAGATCGCTGATTATCAGGTATTTCGTATATCGAAGCAGGGTCATATTTACTTTCATTTATATATAGGTCCGGTATATTCTTGTATTATTTAGAATTTGGAAGCATTATTTATGTTTTGGTTCATAATTGGTTATTACTGCTTGGTCGCAGATTTTGGGAGGGGTATATTCCCACTATGATATATAAGATATAAAACCGAGATGTTATTGGGAAGAAATATTACTACCTCGTTCACCAAAATATATATCAATAAAAATAGATATATACAAATAATATTGTTCAGTGAAAAATATTAGTCTAATGATGTAAAATTGTATCACCTGACGGTTGCGTTTAGTGCCATTGGAAGTTTTTGTTACTTTATTGAGCGTTATATAAATGCGAATGTAATGTAAAAATGTTTTTGATTTGATGTAATTTAATGTTATGGTAAAATATTTCAAAACCTTACCGTAAGCCTTGTACGAAATAGAGAAACCCTTCTCTCCGACTGAATCATCCGACGTAAACTGTAGAAACATTTGATAACTGTTTCCCAGCACAACCTGACCTGTTTTGAACCCCGAAAAATTAGCCAGAAGGGTGAATGAGCTGTCAAAACCATCGTATACCTCAAGTCGGTCGTAATGAGGCTCGGTTCTAAAATACACAATGTCCAGCCTAACTCTCATCTGAAATGAGTAAACAAAAAACCTCCCATGTCTCACCAATTTCGGTCATCATAATATTCCTATTCAAACTAAAAAATGGAGGCAAATACCTGAACATATATAAATGTGTTGGATAATAAATCTTTAGGAAAGCACCGTTTAAGTAATGGTTATTTATTTTTGTGTCTCAGTATAATTTTCGGTGTAGGTTTAATGCATCGGATTTGCCTTTCTTTGCAAATGTGCAATTTTCACAAATCATTTGATATTACAATTCCGAGGTTAAGCATATCGATTATCTTGAAAACCCCCGGCAAACTTCAGAAAACGGTGCTATGTTACGTTAAGAAAAAAGCACTTTGACAGAAACTTGAAAATACAGGAAAACCAGACATTTTAATTATTTAAAATAATAATTTAAAGAAAAATAATTCATGAGAGAGGGCTTCATATGAGTAAAAGGAATATAAGCATATGAAAAATAATAAAAAATATTAAGTATGCTGATGGAAGAGGAACCCTAAAGCCAGTTAGTGTTTTAACAGGTATGACATTAGATATTTCCAGGTTCATCAAATATTAAGCTAATTGAAAATAATTAAGAGCACAAAATCCATAATTTCAGGAGTAATACTTGATACATTGGTTGAGGCTCTGTTCACTCACTGCAATTGACGTGGAATGAAGATAGTATCAACTGGAAGAAGATGAAATTCATCCTTATTCTTGTCACTTAAAAAGTGGCACTAAACATCAATAAAACAAACAGGGAGATTGTGTGACTGTATTGAAGAATGTATATTTTCAATATCTGTTTTGCTTACGGTGGAGCTTGCGAGGATGATACGCCAGCGACAGGAAGCATCATTAGGATAATCATCATAGTCATGGTATCCTGGAGAATAGATATTACCCCTTGTTCCTCTTGTTGTCGTGATCCCACTGCAGACTGAAAGGAGAATACTCTTCGTCAAGAAAGCGTATATTACAAGTCAGGGGTTTCGTATGAATATTCATGAAGGCCAACGTCATGTTTGTCCTTAAAAATCATTGTCTGAATATCAGTATGTTATATTTTGACCGAAGGACTAATTTCTAGATATTATTGGCTATTAGGTAATTGATACATTAATCAAAACTTTTAAAATACTTCAAAGAAAGCACAGACATGGATCGTACAGCATGCCATCTTGATCATTCTTTTTAGTTCAATATTCAGATATAACAAAGAGTGCAGATAATAATACATTAACTTACAAAAATATTCTAGGAACCGCGCTCAGTCCATGTGAAACAGAGAAAAATTAATCTAAACAATTAGAATATGAGGGCACGAGTATTTTTGCAACGGGACACTATAACAACTTAGTGAACAAACATTTTGTATATATAAGGAAAGGGAGTAAACGATAATTCATAAGCATTTGTTTAAAATAGACAAAAAGATGGGTAAAGGTTTTTCATTAACGGGGTCGACCGCATTAAAACTTGTACCACTTACTTAAAACCACCAGTCTTAAATGCTCTTTCGTGAATGTTTTATAAATTCAAAGTATTTTAAATCTTTTAATCATTCTGTTTCTTTAAACTATAATTTTTTCTTATGTTTCATGAATTGTATAAACAGTTATTATAACCGAACGAGACACTCTCAATATCTCTGGGGGTTGAGTTCAGTTGAAGGAAACCGGGGACCCTGGAGAAAACCACCCACCAGTTGTAGACCGCTAACTACAATCCTCTCTCACAGTCACGCCGGCGATCGAGCTTAGGTCGCCAGCGGAGTGAAGCGAGAGGTTAACCCCTTGATTGACCGGTATATTATGTATATAATGTGCATGTTTACAATTAGGTACATTCTATGTTACCAACACATTTAACGCGCCAAAATAACAAACTCACTGCAGCCTAATTCTATTTTTTATACCGCACAGTACAGTGTTTGTGTGTGATGGGAGCATCTTGGCAAAGACCGCTGTATGATGATCTATTTTATGGCTGACAGTTGACGACAGCTGAACCTTGTGATGTGGTCGGTGAAAATTTTTTATACAATCTAGAATCCGTCTGAGGTAAGTTCGACCTCCCTGACACTTGGGAAGCCCAGTTGCGTTAACTCGCTAAAGACTGTAGTTGCTTTAACAATCGCGCAATCTGACGGAGAAGCTATTCAGCTCTGTCTCGAACTCTTGCAATTTATCCTACTGCAAGGAGAGAGTCATACCGCGGGAATCTATTTTGCGGGATGCAAAAAACAAAGACTTTGGACGGGCAATCTGTTTTATTTTTCAGTTGATAAAGGCCGGGTTTTTTATAGTTTGTAAACATAGGTCCTTAAACAGGGATACAATAAGGAAATCGACAAGTTATACGACAATGTTATCCTACCCTTTTCGAGCTATCATTCGCCGAACTGCTGGGGTGAATTGGGGAAATGTTTGACTCTAATTTACTGGCAAATGGTAGGCGGGTATCTGATTTTCGTGGGAAAACGCCATCTTATGCCAAGTTACTACCAGAAATTGGGGTGTACAGTCACAGAAAGATATGCCAGTTTTAAATTTGTTTTAGCCATGAACGCGCCCGGGGTCATCCATTTAGTCTCGTCGCTGACGGATGGATAACATACCTTTTTATGGGTAGCCGTGTGCTCATATAATTCCACACCGAGTGGACAATACAGTCATGGATTGGACGGAATATCTGACGAGTCGCTTTTGTTGACCACTCCTATTGCTTCAAGAACTGTCAAAATGGCCTTCGGCCAATTCATCCCGATTTTTTTCAACTATTTATTCATGCGCGGGGCTCTAATACGTGAAACCCCTTTGTGATTCCCATAACAAAGAACATTCCGTTAGTTTCATATTCTAGTTCTGTGCACCACACCTTTGCTTTTAGATCAGATGTCAGATATTATGATTGGAAGCTTGGGGTTTTTTGCAGTGAGTTTGAGAGTGTAGCTGGTTACAATTCGGTTCAGGGCAAACCTGTATGTATAAAGAGTTCCCGAAATTGCACTTACAGCCGTTAAAGAGTCAGCAAACGGACTGTTCTTTCAATTGAGTTTTATTTTTATGCTTAATAGGCCCCGATGGATTGGTTTGTTTTAGTTTTAGTAACATTTGCGAGATGAGTGGTTCGTAACCCTAATCGAATGCCAAACTGCTGGCAACTGCATTCATTATCATGTGAAATAGGCGATATTAGCTGAATAATCCACGTATTTCAGGAACGCTGACCCGCTATTAGCGCCATTCCGAATGCCACTTCTGAGAAGAAATTGAATCAAATTGCGGTCTACTTGGGGCTGTTGGTTGAATTTCAAATTAAATTAACCTGAATGGCCGAAATGTTTCCGTGACTTAGGTTTGGGGATTCCTATCAACATTATCGGGCATCGGGCCAGATTTTGCCAAATTTTGCGACGCTCTCTGCCCAAGGCTGGCAAAGATTGATACAGATATCCTGCCAAATCATTTGTATGGTGCCGCTAGCTACTCCGTCCTCTTGCTTGTCTACTTCTTACGGTCTAAAATTGAGACTAATAGTAGATTTCGCTGGCCAAGTGATAAGTCGAGCTCGCCCACGTCGCCAGTCGTTAGGAGTTTCAGACCTCATGGCAGTCTGAACAAGCAAATTCTCGGAATTTATGTTCCCCATTTCCCCCACTTATTGTTATTTATGCTCGCCTTACCAAAATTTAGTTGAGCTAGTGAGAATAAATTTTCAGACATCCATTCCAAAACCAATCCCAACCAAGGTATGCATGGGAGCAATCAGTGAATTAAATCAGATAATATTTAGCAAAGTAATCGCGCGAAAACAAATACCTGATGGACGGACAGACAAAACGGACAGACAGACAGAAAAATCCAAATCAATGTTCCCTATTTCGAGGAAGTGGGGACAATAATAAAAGCGTGTACAGGTGT
This sequence comes from Sipunculus nudus, assembly GCA_026874595.1. NCBI lineage: Eukaryota > Metazoa > Annelida > Sipuncula > Golfingiida > Sipunculidae > Sipunculus > Sipunculus nudus. The sequence goes on along the minus strand of CM049318.1, from coordinate 52,004,794 downwards.
CGCCGTTCAAAGGTTCGCTGGCTCGCTCGTGAAAGGTGTGGCGCTATATAAATACTATATATTATTACAATAATTATAAAAGGTACCTTTTGCTGATTGGCTGTACTAGACAAGTTACGGTCCATTGGGTTCAACTTGGATCCATCTAGCGGAGGTTACATTTACTAGGATCCCTGATCGGGAATCAAATGGTAATTGTAGAGATTCAGAACATTATCGACAGATTTGAGTTTGATTAGAATAAGAAAGACCGATAGAGTGAAGAACAGCGAGATAAGTAGAGATCCTGGGAGAACCAGAGACGGAAAGAAAAAAGAGATTTGAGAGGGTTTAGGAGAACACAACTTCTAAGCAGAGAAAAGTGCCTGCGAAAGAAGCTTAAAGAAGGGAAAACGGATACAGAGCGCACCAGAGATGGTGGTGGATGTGGGAGGGATGATGAAAGAATACCTGGCGGGAGAAAGGAGATCAATCGGAAAAAAATGTTAGGCGTAAGAAAATAGCAAGGGATCACAACGATACCTTCGTTGAATGACCTGAACAAGGACAACCTCACAACAACCTTAGAGATGAAAAGAGTGGCACCTTTGTGTTTCAAATGTATTTCAGTATAAGATTTACCCTCCTTCAAACCATACATACCACCAGATGGTGTTGTGGTTGGCCTTGGTGTTGTGGTTGGCGATGGTGTTGTGGAAAGCGATGGTGTGGTGGGGCTTGTGCAAACATTGAAACAGGATACAGTCTGTGTTTCCGCAGTCAGGCAGGCAATACCCTGACAGCGCCTCCTTCTTCTTTTTGTCCCGTATCCACAGGTAGCAGTGCAAGGGGTCCATGGTTCCCAAGGTGGCCCGCATGGCGTGAAAGGAATGGAACATCCTGAACTCTCTGTAGACTCCCCAGGACAGTATTCGCCATTGCAAGACCTCGTTCTGATTCTTGTACCATTCCCGCATGTTGTCAAACAAGGGAGCCAGTTTGACCAGCTACTCCAGCAGGGTCCCATACATGCTTTGGTTTTTATCCTGTTACCACCTGCACACGTACGTTGGGTGCAGTTCCTGAAGCTCACACGGAAACCAGCAGCACAGTCTATGACAGAACAAAATGACCATGGACCCCAAGATGGCGGTGTCGCTGCAAAATGGAAAAGAGTAAGATTTAGGCAGCATTATTTCAGATTTACTCTTTTAGATTAGTTTTTGTCAAATCGCATTTAACATACAGTAGAAACCAGGGTGGTCATAAGACACGGATTGACGTAAATGGTGAATCGTTTTATCTTTTTGCCATGTGTGATTCAGTCTTCGAAAGATAAACAACAAAGCCTTTTTCGAGATAATCATGTGTGTGTGACCTGTGGGTGTAGCTTAACGTGGTTGGAACATAAGATTCTAAAAATTCGCCGTTCGCTTGAATAACAAATCAGTGCTGTCCCGGGAATTTTTAAGGATCTTATGAAAAATGACAAAAATGTTAGACCGTGATGCATTAATATTAAGTCTAGGTCGCTTATAATAAGGAGCCATATAATAAGTGCATGTGCGAGAGTTTAAGTTTCTCTGTAGAATAAAATTTGGTGTACAATTGTTCTGCTAGGGTAACTTTGGAGAAATATGACTGAGAGGACCCTAGGAAAGCACCAGCCTTATATTACTCTGGAATAAGCCCAGATAAGTTGGTCATAAAGCAGAGTAAATTATGTGTCAGCATGGTCAAGTCAGAAATACAGTTAAAAGTAATAGACAAATAAACTTTGTTATATATGAACCTACTGTCCCATCCAGCTATCAATGGCGGAGCTGGTAGAAAAAAGTACATGTTTTATGTGAAAAGTTAGTTAAACAATATACGGGTAATTAAAAGTAAATTCTATTAATTGTCTAGTAGGAAGGCAATAGACTTATACTATTAAAAATTATCACCTGAACAGCTTCCTGAAAGAAGTGTGATGTCATCGATAGCAATGTCACCTGCATAACCCGGTCCCACCGTACCAATAAACTGAATCTCGTTAAAGGCCGAAGGCACGGACACTTCTTTTCGAACCCATCTGTTTCCTTGTTCCCCTAAAATTATTTTTATTGATGTATAGAATGATTTCAGTCAGTGAAAACATTTAAACTATAGAATATATTATAGTATAACTACATGACATTGTTATAACACTTTATTTCACAGAAAATCTAATCGGCCAGTTTCATGAAATGTAGATAACCTTTTAGCCAATTCGGTACTGAGAGTATATAAACCTGTATCCAACGTAAAACAAAATAAAACGAATCACCACCTGAAATCTCAAATAATGTTCGTCCAGAGTCACTGGTTTTAATGCGAAGAGAACCGATATCATCCCCATACATATGATACCAGAAACTTAGACATTTATCTCCCGGTGATTGGTCAGTCTGCAAGATCAAGGCCGCCTCATCCCCAGGTTGACGTGGGTCAGATGCTTCAATAAACATGTAGTAGCCTGACAAAGATAAATGGTATAAAACATGATATCTACTAAATGAAAGAATTATGACTTTCAGATTATTAATTCCATCTCGTACACTCTTTCTCTAGACTTGACAGTCCTAGGCTGCAATATAATACACGTTGAGAGTTGCAAATTGGAAATGTGATAAACGGTTTGGCAATTTGTAGACTCTAATGTATGGGCGGTTGCTGTAAACCAAGCCAATAGTTTTAAATATATGAACAGAAAAAGGCGGCTGACCATGTTTGCAGTTTTGTTGGGGCTTCTACAGTTCTATGGAGGGATTATTTACGATGAAATTATGTATTCAAATCACCAGTATTATACGACAATCATACACACTGAACATTACGGAAAGACATCAGTTGGTCTGGAATTATACTTCGTTATTGGTAAATAAATTAAGTATGAAGGATTTTCGAGGCAAATTACGTAACAAATTTCAAATATTCAACAAATACAGAGGCATCGTTCAACCAAATATGGAAATAAATAAATTCACTCTAACCACGACGCAGAACAGCTATTTATTCAAAAGCTTGCATGAATGCCTGTTCAGGCAAATTCTTTCACATATATAGCTGATTTGAGTTTGTTTATAAAACCGTCTGATTCAAACTTAGTGTTATTATATTATTATTCATTTAACAAACTGCTCTATCGTTAGGAAGATTTTTCTTTGGTAAGAAATACGTTTCTTTTTCAGAATACAATTTCTTCCCGAACTTTAATTTTGTCTTTTAAATATAACTAACAACAATCCTACCAGATCCACTGGTATGGTCCGACATTGGTCCCGTAGGGGAACTTGGTGTTGGTAGCTGCCGCCGTGTCCAGTTGAAATCATCTGACATACTTTGTGAAAGACACGCACTGGTATCAAAATTACAGCTGAAAGGAAGGTTACCTGGAACAGCATTAAGTATTCATTATACACATAATCTGTATTATGTATTTTTCAGAATAGTGAATTAAAGAATGTTCCACAAAAAAGTAATAATGTTGGTCATCCGTAGATGATCTCTTGCATAAATACCTAAGTTAACAGAAATATTCCTAGATTTCTAGCGGTGTGATAGAAATAAGGGTAGATATCAGAAAATCAACTAACAACTTTGCAATAGATTCCTTGAACAAAGTGTGCCACGCTACAAATTTCTACACTATTCTGGCTTAAAAAGTCGATTCCATGAAAAAAAAGGCACCGTAAAAGCTGAAAGTAAACTGTCACCTGAGCCACGAAAATGTAACTACAGGCTCGGTGTCTGTTAAGTCGTGAAGCATCGGTTTATGGTGGGCCCTAAGCTCTGTCATTTTATATCTTAGGCAAGGATGCCACTACTTAATTGCCACAAGGCCAAACTATGTTATAATTGTTAAAACAACAACTATCACGCAAAGCGGCTCTAAGCCATGCCTATGTCACCTCTGTATACAATATTTGGCCAGCTTTATTAAAATATACATTTTATATCATGTATACTACATATGTTTATTAAGCCGCATAATTTCATCCTCTCGTAGTCAGAGAGAAGTATTCATCCAGTACTCGTAACAACACTTTCTTAAGTATTCCTGTCCGGGAGGGAGTGGGGGGTTCGTCTGCATTTGAATTTTTCACCTTTAGCCGAGCTAAATTAAGCCGAAATTAAGGGTTCAAACCTTGTTTGGTCAAGAAGCGATACGGATCTGGATGATCTGGATTTATGTCCGAAATCTGGTTTAACCTGCCATATTTACTTTTACATGTAAACATATGTTTAAACAACCAGTGGAAACAAAGCATTTCCGTTAAATGGGGTTTTCGCGGGGCACACAAACGCTTTGCGAAAGATGAGACTGACGAAAAATGGCAGAGTCCAACATTAGTATTTAAGGCTCCAAATGTTTGCCAGACAAACACGGGGTTTCCGATCCGTCGTAAATTGTTCGTGGGAGTAGAATTTTTTCTGCGGGAATTTAAAATAGTTTGAAATTACTTGCAAACGTTTCTCGTACCCCAGGTCGTGATTTTTTTTCGCGCATTGATCTAAAAATTGTCTTAAAAACTTCGTTATATTCGTCATATACATTTAAACGACATGAGTAACTTTCGCAAAATATTCCTGAAACCATTAACAAATTCCAAAAGTTTCGAGAATATCTCGTTAAAATAACGAAATTCATCCGATCATTTACAAACTATTTGCGTACATCGCGAGAAAAGGTATCGTCGCCAGAGAAGAGAACGCGAGCATTTTCCCGTCGGCCTCAAGATAACCGCACGACATATGCACGAATGTCGCATGAATGTCGCATGGTATTCGTTATTTGCTTCCTGTTCAATATTATATTCCATTTTATAAATGCAAGGCCAGTCAGGTCAGGTCTGAAAGCTTGTTGTTCCATATTCAGGTCATCATTGACCTCTGGGCAAGAAATGATGCTGGCAACGCACTTCTACGCATTTTATGGCATTTAAATAATGCCCAAGTGTCGTTCGGATCTCCAGTCGCAAAATAATCGAGCGACATATGTCGCCCGAATGTCGCCCGAATGTCATAGGACGTTCGTTATTAGCGAAATACGTCTCGCGAAATGTCCCCAGGAAGGTTGGCCGAGATTCGTGCGATAATCGTGCCGTTAGTTTTTAGTCGCGTGTTCTTCTTGTATGTGAACTGGCCACGCTCAACCGACATTTGCACTTTGGTTTTGCTATTTTCGCACAAACTGCACAAGAATGGTTAACGGCTCGATTGTTGTGATACATACGTAGATAAACGTCTCCGAATGTTAAACTTAGCCATTTTTTTTAATTCGCATTCATCGAAAATCGTTCGCGTGGCCCGTGTTAACCCTGCTTTATATTACGTTTTATTACGTTCGTAAAACAATAATGTTATACTAAAATATGTATATATAAATAAAGAAATGCCTGACATCCTCCCCCCCCCCCCCCAAAAAAAAAATTTTTAAAGGGCTTCGTATGAAAAAGAAGCCAAAAAGAATGGTGATTGTACATGCCATTTTGTCCAGAATATTGAAGTGGGTCTTGATGCAGGGACGCGTTACCTGTAAATTCAATAGATAAAAATGGATGGTTAGGCTTACATATGTAAAAAGTCCAGTCTGCAAATGCAATTATGCATATATATATATATATATATATATATATATATATATTTGTTTGTGTTTTTGCGTGTGTATCTGAGGGTTGTACCTGCGAAAGAATATATTTATGAATTGCAAAGAAAACTTAAAAAAAGGATGGGCAACAACAAAGAAGAAACATATTTGTTTGCTTAGTAATGCATCTGTATACAAATGTATCTGTTTCTTATGTCGTCTTGAATATTGCTCCTTACAGTATTAACGCCCATTTATCAAGATTTCCTGAAATAAATAAAGAATAGTTTATGATAATAATGAAAAACATGGTACATTATAACTCTCAATGAATTTTGATCACTATTAGCATCTACAATATCCACGCAACAAAAAACCACATTCCTCTCCTCAAGCAGTGGGTATACCCTACACTAGTTCAAGATCGCTTTCATTCCGTTCTTTTGAAACGTTCTCGGGGTTTCAGCACCAGGGCTGGCATTCGACCAATAAGAGTAAGACCAACTAAAGCGCAGATGAAAAAAAATGGATGTTAACTGCAATACAAAGTTCTCATTTGTTATGTTTAAACTCTGCTGTGCAATGCCTTGTAATGTAACCCAGAAAATCAATTCAATCAATTCAAGACAATATGCTGCACAAAACAGCGGTTTAAGTGAAGGCGATCGAGAGCGGGTGCACTGTATAACCGCTGGTTGCTCAGTGAATAAAGATAAAATTATGGAAGTTTAAAGGGTCTAAATTCACTGGATAGGAGTTCCTGCTTTAGTGTAAATGTATAAACAAGACAATTTACAGGAGACGATAGAAATAACAATTCCTCATGGGGTCAGCAATGCTGCCCAACAGTTAAAAATGCCCCCAGCTTTAGTATCTTAAGTATTTAACTAGCTTTTATTTGCTGTTCAAGCAATTTGATCTGTGGACAAGGATCAATCATCTGTATAGGAGTTCACCCAGTGTTTGTTTTACAATTACACATTCACACACACACACACACACACACATATATATATATATATATATATATATATATAGAGAGAGAGAGAGAGACAGACAGACAGACAGACGGACAGATATTGGGATAGATGATAGTTTGATATTTATAAACTACTGCTGTGACCTTTTTAACATTTTTTTTCATTGTTTACACGTCCGTGTGCAACTAAGTGTAAATAAAGCTGAAAATGTCATCGGTCGGTTTCCTCATCTTCATCAGACCGTGAGGCATGACTGCACATCACCAATTGATAAATACAACTAAACATGCTAGTGAGGCAGCCACAAAATTTGGAGAATTAACATAAACACGAGACTTATCATCACAAGTATGTGCATGGATGTGATTTATAACTTTGCACTCATATCTATCGTTCAAATGTATAAAGGCCTGGATCTTAGGAAATCCAAGCAAGTCATGTCAGATACTTACACCATTTATAACGGAAACGCCTATGTCATGGTTGCTCATGAATAAAAGTGAAAAGAAAGAAGGCAGGAAAAGGTGAACCAGTTCTACATGCTTGGGTCCTCATTCTGTATCTGATGACCACTACCTTGTAACCTGCTACGATAGATAGATAGATTGATTAGGAGTTTTGGCCTGGACCCCCCTTCCCATTTCAAGACATATTAGTCTTTGCCAAAAACAGTTTGGATGCTCGATTATTGCCTAAATGCAATTTTAAAACGACGCAAATTATGTGACATTTAAATTTTTTTATTCTAATATTAGAGAGGTCACTCTGAGAATAATTAACTTTAAAGCGAGGTTTAACACTGTGTCATACACAACGCGGTTTCAGAGAACATTGAGGACAAAAATTGACCAAATTATCGTTATAAGTATTATATATATATATATATATATATATATATATATATATTTATATATATATATATTTATATATGTATGTATAAGCAAAATCTTTATCACCTTCAGGCAACAAACAACGAAAACTATTCATCCGTAAATAATCAGACAAACCAACACAACTTAGTCACTTGAAGAGTGTCATGTATTGTGCACGAAACCATTGATGCATTATATATATGCGCACGTCTAATGATATTCTGAGCAAAGAAATTCATATATTCTTACCTGAATATGTCTTTCTCTTCAGTGACTTATTCCATGGTTTTGACGGTTTCTATTAAAACCAGATGTGTGTTGAAAAACAATATGTATTTTCTATAATATCTAGAAATTAAATATAATCCTAATGGGAAATCATTGTTTTTTTTCTGTACATGATTTTGTTGTTTTTTTTTTGCCATGAAAAAAAAATAATATCTAGCTTTAGAAATTTGTCTCTAGAAATTTAAATATGAATCTGTAGAAATTCAATATAATCCTATAGGAAATATTTGTTTATTTTTCTGTCCATGATTTTATTTTCTTTGCCATTGAAAAAAAATAATATTTATCTTAAGGTTTATCAAAAATACTTTAAGCAGAAATGTCAGGATAATATAAGTTAAAACTAAAAGAATTTCTTATGTGAGGAATTTATAAATATCTATTGATTGTGTGCATTATGTAGAATATTTTTCACAAATAAATTCACCTACCGAGGACGGAGTCGTTTCCCTACAAAACAAATCAATGAAACATGATCACTATATTTACGCCGAAATGTTAAACAAAACTAAACCAAAGGCAAGAATCAATAAATAAAATCTACCAGAGAAAAGCCTGTGGTAGAGAAATGTTTCCTGGATAACAGTCTATGGACATTTATTCATGACTTTTGATGTTGCCATCTGTTTATACCATCCCAACTAAATACATATTTTTTTTGCCAGTGGGGGGATATACAGGCCTCTCAGGATTTCTCTCTAACCCTGTTCTTCACGGTCTAACTCTACGTGTTAATCTCAAGAGACTACATGTCAGGACTACATGATAAAAAAATTTTTCACAAAGGAAACATTTTTTTTTAATATCATAGCAACTAAACTATACCCTATTTTATTCCTTAGTGCATTTCCGCTTTCATTAGTATGAATTTTCAGATAAATTAAAAATTTAAGTTCATTGTTTATCTGCTGTTTGTCTTTATGTATAATTCCGCACCAATTCTTCTTCACCTAACGCATGCGCTATAATCCATCAACGTCGTTTGCTTTTGGTCATTTTTTGTCACTTTTGTCCAAACTGAAGGACACTTAATCAACTCAGACGCCTCTATTCTCATAATTGTCTCCCTTTTTCTCATTTTTCATAGTTACAACCAAAACTTTTGCCTGTAATAGAATCAACGCTACCGGGGTATTCCATCTAAAAAAACATTATCTTTAAAATCCGTCCATCTTCACATTTTGGATTCCAGCAAGCTTTGGGAAATATTTGTAGTTCAGAGATCTGACAGAAGATACTAAACCTTTTGGTATTACACTTTTGGTTATGAAATAAATGTGTGAAACTCTACACTGTTTGTTGTCATTTGACGTTAAAAAGGCAAATGTTTACCTCAAAAATACGTGTATCAATATGGTTTTAGTCTGAAGCTTTTTTTGAAAAGCGTTTCGGGTAAACAAGTGTTTTTAAGATGAACTATTATCAAGTTTTCCGTCCACCAAAAATAAGCAACGATCACTTCGTTGAAATGTTATAGCGATAAAAAGGTCGAGTTTGTTTTCCCAGTTTTTTCACTGCATTGCTTTTATTGTACCTTCTTTATTTAATCTGTTGGCATTTTTTGACAGCTTTGACGTAAACTACATTAAAAATACAAAATGTGCAAGACCTTGGCCAATGAGCTTGCATGATTTTATTATCAGGCGCGAAAACAAATCGTGTTCATACAGTCGAACTCATGTTCGAGACCTTTAGGTTACTGCCTAGTTGTATACTTAACAAGCCTTAATAATGTTTGATACCAAGTCAACGTCTGAGTCAATTTTTAATAAAAAAACATTACTTTTTGATGAACATGATAGTTTTTATGCCAGTCGATATTTGTTTAACTGAGACCTTCTTCTGATGCAGGGGAGGTCTGCAGTATTGTTTTCTTCTTCAATTTTCTCTATTCAGTTCCCATTTATATTTATTTCGGATTTTCTTCATTTTAAATTGTTAACAAATATCATCAGTAATGATCTTAACTTAATGTTTGAATCTAGCAGCCAAATACACTGCTGAATGAGAACAAGAAAAAACTTGCATTGGACAGAGATAATTTATTTTTTGAAATGGAAGATCATTTTAGGGCTAAGACACACCGTTTTCAATCATCTGAAAACGATAACCTGACTTTTTTTCTTATTTATTTTTCTCCTTTTATCAAGGTCAGGTTTCTCTTACCCAAGTAAAAGTTCCCAACAAAATTTCACTCCCTGAAAAAAACATTCCTACATCCAGATAGGGGTTCTGTGCCATATATGACAGGCAATAAGCCACCTGCCAAACTGTATTTAAACTTTTCGATAAAATGTGAGTCACACAGAATTATTCTCTGGCGTTCTGGTATTCAAACACTACATTCAGTTGCAAAATGTAATAGTTTTTTTTTCAGATTGACCAATTACATCTGGTATATACAGGGCAAAAAACAAGAAGAAAAAGGTAAGGCTTCTTACATTGTTCTTGTTACATCTTCACGGATCATACCAGATCCCGGATCGCCAGTTATTTCTTCATTTCTCGCCACATGTGCCAGGCAGGACAAAAGTAAACACACGGTTAGACACGAAGCAGCCATTGTCAGAGTGAGGGAAACCCAAAATGGTAACGCTCAGTTGTCCCGGTCCTGATATAACGAACGTATCATTCTCTAGGGGCCCCTAATAAACGGTACTTGACCCGAATCCCAGAATGACAGTTGGGCATTTATCCAAGACGGGTCCAGTATCGGTATACGTTTACAAAAGACATTGACTAAAAGGGCCTCTACAAGACAGGTTTTACTTAAAATAAAACTTTGTAAAAATATTTTATGTGCTCTGTTTTATTTTTGTTAATTTTACAAAAAAAGAATAAATAACATATACAAAGTGTAAAAATGACAAAATGGGAATATAATATGCCACCCCTTTTTTGAGGCTCGACTAGCTAGCAAGAAATACTTGTTATGCATGCCCGATCACTAGTCCGTTTATCTTCCTCAATGACAACTGACGGGATGTGCAATGTGCAAAATGCAATATTTAATATATGGGATCATGAGAAGTAAAGTTTTACCAATTTGAATACCGACACTTAAGGTTGAACGTATATGTCCGAAATTATGTCTGACTACACACAAGAAGAAGAATAATCAAAGTGTTCGAATTAATTCAGGGCCTTACTCATAATAAGGTGTCTGACCACAGTCCTTATATCCCTGGTATAGGAATACAAAAGACACACATAACCTTGATTACACCAGATGGCAGATAGCTATATACACTGAAATGTTAAATGCTTATGAGGCAACTGGCAATCCCTCAAATAAACATATTGCATAGCCTTCTTCTAAGGTTATCATTTGCAAATTTCTTTTTTTTTTTTACATTCAAGGTGTGCATTTGACGCCCTGTTCCTTTATTCAACAGGTTGTAGGTCACAGTGACCTATTCTTTTCATATGCATTTGCAGAAGACCTATCTAATTGCAACATAAGATGATTCAGGGCCTAAAGAAATTAATTTGTGCCACATCTGAATGACTGGGTGCTCAAAATCATGTTTTTATTTCAGTCACAGAATATAGGTCATTTATGGTGGTTTCTAAAAATGACTTTCCTAGAATCCTCCTTGACACGGCGTTAGAAGTTTCTAGGTCTCATGGATGCAATTTGTGCTCCTCTGACTGTCTTGGTGCCTAGATGATGTTATTCTTATAGGTCGCAGAACATAGGTCACGCTGACATAATTTTATGTTTCCAGAGACATTTGTCCAGGACAACATATAATGTTACGTTAGCAATTTCTAGGCCTACGGGATGCAATGTGTGCCCCCCCCCCCGTCTGACTGTCTGGGTGCTCAAAATCATGTTTTCGGGCCATATGTCATAGATAACAGGTCACCATGAAAGGAGTTTTCCCTAGGACTACCCTAGATGTATAGATTATAGGTCTAATGGTTTCGATTTGTGCCCTGTTAACAGACAGACGACGGACAAAGGGTGATTGCTATAGGGCAGATGATTACATTTTGCTGAGCTAAAAATTAAAAATATGTACTTAATACCTTGGCTGATGTATACTCACAAATCTTGGTCGAGTACGAAGACAAGCCACACTGACGAACTTTTCAAGTACACAAAGCAAATTATAAAAACCCACTTCAGCCAATTTATAAAGGGTCACTATGGATTATTATAAGATATAGTATGCTTATTAGCATTGGTGATGTAGCTACTGTCGCACACCTGCATCTCTTTGTGAGTTTTATCCAACTTTTTAATGTTTGATTTTTCAGTGGGAATTTAAAAAAAATAAACTTATTTATTAAATTAATTTATTCCCCAGGGCAGATTTTTATAATAAAATCTCGGTCAAGTTTTTCAGAGTTACAGAATGAATACCCACAATCGAGACATACTACTTATACCACAGAACACCATAACTTCTGTGTCATGCGTATGTCATTGTAACGAAGATTATTTTATGCAGGTAATCTCCCACAGAGCATTTATCAGCTGACATATCTATTTCACTTCTGTAATTTGACATGCAAAGGTTCATGCACAACTTACATTTCTTGTTTTGTTTACAACTAGAGACAACTAAATCCATGCGAGTACAAATGCTATTGTTACCACCAATGTGCACTGTTTCTAAGTCTTGATATACTTGTTTCGTATAAATTCCGCCAATATCCAGATGTTATGATGCGACTCCACCCATATACAATGCACTTGTCACTCTGTCATAAGGAGGAATGTGAATACAGATCTTTTGCTTTCATTTTTTCATCTTTTTTTCTTATGACCGGATACAATAATACTGTAAAGTTTTCTAATGAATAAGACAAAGGTCTATAAAGTTGCCTAAAAATGAAGATTAATCTGATGTAAATTGCTTTTGCTTCGATAAGGCTGATAATTTGTTGGCACTTCGATGAAAGCTGTTATATTCCTGTTTTATTTGAAAAAAGGGTAAATCATTATTTTATCTTATGGTCCCAATATTAGGTTAAGTTGTTTCACCGGTACTTGTACTTAATACAGTTTTTCCCGGCAACCCTGTGTACCCTCCTCTCTATTTCCCGCCTGAAGCGCATGTTTAGTTTTTCTTCAAATAAAAATGTTAAATGACTGGATTTGTAAGTCGTATGAACCACCTCTACGATAAATGGTAGCCGACACTTACCAACTATGTCCTACATTGTGTCAATCTGATTGATGAATTCCATACACTTACTCATTCAAGAATGCTGTTTGTAGGATATCCGTGTTTATAATCGACCAGGTCTTTAAATAGCGGTCTACTACTAAGGCTATGTTGTCAGATTATCCAGCTTTAACCATGGCTAACTTAAGTGCTGGTATATGTATATATAACCAAAAATCTAAACCAATAATGAACACCGAATAGCAAGGTACATCCTCTCTAACTAACATCCTAACAGGAATTTGGCTGAAATGTTCATATTAAAATATGTTACTCCGATCGATAGAAGTACACCATGTACCTTAGAACTGGTGTCTGGTAATATCCCAAGCATTTGGCAATTGCTTTTTTTTTCCTGGCTCTCATAGCCCATTTCATAATCAAAATAGTATAAATAAATAAAACATCACTCTATTTTATACATTATTTTTTATAATCCCTTATTACAAAATATTAATGGGATGAAAAATATCCCAGTCGAACTTTAATGGGAGCATAAACTATATCAATTAGTTTAATAATAATACGTGTTGGCCTTTCAAGTTTAAGGCCGCGTTTCTGTGTCACCTTTACTAGGTGTTAGGTAATCATGCACGTGTCTCACTCATGATAAGCTTCCACAGAATGGTCGACTTCCTACGTTTCCTTGCACGTTACACTCGTTTAATATTGTGGTCGTCACCTTTCTGGCACAATTATAATTTGTAGTGGTACAATGCATACATTTTGCATTTAACTGCTCTTGGCCAGCCTACATGACGCCAACTGTCATTACAAGGGGTTACGGTACACAAAGAATCAGAAACTGACCCCTCTTGATTGAATGTAAGCAGTTAAACAGGGGATGACTTATTTATCCTAAAAGGCTTTAAGTGCAAAGTGTGATCTCTTAATGTCTTAAGGTGTAGAAGTGCCCGCAATTGTCATATCGTGGATCGAAATAAAGTAAAATGCATTTGATGAAATAACGACTGACCAAAAAACTAATAAAACTTATTTCACTCAGTCCACTAATCCTATAATCTGTCAACATATCTTTATGTGAGCCGGACATGGGTAAGTCAGAGACAGGTATATTGAACATATTTTTGACATAAGGATAAAAAAACATTTGTAAAATTACATTGCCTGTGGATTGTATTTTCACCAGAATAGAAGAATTGCTGTTTGACAGAAGCTAGGTTTGTGTCGTTAAATGATTTTGTTCCTGCAGTCCATGTGTCTAAGCCGTCGGCTACATGTAACGTAAACATATTTTATATCATATATACAGAGCGTAGAAGAATCGGGCAAATTTTAAAATGGCCGTTCTTTTAAGGGAGCTGCTAAACCGAAGTAGTTGTTATGCGCGGTTTACTGTATCAGTATTTTCGGAAATTAAATTGGATATTAAGCCTCACCCACCAATTTTATGATCACGATAGAGGTGTAGGTTTATGATCTTGTTTATTATATCCAGCTAATCCTAATGTTCAAATAATCTAACAAAATACAGTACTAAAGTCAACTATCCATCTGTTGGGGGGGGGGGGGGTGAGTGCCTTCTGATTTTGAAATAAGCAAAGGGCAAGAAAAGAGGGAAATACTCACTAACCATTTTGGATTTTTTTCTAAAGTTTGTCCAATTTAATCCTATTAATATTTATCATTTTATGCATTTTGCCAGTATTATGCCCTCAGCCATTTATAGTATGTTCCGCAGAAGGCTCTTTTTTATTAATAATGGACCCATTGCAATACGGAGTCCATACATTTATTTGAGTTCAGCGGACTGTTACCTTGGCTATATGTTTGTGACAAGTCTACTCTGTATTCTGTCCGACCATGAGCTTAACATTTTGAAACTTCTTCATTAAGAATGCTCATATGAGACCCATACTTGACGAACTGCCAGTTCAGATGTTATCAGATGTTTATCAGTATCAGATGTTTATTTTTGTACTTATCAAGCGTATGCTTTGTTGTTTGATCTCCCCGAGGACCCAATGCAGTGGAGCAGGTCCTTACAGTCGAGTCTAACTCGAGGTCATTAACCACAATGGACAGGTACGCATCCTGTACATCGCATACAGGAAAAGAGTGGCCCTATCTAGAGGACTTCGTACGGATTATCAATTTAATATGCCGTGTAAGAGAAATATAGGGAAGTTATATTTGGGAAATTGAATTTGTCCTAGTATGAGAATTGAACACACACAATACTGCAGTATTCTCTATATTATAAAATATGTTAAAGAATATGAAAAGAGCAGTTCCATACATGTTATCGGCTAGATAATATAATATTACACAGAGTGATTAAAAAAATTAAATACAGGAATAAATTGAAGTTATATGATTAGGTGGAGATAGCAATTAGTCCTGTTTTACCTGCTTTGTCCCCTTGCCTTTTATATATATATATATATATATATATATATATATATATATATATATATATATATATATTTATATATATATATATGAAGATGAAGAACACAATCACAAATGCACAACATTTTCTGTTACGGAAGTTAGGCATATCAGTGGATGTAACGATTTCGATATGGCCTATAATCTTACCGCAGGATTTTATTTCGATCTGTCCGCTCGCTTTATTCAATAAAATAACCATTCATCGGAACATTGTTGCTGAATGATGATTTAAAGGTGCCCTGAATTTGATTACCAAGTCGTATTTTCCCGACGGTAATCAGCTACTGTAATCCGCTTCCCCACTTATCAATACACCTCATTAAGCCCCGCCGGGCAAACTGGCCCGTCCGATGTGGTCTGCGCTCGTGGGAACAAATCCTCCGATGAACTGACATACTGGTTTTGATTTCATGAATTATAGAACAAACGGAAGTCAATATTTGAAATCTGTGTATTCAGTAATAAAAGGAATTAAAACTTCTTGCTAAGTCGTTAGTTCAGATGGAACCCCAAGTTGACTGACTTTCCTGGTACGAGGCTACAGTTAGATTGGGCTCCAACTCATAAATGTGCTCAGCTGACCGTGACTCATCACCAAGCTGGAGAATAACTACATTTCCTCTGCCGCATGGTTGTTAATTTTATTTAAACATGATATTCTTTCAAACAAACAATCAAATAAGATAAATAGGACAAAATATTCTCTCGAGATAATATGAGAGAGAGAGCAAGTCCACATATACCAGAGCAGGTGAAGACGCACTTTTAAAAAGTCACCTTTAAGTCCGACACTGATGAAATGTTGGTTTGTTTGCTCCCCAAGACGGAACTGAATATCTTTCCTCACAACATAATTATTTTTTTGATTTATGGGCTTCATAACGTTTCCTTTGTGTTTTATTAATCAGTACCATTTGCTCGCATGGAGGGTGAAAGCGGGCCAACACGATAACTCAATCGTTGGATTTCATAAATTCAGAAATAAACCTAATTTTTTTTTGGTTTTAAATTTCGTGGATAAAGGTAAGCCACGAATTCAAGGAAAAAAAACAAGGATTAATCTGAAACCACAGTATATATAGAATATATACTATATATACTATATATAGTATAAGTATATATGTCTTTGTATTCGTGTATGTATGTGTGTGTTATTCGAACACAGCAACAGGTAGAGATAGTAATATTGATCTTTTGTTTGCCGATTTCTTTGGAACGATGAAACCTTGCAGCACTCGAGGGTGCAGTCTCTGGATATAAGCAAATACATCTAAGCTGTCCAGAATTTTATCTATCTACAGCATATATTTGTCAAGCGCTCTTTGCTTTTGCTTGGATTGCTTGATTTCAAAAAGGCGATTCCGATTGCTTTGCAAAACTCCCGGAAAGCTGGGTCCTTTCCTTGGGAATTCTGCGCAGTCTTGCAAGTATATTGCAAGAAGCGAATATGTGTGTCTGCCGGTTACGTCATGACCATAATGTATCTCAGTTCATGTCTTCAAAAAGCCGTGAAAAAGATATAATAGTCAGTAAATCTGAGGACATGTTGACAGAACTAGACGTGCAGTCTTTTCGCTAATTCGATGGCGAAACCTTTGCCGTATTCCGAGGACTAAAGTCATTCTTAAAGTCATGTTACAGATGGGAAGCGATTGCACAAAGCGTTCTTACCCAACAGTTGACAGCTAAGATACGGATTTTTATGTGAACACTATTATTAATCCCCTGAGGGGGTATGTTATATATTTCCGACAAATTATAAGTGGATAAGGGAACATAAAGATGTGTTCAAAACACTTTAATAACCATACACTTTAATGTGTAAATTATTTCCTAACATTTTAAGAACATTTCCAAACTAGTTTGTGCTAACTAGGTATATATAGGATATTAATCTTTCATGAATGAAGAGTTTACAAGGGTCTTCTCTACTCTGGACTAGTCTAATAAACTAGCTTATTATTTTTAACGTAGGCAGCATGGATTGTCAGATGTAAACACAGCTTTTCTTGATTAACACTGTTTCGTTCAGGATCTTATGGTTGTCTATGCTTATACATGTCAATGTCACTTGAAGCCTGTTGATATGTGTACTCAAGTTACTTGTTAAGCCGAAGACAAGTAATCTTCAACATCAATTTTAAACGTCACCTGTATGGCCCCGCATCATAGATAGGAGAACCGTGATGAGGCTTAATTAGGACTTATAGGTGTTTTATATTTATACAAGTTCAATATGAGATAAGAAAAAGCTTTATTCAAGAATAGGTGATATCGATGTTAAGTCATGTTAATTTAACATGGCCTTAAAACACCACCGCTTCCCTCGAAAACGTACCCGATCACGGTTATTACAACCCCGAACAATCGATGTTAAATGTTGCCAATAGATGTCGCGAGTGAAATGGAAACGTCTATCAGTTAAAATTCGACATTTTAATGAATCAGCACGTAAAGCTCCTTGCGACTAAACATAAATCAAAGTTAGACACTTTATGAAATATTCATATATTGTGTCGCTTTAGTTCCTAATGCAAGTTTAAAGGTTGTATTTGGTTACTGATCATGATTGTGAAGTGATACAGATTAATAAATCCGTGTGGTCCTGTGTAATCCTTGTACAACATAACAGTGGCCTGATACTCTCGAACAAGGCCACAGGATACACATAACATTCTAAAATCCTTCAAGCCTATTTTACTTGATTTTATTATTTGCTCTCGTCTCTTTGAGAAAAAATTAAAATCGAAATGAAAAACATGGAATACATATCGGCCGCCCCAAGCCTGAAATATGAGTTTATAAACACATACGCCTGGGTGTATCCAAGTACTCGTTGTGTATCCTAGAGTTAATCATCATTGCCAAACTTGTCTCACTTTAAAAAAACCAAAGCTAGGTTACATTTGTACTCATTACGTGTTGGCCCTTCAAGTTTAAGGCCGCGTTACTGTGTCACATATACTAGGTGCTAGGTAGACACGCACGTGTCTCACTCATGTAAGCGTTCTCAAGTTGCTTGACTTTTAACGCTTCTTGCACGTCAAACTCGTTTAATATTTTGGTCGTCACCTTTCTGTCACTATTATAATTTGTAATTTCCGTTACGTCATGTTTTAGGAATTGTGCATAAATAATAGAATTTCCTGCTCTTGGCAAAACCTAAATAACTCCAACTGTAGAAAAAGAAGTCATTAAAATAAATTATGGTGCACACCGAACCAGAAGCTGGCCCTCTTGGATCAATGAAAGCAGCTGAACAGGGGTTGACCTATTTATCCCAATAGCTTCTTTATCTTATCCCAGTGGAAGCATGATCTTTTAATGTCATGAGAGGTAGGAGTGCCCGCCATTGTCAAATCGTGGGTTGAAATTAAGTTAATGCATTTGATGAAATATCAACATAGATAAATACAAATAAAACAATTCCACATATATGATATACCCTAAAATGTTTAAAATACCTTGATGTGAACCGGACATTGGTGAGTCAGTGATATGTATATTGAACGTGTCTTTGGCATAAGGATAAAAAAATTGTAAAAATTTGTACAGTGGGTGTGGATTATAAATTCACCAGAAACATAGAATTGTTTTTAAGAAAGTCTGTCTTGTTTAGTGATTTTGTTCCTATAGGCCATGTGTCTTAGTCGGCTTCTACATATAACGCAACATATCAGCATTAGACGCATCAGTAATATAAGATATCCTGTGATACGAATGCACATTCACACTGACCTGAGGGCCCAAGTGCAATTAAGGATAAAACTGATTAATGTATGTACAGTAAAATTTCAAAACCACGACCACCAAAACAACCTGCAAATTAGGCGTCCAAGGGAGTTCTTTTACACAGAGTGAAGAAGAATCGGGAAATGTTTAAAGTGTTTGTTGTGATTGCTAAACCGATTTGATCGTTAGACGTGTTTTACTGTATGCATATGCATATATATATATATATATATATATATATATTAATATATATATATATATATATATATATATATATACGGAAATTAAAATTTGGTCATTAGCATCACACACTAGTTTTATGCTTAATATAAAGTGGTAGGATTATTAATTATTTCCAGCTAATCCTAATGTCTAAATTATCTAACAAAATAGCCTACAGCCTACATCAGTTAATGTAATAATGTTAATCGGAGATACATCTATCGGTAACATGACTAATGGAGCAACAGGAATTAGTTAAGAACTGGATGTAATGGCTCTTTAGCCTAAGTCCACCCTCCATTCTGTTGGACAAGTCCCTGAGAAATCAGACCTATCTTTCACACCTCATTTTTATTGGCCTTGTAAATATGAATGCTGGGTAGGTGAAGGGAAGTAACTTCTTGCCTTGCGATTTTCAGACAAGCCATGGGCAAGAAATGAGAGGAATACTCATTAACCTGTCTTGACGTTTTCTCAGAGATTACTCCATTTAATCCTATCAATATATATTGTTTTATTTCTCTTGCGAGTACAATACTCTCAGCGAGTTTTGTTCCACAGAAGGTTTCGTTATAATAATAATGGATCCTTTCAAATACCGAGTCCATACCTTTCTTAAAGGTGCCCATTCACCTACCTTTTGAAAAAGAATTTATGTGATTTCTTGCTTCCTCTGTTTACATATTAATGATCTAAGGGTAATTTTGGTTTTTGAAAGTTCTTATAATGCATTCATGAAGGATGTATGAATTTGTTTATCAACAACATGTTTGTAAACACAGTAATGTTGACAAATGGGGAAAACATGTAACCTAAGGTGGTAGGTTGCATATATACAGAGGTAGAAAGGTCACAGGTTACAAAATGTCATTTGCAAAGCTCTGGCTTATCTGACTTGTTGCCAGATACCCTTGTTGTCTTTGTTTTGGTTATTTTGGCGGGCCCCCACATATTATTAACATGTTTATATAAACAAAACAAGCAGCCTGCGTATGGTGATATTCATATTTTCTTGCCTATTTTTATAAAAGCTCAAAGGGATTACCTTTAGTTTATTAAGGTCAGATAGGTGATTGGGCCCCTTTAAAGTTTTTAGTTCGGCTGCCTGTTATCTGGGCTACATATATAGACCTTTCTCCCTAGTCTTTTTGAATTCCGTCCGCCCTAACGCTAATATGACACAACCCTCTAGCGTAAAACTCAGAAACGTCTGCATTAAAATATTCATATGATACTTATATCGACGACCTGTTAATACTATCATTTGTTAATTTGTCTACATATCTAACGTACCTTCTTCTGTTGTGTGATCTCCCCGAGTGCCCGTTGGAGAGCTTGGGGTCGTTGTTTACTGGTGAGTCAAGCCAAAATTATCAAACACAATGGAACGGCACGCATCCTTGTCAAATATACAGCGAAAGATTGGCCCTGTGTATAGGAAAATGTGCGAATTAACAATTTAATAATCCGTGTAGGAAAAAGGGGGAAGCAATTTTGGGGAAATTACAGTTGTTTTAATATGAGAATTGAACATACAAAATGCTACAGTATCATCAATGTTAAGAAAGATGTTGAAGAAGATGAAAAGAGCAGTTCGATATCTGTTATTAGGTAGATAATATGATATTACATATAGTCATTAAATTATTCTTGAATATCCCTTCATCCCTCAAACAATATAGGAATAAAGTGAAGTTATATGATTTGATGAAGAAAGAAATGTGTCTTGTTTTTCCTTCCGTGGTCCCAATGTCTTTCTCTATATATAAGGAAAATTTATATGTGCGTGCTTGTTGGTCATATTTTATTTCAACTGTCATCTTTATTAAAGTGTTGTTGTTCTTTGCTAACTCCGCAGTACGACTATTTGAATCTTGCAGACTACATTGGAATCGTCATTTGTTGCTGACATCCCTCAGAATGCTATATATTCGCGAACCCTCATCTAGCATAAGGTAGAGTCTAACCGAGCCGCCATCTTGGAAATCCCACTCGGCGCCGCCATCTCTTCTAAGACGAAAATTTAGATGTCAAACTGTGTAACGAGAAGCTTGTACGCAGTTCCACAGTAACTTACTACTCGTGGTAGTTTATGTCGTCTTCTTTATATTACCTTGATTTACCTCACTGAAAGATGGTTTGTTACATTTATGCTTACACAAGGAACACTCATCAAGTGAATTTAGATTTCCAAACTTGGGTCATTAGTTTGTCGTTTGGGAATCATTACAGACAATCCATTGTTATGATGACTGCTCCATAAAGAAGTCGACCTCTTCACCAATGGTTTACTAAATGGTTTAATATACCGTCCATTCCAACAACATCTCAATATGTTCTCAATTTTAACAAAACTCTGCGGGACCATATTACATTTTTGTGATTTGTTGTGAGCAAAATATAAAGAACAACAATAGAAAGTCCGGGATTTGCCTAACAAAAATTCTTCTTTTGATATAGCCCTACATTCTCTCCAAATTTCATTAAATTTTCTTTGAAATTCATATATATATTTTTAAATATATACAAACATTTTGTATATAGAATGAATTTTGACTGATCATCAGGTTTTTCAACTTTGGAAATTTAAGGTAACCTGTCTATGCAAAAGGGACCCACTTCAATACACTGGGCAAAATGTCAAGTATCCGATTTCGTTTTTGTTGGCTTCTGTTTACCTCAATTCCTACACCGTGACCTTTTTTTGTGTTCAGAATATAATATTATTGAAAATAAAACCCAGACAGATAAAGTTCTGTTTGTATCAATGCATAAAAATGTCAGACTGAAACTGTCCAACAGGCAGCGTTTATTAATAATAAACGAAATATCGTTGTGAAGAGGAATATTTGGTTACGGTTTGGATTTCGTTGAAAGTCACTAGAGCGTAGATATTGCCGGCAGTACGCAAAACCATCTACTTTTGTATGTATATAGAGCAATAATTAAAATAGAAGTATAGTTATAATAAAATTATAAATCAGGAGCAAATAGAAAACAAACATCCAACTTGTGGGTCTAGTTCTACAAGGATTTTCTTAAGTATCTTGTTTTTGCAAATGTAGAAACCGGGATTCTTTACTGTATGTCAATGCCGGAGATCACACGCTCTCGCCGATAAAATGGCGACCAGTGTGCCCTCCTTTGTGGTTAACCATTTATACTGATCCGGTTGGGGCCTGGCGAAATACGACATTGCCATGGTCACAACTGAAACAAGTTTTAGATTTCCTTATGAGATAGCACCGATCTGCTTAGAAACAACTCAAGGATCCCATGGGAAAAGTTTCTATGTTGCAGGCTGGGGATTAACCGTTAACAATTGAAACTGTGATTTCACATTGTCTTCATGATGTCACAAAGTAATTCATAAACATTGAATTGTCAAAGTGCCTTCCTTCATTGAGAAACAGTATTGCCACCTTCCGACTATGCTGGATCACTTGATAAAACAGCCCTTGATAATACAAATTTAAACTGTATTGCCAGTGTGCATCTAAATCATTTTGCTCTGGTATAAAAGTGAACTTAACAGGAACTAAATATATTTATATAGAAATACAGGGACTGTTGCTTAATATAACAGAAAGGTGCTAACGGCTTTGTTATTTTATTAGATACAAGTCATGCCATATTGATCAAGTGAGTATCGGGTATGGTGTTGAATTTGCATAAGCAGTCAGACCTCACACTTTACGCTGATTCTTCATTAAAGCATGCCTGCTGTTAATACAAACTTATGTTTTATACATATCTATTTATAAGATACAAACATGATATATTATAAAAACTAAAAACAATATACGACTGAGACACACTACGCTATTTTAATGCATTGTCAGAAGTAGATACGACTTGATGGCATGATATTATGTCACACATAACGACAAAAGGTACACCAGTACCTTTCCTCATCAGCCAAGCATGTTATTTCATGGCATGTAAAGAATTACCTTTTGCTTATTAGCCAAAACCAAACACAATGCGAACGACTCAGCATCAGTTTTTCTTGCATGTAGCGTTATAAAATCGGTTATAGGTTATAAAAAAAGTGTTTAACCGTCTTTGAATATTGTGGAAGTTGTTAATTTAGCGTATCAGAAATTCCATCTTATTTTAGCTTTAAATAAATAAATATTGTAAATTCGTGTTTATTACATTTCAGCTCGTGTTAGGATATACTTAAAAGAGGTTCAATTACAGATAATAACCGTCTCGTCTCATGAACGCCAGTATAGCACATTTATGGATTCGTACTTCATTTGTGCAGGAAAAAAACCCATCCTCTGAATCTTCTGTACCTTTACTAAATTAACACCAAATTATATACTTCATGCTTGATAATTTACAAACAGGCAAACTTAAAATAAATTACTTAAACGAGCCATTTGCATTTTACTCACAAGCCATTAGTAACTGTATTTCCCTGCTTGCGCTGCCCTTGTATTCATAAGTAAGAACTCGCGTTTGGACCTATGGTGTAAAGGTAAAACATTACAGCGAAAATAAAACTATAGTTCCTGGAGCCCTGTCAATGCCATACACATATAGAAACCTTATATAAGTATTATGATCTAAGATTGCATTCTGAGAACGGCGGGAGAACATCGTGGTCAGAACTTCAGCAGTTGCGAAAAATTGATCTTCCCTTTTATTTCCAGTTTGACTGGGGTTCCCCTTAGATGTGCCAATACAAAGGGCGTTGTCATGCCATAGGCGCGTTCCATTTCCGTTCCAAGGAATACAAAGGAGCAAATGGTTTCATTAATCTGCACCACTTGTTACAGGTGCCCTTTTTATTGTGTGACACGGGCTTGGCTCTTGTTTTTGGGCTTTCTTGCCTGGCCGCTTGTTCCATTCTCGGTTTAATCCGTAATAGTTTAACTCTTGTTGTCATGCTGGCTTGGGGCGAGCTCACGTGTACACCATGGTGTGTACAGGCACGGCGATGTTTTCTAGATGATTCCTGTGACGCGTTCTTACCGTTCATAATGTATTATTCTTCGAATGTTCTAAAGATAGAAGCTTCTCGGCTGTGTTTTAGAGCCGAGAGGAGAGATTTCTAGCGGACGCAGTTTCTGGGACCTTATCCGACGAATGCGGAATCTTTTAGACTTCAGTTTACTTTCTGGATTGTTACAAGAGCTTTACACTGAACTGTCACTTTCAGAGAGTATACATTTAAAGAACTGATCCTTGTGACGGTGTTTTTATCCAGGTACTGTGCACATTGTGCGCTGTTTTACTGTATAATTGTATTGATTTCGTGTTATGCAATGTTAGGGTTGCTTTAAGAATGAATTATAGTTATTTGTTGACATTTAAATAAGGCTAAGTCCTTTTATGACTCTTGCGAGAGTATTTCAAATGGAGCCAGGTCCTCTTATCACAAACAGAAGTTTGTTTCTGCTAACGAAAATTCCTCTGTTGACTCCCATGAGGAGTTTGATAATAAAAAGGATAATAAAAATCCCTTAAAGGACTCTGAGAAAGATTTTATGACTGATACTGTCAATGTCAGTTCTCTGTTTGATGAGGTTGAGGTAGTAGATTTCTTTCTTGACTCTGAAATGGAGTTATTTGAGCCATTCATACATGATGGTGTTGTATCACTTTTAAGTGATGTTTCAGGTTCTACCCCTATTAGAATTTTGAGGGACACTGGTTCAGCCCAGACTCTCAAGTAAGCAAACACTTTGCCATTTTCTAATAGGTCCTTTACTGGTGCACATGCACTGGTTAATGGTGTGTTTTCAGACAGGCAAACCTCAGTTCCGCTTTACAGTATCCATTTAAAGTCAGATTTGATTTCTGGGAATATTACTGTTGGCATATGAACTACTGTACCCTTTAAGGGAATTCAGTTGCTACTGGGCAATGATGTTGCAGGTGACAAAGTACAGCCTGTACCAATAGTGACAGAAATTCCGTCACCTGATCAGGACACTGATCCGGAAAGTCAGAAAACTCCTGGTTTGTGTTCTTCATGTGCTGTAACTAGATCTATAGCCAAGAAAAAGACACATGAGGATAATGGTCCTAATAATAACACTGAGGGAGTCACTAGTGACTCGCCTAATGACTCGCCCGTACAGGATGCAGCATTCTCAAGGTCAGAACTTATCGCGGAACAGCATAAGGACCCTACTATTTCATGTTTGTTTCCCCGGGCAGTTTCTAAAGATGAGCTGTCACAGAACCGAGTTTGTTCCTATGTCAAAAATGGAGTGCTTATGCGTAAATGGCGACCACCTGATGTATGCGCTGATGATGAGTGGGTCATCGAACATCAAATAGTATTGCCCAAAAGCTTTCGCGGTGAAGTTCTAAGCATGGCACATGAGGCTCCTTTGTCTGGCCATTTAGGTATAAACAAAACTTTTCAGAAAGTTAGTACACACTTCTATTGGCCTAACCTTAGTATAGATGTTGTACAATATTGTAAACCATGCCATACATGCCAGATGGTAGGCTGGCCCAATCAGAATCCTCCTAAGGCCCCACTTAGGCCTATTGCTGAATTCGAGGAACCATTCAGTATTCAAAACAAAATCTGGACATGAATACCTGCTGACAGTTTTGTGCGCATCTACCAGGTTCCCTGAAGCAATACCATTGCGCAAAATAATGCCAACAGTGTTGTCAAAGCTCTGACTAAGTTTTTTTACAACTTTTGGATTACCAAAATCCGTCCAGTCTGACCAAGGGTCTAATTTTATGTCTTGCTTATTCCAACAAGTTATGCTTGAGCGAGGTATAAAAACAGTACAGCTCTTCGCCATACCATCCTGAAAGTCAGGGCGCCCTCCAGCGTTTTCGCAAGACATTAAAAAACATGATTAGGACTTATTGCTATGACTCAAAGAAAGACTAGGATGAAGGAATCAACCTATTGCTGTTTGCTGTCAGAGAATCCTGTCCATGGTCCTTGGGTTTCAGTCCCTTTGAACAAGTTTTTGGACACTCCGTTCGAGGTCCATTGAAAATGCTTAAATAAAACTTCTTGTGTGAAATTCCTGATTCTCTTAGTTTACTGCAGTATATCTCAGACTTTCGCACCAAACTATACAATGCTTGTGAGATTGCAAAGTCAAATCTAAAATCTGCACAAATTAAAATGAAAACAAAGTATGTCTTTTGAGCCTGGTGAAAACTGGCCTTACTTCCTATCCCTGGCAGACCTCTGCAAGCTAGG
The DNA here is from genome assembly GCA_026874595.1 of Sipunculus nudus. Classification (NCBI taxonomy): domain Eukaryota; kingdom Metazoa; phylum Annelida; class Sipuncula; order Golfingiida; family Sipunculidae; genus Sipunculus; species Sipunculus nudus. Next base: position 51,978,323 of record CM049318.1, on the reverse strand, counting down.
TATTTTGGTACTTCCATTGTTGACAAGATAGTCAGTGATTTAAGTTACATACTGTGGACACCAGATAGACGTAAGGAGAAACAGCTGTGCCATGTTAACATGTTGAAACCATATTATGACAGAAATAGCACATCAGATGTTGTACAAAATGTTACTGTTGTTAATTGTGTTAAACTGACCCTGATCAGGTTAAAGTAGATACTGCCAAACTGTCACACCTTACCGCACACCAACAACAAGACCTCAGGAACCTGCTGCAGAATAATGAACATTTGTTTAGTGACATTCAAACGCGAACTAACCTGTTGTGCCATGACGTCGATGTTGGCGGGGCAGGCGCAGTCAAGCAACATCCATATAGACTGAATCCAGAGTAGCAAATGTATCTACAGGATGAGATTCAATATTTGCTGGACAATGATTTTATGGAACCTAGTAACAGCAATTGGAGTTCACCATGTATTCTTGTGCCAGAACCTGATGGAAGTTACCGTATGTGCACAGATTAATGAAAACTGGACTCTGTCACCAAGACTGACACGTTCCCCATTCCGCGGATCGATGACTGTATTTATAGAGTCGGTAGCTCCAGGTATGTCTCCAAGTTTTACTTGCTAAAAGGAATCTGGCAAGTTCCGCTGAGAGAACGAGCGAAAGAAGTGTCCGAATTTGTGACGCCGCAAGGACTCTACTAGTGTGAGATCCTTAAGACTATTCGAGATGTGGAAGGTTCTCGGCTTGAGGTGTGAAGGTATATAAAGGGGCTTTGTTTTAGGACCGGGCAGCCAGAGAGAGCAGACAAATTTTCCAGCGGACTGTTTCCGACGAATGCGGCAATTATAGATTTTCGAAGACTTTCTCCTGGATTTTGAGCATTTGGACTTCAGTTTACTTTCTGGATTGTTACGAGAGTTTTACACTGGACTGTCATTCTCCGAGAGTATACATTTAAAGAATTTATCCTTGTGACGGTGTTGGTATCCAGGTACTGTGCACATTATTTTTCTGTGTGATTGTATTGAGTTGTTGCTATACCGCTGTTTTACTGTATAATTGTATTGGTTTCATGTATGGTAATGTTAGGGTTGTTTTAAGAATAAATTATAGTTATTTGTTGACAAAAACCACTGACTTCATTATTCATTCCCCTAGACATTTCACGCTGCCTAGTGTCACAGAATCTGATTTTATAAAATCTACGTTACAGAATTTGGGTTCATCACGCATAAGTGATCTGTTTTTATTAGGTTCCGTAAAAGCATATACACCCTTGTGTGATGATATCTTACAGAGAAGAAATTTGGAATTGAGCACACGCAAGGGCCTAGCTATTAACATTTGTTTTATTTTGTTTTATTATATTTCAAAATACAGCTTACCCATTTATGAAATAGAGACAAACAAAGGTAATAATTCAAAAGTATGAAACAACATGGAAATATTAATGTAAGGCAAACTGGTACCCAATTTTAATCGATGTTATGCTCTGAATACTCTGCTGAATTTCAAGTTTATTTTCCTCGCCCGTGTTGATTATAAATAACTAGTAGGTTGAATTACTCTTCCCTGTGTGCGGGCTAAATTTATGCATCTTATCAGCTTATGGGAAATTTGGTCTTTGGCATAGACGTTGGGATTATTAAAAAAATGCGTATTTTGTTATATATACATATATATATATACATTTTTTGTTAAAGATTTTTTTTGTGAGGTAACTCCCTCCATTTTTTAATACTTGGTAAACTAAGTATTATGTACATCTTTAGAATTCCATTCCGGTTTCGGACCACGTGACAGGGGCTTACACGCTATAATTCTGCGTAATTACACGGCCTATCACTACTGCATGTCCTTGGTGTGTGTCATACCCATTGCTGGGTCAAAAAGTCGATGAACCCCCGAAAGGCGCACTCGTTTGTCAATGAAACGTAACTTTTGGGCACAGTCTCCCATCAGGCCTGCAGAGCGCTCACCCTCCGTGTAGGCCGATCGTGAAAAACTCCCACCGCCTCGGTCTTGATTCATACTCAATATCTCCCGGCTTTGGGTCCTGCACTCTACCCCTGAGCAACAGAATGCGGTATATTTTTGTATATATTAATGTTTTTTGGTATATGCATTTTAGATCGATAATAGATATTAATATATCGATGCAGTGGGTTTATCTAATTTTTTGTTCAGTTTTTGAATGGTTTATCTTTCTTCGGCGAGAACAAAGACGTTTAACATTGTGCCCCCTGCGGAAATTAAACGGATATATATATATATATATATATATATATATATATATATATATATATATATATATATATATATATATATATAGTCGTACCATCGGACTCGGAACGTAAAACTGTATCTGTCCGTTAAATTTAGTGTCGCCACAACATGGTACCAGGCATTCGATGGATTTTCACCATAGCTTCTTACCAAAAGGTATTTTTTTTCGCCGAGTTCGATTAAAGGAAACTCCTAGCAATTTTATTGAGGTCAGAGGTCCCGGTGCTACGTTGTCGTGGCGCCGCTTATAAGGTCGGTCGGAGGTAACATATACTTTTGTCGCGTCGTGATGACGTTAAAAAAACTGACAGATTTTTATGATACTCATAACCAATATTAACCGATAGAGTTTCTCCCATGAATTAACTTGTCAGCAAAATTCATGTATACTTAATGAGGTCAGAGTAAACAAGACATATTGCACCCTTGCCTTGCTCCTGTTTCTTGAATGACAACTGTTTTAGATGTATCTTGTCTTTCATGTCTGCCTTGATACCCTGTATTGTTGTTAGTAATGCTGACTCAATGCACAAATGGTTATTTGGTCTTTTTTTTAAAGATATTTCAGAACGAAGCCATCAACCAAACTATCTGGATAAATCTTATTTCTTTTTTTGCTGAATATATAAAATTTGTCACTGATGTTTCATATGTCCATTATGTGCTTGTAGACACTATGATTATCATTAGTGATAACATTCATCATCAATAGGTGGCATATCATAGCATTGGTGCTGAGTTGTACATTACTCATTTTATCTATTCCTTTTCCCAGTTTCCCAGTTTTTCCTAATTGCATTCGCCCAAAGAAAGTTCCCGGAATAGAACTCTGAGACCATTGGACAAAAAATGGTGGCCAAACCTGCAACCAATATTGCACTGCGTCCATATGTTCATCTGCCTTCGGTTAAATTACTCACATCACTGCACTGGTTGGACTTATCCACCTGAAGTTTTGCATGTTAATACATCCTGGATAACTTTCTTGATTTTATGAGTGTTTAGTCTGCAGACATCCAGGCTAATATCTCAGGAATGGTTTGATGTATGCTCTTCAAATTTTGAACGTGAATAGATCTTGCAAAGTTCTTTATCATACGCAAACTGAAAGCGGCACCTGCAACAATTTTGCACGGTGTCCGTCTGTTTTCTGCTGAGGGATTAAATCACATATCTCGGCAGTGGTTTGCCCAAATCGCTTTAAAATTTTGCATGTATGTACATCTTGGATATATTTCTCGATTTATTGCAGGTGGCGCAACCTACATTTATGTTCACGTTATAGACATCCATGCTAATACTCAGGACTGGTGAGACGTATCGGCCTGAAATTTTGCGTGCGTATAGGACTCGCATAGCTCTTTGTTAAACACAAACATTACTGGTAGCGCCACCTGCAATCATTATTGCACAGCGTCCTTCTGTTTGCCTGCCGTGGGATGAAATCACTCATATCTCAGCAGTGATTTGACTTAGCTGCTTAAAAGTTTGCACATGTATAAATCTTAGATAGCTTTCTCTTTAAAATATGAGGTGGCGATACCTACAATCATGTTGACATGGCAGAAATCTATGCTAATATGCAACACATCTCACTCTGTTTCCCCTTGCCACCCTGATTTCGACGGAAACATGTAGTCGCTTGCCGACTACCCGTGTTCTTGTTAATTATAATTTTTTTATATAATTTTTTTTCCTAAGCAATTAAATTATTTATTCATCCATAATTAATTACATTCTAATTGAAAAGTTGGGAATATTAATGACCAGCCCTGTGATTCAGATAGCATCTTAATGTATTTATACTGTGGGAGGGAGTCTTTCCGTTATTAAACTCTCCTGTGTCATAACAGCAGGGGGACAGCCCCTCCCATACCCCCCCCCCCGTGTACCTGAAATAAACTTTACAAATGATCATGTCTTTTTATTTTATCCATAAGAGGTGAAATAAAAAAAATAGTTGTATTTTCCATAGGCTGAACAAATTATTACGTATAAATTCACACACCCACTTATATATTTAATATATAATACCCATCAACGCTTACTCAGTATATTAGCGCCCACCGCCCACCCCCCCCCCCCCCCCGTTCTCGAATTTCTGGATCCGCCATTGAACTTGGGCCAAATTCTCGATTTCAGGACACGAAAAAATTAAAAAAAAACAGTAATTCGGTATGAAGACCATATATATCCTGAAATTATTTTGTTCCATCCTGGAGGCAAGGATATCTAGGTTTATGCGTATGAATGTTTGTGTGCCGCCCAAAAATTACCCCACACAAAAGTACCCATTAATCAGAGGCGTAGATAGCGGGGGGAGGGGGGGGGGGATGCCCACCCCCCTGAGAATTTTAGGTGGGGGGATGGTGTGTACCATCAACCACCTCTCTAGGTTTCCATTTGCAAAAAACGTATAACTATAGTTATAAAGCAATACATACCAGTCAATGGTAGTAATATTTATAACGAACGTTGTGAGGTATTAGAAATAACAACTGTCTCCGGCGTCAAACATTCAAGGATTAGTTATTCAGAGTTTCACCAAAGGTTTCCGTATAAATTGTATCTGCAATGGAGATACGCTCAAATTTTAAATTACAGTCTGACCGTTATTAGCATTATCGTTAAGTAAATAATTTAAAATGCAGACTTGGACCTCTAAAGCTCTACAGCTGTAAGATAATATAATAATTATATGAATTAATATGTTTAATTATTCTACAAAGAACCGATTATCATAAATTATAATGCTAATATGCAACACATCTCACTCTGTTTCCCCTTGCCACCCTGATTTCGACGGAAACATGTAGTCGCTTGCCGACTACCCGTGTTCTTGTTAATTATAATTTTTCTATAATTTTTTTTCCTAAGCAATTAAATTATTTATTCATCCATAATTAATTACATTCTAATTGAAAAGTTGGGAATATTAATGACCAGCCCTGTGATTCAGATAGCATCTTAATGTATTTATACTGTGGGAGGGAGTCTTTCCGTTATTAAACTCTCCTGTATCATAACAGCAGGGAGACAGCCCCTCCCATTCCCCCCCCCCCCCCCCGTGTACCTGAAATAAACTTTACAAATGATCATGTCTTTTTATTTTATCCATAAGAGGTGAAATAAAAAAAAATAGTTGTATTTTCTATAGGCTGAACAAATTATTACGTATAAATTCACACACCCATTTATATATATTTAATATATAATACCCATCAACGCTTACTCAGTATATTAGCGCCCACCGCCCACCCCCCCCCCCCCCGTTCTCGAATTTCTGGATCCGCCATTGAACTTGGGCCAAATTCTCGATTTCAGGAGTGAACGAAAAAATTAAAAAACAGTAATTCGATATGAAGACCATATATATCCTGAAATTATTTTGTTCCCTCCTGGAGGCAAGGATATCTAGATTTATGCGTATGAATGTTTGTGTGACGCCCAAAAATTACCCCAAACAAAAGTACCCATTAATCAGAGGCGTAGATAGCGGGGGGAGGGGGGGGATGCCCACCCCCCTGAGAATTTTAGGTGGGGGGGTGGTGTGTACCATCAACCCCCCCCCCTCCAGGTTTCCATTTGCAAAAAAAGTATAACTATAGTTATAATGCAATACATACCAGTCAATGGTAGTAATATTTATAACGAACGTTGTGAGGTATTAGAAATAACAACTGTCTCCGGCGTCAAACATTCAAGGATTAGTTATTCAGAGTTTCACCAAAGGTTTCCGTATATATTGTATCTTCAATGGAGATACGCTCAAATTTTCAATTACAGTCTGACCGTTATTACCATTATCGTTAAGTAAATAATTTATAATGCAGACTTGGACCTCTAAAGATCTACAGCTGTAAGATAATATAATAATTATATGAATTAATATGTTTAATTATTCTACAAATAACCCATTATCATAAATTATAATGCATTCGACCAAAAGTACGGTAAACAAGCAAAAACGTAAACAATTTTATAAAGAAAAAGATTAAATTTACCGTATAAAGGAAATATGTATAAAGGGAAATAATAAAAAATTTCTAAAAAGGACAGTTGAACCCAGCAAAATCCCTAGAAAGAAAAGTTAAAATTCTTTTTTTTTTTCATATATCATATATAGAAGCATCACAACAGAATCATTGCAAACAAGCATGCATGTCATAAAATTATGTAGACAGGTTTAATGGTCTTCTTTAAGTATTTAATCAGTAAACATATGGAAAAGCTCTTTAGACGTTTACTCAAGGAATGTAAGGAACTTAAGAAATGTAAGGATATTATATTTATATATATATATATATATATATATATATATATATATATATATATATATAGCAATAGATAATATGTTTGCAGAACGAATCCTTTAGCTTTAGTGTGATCTCTGTTTGTTAGCTAATTATAGCAACGCCTCCCCCACCCCATCATTGTTGAATTTAAGAGCTGAAATTCTCTCCAATTGCCGCCATCAGAACAAATTCACTCTAAAATGTTTTAAAATCTAATATTCGTACTAATATTCAGCGTGCCCGCTAATCCCCCCCCCCCGTGGATACGCTTGACATGCCTGCAGACTTACCTATTCAGGTAGTTGCTCTCTCACTGCTTTGCAGTATTAAGGGACATAGCGTTACCACTACCCCATGGTGAGTTTACCGAGTGGAGTCCACTTGGTATGTGTATAGCATAGGATATTTGCCTTTTATATTGTATATTTGCCTTAAATATTATGTATTTTCATTGTATGTGTGTATTTTATATCATATGTATACTACTGATATGTTCACTGGTTCTAGGACCCTATTGCTAATAAGTTTAATATGCTAATTCATCACCCTTGTAAAATATCTTTGTGTTATATATAAACATTAAACAACAACAAACATCTTTGCCCTGTTATGTTTCAATATCGCACGTTTACTCTGACGTATCCTATTGTGCCCCCGAGGACAATCGGATCAGTGTCAGTCTTTTACATGCCCACCTCCCCGAATCATTCAAAGCATAATCTCGTAATCTTGCAAAGTCTCGGCTTTTCAAACCACGCCGTTAGCTTCATTCACCTGATGATCGGGTCGCATCCCGTGAAACAGACTGTTGTGAATTTACAGTGTTTGTTTTTCTTCAGAGTTATATATATATATATATATATATATATATATATATATATATATTATGTAAATCTTCAGTTGTAATGTCTTATAATTCAAACAATTTGATTGCTTTCATATGTTGCAAAGAAGCGCCTAATCATTATCCACATGTATTTATCAAATTGAAATATTTAGTTTTGGTTAGAAACAGTGGGTTAGAGAGGCTGCAATTTAATTTTTTTACATTATATTTACCAGGGTATTTTTTTTGTAAATTTTCAATTTTCCATCTGTCTTGGAAGTCGAAGGCACATAATAGTGTAGAACAAGAACCGGCTTCATGCATTTAGATGAATAGGTAGAAAAGTAATAACTTGCGGAAACTTGTAAAAATTTTGCATATTTGCTATTGGGAAAATTTAGTGTATCAATATGAAGTATAAGGAAAATCACAGATGGTCATTCAGGAGGTATTCGTTGATTTCACATGGAATGACCTAAAAGAAACATTCCTACAAATTTGATACCCTTTTTTAAAGAAGAAGTCTTAGTATCATCAAAATTATTATTATAATTTATTCATTTAATTGTGGATTCATTTATTTGTTCATTAACAATATTACTTCTCCAAGACTTAAATACTTAAAGTAATACATGATACAAGTCCTATTTTAAATCATTTAGCAGTGTACACTGTAATGATCAAGTTGACATCTATAGATACCTGGTCTCATGATCATCAATTCTCATGGTTATAATTTAATCAGAAACTAAATAAAATATTACTACCTGAATAAATATATATATATATACATACGAACACACGCATATATATAAATACATATATATATATATATGTATATATATATATATATATATATATAGATGACCACCCCCCCCCCCCCCCCAGGTCCGAAGACCTCTCTACGCCAGTGCCATTAATTCACATAGTTGCGGTCACTCGGTTGTTTTCCTTTTCTGGTTGAATGAGCACTCATTTTTATTTGGTACACTGGGACCACGTGCTCGGGTTGCTTGGATTGCTCGGATTAGTAAGTTCTTAAGTCTCTAGTTCAGAGGCGGAGAGGACACGACGCGTGTGTAAATGGCTTAAATGGCGTGTGTTGAAGTTAATGAATATCCATAGGGCAACCGAGCACTTTGCCTATTGTTGAATGAATGTAATTCACGCACCTCATGAATAACCATTACCTGTCAGCCAAGTTCGGAAATAAAAGAGGCTTAAGGCTGTAGTTTGTCACACTTGACCCACAGCAGCCAGTAAGGAGGGAGGTCCAGCGAAACAGCAGATCATAGAGTGTCATTGGAAGGGTTAGTTGTTCTCACTAGCCATTTTTGTAAGTGCAATTCTAGATGCTTACTTTAATCTCACAGTATGAATACAGATTGTAAATACTTAAAGTATAGACTTTGGAAAAGGAGGTTTCTTTCAGGACTTCATATTAAAAGGGTTAGCCCGATGTTAAGTGGAGTGCACGTATTTATTATCCTAGTTCACACCAATGCTGATAGGCTAAATTTTAATAGTAATGTATTGTTAAGCAGAAAGCAGCTCAAATGTTTAGTGGACAGTTTAGTTGGAGCTGTCGGTCCATCCATCACGTGCTTTCTCGGCAAAAGTCATTAGTGAGAGAAATACGGGGTCTTTATAATGTCATGATGTTCCGGTGTATAATTAGTTTTGTTAATAATGCATCCAGTGTTAGGGAATTACAGACAATACTGCAAATGTTATTTCGTTTGGCGCATGCAGCGCTGGTAATACGTAATTTGAATGTTTGACTTTAGCCCAGGAGTGTTACGTAAAGTTCCCAGTAAAGGACCCTTTCTAGGCAGTAAGCCCCCGTGGCATGCACGACGTGGAATTCGAGGTAACCGTAGAAGATATGGAGTATTTTACCTTCTTACCCCCGATAAGACCACAGCAGAGAGGTCGTAAGCCGCGTAAGCGCAGGGGTGAAGAGTGGTTGAAATACATGTCCAGCTGACGGACTAGCGGATATCTCGGGAGGAAGACTGGTGAGAAGCATGGCAGAACCACACGGTTGACGGAGAATTCGTCAACGACGCCGAGAGAGGGCGCTCAAGTGTGGCCAGCGGGAGATTGAAATTCGTCAGAGACAAGAGGTCTAGAGAGTGAGGACTGGGGCTCATTAGTCCAACACAGAAGATCTGGTAGTCTGGGTGATAACGTCAGAGTGCAGCGGATCGTGTTAGCGCTACCGGATTTCCAACAGATCACGTATTTAACCGTTAGAGTAGATAATTTTTTCATTAGATAGGGTTAACGCAGTAAAGATACGTTTATTTTCTATGCGTGTCTCTGTGATTACAATGAGCATTTAGTGAGTGTGTGCCACGAGCGGGTGGTTCAGACGGACAGACAACGAGGTCACAGTTGGTCCTGTCCCAATACCTCCACTGAAAAAAATTGTTAACATGTTTGGTTCACAGTAGGACCTTTTCGTTAACTATTCCTTAAAACGCATGTTTACTCTATTTGAAAACGAGGGTTGTTAACTCTAAAAAAGGCCAAACTCAGATTTAGTACGCACAAACACACACACTTATAAATGAACATGTGCTAAGTCACAAAGTAATTTCCCAACACAGACTTTGTACAGTGGGTTTCAGACATATGTCTATCATCAATTTCAACTTTAAATGGCCCGCTTCTGACTGCACGTGTCATATGGACCGAAAAAAAAGTTAAGCTTTTACAATCGGCCTTACATCATCCTTTTTCTGGAAGATTCTATACCTGCAAATATACAAAATATCTTCCCTTCTTTTTATAATTTCTGACATCAATAAAAATCCTGGAGAAGAAATATGAAGTGACCAAATTGACCGGAAAATACTATTGATCTGCACGGGAAAAAAAAAACGGAAGATGTACGGGCACTCGTCCTTGTAAATTTTTACGGCCGTTTAAATTCAGCATAAAAGTCGGTGAATGGGAGGACTGCATAAGAAGCCATATGCATATAGAATATAAGCACTGTGTTTTCAATCGATATATAAGAGAGCTATTTCTAACTAATTATACAGATAAAAAACATCAGTCAGTTGCTGTGCAAATATGAAAAGGCAGCGAGGGAAGTATGCAACGTAGGCAATGAATATTACCTTGAAAATTTTACTCACTTCTGATAATATAACAATATAGGCGCTTGCTCATGGTCATTTGATTTGTACCATGATCACTGGTGCGAAACTTATCAAGTGCAAGTGACTACTAGGGCACAGAGGTATATGTTGCTCTTAATTGTAGAGCAAGAGTCCGTGACATATAATTAAAAGGTTTAAATTTGTCAACGTTGTCGTATATATTAAGCACTGATTATGACAGCTGTTTGGGCACAGTTGGTGAGCTATAATTCCAGACCGCGGAGCTGTGGTCGTCCAAGATGCTAATGACAGTATCCGCTATTGTGAGAGGGCGATCGAGAGTCGTCAGCAGCTGGTCTACTGGGCATTGTATATGTCCGATATTAAAGTACATTCTTGATCGGGTCATTGGTCTAGGAGCCAGGGGAGGTTTCAGTCTGAAATGCTCACCCCACCGCCTTGAAAATTTACTTTGAGATTAGGCATAAACTATATTTCCCCAGTTTAATGTAAGGGAAAGTGCGAAAAGTGGTGCATTGGTTTTTTAACAGCATGTTTTATACACGACGCTATGAAAAATTGTAAACCTGTGCTCCTAGGATGAGGGTAGGGGTAATTGGAATCTGAATAACTCCTTAAGCATTTAATATTTTTAACAAATCACCCTTCAAATGAAGGAGTAAGAGTTTTGTTTTGATCTCATATAATGCCTGATGATATTTTGTGAAATGTCAAGGTCAAAGGGGTCAGCAAGTGTATTCAAACTATATTGTATTTGAAAAGTTTGCCTATTTTCTACTTTTCTTGAGTGAAAGTTGTATACATGTTGTCCATTTAAGATTTAAATACATTTATTCGTGTCAATGGTCCGCAAAATGTCTTTTTTTCATTATTTCCAGGTCCGACCAAGGTTGAAAAAGTGGTGCACTTTTTGTGACAGCAGGTTTTTTTTATACACCACTTAGACCATATATATGATAAAATGTATTTCTAACTTAGGTGTAGGGCTACGACCAAAAAGATTAACTCCTTGGGTACTGAACCAGTTGAACATAAATTACTCTCTTAGGATTGAAATACGTTGCCACTTTAAATGCAGGACATGAATCATTACCTTTTGTCAAAAGTCATGGCCTCAGGGGTCACTGAATGCACAATATATAACGATCGTTAAAAAATAATTCTCTTTATACTTCAGTGTGATATTCCTCTCATATCTTGTAAAACCACTTACTTTTACCACCTTAATAATTAAAAAAGCACTATTTCGATTCACTGTGTTCCAGTTGATATAAATACTTTTAATTAACGGTGTATACAGCCGAATTTATCAAAGGGCGATTATGTCACATCGAGAGTCCTATTACAAATGGCCTGTTTCAATTGAGATTTTCACATTTCAAATATTATTGTCTTTCACACAATATATATATATATATATATATATATATATATATATATATATATATATACATTTAAATATTTCCTTTCTCAGGAGCGGTTTTACCAGTAGACCAAACATATCAAGACATATTAAAATAATTCAATAATCATCCGAGTCGTTTATTTCACACCTAAATTGTCAGGTGTGGTCTAACCAGTAAACCAAACATATCTAGAAATATGAAGACATGTTTATCTTTATCCGAGTCGAAAACGAGGACGGCAAGACGTCTTTTACTGCAGGCCACTCTGTCGCATGCACAGGCATCAGTGCACAACATGGATTCTTTGTTACACCCGCCCCTCAGAATTGGGCATGCTCTTTGGCATTTACACTGTGTAAATTCCAGATCAGCACAATGCGCTGCAGCCAGGGTCATCATATGCGGAAACAGTTAGCCCTAATTATCACTAAACTAACCATTCCATTCAGGAAGCGTAAGATTTGGGAAAGGTTCATCTGCATGTATCTAAATATAAAACTGGGAGTTTGCTCTTCTCAGATGTTATGCGAATGAATCAGACGTCAGTGGCAATCTTTCACTGGTCAGATTCGTAACGGAATTTACCAAGGGACATGTCTTTCCTGCCACCATAAGCAAGTGTAACAATGAGTGACAGGCAGGAGGATTGTTCATCTTGATGCACATGGTCAGGACTTTCTCCAAGTCTTGAAAGCCCAGATAACAGTTCTGGATAAGCCTGTGCTGTTTCCATCCATTTACATTTCCCTAGGTCACTGAAACAGCTCCTTGAATCAGAGCTTGCTAGCCTGTGAGCGACAGACACATTTCTACCTATATATAAGGAGATCATGTGTGTTAGTGAAATCTTTCTTACCCCAAATTCAAGTTTTGACAAAGAACAACTCCCAATTAATCAATTTGTGTGGCCTAACACCACGGTTGAAAACTTTGTCCTTCATAATATGACTCACGACTGAAGACCCATAAATGTTAGCCTCAATTACAAAGTCCTAAAATCCATTCTCTTCTATCACAGACCCAATGTTGCCCAAGAAATTCATGACTCTGTGCATTCCGCCTATTTCCATGAAGTCTTTGCTGAACTCTTCAGCATTTCGCTACTTTATTCGCTTAGCCCTGTTGTAGAAGGCTTCATCGTGCGTCACGTAAGTTCAGTATTGTCCTAAGCGGCGGAACATATTTTGAAATGACTTCATCATTGTGGATACTGTGTTTATGCCGGTTTCAGGGGTTCGTATCATTCTACCATTGCCAATTTCTGTTACCTTGATGTCAGTCTTAAGGCTGACAATGGCATGGAAGACTGTCCATCTAGGCATGGCATTGCTGACAACCTGTTGAAGTTTGCTTTTAAAATGGTTAATAGGATTCTCAACAAAACAAATATTTGATCAAGAATGCGCATAGATTGGTGCTCTTGAGAACAGGTAGTAAACCATTCTGTATTAACCTTTTTAAGGAGATGTCGTTGACTTTGTTGTCTGTTCGCAAGGTTAGGAAACTGCAAACTATTTAGCCCGATGTGATCTATGTCCTGAAGGCTCCTGGACCTTTTTTCAGGACATAACAGGTGACGTCTCCAAAGTGGCCAGCCAAACGGTCATCTTGTGGCTCATGGTAGAACACCATGCTCACCACATCATGCATGGTGTATACCAGTCACAGGCTGTGTTTCACGGTTAAAATTGTCACCTGTCGCTGTTGCTACTTGCCGAGGTAATATATTTGGGGGCATGCATGTTTCCTTGTCTAACAAAATTTGCTGCACAGAAAACTCCATATTTGTACAGTCTGTCGCAAACCTTTTTTTTCTATATCTAGTTCGCGCATTATTTTTCTCAGCTGAGCAGCAGTATTTACAAAGTGCTTTTTTCTATCTGAATGATTTTGCTTAAGACAATAACAGGCTTTTTTGAACCTCAAGAAACTGTGGAAATCTTCGCATTGTGACAGCACCTTGGATTTCAGCTTCTGTGTTGTGTATGGGCTGGCCCCCTTCTCAGACATTTATATTTCATCAGAACAAATCTGTATTTTGATATAAGATCATTCATGTCATATGCGACGCATTAATAAATTTCACGGCCCACACTGGCGATAATCTCGCCAAAGGAGTAAGCCATGAGGAGTTTCCCAGATTCATTTGATGGCTTTGAGCAGGTACTTGTAATAACAAGCTCGATCTGTGATAGCCAGCCTCATATGCGATGAGTAAAGAAAAATCTTCTACACGAGTTTTCAACTCAGTATCATTCAGATCATCTGCCTTTTTCTCTAATGTTTGTCCAAACTAAAAGGTTGCAACTCTGATTTGGTTATAATCGTTTTTGAAAGAGTTATGGTTACAAAAAATGCAATAGCCCTTTTTTAATTGAACACATCTCTTTGTTTCATTTTAGAACTAGAGGGGAGATCTTATGAATGCGAAGAAGATGGAAGGTGCATATTACTGGTAAACAATACATAACAGCCTTTGTGCCAGAAAACGTTTGTCAGGTCAGCTCTAAAGGTAAAGTTGCTACCGATGTCTCTTTCAAGACACTGTAGAATTCTTTCATATTGCTCATTCTGACCTGCATTACATCGCACCTGCAGTGCTTAAAGGAAGGTAAGTTTTCCTCGTTCAGAAGCCGTCCGCAATGTTTCCACTACAGTGCTTTCACAAATAAAAATGCATTTGGATACATAAAGATCTAGCTTTTGGATTTATTGACCTTCATAGGTCTGGCCATCTGTGGTAAAAAAATGTTTTCCCTGTAATCTTCTCCTACGCCATTAACGTCCCAACAATTAATAACTCTGAATGACGATTTCACATAATTTGTCTATTTTATCACGTGAGGAGTTAAATAATTTAAACCTTTAAAAAGAGTTATTTAATGCGAATTGTGTTGTCGGGGAGGGTTGTCCCATCCTAACCGATCACGGAATTATTAACTTACATCTGCACAGTCGGCATTTGTTTTTTGGTTCAACAGTGACTTTGCTATAATAAGTCTATTATTTAAAAGATGCGGTTTAAAAATAATGAAAGAAGCAAACTTTTATGCTAAACTATGCTAAAGTACGTCGTGGATTGAGCGATTGGTCACTGAATGACACAAAATCATTTATACAAGGAACCTTTTAGCAAAACAGTGTTTTCTATTCTGAATTATACCACCTACCTCAAGTTGTTTAATTATGCGATCAACGCTCTGTAGGCTTTTGTTTTGTTTTATTTATGGTGTGCTGGCGTAGGGTTGACCTCTGCACCACACGACCCAAGGCAGCAGATGGCTAGTTCTCAGACACAACTTGTTTACTATTCAGTAATCAATGTGACGTTGACACTGCGTCATAGAATAACTTGTAGACGTGCAAAGTATTTTATTTGAGGCCATGATCCAATGACTCACGTGCTAAACATGTAAGATTTACTGCATTTGTTTACTGCATTTGAGATATTGCGATTATGGAGAGGGTGTAATCTTAAATATATCAACTCAGCCTCACTCTTTCAAAAACTGTATGTAATGAGCAAACAAATGTCATATACATAAAATTTGTAATAACAAGGAGTTTATAGGACTAGGGTATCAAGTCTATGCCCGGCCTGTGTCCAATATTTCTGACGGGGCCATAAAACTAGTTAATCAATGACACAAAGAGATGCTTATAAGACCTTCGGACCGTGAATGACCGTCCTTTGGAACCATTCGTTCATTTCCGGTGACGATCCACTCATATTTTAACACGACCTAAATTAAACATTTGGCTATTGACCTATGAGCATCAAATTTTCAACTTAAGCATATAACAGTTTCTTACAAACATTGTGTATATCCCTGCATGAGACCGCTTCGTTGCCAGAGACGCCAGAACTATCGCTGCGCGACGGAGCACTTGGGCGAAAATACGTGTCAAGCACCTGCAATGACACCGCCGGTGACCACCGCTACTAATCACTTAAATTCACGGTCTTCTGCTCATGAGCGCTCTAAAATACCAGCATTAGAGGATTATTGACCTCGTTAATGACCAATTTCAGTGTACAGTGTGTAAAGTGATATGAACTAAGGAAGATTAAGAATTTATTCGAAGAAACTCAGTTTTTTACCAGTGATGCGTTGTATATGACATCAACAATTCACGATGAGTGGCTGCACTCATCTCAACATTGCTCAATTGAGGTCGTTTCACATGCTCCATCTGAATATATCCCGTGTGCATAATTCTTAATAACACAAACTGTAACAAGAATTTACCGCAAAGTAACTGAATTTAGTGTTCTGACTGCTGGCAATGTCTCCATGGTGACCGTCAGTTGTATGGGACACGCGGGCAGGATCAATTGCAGTGCAAGTGCTGCGATTCACAGCTCCATCCAATCGGACAGTTATAGGATTTTTATTATCTATGTCCCGTCCTAGGAGCACAGCCATACTAAATTTCATCGCAGAAGTTGTGTATAAAAAATGCTGTCACATAAAGTGCACCACTGTAATGTACTTACGTCCACCCTGCTAGTAAAAAAGAGAGTTTAAGCACTAAACTGGAACCAATAGAAATTTTTCAGGCGATGGGGTAATAAAAAAACCTTAAATAAGCCACTTTACTCACTTGACTCCTAGACAATTTGTTGGGGTACCTCTTATTTGAGTACCAGGATGTATTTGCTCAGATTGATATAAATGTTGATTACCTGTCGCACATATTCATAGGACCATGGTATTAAGGACAAAGTTCGACAGTGTTTCCGAAGAGTCTCCATTGGGTAAGACAAGTACCAGAGATGCCATCCCAAGAAACACCTTTCTGCGGGAGTCATTCCCCCGTCTAGCTCAGAGTGGAGGGAATAGACTGCATAGACTTTAGGGACTTCAAAGAAAGAACAGTACCAACAGATACCCCTCCCCTTGATCCAGCACTACCCTAGCAGATACCTCATACTTCTAAACTATGCACCTTGCCTCTAGGTAATACCAAATTCAATTTTGGGAAGAGAAAAGAGGAAGGTGGCTAAAGTGTGGTTATACGAGCACACTCGCCATCATTTGGTCTGCGCATTCTACCAGCCACCTTTCGGTGCATTAATGAAGCATACTTACAAAAGGGGAATTCCTGGAGAGAATCGTTAGCTGATTTCTCACTTGGTCATTAATTTTTGATTATTATTAGGCAGGGCCAGGAAAGAAACATAGATATGACGGACGCTCAGGTCAAAATTTGGAGAGTTGCATGGGAATTTGGAGCGTCCAAGAGGAAGGAATCTATGTTACATTTGGTAGTGTTAAACATTGTTAATATGTTGTTTTTTGTTTTCCTTCATTATTGTATCATTATTTTATTATATATATTTTCACTATATATTTATCTCACTGGAAAAAAAGGAGTCCGACCGATGCAGTGTTCGAAAGAGATGTCGAGCATCACGGACGCTTACATTGACGGTCCTTGTAGCTCTGGCAGGATTACAGTTATAGAATTCATAATTATAGGATTATAATTATAGGATTCACACTAGTTCAAATGTACCCTGTGAATTAATATAGGCCTTGTTAGAGATCAATATAAAAAAATATAAAGTGATAGCTTTACTCCTTAAGAGGTCAGTGCATTGTGTATATCGTATCGGTTCTTTTAATGTTTGCATGTGCAATGAATAAAACTATGAGTAGATTCATAGCAGATTTACTCTTTTACGGTTTAAAGAGGGGCTCGCATAAACGCGAAGGGGAAAAGATGCATACACAATGAACAATCTTGTCAAATTTTATGGTTTATTTCCATCACATACCGTGTAAGTACATCTCCACAATGCTTATATAGACATAAACGGTGCATAATACAAACATATCCGATTACTTATAGTATTTATTAGAATATAGTAAAGTACTTGATTCTTGATTAAATACGTTCAGTTCTAAATATTTGTTGTTACATGGAGCACAAGGATACATGGTACTAATGATGATCCGCCGTCTCCCTTGTTCGATTATAACACTTGATATGCCGGCTATATGCGTAATTGTAAGAAAAAATATTGTTTATTTAAATCTCCAAGTAATATTCTAGTGTTACTGATTCATAGAAAGGATTTGTGCTTTCCTTGATATCTTCTTGGACTTTAACTCTGGCATTATGCTCTGATCTTGTTTTCAATCCATGATTTGTAGTGATAGAGATTAGTGAAACCATTCGGCCTGTCGTACAACGATGAGAGGAAATTAAACAAACCGGTTGCATAGTAACGGTTGTTGTATTCGCACATCAAAGGAGCACCCCAATCATACTGAAACAGTAAGAATAATAATAATAATAATAATTATTATTATTATTATTATTATTATAACAATAATAATCTAAAGCTGTAACCTACATGGATATATAAGCCAGGTTCAGTATCAAACTCCTATGCTCTACTGTACTTATTTTAATTTACTAACAACATCAAAAGGGTCCATTGTACTAATGCATGGCCCGGTCCCTTCACCCGGACAAAGATATTGCCATATCTCTGAATCCACAGAATCCTCTGAATTGAAAAATATGCTCTGATGGTCCAGATAACTACCATAAATAAAGGCAATTTTCTTGGGTATTTCCCTCATTCTACACAGAATTTTATCGAAATCTGTTCAAACGTGGTAGTGAAATGAAGACTAATTCATGAATTAAGGGCAAACTATAATTAAGTTGGTATGTTTACAAAAATATAAAGAAAACAAAAAACGTTTACAAAAATATGAAGAAAACCAAATTTATATCGAGTGAAAATACAAAATAGGTATAATTTTAATAATAAAATACTAGAACAAATAATAGATAGTAATATATTTTCTAACCCCCTGTTCAAAAAGTACTTATATGCATATGTATTTCTTAACTTAGATAAACTGTAAAATCAACTCTGTAACAAGTAACTGAATCAAAAAAGTCAATAGAAATATGCGGAATCTTGTGGAACCGAGTATAAAGGTTGTTTTCCATTACTGAGTAGTCCGTGTCCGTACTCGGCATGCGTAGCCCTTGTATCTGGCCCCGTTCATCAAAATTCGTTTTCCATAAATACGTATGCTTAGTCCGAATCGTGTGTTGATAGGTTCTCGATTTTTTAATTTTTTCTTATTTGAACGGCATACAGCAAAAAATAGAGATTGCACGTGTTCTTTATGTAAGCATCAAAAGCTAAATTAAATCAATTGTACTAATATAAATGTGTTCTTTAAATGATTGGAGTACAGTATCATACGCGATGGTGAGCTTTACGTTTACAAAATTTAGAAAATGTTTTATGTGTGATAAAATTAAGGACCAAATGATTTAACCAACTGCCGATATACTTGAATTCTTAAATATTAATGTCAGAAATTTCATTTTCACTAATTAAAGATAGAGAATGGTCATACAACAAGAAACCCCCGTGCTTAAACCTAAAAATGAGAAGGTGATTGGTATGCGTGGAAAATTCGCATGCCGATACGGTCATCGCATACGATCTACGCATACGGACTACGCATGTGGGTAAATGGAAATGACTTGCAAAAAGATAAGGACTGCTGACATATAATAAAAAACTTTTTGATTAAGAATAATATTAGTTGTGCCAAATGGCGTGAAATAAGTATGTCAGACTTACAAGCGTTGCACCTTGAGTTGAGGGGTTAGTCCCTGCACAAATGAAATAGGGGTCCATCCGTTCTCTATACTGACCCTCGCATTCCGATGATGGTACGACTGTCAGCTGAATTTCGCGGAGGAAAAGACTAATGCCCACTAAAAGAAACCAATCCTCTATTAAAGATCGTATAACTATTAAGATCGCTCACATTTAGATATGATAACTTATTGCATAGGCTCCTTTGTTCCTTTATCTCGTCCTTTTTTATAACACGTATCATGTGCTTGATATAGAGTACTCTGATTAAGAGCTACTCTAACTTAATTGCCAAAAAAATTTAAGTATTTATAAACTGTATTTTCTAGCAAGTACTCTAAACATAGTATACGAAAAGGGAAAGTCTTCTGTGGCCTCAGGTCAAGCTCAAGACATAAAGCCGAGATTTTGCATGGTCGACCAACGCCAGGAGTAGGGACAGATGGTTCTCATGAGCCGTGTATGCCTTAGTAGCGAATGCTTCCGCTCTGTCAGAATCAGGTAATGAAGACGACATTAAAAACAAATCTTACCGTCTTCTCCTTTTACAGTTGCCCCCCATCCGGCAACATAACAGTTTTTCCCAGGGGATGGTTTGCTCTGAGGGAGACAAATAGGGGATATTTCACTGGAGAAGACCAAATCCGACGCTAGGGTGACCACTGCCAAGTCAAATCTAGCAAGGTTCTTCTTGGACTCCTTATAGGAGGGATGAATATCGTAAGAAGACACGGCAGTGGACATTCCCCCGGACACATGGTTTGCCCCAGCATTTATTGTAAATGCAGAGACCCTGGTTCTGTAGGAGTGTTTGTAATTAATTATAAATATTTTAATGCATGAAAATAATATTTGTCATCATAAGTAAGCAATTAACTTGATAATGAGTTAGACATTCGCTTACTGGTGGGTTTGTTTGACTGTCAGTTATAGTAATAATGGTATTCGTTTCTACTTAATACTCTCTTGACGTTTCGTATGGCGGTCATTTATTCAGAATTATTGCGTGACGTGTTTACACTTGTTGCGGGTTTTATTTTATCTGTTATTTTATATATTTTATGAGAAAAATGTTTCTTATTTAAGTAGACATAATGTTTGCCTGTAACTGGTCCTGATATATGTCTTGATGACAGTCTTAGAATCACTGTCTCGGTCTAGGGACACGGGTCAACCATTCATAAATAGATCACTACTGCACATTTTAATGTTTTGAAGTAATAAAGATAAGAAATATTACATTATACTTAACATAACGTACTTGTTCGTTCCGAAACAAGAAGCTGGCGCAATAACGTGACGTCTGGTCAACACAGTTGCCACACATCGGGGATATTCTTGACCTAACCAAACCTCCATGATCGGTGCCAACCATGGCCAGCTGTGTGCCTTGGCCATTTTCCCGCCAATAATGTTAAACAGACCAGAAGAAGCATTCGGCTTCATCCCGCATCCTGAAGGCGGCCTGAGGGTTCTTCTGTCTGTAAGTAATATATAACACACTTTTTCATCATTTATGTATTATTGACTGTCATAATTTTAATATCATGCCAAATATTTAGATTCCCGAAGCCTACGTTATTAGTTTTTATTTCTATATGTTACCAGCTTTATCGGTCCCGTTCTGAATGATGTTTATCACTCTACCCGGTTATTTAATTTAATAAAGGACAATGCCAGTTCCGGTATCAAGGCAAGTCCGAAAATTTAGTGAACCCATGGCACACCCTTCAAACATATAATCATTAACCCGATCTGAGAACCAACATAATTTGAAACAAATAAAAATAAAGAAATGTCTTTTATCCTTTCTTCCAGGAAAGCTCAAAAGAATTGACAAAGGACTTTTTGAGATGTGACACATGCTGACTGATGTTTACTTGAACGAGTGGCCTAGTTATGTCGTGTTTAGGGTGGGGGCGTAGACCGTCCAGCTTCTTCAAAATTAAGCTTATGTTTAAGTAAAAAAGCCTGAGGCTGTTAATTACTTAAGCTCAAGACACAACTGCCACGCTGGAAATCCAGAGAACTGAGCCAAGCCTACTAAGTATAAGGCAGTGGGCGGTTTATTTTGAAGTGGACTACACAAAATCGGCTATTAGGCGTTACAGGATGCACCCGTGGTCTTATAAAGGCAATTACGTTTCAAATTATGTTTCAGACCCCTTATGATGTTTACGCAATTATTTTCCTCATGACCCTTTAAGTGTTCTTACCCCACCTACTTCATTTTGTTTTGATTTTCATGACATTCCTTTTTAAGGCGGCACAACATAACTCAAATAGTTCTGTATTGGTTTTCAAGAAATATGGTTGGAGGAAAGGGAAAAGGTCACCAAAAGAGGGATTACATCCTCAGGCGAATGAAATGTGTTTGAAGATGTTTACGAAAAAATTACAGTCAACAAAAAGACAAAAATGAAAAATTCTGCAGAATTCAGATCCAGTCTTTATAATCAATTAATAATTCCCACCGTAAGACTCGGTATTTTACATTTTTATTTGGCCAAACTCTTTTGTTACTTTTCCTTTTATCCCCCCCCCCCCAACCGAGTGCAAAGCCATTTTCAAAGTTTTCACTTAATTTTGTTTTTGCTATTCCTGTTTGTGCTTGATCTGCAAAAGCTGAAGTTTGTCACAGCCTCCTGGGTCCTTCATGATTTATATCATAGACATTGATCTTAGTTGAGCTTCCATTGCCGAGTGTCCTCAGTCAGGTGGATAGTACACAGCGAGACCACGTTCCATTGTTGCATTTCTATGATCCTGTGCGTTTTGTCCCTGGCCCGGTTAGGTGGCCAGATGTTACGTCATCAATAAACACAGGTGTGGTTTTACTAAAATTATTATGCTTCAACACTTACAGCCATAATTGCCACATATACCTTACTGTAAGTCTAAGTAAGTAAACGAGTCTTCTTTTCACAAATTAATATCAAATCGCAAGTTTATATTGAAGAATTGAAAGGAGCTCAATTCATGTTTCGGTACTCTTCATTGTGAATATCTTTGAAACAACTCATTGATGAGAATGGACGCCTAATTTGAAACTCCAGACCATATACAATCGCATTAATTTATAAAATTAATATACGTAACTGACATGTGTCTATGTAGGGACATAATAATATGGAGGAAACATACATCACATAGCACGATGCACAAGCAATGGGCCAGCTCAAACTGTCTTAAGAAGTTTAAACATATGCAAAAATGGAGCTCTAAGCAAAATATTCATGGGAGAGGGGAGGCTTCTGTTGCGCTGCCTCGGTGATTGCAGACCTCTGATTATAAGGTAATTCGTATATGGAGGCAGGGTCATATCTACTTTCATTTACCTAAGCTGTTGCCTAGGTACTTGCATATATTTCCGGTATATGCTAGTATTATTTAGAATATAAACTGGAAGCATTATTTATTTTCTTGTCCTTAATTGGATGTTCCTGCTTGGTCGCAGATTTCGGGAGAGGTATATCTTCACTATGATATATAAGGTATAAAACTGAGATGTTATTGGTAAGTAATATTACCACCTCGTTCACCAAAATATATTTTAATAATAATAGATATACAGATAATACTGATTTTGCTCGTTTAGTGCAAAATATTAGTCTAATGATGTAAAATTGTATTTCCTAACGGTTGCGTATAGTGCCATTGGAAGTTTTCTTTACTTTATTGAGGGTTATATAAATGCGAATGTAATGTTAAGATGTTTATGATGTAATGTAATTTTATGTTATGGTAAAATATTTCAAAACCTTACCATAAGCCTTGTATGAAATAGAGAAACCCTTGTCTCTGAAAGAATCATCCGACGTAAACTGTAGAAACATTTGATAACTGTTTCCAAGCACAACCTGACCTGTTTTGAACCCCGAAAAATTAGCCAGTAGGGAGAATGAGCTGTCAAAACCATCGTATACCTCAAGTCGGTCGTAATGATACTTGGTTTTGAAATACACAATGTCCAGCCTAACACTCATCTGAAATGAGTAAACAAAAAAACCTCCAATGTCTTACCAATTTCGGTCATAATAATATTCCTATTCAAACTAAAAAAAATGCATGAAAATATATACATGCGTTGGATAATAAATCTTTAGGAAAGCACCGTTTAAGTATTGTTATTTTTTTTGTGTCTCAGTATAATGTTCGGTGTAAGTGTAATTCATTTGCCTTTCTTTGCAAATGTGCATGTTCTACAAATCATATGATATTACAATTCTGAGATCAAGCATATCAGATATCTTGAAAACCAGGGCAATCTTCAGAATACGGTGCTATGTTACATTACAAAGTACAGGAAAATCAGACCATTTAATTATATAAAATAATAATTGAAAGAAAAATAATGCATGAGAGTTATATTTTTTGTGAGTAAAAGAAATATAAGCATATGAAAAATAACAAGAATATGAAGTATGCCAATGAAAGAAGAATCCTATATCCAGTTTGTGTTTTAACAAGAATGACATAGGATTTTCCAGCTTCACCAAATATTGAGCTGCTTGGAAATAATTGAGAGAAAAAAATCCATCATTTTAGGACAAATACCTGATACATTGGTTTACGCTTTGTCCTCTCACTGCATTTGACGTGGAATGAAGACATTTTCAACTGACAGACGGTGAAATTCATCCTTATTCTGGCCACTTAAAAAGTGGCAGTTAACATTAATAAAACAAACAGGAAGAGTGTGTGAATGTGATTAAGAATGTATATTTCCAATATATGTTTACTTACGGAAAATCTTGAGAGGATGATACGCCAGCGACAGGAAGCACTGTTAGGATAATCATCTTTGTCAAGGTATCCTGGAGAATAGATATTACCTCTTGTTCCTCTTTTTGTCGTGATCCCACTACAAACTGAAAGGAGAATACTCTTTGTCATGAAAGCGTATGTTACAATGTCAGGGGATTCGTTTAGTTATTCATGAAGGCAAACGTCTTGCTTGTCCTGAAAAATCATTGTCTGAATATCCGTATGTGATAATTTGTCCGAAGGACTGATTTCTAGATATTATTGGCGATCAGGTAATTAATACTCAATGGCTCAGGGGGCTAAGTCCAGTAGTGTCTGCAGGTGAAGGAAACCGGGGACCCTGGAGATAACCACCCATCGGCCACAGACCGCTAACTACAAACCTCTCTCACAGTCACGCCGGCGATCGAATTTGGGTCGCCAGCGGAGAGAAGCGAGAGGTTTACCCATGACTGTCCGGTATATTATGGAAATAATGTGCATATTTAAAATTATTACATTCTGTGTAACCAATACACATAATGAGCCAAAATTACATATTCACTACAACCTAATTCTATTTTATACCGCACAGTACAGTGTTTGTGTGTGATGGGAGCATCTTGGCAAAGACCGCTATATGATGATCTATTTAATGGCTGACAGTAGACGACAGCTCAGCCTTGTGATGTGGCCGGTGACAATTTTTCATACAATCTGAATCCGTCAGAGGTAAGTTCCACCTCTCATGACTACTGCGGAAGCCCAGTTGCGTTTACTCCCTCAAAGACTCTAGTTGCTTTAACGTTCGTGCAATCTGACAGGGAAGATTCTCAGCTCTGTCTCGAACTCCTGCAATTATCCTTCTGCAAGGACAGAGTCATACCGCGGGAATCTATTCCGATGCCTAAAAACAAAAACTTTGGACGGGGCAATTTGTTTTATTTTTCATTTGATAGAGAAGCCGAGGCTTCTGAACATAACTACTAATGCGTTTATAGTTTGTAAACAGTGGTCCTCAAACAGCGATACAATGAGAAAATCTTCAAGGTATACGGAAATATTATCCTATCATTCGCCGAACTGCTTGGGGGAATCGGGGAAAATGTTTTATGCTAATTTACTGCCAAATGGTATCTCACATATAGTATGAAGATTTTCCTGGGAAAACGCCATCGTAACCCGACTTATCACCAGATATGGGGGTGTATAGTCACAGAAAGATATGCCGGTTTTAAATGGGTACATCCAATTAGTCGCGTGGCTGACGCATTGATAACACATCTTTTTGTGGGTTGTCGTGCGGTCAATTGCTGCCAGACCGAGCGGAGAATACAGTCATGGATTAGACGGAATATCCGACGAGTCGCTTATGTTGACTGCTCCTATGGCTTGAAGAAATGTCAAAACGGCCTTTCGCCAATTCATCGCGACTTTTTTTCAACTTTTGATTTATGTGCGAGGCTCTAATACCTGAAACCCATCAGTGATTCCCTTAAAAAAGATCTTTCCTTCAGAATCATATTCTAGTTTTGTGCACCACACCTTTGCTTTAAGATTGATGTCAGATGTTGTGATTGTAAGCTTGGAGGTTCTCGCAGCGGGTTTGTGTGGCTTGTTACAGTTTGTTCCAGGCAAACCTGTCTGTATTTAAAGTTATTTACATTGCATTTACAGCCGTTAAAGAGTCAACAAACGGACTGTTTATTCGATTGTGTTTTATTTTTATGTTTAAAAGGCCCCGATGGATTTGTTTGTTTTAGTTTTACCAAAATTTGCGAGGTGAGTGGTTCGTAACCCTAATCGAATGGAAAAGCGGACTGCTGACAACTGCATTCGTTATCATGTGAAATAGGCGATATAAGCCAGATAATCCACGTTTTTCAAGAATGCTGACCCGCTAATATCGCGAGTGCTAATGCAACTGCTTAGAAGAAATTAAATAAAATTTCGGTCTACTGGGGTCTGTGGATTTTATTTGAAATTAAATTCACCTGAATGGCCGATTTTATTCCGTGACTTCGGTTTAGGGATTCCTAGCCATATTTTAGGGTGTCAGGCATGATTCTGCCTAATTCTGCCGCGCTCTCTGCCCAAGGCTGGCAAAGATTGCGTCCAGAGGAGACAGATATCCTGCCAAATCGGTTGTAAGGTGCCGCTAGCTTCTCAATCCTCTTGCTTCTCTAATTCTTACAGTCTTTAAATTGAGACGACTTATAGTAGTTTCGCTAGCAAAGTGATAAGTCGAGCTCACTCATGTCAACAGTCGTCATGAATTTCAAAATTAATGGCAGTCTTAATAAGCAAATTCCCGGAATTTATGTTCCCCGCTTCCGTCTCATATTTATCATTCATGCTTGCCTTACCTAATTTAGTTTTTATGTGTTTTCCACATGTCAAAAAGGCCGTTATTTAGTTTTCAAAGTTCCCACGTCGCTTTTTTGGTTGTGAAAAAGGATTACACATTTTTTTTTAGCTAGTGAAAATTAATTTTTAGACATCTATTTCAAAACCAATCCCAAAAAAGGTATGCATGGGAGCAATCAGTGACCAAATTTTGAATAAAATCAGATAATATTTAGCATATTTAATTTATCGCGCGAAAACAAATACCTGATAGACGGACAGACAAACAGACAGACGGACAGACAGACAGACAAACCCACATCAATGTCCCCCGTTTCGAGGAAGCAGGGACAATAATAACTGTGTGTGCTAGCAGCCAAGGTGTCACAGGTCAAATGACCGACGGCTCGCATGTGAAGCGTACAATAGGTACCTCAGTGGCTGTTTGGCTTTACTAGACATGTTATGGTTTATTGGGTTCAACCTGGATCAATCTGGCGGAGGTTACATGTTCTAGGATCCCTGTACAGAAACCAAATGGAAATTCTAGAGATCCAGAACATTATTTGAGTTGAATTCGAATAAGCCCGATAGAGTAAGAACAGTGAGATAAGTCAAGTTCCTGGGAGAACGGGGACGGAAAGTAAAAAGAAATTTGAGAGGGTTCAGGAGAACAAAACTTCTAAGTAGAGAAAGGTGCCTGCGAAAGAAGCTTAAAGTAGGGAAAACGGAATCAGGCTGTACCAGAGGACATGGTGGTAGATATGGGAGGGATGATGAAAGAATGCCAGACGGGAGATAGGAAATCCATAGTATAAAAATGTTAGTCGTAAGAAAATATCAAGGGATCACAGCGATATATCCGTCGAATGACCTGAACAAGGACAACCTCACAAAACACCTGAAAGAGGAAAAGAGTAAAACCTTTGTGTTTCAAATTGATGTCCGAATAAATTTAACCCTTCTTCAAACATTACATACCATCAGATGGTGTTGTGCTTGGCGATGGTGTTGTGCTTGGCGAGGTTGTTGTGCTTGGCGATGGTGTCGTGGGGCTTGTGCAAGTATTGAAACAGGACACAGTCTGTGTTTCCGCCGTCAGGCAGGCAATACCCTGACAGCGCCTCCTCCTTCTCTGTGTCCCGTATCCACAAGTAGCAGTGCAAGGGAGCCATGGTTCCCAAGGTGGCCCGCATGGCGTGAAAGGAATGGGACATGCTGAACTCTCTATAGACTTCCCAGGACAGTATTCGCCTTTACAGGATCTCGTTCTGATTCTTGTACCATTCCCGCATATTGCCAAACAAGGGAGCCAGTTTGATCAACTAGTCCAGCAGGGTCCCATACATGCTTTGGTTTTTATCCTGTTACCCCCTGCACATGTACGTTGGGTGCAGTTCCTAAAGCTAACACGGAAACCAGCAGCACAGTCTATGACAGAACAAAATGACCATGGCCCCCAAGATGGCGGTGTCGCTGCAAAGTGTAAAAGAGAAGGATTAAGAGAGCATTATTTCAAATTTACTATTAGATTGTTTTTGTCAAATCGCATTTTACATACAAAAGAAACCAGGGTGGTCGTAAGACGTGATTGACGTAAATGTTGAATCGTTTTATCTTTTTGCCATGTCTGAATCAGTCTTCGGAAGATACACACCAAAGCCTATTTCGAGATTATCATGTGTGTGTGTGACCTGTTGGTGTAGCTTAACGTGGTTTAAACATAAGATTTTGAAAAATTCGCCGTTCGCTTGAATAACCAATCAGAGCTGTCCCGGGAATTTTTAAGGATCTTATGAAAAATGACAAAAATGTTAGACTGTGTTGCATTAATATGAAGTCGAGGTCTCACTGGGGTTTAAGGAGCCATATAACAAGTGCATGTGCGAGAGTTTAAGTTTCTCTGTACAATAAATTTTGGTGTACAATTGTCCTGCTAGAGCAACTTTGGAGAAATATGACTGAGAGGACCCTAGGAAAGCACCAGCCTTATATTACTCTGGAATAAGCCCAGATATGCCCATAAATTGGCCTTAAAGCAGAGTAAATTGTGTGTCAGCATGGTCAAGTCAGAGATACAATTAAAAGTAATAGACAAGTAAACTTTGTTATATATGAAGCTACTGTCCCATCCAGCTATCAATAGCGGAGCTGGGAGAAAAAAAGTAGATGTTTTATGTGAAAAGGTAGTAAAAAAAATATGTGTAATTTAAAATAAATATAATTGTCTAGTAGGAAGGCAATAGACTTATACTATTAAAAAAATAATCACCTGAACAGCTTCCTGAAAGAAGCGTGATGTCATCGATGGCAATGTCGCCTGCATAATCCGGTCCCACCGTACCAATAAACTGAATCTCATTATAGGCCGAAGGCACGGACACTTCTTTTCGAACCCATCTGTCTCCTTGTTCCCCTAAAATTATTTTTATTGATGTATAGAATGATTTCAGTCAGTGAAATCATTTAAACTAGAGAATATATTGTATTATAACTACATGAAGTTATTGTTACACTTAATTTCACATTGAATCTAATCGGTCAGTTTCATGTAATGTAGATAACCTTTTAGCTTAACATCGATAGTGAGAGTGTATAAACCTGCATCCAACATCAAACAAAATAAAACGAATAACCACCTGAAATCTCAAATAATGTTCGTCCAGAGTCATGGGTTTTAATGCGAAGAGAACCGATATCATCCCCATACATATGATACCAGAAACTCAGACATTTATCTCCCGGTGACTGGTCAGTCTGCAAGATCAAGGCCGCCACATCCCCAGGTTTACGTGGGTCAGATGCTTCAATATACATGTAGTACCCTGACAAAGATAAATGGTATAAAACATTATATCTAATAAAAGAAAGAATCATGACTTGATAATATATTTTCTAAATATGCGCTTTCAGATTAATAATTTTATCTCGTACACTCTTTCTCTAAACTTTACAGTCTTAGGCTGCAATATAATACACGTTGAGAGTTGCAAATGGGAAATGAGATAAACGGTTTGGCAATTTGTATACTCTTATGTATGGGTAGCTGTAAATCAAGCCAATAGTTTTAATATACGAACAGAAAAAGGCGGCTGACCATGTATGCAGTTTTGATGGGGCTTCTACAGTTATATAGAGATTTATTTACGATGGAATTATTTATTCAAATCACCAGTATTATACGACAATCATACATACTGAACATTCAGTTGGTCTGGAATTGCATCTATTTGACAGTAATAAATAAGTTGAAGTTTTTACTTGTAATTAAGTATGAAGGATTTTCGAGGCAAATTACACAACAAATTTCAAATATTTAACAAATACATAGGCACCGTTCAACCAAATATGGAAATAAATAAATTCACTGTAACCACGACACGGACCAGCTATTTATTCAAAAGCTTGCATGAATGCCTGCTCAGGCCAATTCTTTTACATATATAGCTGACTTGAGTTTGTTTATAAAACCGTCTGGTTCAAAATTAGTGTTATTATATTATTATTCATTTAACCAACTGCTCCTTCGTTAGGAAATTTTCTTTTTGGTCAGAAATACGTTTCTTTGTCAGAATACATTTTTTTCCCGAACGTTGATTTGTCTTTTGAATGTAACTAACAACACTCCTACCAGATCCACTTGTATGGTCCGACATTGGCCCGGTAGGGGAACTTCGTGTTGGTAGCTGCCGCCGTGTCCAGTCGAAATCATCAGACATACTTTGTGAAAGACACACACTGGTATCAAAATTACAGCTGAAAGGAAGGTTACCTGGAACAGCATTAAGTATTCATTATACACATAATCTGTATTATGTATTTTTTAGAATAGTGAATTTAAGATTATTCTACAAAAAAAGTAATAATTTTGGTCATATTTTGAAGAGCTCTTGCATGAATACCTACGTTTACAGAAGAATTCTTAGATTCCTAGCGGTGTGATAGATATAAGGGTAGATATCAGTATATCAACTAACAACTTTGCTCTTGATTCCTTAAACAAAGTGTGCCACGCTACAAATTTCTACACCGTTCTGGCTTAAAAAGGCGATTCGAAGAAAATCTCAAGGCACCATAAAAGCTGTAAGGAAACTGTCATCTGAGCCACGATAATGTAACTACAGGCTCTATGTCTGTTAAACTCGTAAAGGCTCGGTTTGTAATGGACCCTAAGCTCTGTCATTTTATATATTAGGCGAGGACGCCACTACTTAATTGCCACAAGGCCAAACTATGTTATATTTGATAAAAAATTAACTATAACGCAAATCGTCTCTAAGCCATGTCATGTCTATATCATCTCTGTATACAAAATTTGGCCAGCTTAATCAAAATATACATTTCATCTCATGTATACTACATATATCTATTAGGCCGCATTATTTCATCCTCTCATAGTCAGAGAGGAGTATCCATCCAATACTCGTAACATCATTTTTTTAAGTATTCCTGTAGTGGGGGGGGGGGGGGGGAGGGGGGTGGTTGGGTTCGTCTGTATTTGTATTATTCATCTTTCGCTGAGCTAAAGTGAGCCGAAATTAAGGGTTCAAACCTTGTTTGGTCCAGAAGCGTTACGGATTCGATGTATGAGACAGCCTTAAAAGTTTTGGCATATTTATAGTAGCTTAAGATTTAGCCCTCTTACATTGTGTTGCCTTCCACTAGACAAAAAAAGGACGATCCCCAGTCTATGGTGACTATATATATATATATATATATATATATATATATATATATATATATATATATATATATATATATATAATTTGAGATAGAGAGTTCTTAGTATCTATTAACCTGCCTTCTTTACTTTCATATGTAAACATCTGTGTAAACAACCAGTGGAAATTGCATTTCCGTTAAGTTGGGTTTTCTCGGAGCACATTAATGCTTTGCGAAGGATGTGAATGACGAAAAATGACAGAGTCCAACATTAGTATTTAGGCTCCAATGTTAGCCACACAATCGCGGGATTTCGGATCTCTCGTAAATTGTTTGTGGGAGTCGAATTTATTCTGCGGGAATTTGAATTAGTTTGAAAGTACTTGCGAACGTTTTCAGTATCCCGGGTCGTTCTTTTTCGCGCTATGCTCTCAAAAATGTCTTAAAAACTTCGTCATATGCGCATGACATTTAAACGACGTGAGTAATGTTCGCTAAATATTCCTGAAACCGTAAACAGATTCCGAAAGTTTCGAGAATCTCGTTAAAAAAACGAAATTCATCCGATCATTTACAAACTTATCGCGTACTTCAGGAGAAAAGGTATCGTCGCCACAGAAGAGAACGCCAGCTTTTTCACGTGGGCCGCAAGATAACCGCGCGACATATGCACGAATGTCGCATGAATGTCGCACGGAATTCGTTATTTGCTTCCTATTTCATTTTATACATGCATGGCCAGTCAGGTCAGGTCTGAGAGCTTGATGGTCCATATATATATTCTGGTCATCATTGACCTCTGGGCAAGAACTGATGCTGGCAAAGCAGTTCAATGCATTTCATGGCATTTAAATACTGCCTAAATGTCGTTCGGATCGCCGGTCGCAAAATAATCGAGCGACATATGTCGCCCGAATGTCGCCCGAATGTCATAGGACGTTCGTTATTCGCGAAAGACCAGTCGCGAAATGTCCGCAGGAAGGTTGGCCGAGATTCATGCGATAATCATGCCGTTAGCTTTTAGTCAGCTGTATTTTTTATGTTGACTGGCCACGCTGTAATGACATTCGCACTTTGGTTGTGCTATTTTCGCACAAACTGCATAAGAATGGTTAACGGCTCGATTGATGCGATACATACGTAGATAAACGTCTCCGAATGTTGGACTTAGCCATTTTTTTTTTAATTCGCATTTTTCGAAAATCGTTCGCGTGCCCCGTGTAAACCCTGCTTTATGTTATCGTTCTATTATATTATAGTTCGTAAAACCATAAATTTACACTAAAATGTATATATAAATAAAAAATGCATGACATCCCCCCATTGAATAACGGGCTTGGTATGAAAAAGGAGCCAATAAGAATCGTAATTGATACATACCATTTTGTCCGGAATATTGAAGTGGGTCTTGATTCACGGACGCGTTACTTGTAAATCTAATTGATAAAAGTTGATGGATAGTCTTACATATGTAAAAAGGTCTATTCTGCAAATGTTATTATGCATTTAAATATATATATATATATATATATATATATATATATATACACTCTGTTGACTCTAGGCAAGCTTCTATTGTCATCGTTCTTATTACCTACGGCACAGAATATGGGAGGCTATGATGTCGGCGGCTTTGTGTGTATTTGTTTGTGTGTTTGCGGCTGTATCTGAGGGTTGTACCCGCGAAAGTATATATTTTATGAATTGCAAAGAAAACTTAAAAAAGGATGGGCAACAACAAAGAACATATTTGTTTGGTTGGTAATGCATCTGTATACAAATCTATCTCTTTCTTATGTCGTCTTGAATATTACTCCTTACAATATTTATCGCCCATTTACCAAGATTTTCTTAAATAAATTAAGAATAGTTTAAGATAATATTAAAAAGCATGGTACATTATAATTTTCAATGATTTTTTATCAAGTAATATTAGCAACTACAATGTCCACGCAACAAACAACCAGATTCCTCTCCTCAAGTAGCGGGTATACCCTGCACTAGTTCAAGATCTATTTCATTCCGTTTTATAGCAAGGTTCTCGGGGTTTCAACACCAGGGCTGGCATTCGATCAATAAGATTAAGACCAACCAAAGCGCAGATGAAAAATAAATTGGATATTCACTGCAACACAACGTTCTCATTTGTTGTGTTTAAAGTCAGCTGTGAAAAGCCTTGTAATGTAACCGAGAAAATCAATCAATTCAAGACAATATGCTACACAAAACATCGGTTTAAGTGAAGGCGATCGAGAGCAACTGCACTGTATAACCGCTGCGTGTTCAGTGAATAAAGATAAAATTATGGAAGTTTAAAAGGTCTAAATTCACTGGACAGGAGTTCCTGCTTATAGTGTAAATGTATAAACAAGACAATTTGCAGGAGACGATAGAAATAACAATTCCTCATGGGGTCAGCAGTGCTGCCTAACAGTTTAAAATTGCACCCAGCTTTAGTATCTTAAGTATTTAACTAGCTTTTAATTGCTGTTCAAGCAATTTGATCCGTGGACAAGGATGAATTATGTCGTCTGTCAAGGAGTTCACTCAGTGTTTGCTATACAATAAGACATTCTCATATATATTCATTTTTTACATGTCCGTGTGCAACTAAGTGTAAATAAAGCTGAAAATGTCATCTGTCGGTTACCTCATCTTCAACTGACCGTGAGGCATGACTACACATCACCAATTGATAAATACAATTAAACATGCTAGTGAGGCAGCAACAAAATTCGGAGAATTAGCATAAACACGAGACGAATCATCACGAATATGTGCATGGGTGTGATTTATAACCTTGCACTCATATTTATCGTTCAAATGTATAAAGGCCTAGATCTTAGGAAATCCAAGCAAGCCATGTCAGATAATTTCACCATTTATAACGGAAACGCCTATGTCAAGGTGGCTCATGAATTAAAGTGAAAAGAAGGAATGAAGAAAAAGGTGAACCAGTTCTACATGCTTGGGTGCTCATTCTGTATCTGATGACCACTACCTTGTAACTGGCTACGATAGATAGATAGATTGATTAGGAATTTTGGCCTGGAACCCCCCCCCCCCCCCTTTCAACACATATTTGTCTTTGCAAAAACAGTTTAGATGTTCGATGATTGGCTACACGCAATTTTAAAACGACGCAAATGATTTGACATTTTAAATTATTTATTCTTATATTAGATAGGTAACTGTGAGAATAATTACCTTTAAAGCGAGGTTTAACACTGTGTCATACACAACGCGGTTTCAGAGAACATTGAGGGCAAAAATGGACCGAATTATCTTTATAAGTATTATTTATATATATAAATATATATATATATATATATATATATATATATAAGCGATTATATAAGTATTATTTATATATATAAATATATATATATATATATATATATATATATATATATATATATATATATATAAGCGAAAACTTTATCACTTTCAGGCATCATACAACGAAAACTATTCATCCGTAAATAATCAGACAAACCAAAACAACTTTGTCACCGGAAGAGTGCCACGTATTGTGCACGAAACCATTGATGCATTTTATCAATTTATTACAGCTCTACTTTTCAGGTATTAAGCGCTTTGTTCTCGGAACGGTAACCAACAAATTCAGTAATATATATATATATATATATATATATATATATATATATATATATATATATGCGCATGTCTACTGATATTTACTGAGTAAAGAAAGTCATACATCCTTACCTGAATATGTTTTTCTCTTCAGTAAGTTATTCCACGGGTCTGGTGGTTTCTATTTAAACCAGGTGTGTGTTGAAAAAAATTATGTATTTTCTATAACATCTAGACATTAAATGTAATTCTAATAGGAAATGTTTTGTTTATTTTTCTGTACATGATTTTATTTTCTTTGCCATTGATAAAAAATAATAATATTTATCTTTAGAAATTTATCTCTAGAAATTAAATATAAATCTCTAGAAATTAAATATAATCGTAATAGGAAATAATTTTTTATTATTCTGTACATGATTTTATTTACTTTGCCATTGAAAAAAAATAATATTTATCTTTAGGTCTATCATGCATACTTTAAGCAGAAATGACAGGATAATATAAGTTAAAACTATAAAGAATTTCTTATGTAAGGAATATATAATTATCTGATGATTGTGTGCATTATGTAGAAATTTTTTTCACAAATAAATTCACCTACCGAGGACGGAGTCGTTTCCCTACAAAACAACAAAGCAATGAAACATGATCACTATATTTTACGCCGAAATGTTAAACAAAACTAAACCCAAGGCAAGAAACAATGAATAAAATCTACCAGAGAAAAGCCTATGGTGGAGAAATGTTTCATGGATAACAGTTTATGGACATTTATTTATGACTTTTGATGTTGCCATCTGTTTATACCATTCCAGCTTAATACATATTTTTTTTTTTGCCAGTGGGGGAATATACAGGCCTCTCATGATTTTTCTCTAACCCTGTTCTTCTCGGTCTAACTGTGTTAATCCTGTACGTTTTCTAGATTATAACTCTTAAGAGGTTTTATATGGTTACCTAAAGAAAAGGTAACTTGCCATCTGTTAGTCAGTTCCGTATGCTAAATTGTCACGTTGTCTATCAGGCAAAACTTTGGCAGTAATCACTTTCAACGTTTTATTGTTAATTGAAAACCAAACGTCTTTGAGGTCTGTTGTTTTTGGTCAAAGTCGGTCAAAGGTCTAGGTGAGCAAACATTTAAATTTTAATTTACCTCAAAACTTGGTAAAACATTGTCGTATAACTATCAACTTATTATGGTTCGTTCATCTTAAATTTTAACTTGTGCCAATCATTTTGGTTTTGTCTGTAGTTGTGATATTCATTTTGTTCAGACGTTAAGGCCACTAAAGGCCACGATATTTGCAGAAATTACTTTGATATCTATACCTTTGATATGCCATAATCCCTTGAAGCTTCTCCTCAGAAAAGCTCAGAGGTCAAGTTAATCAAAAATATATACCTTATTTTCCTTGTATCTTGACTACCACCATTCCCAGGCCTATTTTATAGGTATGACTGTCTCATTTTCTGGTTACCATTGTTAAGGATCAGGATTAGGTCAGGATTACATGATCAACAATTATTCTCAAAGGAAACATTTTTTAATATCATAGCAACGAAATTATACCTTATTCTATTTGTCTTTGCATTTCCGCAATCATTAGTTTACTTAGTATGAATTTTCGGATAATTGAAAAATTTAAGCTCTTTGTTTATCTGCTGTGTGTCCTTATGTATAATTCCGTAGCAAGTATTCTCCCCCTAACGCATGCGCTATAATCCAACAACGTCGTTTGATTTTGGTCATTGTTTGTCCAAATTGAAGGACACTTAATAAGCTCAGACTCTTTTATTCTCATATACTGGTAAAAAATTACCATTGCGAAATAATCTCTACCTCATTATAATTTTCTCCCTTTTTCTCATTTTTCTCAGTAGTTATTACCTAAACCTTTTCTTGTAATAGAAACAAAGATACCGGGGCATACCACCTCAAAACATTATCTTTAAAATCTGTCCATCCTCACATTTTGGATTCAAGCAAGCGTTAGGAAATATTTGTAGTTCAGAGATCTGACAAAAGATACTAAACCTTTCGGTATTACACGTCTGGTTATGAAATAAATGTTGGAAACTCTACACTGTTTGTGGTCATTTGACGTCAAATAAGGCTAATATATACCTCAAAAACACGGGTATCAATATTTATTTAGTCTGAAGCCTTCTTGAAAAGCGTTTCGGGTAAACAAGTGCTTTTAAGATGAACCATTATCAAATTTCCCGTCCACCAAAAATGAGCAACGATTACTTCGTTAAAATGTTATAGCGATAAGAAAGGTCAAGTTTGTTTTCCCAGTTTTTTCACTGCATTACTTTTATTGTATCTTTTATATTAAACTGTTGGCATTTATTTTACAGCTTTGACGTAGACCACATTAAAATACAATGGTGCAAAGACCTTGGCCAATGAGATGGAATGATTTTATTATCAGGCGCGAAAACAAATCGTGTTTATACAGTCGAAATCATGTTCGAGACCTTTCGGTCACTGCCTAGTTGTATACTTAACAAGTCTTTATAAATGTTTGATACCAACATAACAAACATCACTTTTAGATTTACATGATAATTTTTATGCCAGTCGATATTTGTTAACTGAGACCTTCTCTTGATGCAAGAGGAGGTCTGAAGCACTGTATTTTACTTCATTTTTCTCTATTTAGTTCCCATTTATATCTATATCGGATTTTCTTCATTTTAATTAGTTAACTTAAGTTATTTATTTTCTCACACGAATATCATCTGTAATGATCTTTACTTAATGTTTGAATCTAGCGCCCAAATACACTGATGGATGAGAACAAGGAAAAACTTGCATTGGAATGAGATAATGTATTTTCTGAAATGGAAGATCGTTTTAGGGCTAAGACACACCGTTTTCAAACATCTGAAAACGATAACCTGATCATAGGACTTTTTTTTTCTTATTTATTTTTCTTCTTTAAGAAGGTTTCTCTTACCCAAGTAAAAGTTCCAAACAAAATTTCATTCCCTGAAAAAAGCATTCCTACATCCAGTTACGGGTTCTGTGCCATATATGACAGACATTAAGCCAAATGCCAAACGGTATTTAAACGATTTGATAGAAAATGTGAGTCACACAGAATTATTCTGTGGCGTTCTGGTATACAAACACTAGATTTAGTTGCAAAATGTTATAGTTTTTTCAGATTGACCAATAACATCTGAAATATACAGGGCAAAGAACCAGAAAAAAGGTAACACATCTTACATTGTTCTTGTAACATCTTCACGGACCATACC
This sequence comes from Sipunculus nudus, assembly GCA_026874595.1. Classification (NCBI taxonomy): domain Eukaryota; kingdom Metazoa; phylum Annelida; class Sipuncula; order Golfingiida; family Sipunculidae; genus Sipunculus; species Sipunculus nudus. Next base: position 51,940,122 of record CM049318.1, on the reverse strand, counting down.
AGATCCCGGATCGTCAGCTATTTCTTCATTTCTTGCATCTGCCAGGCAGGACAGAAGTAAACACACGGTTAACCACGAAGCAGCCATTGTCAGACTGAGGGAGAACCAAAATGGCAACGCTCAGCTGTCCCGGTTCTGATATGACGAACGTATCATTCTCTAGAGGCCCCTAATAAACGGTCCCTGGCCCGCGTCCCAGAATGACAGTTGGGCATTTATCCAAGACGGGTCCAGTATCGGTATACGTATACAAAAGACATTGACTAAAAGGGCCACTACAAGATAGGTTTTACCTAAACAAAACTTTGTAAAAATATTTTATGTGCTCTGTGTTTCATGTTAATTTTACAAAAAAAAGAATAAATAACATATACAAAGTGTAAAATTGACAAATGGGAATATAATATGCCACCCCCATTTTGAGTTTCGACTAGCTAGCAAGAAGTACTTGTTATGCATGCCCGATCACTAGTCCGTTTATCTTCCTCAATGACAACTGACGTGATGTGCCATGCGCAAAATACAATATATAATATATAGGATCATGAGAAGTAAAGTTTTACGAATATATGTCCGATATTATGTCTGACTACACACAGGGAGAAGAATAATCAAAGTGTTCGCATTAATTCAGGGCCTTACTGATAATAAGGTGACTGAACACAGTCCTAATATCCCTGGTAGAGGTTACGCTACCAAAGCAGCGGAAAGACACACATAACCTTGATTACACCAGATGGCAGATAGCTATATACACTGAAATGTTAAATGCTTATGAGGCAGTCCCTCAAATAAACATATTGCGTATCCTTCATCCTTCTTCTAAGGTTATCATTTGCGAATTTATTTTAGACACGTCAGAACTAGCTTTACCCTCCTGTCTGTCTAGACTGGCTTTTGTCTTCAGCCATTGAATTCCTCCATCCGGTGTCGGTCAGCCTAACTTTTGAACAACGTCCGTGATATCCAAAAAAAGTAGCCCATGGGCAATGACGCTCAGCTGAATTTGACTTGTTAATTTATTTAAGTAATGTTATATATCGACTAATGGAAAGCATAAGGGAAATGTTACTATGTTGTAAAACAGACGGAAAATAAAATTTAGTATTTTTTTATCTTTATTTTGACAAGTATTCATGTCTGTTATTGTGTTTGTCAATTTCGTCTACTTGCGTGTTTATTAACATGCCAATTAGTCCACTTAAAAACACAACTTAACAGGAATCACTTTCAACCTGATATCTTTTGAATAATGCAATTATCTCTTAAACACTTGAAGATTTTCGTCACAATCACGCAGAAGTCAAGGTCAAGGTTTGTATATCCCTTCGTCCTACTTTTACTGTTATCATTTACAATTTACTTATATATTTTCTTATATATCGTCTAAGAGATAAGCATAAGGGAAATGTTACTATGTCGTAAAACGGACAGAAAAAAAACATTTTGTGTCTTTGTATTTTTATTTAAACAAGTATTATAAATATTGAGTGACCTATTTAAAAAAAAACAGGATTCAAAGGAGACTTGCTAAGGACATCCTACATTTTACAATAGAAGGTGCCAAGGGAAAAGAATTTAAACCATGTCTATCGGGGTGCTCAAATTCATAATTTTGGCTCATTGTTTACAAGATATAGCCTTCTAGATTACTATGATCTATTTTTAGGTTTCAAAAGAGAATTGCATTGGCTAGAACTTCAGCGATACTAGGCCTAATGGATACTATTCGTGCCCATCTGACAATCAAGGTGTGTAATTGACGCGCTGTTCCTTTATTTTACAGGTTGTAGGTCACAGTGACCTATTTTTTTCATATGCATTTGCAGAAGACCTGTCTAAATGCAACATAAGATGATCTAGGGTCTAAAGAAATTAATTTGTGCCACATGGGTGCTCAAAATCATGTTTTTATTTCATAGTCACAGAATATAGGTCATTTACGGTGGTTTCTAAAAAAAATATTTGCCTAGAATCTTCCTTGACACGGCGTTAGAAGTTTCTAGGTCTCATGAATACAATTTGTGCTCCTCTGACTGTCTTGGTGCCTAGATGATGTTATTCTTATAGGTCGCAGAACATAGGTCACGCAGACATAATTTCATGTTTCCAGGGACATTTGTCAAGGACAACATATAATGTTACGTTAGCAATTTCTAGGCCTACGGGATGCAATGTGTGCCCGTCTGAATGTCTAGGTGCTCAAAATCATGTTTTCGGGCCATATGTCGCAGATAACAGGTCACCATGAAAGAAGTTTTTCCTAGGACCTCCCCAGATGTATAGATTATAGGTCTAAAGGTTTCGATTTGTGCCCTGTTAACAGACAGACGGCGGACTAAGGGTGATTGCTATAGGGCAGATGATTACATTTAGCTGAGCTAAAAATTAAAAATATGTACTTGATACCTTGGCTGATGTATACTAACAAATCTTGGTCGAGTGCGAAGACAAGCCACACTGACGAACTTTTCAAATACACAAAGCAAATGATAAAAACATACTTCAGCCCATTTATAAAGGGTCACTATGGATTATTATAAGATATAGTATGCTTATTAGCATTGGTGATGTAGCTACTGTCGCAAGCTCGAAACGCAACCTGCATCTCTTTGTGAGTTTTATCCAACGTTTTAATGTTTGATTTATCAGTGGGATTTAAAAGAAAAGAATTAAACTTATTTATTAAATTAAATTATTCCCCAGGGCAGATTTTAATAATAAAATCTCGGTTAAGTTTTTCAGGGTTACAGAATAAATACCCACAATCGAGACACTACTTTAACCACAAAACACAATAACTTCTGTGTCATGCGTATATCATTTTTATGAAGATTATTTAATGCAGGTAATCTCCCACAGAGCATTTATCAGCTGATATATCTATTTCCCTTCTGTAATTTGACATGCAAAGGTTTATGCACTACTTACATTTCTAGTTTTGTTTACAACTAGAGCCAACTGAATCCATGCAAGTACAAATGCTATTGTTACCACCGATGTGCACTGTTTCTAAGGCTTGATATACTTGTTTCCCTGAACATAACCCGGTTGTTTAATCTCGTATAATTTCGGCAAATATCCAAATGTTATGATGCGACTCGAATTTATATACAATGCACTTGTCAATCTGCCTTAAAGAGGATGTGAATACAGATCTTCTGCTTTTAGTTTTTCATCCTTTTTTCTTATGACCGTATGCAATAATATAGTAAAGTTTTCTAATGAATAAGACAAAGGTCTCATAAGTTGCATAAAACTGAAGATTTATCTGATATACATTGCTTTTGCTACTTTGAAAAAAAGGTAAATCATTTTTTTATCTTATGGTCCCAATATTAGGTTAAGTTGTTTCACTGGTACTTGTAGTCAATACAGTGGTTCCAGGCAACCTTGTGTACCCTCCTCTCTATTTCCCCCTGAAGCGCATGTTTTGTTTTCTTCAAATAAAAATGTTATATGACTTGATTTGTAAGTCGTATGAACCATCTCTACAGTAAATGGCAGCCGACACTTACCTACTATTCCCTAAATTGTTTCCATCTTATTGATGAATCCCACACACTTATTCATTCACGAATTCTGTGTATAGGATATCCGTGGTTTATAATCCACCAGGTCTTTAAATAACTGTCTTAGACTTAGGCTATGTTGTCAGATTATCAAGCTTTGAATATGGCTAACTTAAGTGCTGGTATATGTATATATTACCCATATTGCAAACCAATAATGAACGCCGAATGGCAAGGAACATCATCTCAAGCTTACTTCTTAACAGGAATGTGGCTGCAATGTTCATATTATAACATGTTACTCCAATCGTTAGAAGTACGACATGTACCGGAGAACTGATAATAAAATAAATAATATAAATAAATATAACATCAATCTTTTTTAAACATTATTTTTTATTAACCCTTATTCCAAATATCAATTGGATGAAAAATACCCAAGTCAAATTTTAATAGGACCATAACCATGGATGGTTACCAAATTAGAATATTACTATGTATGCATAACATAAAGAAACGCATAACACCTGCCAAGATAAAGATACTTACAGCATATATATGCTGTATATATATATATATATATCCATGAGTTTAAAGCATCATTATTGTTTGAATCCACTTGATGTTTCTATATACCCTAGAATTGAAATTTAAATTTTTTTCCCAACAAATATTGAATAAAAATTAAAATGTACAGAATACACCTACTAACACTAAGGACTGAATGAGTTGATTCTCATAAACATTCACATAGTGCCACATATTTCGTTTAACTGTATATTCAAGTTTTAACTGTGTACATTTTATTCTTGCATCATTCATATACCATGAAAACAAATATTCCTACATTGTTCCTGTAATATATACAGGAATTATACTAGAGACCGCGTCATCGGTAATCTTTGTTCTCTTCAATAATCTCCGACATGGAACAAGTGAGCACACCACAAACCAAGTAGCAGACATTTTCAGACTGAGAGGGATCCAAACTGTATTCAAGGCTTAGTTAGAAGATGTTGACATAAGTAATTCATGATTATGGCTCATATTCTAACGGTTGCAATAAACCGCTCACGATTCTCTTAAATAAAACTTAATGATCCGTTAATGTGTTTTGCTATTGCAAAAGTTGTTCTTAGTAGTCGATGAATATAGACCAAAGGTTATACAGGGACGTTATAAAATCTGTCATGCTTATTTGGTTTGATTTTATTATTCAATCTTGTTCTAAATCATTGAGAAAAATTAAATTGAAATATAAGATGTGGAATACAGATGGGCCGCCCCTAGCCTGAAATATGAGTTCATAAACCTTTATGCCTGGATGTAACCATATTGTAGAAGTACTTCTTATGCATCCTAGAGTTAAGAATCATTGCCATACTTGTCCCTTTTTCGAAAAACAAAGCTATGTAACCTTTGTACTCATATACGTGTTGGCCCTTCAAGTTTAAGGTCGCGTTTCTGTGTCACCTTTACCAGGTGCTAGGTGATCATGCACGTGTCTCGATCATCCTGATAAGCTTCCTCAAGATGATCGACTTTTTACATTTCCTTGCAAGTCACACTCGTTTATTATTGTGGTCGTCACCTTTTTGGCACTATTATAATTTGTAATCCATGTTATAAGCTGTAGTCCATGTGTCTTAGCCGGCTTCATATTACGTAAACAAATTGCATTGGTTGCACAAATCATAGATTATATCCGGTTCCCAGACACTCAGACCTATCTGAAGCAACAATTGCAATCAGGGCGTCTTAGGATAAAAAAGACTAAAGTATGTACAGTAAAACCTCGGATTTTAGACCACAATAACGACCAGCTAGGTGGGCATCCTAGCGAGATCATATATACAATTCTTATATATATATATTTATATACTGTGGATTCAGAAAATATTGTGGGTTTTAAATTTCGTTGTTTTGACCTGAAACACTATTCTTTGGGTTAATACTTTCTTGGATCAATGTTTTCTAGTCAGGCATTGTATCAAAATTAATGTGTGAACAGACCTGAAAATAAGTGAAAGATTAGTGTTTGCTGTTTGTTATTAAAAAACACGAAGTCCGGGTACAAGCTGTGGGCTCAATGACACAAATGACAAAAATGTTTGGGTTAAGAAATGGGGAGTCTTCTCCTACATCAAAGCCAATCCGACAAGCTGTGCTCGGAATTTTATTGCCCCGTCTTATTTTCCCTGCGGTAATCGGCTATTGTAATCCGCTTCTCCGCTTCCCCGCTTCTCTTGACACCTCATTTATTCCCCCCCCCCTCGGGCAAATTGTCCTGTCTGATGTGGTCTGCGCTCGTGAGAACAAATCCCTCGATGAACTCACATACTGGTTGTGATTTTATGAATTATTAGAACTAATGGAAATCAATATTTACATTCTGCGTATTCATTAATTTAACGTATTGAAACTTCTTTGTATGTCGTTCGTTCAGATGGAACCTACGACTTTTAGCGAGATAATATAAGAGAGAGAGAAAAGGCAAGTCCACATACACCAGTGTAGGTAAAGACGCTCTCTTAAAAAGTCACTTTTAAGTCCGACACTGATGATATATTGGTTTATTTCTTACCCCAGACGGAAATGTCCGACAATATTATTATTTTTTTTTAATTTATGGGCTATATATCGTTTTCTTTGTGTTTTATTAATCAGTACCATTGTCTCGGATGGAGGGTGAAAGCGGGGCCACACGATAATTCAATGCACAGGATCGATGGACAACAAACAATTCTACTATAAACCTAATAACTGTTTTTTTAATTTCATTGATTAAGGTAAGCCACAGATTCCAGGAAAGTAAAAAAAACCCAAGGAACAATTCTGAATCCACAGTATTATATGTCTGTGTATGTGTGTATGTTCTTCAAACTTAGCAACATGTAGAGACGGTGATATTTATTTTTTGTGTGCCCACTTCAATGGAACGACAGAACCTTGCAGCACACGAGGGGGATGATAATAAAATACAGTCTCTGGATATAAGCAAATTCATCTAAGCTGTCCAGAATTTGATCTATCTACAGCATATATTTGTAAAGCGCTCTTTGCTTTTACTTGGATTGCTTGATTTAAAACAGGCTATGCGCTGCGAAACCTGCAAGGAATCCTGCAAGGATATTGCAAGGAGCGAATTTGTGTGTCTGCCACTTATGTCATGACTATAATGCCTTTCAGTTCATGCCTTCCAAATGCCGCGAAAAAGATTCAATAGGCAGTAAAACTAGGAACATGTGGACAGAACAAGACGCGTTGTCTTTTCTCTTCTTTGGTAGCGAAACCTTTGCCGTTTTCAGAGGACTAAAGTCATTCTAAAAGTTATGTTACAGATGGGTGGCGATTGCACAAGGCTTGTTTACACAACAGTTTACGGCTAAGACACCGGTTTTTTTTTTGTGAACATTATTATTAATCTTCTCCCTGTTGGGCGTCTGTCATACAAATAATACATTTCCGACAAATTATAAGAGGATAAGGGAACATTAAAAAGTGTTTAAAACACTTTTATAATCATACACTTTAATGTGTAAATTATTTCCTAACATTTTAAGAACATTTCCAAACTAGTTTGTGTTAACTGGGTATACATGGATATTAATCTTTCATGGATGAAAAGTTTACAAAGATCTTCTCTACTTTTGACTTGTCTAATAAACTAGCCTAATTATTTTAACGCAGGATGGATTGTCAGATGTAAACACAGCTTTTCTTGATATACACTGCTTCGTTCAGGTTCTTACGGTTGTATTTGCTTATACATGTCAATGTTACTTGTAGTCTGTTGATATGTGCACTCCAGTTACTTGTTAAGCCGAGGACGAGTACCTTTTGACATTGATTTTAAACTTCACCTGTATGATCCCACATCATAGATAGGAGAACCGTGATAAGGCTTAATTAGGACTTATAGGCGCTATATATTTATATAAGTCCATAATGAGATAAAAAAAGCTTTGATCAATAATGGGTGATATCGATGTTAAGTCATGTTAATATAACATGGCCGAAACACCATCGCTTCCCTCGTAAACTTACCCAAACACGGGTACTACAACCCCGAACCATCGATGTTAAATATTGCCAATAGATGTCGCGAGTGAAATGAAAATGTTTATCAGTTAAAATTCGCCATTTTGATGAATCAGCTTATAGATCTCCTGGCGACCTAACTTAAATCAAAGGTCTTACCTGGTTCCTGATCACCAGTTTGAAGTGATACTGATTAAATAATCCGTGTAGTCCTGTGTAATGTTGCAGATGTCAGCCTTATTGTGAGGTATTGACATGTTTCTTTCATTGTGCGCTGTTGAAATTCTGATTCGTGTTTGGCTCAAGTCCTGGGCGTTGCTATGGTACAGCGTTCCTTGTTCTAGCCGGCTGAGTATAGCCCACGTGTAAGCACAGCGGACAGGTTAGTCTGGGGCTTTCTCGCCTGACCAAGCCGGACCGGCCCACGTGCGAACCCTGACATGTAGAAACACAGCGTTCTTTGTTCGAGAGGTTTCCTGTAACGTGTGTACTGTGTATCATGTTAGGTTGTTTTGATTGTTCGGGAAATGGAAAGTTCTCGGCTTGAGGTGAAAAGTTATAAATAAGTGGCTGTGGTTTAGAGCCGAGAGAGAGGAGAGAAATATTCCAGCGGACACAGAAAAGTGTAAGTCAGTTGTGGATCTTTTTCTGATAAGTGCGGCAGTTATAGATTTTCTTCTAAATTTGTGACGGATCTTATACAGTCTTCAGTTTACTTTCGGGATTATAACAAGAACTTCACTTTTGGAATACGACAAATTGATTTTTTTTATTGAACCGGACTGTTATTCTCTGAGAAGAATTGTGGGAACTGTTTATCTGGGTTATATTCTTTAAAGGACATTTTTTGTCGCTGTGACAGTGGTGGTATCCAGGTACTGTGTATTTTATTTTTATACATGTATTGATTTACTGTTGTACTGTTGTTATACTGTGTAATTGTATTAATTTAGTATATTGTAATGTTAGGATTATTTTAAGAATAAACTATAACTGTTTGTTAACAAAAAAAAACAATGACTTCTTTATTCATTCCCCTAGACATTTCACGCTGCCTAGTGTTACAGAATCTGATTTTATTTTTATCTCCATAAACAAATCTATGCTCGTCACGACTTCCTGATCTGTTGATATCAGGTCCCGTAACAAAAAATTTGGGGCTCGTCAGAGAAGGTTTAATAGTTTTAAAATTGTTTAGGCCTTACCCTAGACACATTGTTTACACTACATTATTTACAAGATTACAGATTGTTTATATTACATTCTTTACAAGATTTAGCTCAGTGTTTTTTTTTATTGTTATGACATCTTAACATGGCAGATAACAAACCTGAGACATTTGTTGAAGATCACGACCCTGATCAACTTAAACAGTTGACAAAGGAACAGTAGTTGCGTTTGGGACAACACTTAGGGCTTAAAAGCTTTGTGAAAGCCTGATATCATTGCTAAAATCATGCAAGATCTAGTTAGCGAAAGATCAATTGAAGAGAGTGAAGTGGAATCATAAATAATGACAGCCTTGCTATGCAGTTGAAAATAAAAATAAACCACTTAGAAATGGAACCTGAGCTAGCATTAAAACAGTTAGAATTAGAAAAACAAAGAGAAGAGAGGGAAGAACATGGAAGATTAAAACAGTGAGAATTAGAAAAAACAAAGAGAAGCGAGGGAAGAACATGAAAGGTTAGAAAGAGAAAGACTAGAAACAGAAAAAGAAATTGAGTTAAAACGACTGGAGTTAAAAAGACTTAAAGTATAACATAGTCTAAGTGCTGCCCAAACTCACAGTTTTGATGTTACTAAACACATTAAACATGTACCTCCTTTTCAAGAAAAAGAGGTTGATAAATATTTCTTACACGTTGAGAAGGTAGCTGAAAATTTAAAATGAAATAAGGAAAATTGGACTATGCTATTACAAAGTGTATTGACTGGCAAGGCCAGAGCAATTTATACAGATCTTTCATTAGGAGCCGCTGCTCACTATGACGAGGTTAAACGGTTTATTTTGAAAGGTTAGTCATAGAGGCTAACCGCCAGAAATTCAGAAATTCGAAAAAGCGCAAAGAACAGACCTATGTCGAATTTTCTAGGACAAAAGAGCAGTTGTTTGATCGCTAGTGTAGTGCTAAAAATGTGATGAAAGATTATAAAAATTTGCGCCAGTTGATTTTGCTTGAAGAATTCAAGTGCTGCATTAACGGAGATGTTAAAACTTTTCTGGATAAGAAAAATCCTGAAACACTGGACATTGCTGCTCAATTAGCTGATGGTTATTCATTAACACACAAAATGTCCTTTACTAGTAAATCAAACCAGTCATTCACTAACAAGAATGTAAATCAGTATAGTCAAAGAAGAGTAAAGCGCTGTCACCCAGTACTAGTAGTCCTGATAGTTCAGCAAAGTCCATTGCTACACCTCAGTCCACGTCCACTGTGTCTGAATCCAACCAAGGCCAGTCATTTTCAAAGAAAATCTGTAATTACTGCAAAAAGGAAGGTCATCTAAGATCTGACTGCTGAAAACTTGCAAAAAAACCAAAGGGTAAACCTTCTGGTTTTGTTTCAAAATATATGCATAGCATAGTACAAGAGCCAGGCTCTTTTCATGTAAATAAGGGGTACAACTACTTTATTGATTCCAATAAAGAGTTGATGCTACGGAGGCCCACGTGCCTTCTAAATCCAAAGAAGAATCCGTAGCTTGCGGAGTAAAAACCTCAGTTGATTCCTGAGAAGAATTCAATAAGGCTAGGTCCTTTCAAGACTGCTGCGAGGAGTATTCTTTAAATAAGGCTAAGTCCTTTTATGATTCTTGTGAGAGTATTTCAATTGAGGCCAGGTCCTCTTATGACAAACATAATTTTGTTTCTGCTGAGGAAAATTCCTCTGTTGACTCCAATGAGGCGTTTGATTGTAATAAGGATGTAGTTTCCTTTAATGACTCTGAAAAAGAGTTTATGACTGACACTGTCAATGTGAATTCTTTGTATGTGGAAATTGAGATAGTAGCTTCCCCTCCTGTCTCCAAAATGGAGTTATTTGAGTCATTCATACATGATGATATTGTATCACTTTCAAGTGATTTTTCAGATTCTACTCCTTTTAGAATTTTGAGGGACACTGGTTCAGGCCAGACTCTCATGTTAGCAAAAATATTGCCATTTTCTAATAGGTCTTTTAATGGCGAACTTGTTAATGATGTGTTTTCAGACAAGCACACTTCATTTCTGCTTCACAGTATATATTTAAAGTTAGATTTATTTTCTGGGAATATTACTGTGGGCATAAGAACTACTTTAACTTTTAATGGAATTCAGTTGCTGCTAGGCAATGATGTTGCAGGTAACAACGTACAGCCTGTACTAATAGTGACAGAACAGCCGTCACTTGATCAGGACACTGATCCAGAAAACCAGGAAATTCCTGGTTTGTACCCTTCATGTGCTGTAACTAGATCTATGGCCAAGAAAACACACATGGGGATAATGGTCTAGATAACAACACTATGGGAATCACGAGTGACTCGTCTAACGACTCGCCTGTACAGGATGCAGCATTTTCAATGCCAGAACTTATCGTGGAACAGCATAAGAACCCTGATAGTTCATGTTTGTTTCCCATGGCAGTTTCAAAAGATGAACTGTCACAGAACCCAGTTTTTTCTATATTAAAAATAGAGTGCTTATGCGTTAATGGCGACCACCTGATGTATGTGCCGATGATGATTGGGCCACCAAATATCAAAAAGTAATGCCCAAAAGCTTTCGCAATGAAATTCTAAGCATGGCACATGAGGCTCCTTTGTCTGGCCATTTAGGTATAAATAAAACTTACCTCAGCCCTACCTCAGGACTGATCTTGTACAATATTGTAAATCATGCCGCACATGCCATATGGTAGGCAAGCCCATTCAGAATCATCCTAAAGCCCCACTTAGGCCTATTCCTGCATTCGAGGAACCATTCAGTAGGATTATTGTTGACTGTGTTGGACGACTGCCCAAAACAAAATCTGGACATGAATACTTGCTGGCAATTATGTGCGCATCTACCAGGTTCCTTGAGGCAATACCATTGCGCAAAATTAATGCCAAAAGTGTTGTCAAAGCTCTGACCAAGTTTTTTACAACTCTTGGATTACCAAAATCCGTCCAGTCTGACCAAGGATCTAATTTTATGTCTAACTTATTCCAACAAGTTATGCTTGCGCTAGGTATAAAACAGTACAGCTCTTCGCAATACCATCCTGAAAGTCAGGGCGCCCTCGAGCGTTTTCATCAGACATTAAAAAACATGATCAGAACTTATTGCTATGACAAACAGAAAGACTGGGATGAATGAATCCACCTATTGATGTTTGCTGTCAGAGAATCCTTTCAAGAGTCCTTGAAATCAGACACATTAAAGGGAAAGGCAATGTACTTGCTGATTGTTTATCGAGATGTTTATGAAATGTTGTAAACGAGATGTTTATGTAATATTGTAAATAATATGTTCTTGAGATATTGTAAATATTTAGTGATTGTGATCGCAAAAAGAAAGTTTTCCGAGAAAACTTTCTTTTTTCTTACAGGGGGGGGGGGGTGTTACAGATGTCTGTCTCATTGTGAGCTTTTGACATGTCACTTTCATTGTGCGCTGTTGACATTCTGATTCGTGTGTTTGGCTCAAGCCCTGGGCGTTGCTATGCTACAGCGTTCCTTGTTCTAGCAGGCTGGGTGCGGCCCACGTGTAAACAAGGCGGTCCTGCTAGTCTGGGGCTTTCTCGCCTGGCCAAGCCGGACCTTGACATATAGAAACACAGCGTTCTTTGTTCTTAGTAACGTGTGTACTGTTTATCATGTTAGGTTCATTTGATTGTTCGGGAAATGGAAAGTTCTCGGCTTGAGGGGAAAAGTTATAAATAAGGGGCTGTGTTTTAGAGCCGAGAGAGAAGAGAGAAATATTCCAGCGATCACAGAAGAGTGTAAGTCAGTTGTGAACCTTTTCCGATAAGTGCGGCAGTTATAGATTTTCTTCTAAATTTGTGACGGACCTTATACAGTCTTCAGTTTGCTTTCGGGATTATAACAAGGAATTCACTTTTGGATTACGACAAATTGATTTTGTGATTGAACCGGACTGTTATTCTCTGAGAAGATTTGTGTGAATTGTTCATCTGGGTTTTATTCATTAAAGGACATTTTGTCGCTGTGACACTGGTAGTATCCAGGTACTGTACACTTTATTTGTATACTTGTATTGATTTACTGTTGTACTGTTGTTTTATTGTGTAATTGTATTGATTTAGTGTATTGTAATGTTAGGATTGTTTCAAGAATAAATTATAATTGTTTGGTAACAAAAAAAACACTGACTTCTTTATTCATTCCCCAAGACATTTCACGCTGCCTAGTGTTACAGAATCTGATTTTATTTTTATCTCCATAACCAAATCTATGCTCGTAACGACTACGTGATCTGTTGATATCAGGTCCTGTAACAGTAATCCTGTTACAGTGTACAACACACCAGTGGCCTGATACTGTGCATTGTATTCAAATTTCAAAGGGAACCCCAGTCAAAGCGGAGGAAAAAAATGAAGAACAGAATTCTCCATATGTAAGGTTCTTACTGCAAAGAGAAGGACTCTGGTTTGGCTCACACTTATATCAGGGTCTTCTCTAAACGTCATAGCAAATGCGATCCCAAGTTTATTTAAAGCTAAGTTAAAATATGTCGACATAAATCATGAGATTATGACTCAATACAGATTCTACATAACAGTAACAATAAACCGCTCATGATTCTATTATGTTAAATTTAATAATCCGTTATTGTGTTAGCACTTGTAAGCAGTTGATAAATAAAGACCACAGGATAAACAATGACATTCTCAAATCTGTCATGCTTAATTTACTAGATTTTATTATTTGATCGTGTTCTAAAACTTTGAGAAAAAATAAAATTGAAATGTAAGACATGGAATACAGATGGGCCGCCCCAAGCCTGAAATATGAATTCATAAACATTTACGCCTGGGTGTATCCAAGTACTCGTTGTGTATCCTAGAGTTAGAATCATAGCCATCCTTGTCTTGCTTTGAAAAACAAAGCTATGTAACCTTTGTACTCATCTACGTGTTGGCCCTTCAAGTTTAAGGCCGCGTTTCTGTGTCACTTTTACTAGGTGCTAGGTAATCATGCACGCGTCTCACTCATGATAAGCGTTCTCAAGTTGCTTGACCTTTAACGCTTCCTTGCACGTCAGACTCGTTTAATATTGTAATCGTCACCTTTCTGTCACTATTATATATATGTAACGGTGAAAGCAGGCCATATAAATATCCGTTACGTCATGTTTTAGGAATTGTGCATAAATGTTGCAATTTTCTGCTCTTGGCCTAACCTTAATGACGCCAAATGTCGAACAAGAAATCATTAAAAGGGGTTATGGTGCCCACAAAACCAGAAGCTGACCCCTCTGGGATCAATAAAAGCAGTTGAACAGGGATTGACCTATTTATACCAACAGCTTCTAATTATTATCCAAGTGCAAAGAGTGTTCTTTGTGTGCCCGCTATTGTCAAATCGCGGGTTGAAATTAAGTAAAATAGATTTGATGAAATATCAACATATATAAATACAAATAAATTATATTACACTCATATCACATATCCTAAAATTTTTATCATTACTTGATGTTATCTGGAGGGCATTATCAATTTAAAGGTTACAAGAATGTTAGAGATACTTCTATCGGTAGCTTGACTGATGGAGCAACAGGAATCAGGTAGGAACATGATGTAACTGCTCTATATCCTTAGTCAACCCCCCATTCTGTTGGACAGGTCCCTGAGAGATCACACCCATCTTTGTAACCCATTTTTAAAGGCCCTGTAAATATGTATGTTGGGGAAGTTTTTCCAAAGATGACTCCATTTGACCCTATCAATATTATTTGATGTCTCTTGCGAGTATAATGCCTTCAGCGAGTTCTAGTTTGCTCCAAAGAAGGCTTCGATACTTTAATAATATACCCTTACCTTTATGGAAGTTTCAGTTCGGCTTCCTGTTATCTGGACTGCATATGTAGACCTTTGTCCCCAGTCTTATTTGTATTCCCGTCCGCCCTAACGTAAACATGACACAAATCTCTAGCGTAAAACTCAGAAACGTCCCGATTAAAATATTCAAATAATACCTATACTTGACGACCTGTTTGTACTATCAGATGTTTATTTGTCTACATATCTAACGTATCTTCTTCTGTTGTGTGATCTCCCCGAGGACCCCGTTGCAGACCTTGGGGTCGGTGTTTACTGACGAGTCAAGCCAAAGTTATCAAATACAATGGAGTGACACGCATCCTGGGCTAATATACAGCAAACGAGTGGCCCTGTGTAGAGGAGAACGTGCGAATTTTCATATTAATAATCCGTGTAGGAAAAAAGGGGGACACAATAAGGGGCCAAATTAAAGTTGTCTTATTATGAGAACTGAACATACAAATTGTACCAAATGTATTATCAATGTTATGAAAGATGTTGAAGAAGATGAAAAGAGCAGTTCTGTACCTGTTATGTGCTTTATAATATAATATAACATATAGTTATTAAATTATTCTTTAATATCCCTTTATCCCACAAAACAATACAGGAATTAAGTAAAGTTATATTATTTAATAAAGAAAGCAATGTGTCCTGTTTGACTTGCATGATCCTAATATCTTTCTATACATCTTATACATAAGGAAAATTTATATGATTGTGCTTGTTGGTCATATTTTGTTTCCACTGTAGGCATAACTGGACCAGACACAATCGGGGTAAGACACGTGAGGTTTGTTTACATGCCGGATGGGCATGTCATCGGAAGCGCTGTTACATACGGTCAGGGGCATGCTTATCAAAGTGGTGTTGTTCCTTGCTAACTCCGCAGTACGACTTCTTAAATCTTGCAGACTACACCGCTAACGTCATTTGCTGGTGACACCCCTCAGAATGCTATATATTCGCGAACACAAAACTAGCCTATTGTAATTGTCTAACCGAGCGCCATCTTGAAAATCTCACTGGGCGCCGCCTTGCGGCCAATCATTTCCAGGGCGAGAATGTAGATGTCGGCCGGATACCAGGATGCGTTGGTAAATTACTGGGCGCAACAGACCATATATGATATATAAAGTGTTGCGACGTTTTGAATCATTGCTTTATCGTCAAAATAAATGTAGACTGTCATATTTCCAGTAAGCATAAAAAATTATTTAATATCAACATAAACCTGAAGGGGTGTCTGGGTTAATACAGAAACCACCAAACTCATGGAATATTTTACTGAAGAGCAAAGGGTATTCAGGCAGGAGGACCTTGCACATGACTTTTTTAATAAATATAAGTAAAGGAGCAATAGATAAAAGCAAAGGGCACAAATGACCAAATTCCAAACACACACACACACACATATATATATATATATATATATATATATATATATATATATATATATATGTATATATATTGATATATATCTTCCCAGGTCTAAAAGCCATCACCTGGATGTCATCAGCTGCAGCATGAGCATCGAAGCACATAGAAATGATTACTGCATATGTTGCTTGCACCTTACTCAATGATACAGGTAGTAGTTCTATAAATGCTGTAATAATAATCAACACGGTCCGCTTGAGTGCCAGGTTTATAAAAAACACTGACACACATCTGTTGTGCTACGTCTTGTGTTTGTTTATGTTGACTGACCGATATGAGCTTCCTGGTTCTTTCATGGTAAATTGTAATCATGACTCCCCCCTCCCTTTCTGTCCCTGTTTCTCTCTCTCTCTCTCTCTCTCTCTCTCTCTCTCTCTCTCTATATATATATATATATATATATATATATATATATATATATATTTCATCTCAACATGTTCTTAATTTTAACAAAGCTCTGCGGGACCATATTAATATTTTTTGTGATATGTTGTAAGGAAAAATATTCAGGACAACAATAGAAAGACCCGGATTTGCCTTACAAAAGCATTTTATATATATATATAAGCAAAGTTATATATATATATATATATATATATATATATAAACATTGTGAATATAGAATGAATTTTGATTGATCATCAGGTTTTAAATCTTTTGTTTTTTTTAAAGGTTACGTGTCCATGCAACTTTTCCCGCTTCAATACACTGGGCAGAACGGCAAGTATCCGATTCCGTTCCTGTTGGCTTCTTTTTACGGCGATTTCTACACCGAGACCTTTATCTGCGATTAGAATTATAATATTATTGAAGATATAGGTATTGATGACCCTAAGCCTGCAGGCAAAACCATAGGTCATACGCAAAACAGCCTCAGTTGACACCCGCTGATTGGATGATGTCACGAAAGTGTAACCAGCATAACAAGTTTGGATACTGATACTGGGGCACATTAGATTTGCCACACCATTGGGAAGAGACTTAAAAGTTGAGAAAAATAAACTGGAGATTTATTGTAAAATTATAAAATGCTATATTAGATTGTCACTGCTCTACGTAGTTTTTCTGGTAAATTATTGAAAAAATACAGATTTTAAGAAAATATCCCAAAACAAAAATGGTTAAGTTGTAGGGTTTTGAACAACTTTTTGTCGAACAATCCATGAATTGAAACCATTCTTACAATGGAAAGACATTTATGAATGTATAGTGATCAACATACCTGTAAACCCATAACAAGTCAGACGGTGGTTGTGTAACGGGTCGTTGTGTGAACAAAACTAGAAACCCTTGAGTTGAAAACGGAGCCATATGTTCTTTGTTTTAAATTTAAATGAAAAGGTTTACTTCCTGTTAAAGGGAAATGTTGGAATCAATTGGGATTAGAGTGGACCTGTTACCGTGCATTGTCGATAAGCTCCGTGTCCAGTGACACCTTCAAATATTTATGAGAAATAATGAGGCATAATCCCGCAAATTAAAACAAACTGGGACTAGAAGAGCGCACCGCCAATACGTGGTAAAATCAGAACGAAAGCATGCAGTACACCTTTGCCAAGTAACTAACTGCCTTTTAATAATATTCATAACCATGTGTCATTTGTATTCTGCATCGGAACTAGTATGGAGACTGTATTGCTGTTGCAAGAAGAAGAAGTACTGCTTCTTCTTAGGCAGCCCTCTTTTTGAAAATCGTCAAGATAAAAAAAAACAAGGAGACTGAGGAAGAACAGTCTGTGTGGCTGATGCCATTGTATCTGTAGGTGGGTCAGTATGAAAACCTGATGGCTGAACTCGAGCAAGAAGACGAGGCTGCCTTCGGAAACTTTACTAGGCTCCCTACTGAGCTGTCCCAGTAGCTGGAGACAGGGTGAGTCCTGTACCATGTAACGTCACCTACGACAAGTTACGTCATCAAGCAAAAACCTGCGACAGCACCAACGCCAGTAGAACTCCGGCTACGCTCATTTGCCTAAAAGACTGTCGCCTGGGTTAAATTTGTGTGAAACTTCATAGTTTCAATGTTTCGCAAGGATTTCATTTTGCAAACTCACAGTAAGGAAACCTACACAAAATAAAGTATAATAATATGAATTAATTATATAAAATAATACATGCGAAAATCTGAATAATTAGACAATGGGACATCAAAACAGGTAAAATCATTTTTCATTAATGCCAGAAAATTTCAATAAATCTGAAACAATTTATTTTTGCAGCCTTTGAACATTCAGGTTATGTTTTATGTCAAATATCAATCATTAAGCTTTCGACTTGCTTAACAGGATAGGAAGCCTATTGCCGAAGGTTTTATTTCCGCGATAAACCCCCTCGCGAATATCGCAAATTAAAACCCATGCGATATTAAGACAACCATGGTATAAGCCCTTGGTTTCCGTCTTTGCCACAGTCAAGGGTTTATCCAACAAATTAAATTTCAGTCTTAGGTTATTTCTATGGAAAAAGCCCAAAGTGAACAATTGTTTCATTTTGGTTATTCTCGTCCAAGCAGATCCCAATTTTGAGATAGGCATATTTAGCGACAATCGAGAAGTTGGAATGTGCGCTTCGGTAAATAGAACACCGAAATCGCCAACTAAATAGAGACGATTTCGAGAAAATCTGCCGAAAAATGTCGCTTGTTAAATCGGTTAATGACTACATGGCGACAGTCTGGTTGCCTAATTCGCATAAATAGTCGCCCAAGTAGGACAGGCCAGTCAGCGTCTAATATGAATAAAGAGATAATTCTTCTCAGTTGTCTTCATTTGTCGCTGACAGGGTCGAGGCTGGTCGTAGCTTTATATCGAGAAGACGTCTCATGAATTCAGGTGTCGTAGGTTGTCGTCAGTGTGGTTGTAATTTGTCGTAGATTGTGTCACCCCTTGTCGGCAGCTTACCATATAGTTCTTGGACCAATCCATGAATTTTGCTGCCCCCCAGTCACTATTACGTTTGACGCAATATTTTGGTTAAAGAAATAGAGATATTTCAAAACATTAACCTTCTGGTAATGTGTCCTGAAAAGGCCTGAAATCGGCTTTTATAAAAACTAACCTACAAATATTTAAAAAAAATAATAATAAATATAATAATATCTCTCTTTTAAGTAAGTCATTACATTTATCATGTAAAAAAGCGATTTTAATGCCAGCTATCAAGTCTGTATAAGTGTCTAACTCTGAAGCGGACGGAGCTTATGATCCAAGCTCTAATTGAGGTCAATAAACAGGTCCACTGGTAATCAGGTCACTAGGCTACCATGGCTGCAGCACTTTACACAAATTGCTATAAAATAAATAAAACATCTGATAATTTAAAACTTGCAGTTCAAGGTTAGAACAACACAAATTCTGTCAGATGATTTTAAAAGATTAACTTTTCTTTACGCTACTTTTATCACACAAACCTGATACCTAAAAAATTTGTAAGATCCGACTCTATTCTAAACGTCTCTTCACTCAAACATTATATTTAAATTCAAAATTTGATATTTTTAATTTGTTGAACTAATAACACTGAAAAATTTAAATAAAATTTTGTTCCAATTGAATCATCAACTTAAACGTTTTGCTGTCATGTCGAACACAACACAAAATTAACACAACATGCTAACGTATATATTAAAAATGAACATATTTTATAACCTTTCAAGATATTTTTGAAGATTAAAACGATGTAAAGTGTTAATTTAGCTAGACATTTTACTTAAATATCGTTTGAAAAGTAGTTTAAAAAGCAAAAACAAGAAATGACAGTTAATAATATTTATTTTTTTAAAATGAAATGTCCTTGATGTCCAGCCGGCTTTAATAGAGACGTGTACTTCCAAAGCGTGAATATTTTACCTTTGAGCGCACTTTGTTTTAAGCTATGGATCCAAAATGTTATTAAACATTTCCTGGATTCTGTCCGTTAAATATTATGTTAATATTTTAATATTATAACTTATTTTTTTGCAATATGACATTAAGACTTGCCCGTACTGTTTCAGTGGTTAAATATCGCTATGCTGCCGCTATTCTTCAATACATAGAGCAATTGCATATAAACGTATTCAGTTTGGTTTTCAACTGAACTGAGGAAAGCTTAAGCACGCTATATCTTTTGCCATAAACACTATGACGCTATATTTTTTGTTATAACACTTAGCATTTCATTAGATTCTGCCCAGCCATTTGTGTGTAACACTTTGCTCATACTTATTATCATTACAACTATTAATTCCCATAATATCTTTTTTTTTTATTTCAAATTACAATTTGTTGTTCAAGTAAAGGGTTTCAATAAAACTGGATTTTAATCAATTAAGGAAAATTAATAATGAATCCACAAGACCGTTTCAGTGGAATATACCCACCGAAACTTGGTTAAATTCCGCTCAAAAAGCTAATAGATATTCAAAATATAAAAGTTATTTTATACCAATTCAAATAAAAACTTTTATTGGACTAAGCTGACCAAATTTATAAAAAGGAATAATTTTGTCTGTTTTTATCCACAATAACAAAAAAAAAAAAAAAATATTACTTTTTACATTTAAAAAATATTAATTATAACATTTGAAGGTTAAAACAACTAAAAATTGAGAATCGCAATCAATTTAATGGATTAAGCTCACCTAAATTATGTAAAGTGAATGCATTTGACGTCATACATTTTCACATACCATTTTCACAAGTGAGAATCCTGTACATTAGCCCATTATATTTTTTTCAATATCTTTCCCGAGATAAGTTTATGAAATTGCCGATCTCAAGCCTTTCGGACACTTTCCCAGAGGTTTAATGTTTCAAATATGTTCTCTATGAATTAATTTAACAAAAATAGCCTAAACCAAACAATGAGAGGGCTGCAGCAAACTCAACATTTAGGGCCTTTATGGAAATTGGCCCCACGACTGATAGCTTGATGTCAGATAGTTGTTAAGTTGTTGTGGCGGGGCCCAATCGCCGTGTCCAAGGCAACCTTCTATAACTTCGACGATCGCCAGCCGTCATCCACAAAACCCCTAAGTGGGAAAGGTGAATTAGTCTATCAATAGTATTATGAGACCTGATAGTATAATTGATACAAATCATTAAATTGATCACATCCATCCATATACTTGTTTAACATTAGGATAATGTCTATTTGCTTTGAACGTCATCGGCTTCATGTCTGCTATACGATAAAACCCAGTCACACTCTCTGCTTGATTACAAGTACATTCTACTGTCTCAATGATGTTGACCCATGCAGTGTGTGTTTCACCGACAAAATCAAGAATGACCTCCCCCCCCCCCCCCCCCCAAGACCCGTCATGACAACATTAAGTATTAAAAGCAGAAAGTTATCACTCACTAGCTCAGACGATACACATTTAAATAAGCAAATCTATCCAGTGAATCCTGAGAAATTTGTGCGCAAAATAGGTTTTAAATGGATGTTGGACTAAACATTAGGTCAAGGTAGACAGTCTTCTGACGTAACAAAGGTTTTGTTGATGTGCATCTACCCTAAGGAATTTCAAGTACCTTTGTTTAATTCTTTTTAGTAAACTCTCTCAAAAGGGAAACATAAAAAAGGATACAAAATCAGATACTGTCAATTGCGCCATTAGTCAGGTGCTGTAGTTACCGGTCACTAAGTCCAATGAATACAACAATTACACCGTCGACAAGGTCATTTTCAGCTTCCGGGAATAAATTTGTGGGTAGTTGGAGAGGAAAGAAAGAATAATTATTAAAGAAAGTAATAACAAGTTCTAAGAAAACAAAACAAACTCTCACGACTCTCACAAATCATTTTGATTTGGATATTTAGATTAATTAACTGATTTTTCAAGTGATTCTTTGTTTTTCAATTCTAATCAATTTTACTTTGTTTAACTGTATTTTTTGTTCAGATTTGTTACATCATGAGGACAGGATTGATTTCAAAATGATTAGGTTAGTCACCATAATTAAATAGTTTTGGGAGTTTTTAGGGTAAGTGTTCTATTCCTTCAAATTTAAAATTGCATTTAACATCTGCATTGGCTGGACCACGTCATTGGAACCCAATAGCACTCACTAGTTCTCAATCGAATAACCATGATCACAAGTGCTAATTGTAGAGAGCGCAATTGACATCGAGGGCCCAGAGGTGCTCCTCGCCGTATAGCTCAGACAAGAGTATGACAAATAATTCAACAGATTTAATGTTGTTAATTTTCCATTACCTTTCGGCAAGGAAGTCAATCTGAACTTTCTTAGGGAGAAGTTCTATAGAGCCCAGATACGTGGGACTGTTAAATGGGGTCGCCGTTTACAAAAAAAAAAAATCCCCCATAAACGTAGAAACGAGGGGCAATCACGCTGTCAGAGGCCGAAAGTAGCATCCGTTTCCGATTCTGGTATTGGCTAAATTATGCGTATCACCCAGTCAAGGATGCTCCAAGAGTACCTTTGAAGGCTGGGGTATCCTTTGATGAATTGTTTAGTAGAGGCAGGGAGTTTGAAAATGAATTATCATAGTTTTAAATTATGCGGTCTCTCTAAGAGGCGCTCATAAGAAAACGGCCTCTATCGCTAGCTGCAGTAAACCTTGAGAGATCAGTCAAAAAATGTTAAAACGATGAAAAGAAAACTTGGCGGGGTGGAGAAATGCTTATCCCATCTGGAAAGACAACAAAAACAATGCAGTCAATTAGCCAACAGACAGGCTGCTAACATTGATAGAAATGTTTCTCATACAAAAGAGAAATAAAATTCAGAATCGATATCTTAAACTTTGCCAAGGTAGTCATGTTGCACCAGATGCAACATATGCTCCATGATCTGAAGGCATGTGTTGCTCGTACAGACCTTTTTGGTTCGCCCTTAGACGACGGCCCACCTACACCACCCAGTGGTGTAGTGTAGGTGGAGGGTATAAATCAACTCGGGGTAAGCGTACGGAAGTAGAGTTCACGGTTGAAGTTGAGGGTGTTGAAATTTTGGTTGTCATCAGTCACGACGAGATGAGAAGGTTTATATCAGCAGCATCTTTCTGCATTACCCCTTTTCGCTTAACACAAGTCCTAGATATTAAGGTAAATACTAAAGGTATTGTTGAACAAGATTTAACTTTCATTCCCTCTTAAATACCAGGTCATCCCTGCTCCAGTTCATCTGGTAAATTTCCATTTTTTTTTAATCACGTTTGAAAAACGTTGTAAAATACTGTGTGAGAATTGTGAGGTGATCTAATGGACCTAGGTTCCTTCCTGCCCCAAAACATGGATGGCCTAGTCCAACTACTCCTCAGTTAAGGCCATCCAAAAGGGATCATCGACCTCCCACCTGGTCATGGCTGGAACATATCTGAATAGGTAGTAATAGGTAGATTTGTCATTTCCTACTGTTACGGTGAAGTTGTCGGGAGGTCAACTTTTCCAATCAGGTTTGTAACGACAGAAAATAATGATTTTGTTGATAATGGCAATCCTTTGAATATTTCTTTAATCACAATCTAATATTTCCTTTACTATGTCAATAAAATACAAAATGGTGTATATATAAACATCTGGAACATCTAATATTTCCTTTACTATATCCATAAAATACAAAATGGTATCCACACACACACACATGAAAAACAGAGTCTTTAAAAAAACGGCCATTTCCTAACTGGCTCCACTCAGTACGACGCTTTTTCGCTTTCGCCAGCTTCTATCACGAATATAGCCCGCGCTTCGCCAATAAAGCTCGTCCACTCCATGACCTTCCGCAGAGGTCAAACCTGAGAAAGAGAGGCAGGGAATTAAAACACCCTGCCATGCTTATATTAGGAGTAAAGCCATTCATTTTACACACGGATGCGGGTAGATCAGGCTTAGATGATGTTGTATCAGAAGCTTGAAGGCAAATCACATCCTATTGCATATGCTAGTAGAAGCCTTACGCCATCGGAGCAAAACTACCCGGCCAACAAGCTGGAATGTTTAGCTTTCTCAAGCGGGCCGTTACCAAAAAATTTTATGATGATCTTTACGGAGTTAAATTTACCATAAAAACTGAAAACAATCCCCTAAGTTTAGCTCTCTTCGACAAAACTGGATGCTTCGGGACAGGCTGCTTTATATGATTTCGATTTTAACATCGAATATGGATCTGAAAAGGAAAACGTTGACGCGGATTTCCTGTCTAGATCTTGCTATGCCGAGTCCCTTGGACTTCACTGCACTGATACTGATGCAATAGTTGTGCATATAGTAAAAGGTATCTACCAGACCTTTTAGCCAAATTTAATTTGCGATCATACGGACTAAATCCCAAGGCGATCAAAATCCTAGGCTAAGTCCAGATCTACTAGACACCCCTCTGATCATATTAAAGAACAACTGAAAGATCATGTAGTTAGACTGTTACTATATTCTTTGGAAACGGGTGAAAACATCAAGTCAGAGAGTCTTGAGATTTGAAGTAATGCAAGCCAGAGAGAATGAAAGTCTTATGATTTTAAGCGCAATCTAGGAAAAAATCATCTTTGTCAAAACACCCTGTGTATAAAACGGGTTATAGATGGTGTCAAAACAGTACACTACGTGCCCTAACCCTAAAGGGGCTTCACTACCAGCTTGGATATTTGTGACAGAATAGGATTATGCCATTAGCTCAGAATAGGTATTTCTGGTGCCAAATTTCCAAGTAATAATCCAATATGTCTCCATTTGTCCAAGGCATGCGAGGAAGAAATCGTCAGCAAGGCAGCAAGCACCTCTGGTATATATTCATTCTTCAGCTCCATTAGAAATGCTTTGTATAGATTCACTTACTGTGGATCCCTGCAAAGTTCATATTGAAAATGTCCACATTGTTTGCTCTTGCGTTCTAATGTAGATCTCAACAAGCAAAACCATCAGCGAAAATAGTTTATGTTCAGTTTATTTGCCATCATTGTTTTTTCCCAGAACTCTGGCCAAGGTCAAAATATGGAAAACCAACTTATGAGAGAATTATGCTTATTAGCCTTTCCCTTTTTTCCCTCATGTATCCTCTCGATCTCATTCTGGGCTTTAAAAGGAGAAAGTCATGGTGTTACCTATCATTGCATGTTCATTTAAGAGCTGAAAGAGGAACTGAAAAAAACTTATCGTACTAAACAAGATCATAGTTCTCAGGGAAAATTACGCCACAAAGCAAGATATGAACGAAAAATATAAAGAGGGCTTCACTTGAAGAAGGGATCGGGTTCATATCAGAAACTTCTATCTAATTGGCAATATATTAATGAACTTATGGGAAAGGCCGGTCTATGTAGTACTAAACTAAACTTAGAAGGACATCCCAGTAAACCAGGTTTAAAAGGAAGAGTTAAAGGTGCCTTTATACGTACACTGCAATGGAATTTGTAAAAAATAGAATATAGATTGTGGTGATGTTTCCTCACACTAAAATGTAAATTAAATTGCCCAAGTGAGCCTGATTGCCCAGAAGAAATAGAATTTTTTTAATATTATGTCTGTAACCATTTCACTCCTCCTTACAGAGTCAGAGAGCCACACTCGAAGTGAATCCAGAGAGTATAGTGAGCCTGGCTTTAGTTCCATCTAGCGGAGAGGTGGTGAATAAGTATCCCCTAACGATAGTCAAGTACATATATTGATAGGGAACAGTCAAATTTGGAATCAGGTAAAGTACAGGTGTAGCCCACATCTACATGCTAGTGGTCCCGGTATTTCCACAAATAGCGGCAGTGTTTGGATTCGGGGAGTTGGTATCGTGACTTAACTCCCCACACAGTTTACTTGTGTGGCCCCCGGAATAGATCCCCTGTTTCCGGGAAAACCACTTTCCAGAAAAGTGACTAAATGTATCCAGACGCACAACAGGGTTTTGCTATTGAAGCGGTATATAGTCTAACTTCTGTGTCACAGGTGACCGGGTCGAATAGACTTTCGGCCAAGTTTCTAATTTTACCCGTTACATATATAATGCACTGATGCTTACATCGGTTGGCGCACTGTTGTGGCCTCCTGGATCTCCTTAGACATCCACTGGCAGCAGTAGCTGTGTATAGTCATATGAACCAATACGATCCACCACTGGGAAAATGGAGGTTCTAACGGGTCTCGACATTCAGTCTAATGGCTCTTATGACACCCTTATGCCAGCGCTGACGATGCCAATGCCTGTATCCAGAGTTAGGTTTGGCCTAACATGAAGAACAAACTTGATCGAGTAACGGCCAAGACATCTGGGAGCCTCCTATTGTAGATACAGGGTGTTTTTGCTCAGAATGCTATAAGTTGTGGCTTTCTGTCGCAAATACGTGACGGTATTGATAGGAAGGATCATGTCATACAGCGTATGCGTAGGTTCCAGTTAGATTTGGGCAAGAGAGACCATCAAGAAAAACTCCTGACTGCTGGAGTCATACGCCTATCTAGCTCTGAGTCTACCTCAACCCGAGTGTTTGCCAGGAAGAAAGATACAGTGGAAAGATTTTAAAATAAAATAAAAAATTTAAAGCCTTGAATTATGGAACATTGATCGAGGGCTGCATCGACACCGTAACATGAACATCATTCTTCTAACTTCTGCACCTGGCTTCTAGATACTACCAAATTGAATTTGAAGAGATAATGATGATACGGTCTGATTAAAGTGTGATTATAGGAGCATTTGCAATCCGCTGGCCACATTTCAGTGCGCTATGAACCATTTTTAGGGGTTATTGTGTACAAAAAATGTCTTTATTGTCTCGGGTGCTCTGTCAATCAGCACATGGATATATTGGAGAAAGTGTTTTGTTGGTTATGAGTCAACAACCTGAAACTGAAACTCCAGAAGTGTAAGCATTTTAGAACAAGTGGTGATCCGTCAGATGAAATTGCATCAAGATCACTGACTCATCAACTAGTCAGGAATAAGCTCATCTCAGCCTCAAGGAAAGAACTCAGAATCCTTCCCTGGATTCTGTAATTATCACCACACGCACATTTAGGGGTACAGCATGCTCCACAACAGTACACTCCACAACTGGCTCTCCTGGTTGATGCAGTTCCGGCATGTGAAAAGTCACCTTGCCTAAGGGTAAGAGGAGCTTGCTGCCTACGACTTTTAAATACGCCATACGGGCAGTAAGCAGCCTTCCTCTCTTGGAACCCCGGGCCAGCTACCAAATGTATTGTACACGGGCCAGCTTTCAGGACCTTCCCTGCATGGCGTGTACTTATTATCAGAAAGGATCCGAGAAGTGGGTGAGGGTTTCAAAGGACGTCCACGATGTCGCCAAAATGGCTATTAGGTCTTCCTGTTCTTCCACTATAAAGCATCGGTGACTCCTCTTGGTGACCTCTGGATTGCACTAAACCAGGAGACTTCGGCATGACATGAATTTCAAATCCAATTCCGTTTAATGAGTCTGTACATTATTATAATATTTGATTATAATCAGACTGTAGTATATTGAATCTAGTTTATTTATTCAGTTTGCCTGACATATAGCAACAAACTATGTTGTACATAAAAAATATACTTTACTTCTCTGGTATAAACGAATATACTAAAATAGTGTTATCTGTGATACTACATGTGTTCATCTATGAAGTATCACTGACACGTCATATATCGTGTAAGATCATGAAAACATGACCCACTTCAACAATAATATTGTACCAATTTCAAACAAATGTAAAATACTGTAACGTTGAAAACTGAATTTTAGTGCTCACTTGATCATTCATATTCTATTATAATTCGGCAGCGGAGGGATTTTAGTTCGAAGAACAAATATAAATAACAAACGCTCAAGTCAAAAGTTTGGAGAGTCGCATGATCTCTGTCAAATGTGGGAGCGTTATATAAAATTATATTTTTTTTCACTCATTATCTAATGATTATATAACGGGTTATTATATAATACTCTGATTAGAAAGGTTCGGTCATTAGTTATCAGCACCGTGCTTACACAAATTACTGCTTTGTTTGAGAAAGTCGGCGATGGTATATGAGACATATTTGATCTACAAACTGATATTCCCGCCTCCAATCTGACCTTCACGCCACCAGAAACTGCAAGCTTATATTCGAGGTTCCTTATACTAATGACAGTATCACGATTTTATCATTAAGACAAGTTCACTTTTTAGCCCCAGAAAATAGGCCTCACCAGCGATTTATACAGAAAATGTGACGTGCTACAAAAAGTGACAGTTTATTACTTCGGAAGCACGTGTATAATCTTATGTTCGCATGTACATTTAATGATGCTCTTTGAATAAATTATGTGTAGATTTATAGTAGATTAATTTTCAGTTTATAAGACTTTTCATTCTGAGGTTTAGAGATGCTCTCGCATTCACACAGAGCGGAACAGACGCACACAAATAAACAATCTTGCCAATGAGTAAAGTTTATTTCCATCACCTTCTGTATAAGTACATCTCTATATGCTTATATAGACAGAAGCGCTGCATAAAACAAACATATCCAATTACTTAGAGTTTTATTTTAAGAAAATACTGGGCGCTAGATTAAATACGTTCAGTTCTGAAAAATAGTTGTAACATGGAGCACAAGATTTACATACTACTATGGAATGCGTGATCGAGGGTAGATAAAACGCCGTGTCCCTTGTTCGATTATAGCATTTGATATGCCGGCTATATGCGTACATTTAACAGATTTTTAATATTATTTTTAATCTCCAAATAATATTATACAAACTGGACTTATTTATAGAAACGTTTTGTACTTTCCTTGATATTTTCTTGTTTCTTGCATCTTTACTCTGCCATTATGCTCTGATTTTGTTTTCAATCCATGATTTGTAGTAATAGAGATTGGTGAAACCGTTCGGACCGTTGTACAACGTTGCGTGGAAAGTAAACAAACCAGCTGCATAATGGCGGTTGTTGTAAACGCACATCAGAGGACTGCCCCAGTCACCCAGAAACGGAATTTAATAATAATAATTATAATAATAATAATAATAATTAATGCATGCAATCAAAACCTACATGCATAATCACTCAATGATCAGTATCCAACTCCTGTCTTTTAATCTACTTATTTTAATTTACTAACGAGCACAAATAGGGTCCCTTATACCAACGCACGGCAATCGACCCGACCAAAGATATTGCCATGTGTCACAATGATATGGACTCGTCTGAATTGGAAAATATGTTTCTTTGGTCTAAATAACTTCCATACTTAAAAGGACGTTTTATGGGTTTTAAATTTATAATTTTTAAGTATATGATTACGACTAAGAAACGAATAATTAAAGGGGAAATATAATACAAATGGTAATTAGGATGGCACATTTGCGAAACATAACGAAAATTATAATTAGAACGAGTGATAACACAGTTAAAATATTATAATGGAAAAAATAAAGCTTGTTAAAGACTTTTATTTATTTTCTAATCTATTGTTCAAAAACTGCATGCCTTTCGTAAGAATATGTCTCTCTTAACACGATATCAATTGTTTAGTCATCTAACTGTATTTTAAAACCTAGGCAGTAGAATTATGGTTTATTTGACCGAGTATAATTGGCTTAATTACCACATCCCTTATACTCCCCCCTTTGGACTTATAATGCTAATGAGTCTAAGCGCTTACACACAGAAGGCTTCCATGCGACAGCTGTTTATTATTCAATGGTTATGGCACAAAGACATTTCAAAGATCGGTCGCGTATGACGTCGCACAGACTGAAGTCATCAGTGGGAATGCTATATTTTCCGTCTGCATAGATGAATGTATCATACTCATTGTAAGGTGTCAGATGGTTGAATCTTAACAAATCCAACGGTAACTTGATTAGTTGCACGCAACTGCTCTGCTCGTAATTATTCATTGAATAAATATGCGATTAAGGTTATATAGAGTTCATTGTTAGGTGAGTTAAGGATATCATTGGCTCCGCCAACTGGTGTGAGATAAGCCCATCTTACCTTTGTTGCACTTTCAGTTGAAGGTGTAGTTCCGGCACAGATAAAATAGGGGTCCATCTGTTCTCAGTACTTACTCTCGCAGTCCGACGATAGTACGACTGTCATTTGTACTTCGCGGAGAACCAGACTAATGCTCCCTGAAAGAAGCCAGACTTCTAGTTCGTATTCCATCAATATTGAAATCATTAACATAAAAAGAATATTAATTATGGCATGGGTAACTTTTCAGCTTTATCGCACCATCTTTACAGTACTAACCATCTGTTTGATATAGACTTCGCTTGTAAAGAGCTTATCTAACTTAATAGTCAAACATATATCAGTAGTTTATAAAAAAGATGATATCATTACAAAAAAGATACACATAAGCTTGATGTAACAATGCAAATCATATTGCCCTTCCCATACCTTTAATGCAAATAAAAATATAGTTTATGTAGGATAATAATTGCAATTTTTATATATTGGTTCAGTTAAATGGTATATTTAGAATAATAATGTCATTACGTAGTATCGTTGGTATTTCCTGAATCTAATATTTGCTGAGACAAGATTTTGGAATTTTATGCAACAAAGTAGGTTCCGACGATGCCAGAACTAACAAAAAGGACTGCCTTGTGTAACGGGCTTCACCCTAAACATGTTTCTTAGAACTCGTCAACAGGCCAATATCAACCAAATAAGGGGCAATTTATTATTATTATTATTTTTATTATTACTTCATTAGTCGCTTATACGTGCAAGGATTGTTCACGAAACTCTGTAAGCTGTCGATCCTTGGCAACTATTTTTGTCATTGAATCAACAGTAACTGGGTACATAGTGTACAGAGGGGCATGCTTCTGTGGTCTGGGGTTAAGCATAGAAATCAGACCCGGGAGTTCGTGAGTACAAATCTCAGCCGATAAGCAATGAGATTTTTTTTCTGGTCGACATCACCAAGCGTTAGCACTCTGCCCAAGTCATGGCCAGATTTAGCCCCACATCCATGTATGCCTCACAAACGACTTCGTCTTTGGAGGGGTCCTTGGTGTTTTGACCCAAGCGTGAGTAGACTATGGGCTTGGTGACATCAGGATATTGAATAAAAGGGAGTGATACTGTCCTGGCACCCAGTCCCAAAGTGAAATGGAACTGTGCAGACGTACATAAAAATTAGGTAAGTCGACATTAAAAACCAATCTTACCGTTTATATCTTTTAAAGTTTTCCCCCATCCAGCAACATAGAAGTTTTTCCCAGAGGATGGTTTGCTTTGAGGGAGACAAATAGGGGCTACTTCACTGGAGAAGACAAAAGCCGACGCCAGGCTGACGACTGCCAAGTTATATTCCTCAAGGTCCTCGGACACCTTATAGGAGGGATGAATATCAAAAGAAGACACGGCAGTGGACATTCCTCCGGTCATAACGTTTGCCCCGACATTTACTGTAAATGCAGTGGCTCTGGTTCTGTTTGAGTGAATGTAATAAAATAATATAATAAATATTATAATGCATGAAAATAATAGCTGTCATCATAAGTGAACAATAACCTTAATAATGAGTTTCAAAAGTTTTCTTGCTCGTGATGTATTTGCTTGTCAGTTATCGTAATAATGGCATTCGTTTCTACTTAATACTATCTTGACGTTTCGTATGGCGGTTGTATATTCAGAATTATTGCGTGACTTTTTTTTACCTCTGTAGCGTGTTTTATTATATCCACTTTTTTTCATATGTCATATTTATTAGCTTCAGGTATATGTTGAGAAAACAATGTTTGCTCCATGACATAAGAAAGGATTCTTATTTAAGTAAACATCATGTTTGTCTGTCACTGGTCCTAATAACAGCCTTAGAATCAGTGTCTCGGTCTAGGGACACGGGTCAACCATTCTCAAAGAAGTCACTGATGTACGTTTTAACGTTTTGAAGTTATGCAATTAAGAAAATATTACAATCTACTGAATATAACTTACTTGTTCGTTCCAAAACAGGTAGCAGGCGCAATCACGTGACGTCTGGTCAGCACAGTTCCCGTGCATGGGAGATATTCTCTACCCCACACTTCCTCTATAACGGTGCCAACCATGGCCAGCTGTGTGCCTTGGCCCTTTTTCCGCCGATAATGTTAAACAGACTAGGAGAAGCATAAGACCTCATCTGAGTGGCGTTCTGAGTGTTCTTTTATCAAAAGAAATTGACGAAAAGGGCCAATACAAGATGGGTTTTACCTAAAACAAAACGTTTTTCAAATATTCTATGCATCCTGTGTTTTCCTTAATTTTACAGAAAGAAAAACATAGACATTTTTTTACAAATGCGGAATATAATATGCTGTCCCCGTGTTATGGTTTAGCTCATTTGCAAGACTTTCTTGTTATGCATCCCCGATCACAAGCCAGTTTGTTTTCCTCTTTGACAACTGAGCTAATTTATATGACAATATATAATACAAAGGATCATGAGAGGCGAAGTTTTACGAGGTAGATTACTAACTCTCGAGATTTGGCGTATATACCCGGATTATGTCTGACCACACATAGGGAGAAGAATAATCGTGTTCGCATTAATTCAGTGTCTTAGACACAATGAAGTGGCTAAATGTTCACGCTTCGTGCAAACCCCTAGTATTTGTGCCGTCAAAGCAGCGGAACAAAAAACATACATAACTTGTAATACACCAGGTGGCAGGTAGCTATACACTGACATGTTTAATTCTATTGACGCAACTGGCAATCCCTCAAAAATATATATTGCGTTACCTGCATCTTTATTTTACTGTAATCATGCATTTGCAATTTACTTTAGAATAAACTTCTACCCTTCTGTCTGTTAAGACTGGAAGGCTCTTGTCTTCAGCTTATGCGTCCCTCTATGCGGTGTCGGTCGGACGAAATTTTGCCTTATCTCCGTGATATAAATAAACTGGCGCATAGGCTCAACTGAATTTGACCGGCTGCTCATTTCCTTTATTGATGTTATATATCGACTTTTTGACATGTACTATAAGAATTAAGTAACCTAACTCCAGATCTCAAAGGAAACATGTCAAGGACCCTCTGGATTTTACAATAGAAAGGGTTCCAAAGAAATAAATACAGTTTGAACCCTGTCTGTAGGGTGCTCAAAATCAAGTTTCTGGTCTGTAGCTCGCAGAATAATAGACACCATGATCTGATATCACGTTTTAAAGGAGCATTTCCAAGGAACTCCTTTGATGATAGATAAGAAGAGTCTAATGAATTAAATCTGTACCCTGTATGACTGCTCAAAATTATGCTTTTTGCCACTAACTTGCAGAATATAGGTCTCCATTAGTTTAAAAGACATATTAGTTTAAAAGACCTAGGCTTACTGCATACAAATTGTATCCATCTGGCGTTCAAGGTGCTGAAATCATATTTTTCGCCTGTAACATGGGGGATTCCAATTGAGTTTGCCAAGATCTCCCTGGAATTGTGTTAGAAAATTTTAGGGATTAGGGTAACAATGTGTGCCCAATCTGAGTGTATTTCACATGTATTAAAAGAACAAAATGACCTAATTTCAAGATTCAAAGGAGAATTGCAATTCACCTCCCTGGATTTTAAAAAAGAAGAGCAAGTAAAATAGAATGTGTACCATGTCTGTCTCGGTGCTCAAATTTATATTCTGATCTCATAGCACACAGAATATAGCCTTAAGGGTACCATGACCTTATTCTAGGTTTCCAAAGAGATTTGACAGGAACCTCCCTGGATGTTGCGTGAGACGATCCTAGGTCTAATGGAAAGTTTGTGCCCATCTGATATTCAAGGTGCTTAAATGATGTCCTTTTCATACAGCTCACCTGATGTAGGTCACAATGGCATTATTTCTTGTTTCCACATACATTTCCCAGGCTCTACCTAAATGTTACATAAGAAGATTCTAGACCTTCCAGAAACATTTTGTGCCCGTTCTGACTGATTGGGTGCTCAAATCATTTTTTTTTTTTTGCTCGTAGGGCACAGATTATGGGTAGCCATGAATTAATTTCAGGTTTTCAAAGTGATCTGGATGTTGCGGTAGAAGATTCTAGGGATGATAGATACATTTTGTGCACATATGACTGTCTAATTCCTCGTGCGATAATTTTTTCCTATAAAACACGGAACATAGATCACTGTGACCTGAATTAACGTTTCGAAGGACATTTATCAAGGATTTCCATGATGTTACGTTAGGAAATGTTAGGCCTATTTGATACAATTTGTGCACCGTCTGATTGCCTGAGTCCTGAAAATCTTGTTTTCGGTCCATAGTCGATTACAGATTACAGTTCGCCATGACCTTATTACAAGTTTCCAGGGATATTTTCCCAGGAACTCCCTTATGTACAATTTATAGGCCTAACGGGTACGATTTGTGCCCTGTTAACAGACGGCTGGCCGGACAACCGGTAGCGTCATATCGACCCTCTGGCATTACGACCAGAGTTTCATGACATCTAAGTCTGAGGATCGTATTATAAGGCCTAATGAAGATGCAAATATTTTCGTCATTTCTAACAACGCTCCATAGCCTATAGGTACACTGTCAATCAACATAAACCAGACCAATCGGTAGTATTTTTGTGTACTTTCTAATAATACCAAATATGAGCGAGAAAAGTTCCTGGTTAACCTAGCACATTGGTAAACCCCTCGGCATGTTTGTTGAATTTATGACCGCATGAACACAAGCATGGCTCGCGCGGATAACAGGACGCAGGCAGCTTGCAGGCGATACTGAAAATGACCCCATGTCCATGGAGACGGTGTTTCAGTTTTGGGCGTGAGCTCACATGTATACTATTGTGTTTATGAATCTATGAATCATTCTTAGCATAATATTAAGGTTTTGAGATTACTGTTTACCACAATATAAATTCAACCTGATGCAAGACCACTGCGATACATTCCTCCATATTACTGGTATAACGACTCGAGTAGGCTGACCAACCAAATTATCCGATTGCTTATTGTGACGGGTTGTCACGGGCTAGACAACCGGACGGTGGACGGACAAAGGGTGATTGTTATAACTCAGATAACTTAAAGTCAGCTGAGCTAAAATTAGATGTATGTACGTCATATCTTGGCACATGTATACAACATAGTCGATTTCGAAGAAACACAACCTTAGCCAAATTTTCAAGTTCACAAAGCAAATTATAGAAACGCTCTTGGGCCCACAAGAGTCACAATGGATTGTGATAAGATATAGCATTGGTGATGCAACTGCTGTCCCAAGCTGGAGACGCCACATGCATCTTATTTTTTTAGTATTATCTCACGTTTTAATGTTTGATATTTTTAGTGGGAATTCTAAAAAAAAAAGAATTTAACTTATTTATTTAACTAATTTATTCCTTCAAAGCAGATCTAAATCATAAAACTTTCGGTCAAATTTGAAGACGGGTCCCTTTGAGCTACTTATCAGAGTCACAGAATGAATACCCATGAGACATACTACTTATACCATATAACACTATACCTTCGGTGTCATGCGTATATCGTTGTTATGAAGATTATTTTCATGCAGGTAATCTCAAACAGAGCATTTATCATCAGACACAGCTTATTCACTTATGTCATTAGCATGCAGAGTTCAACGCACCACATACCTCTCTAGTTTATGTTTACAGCTAGATACAACTAAATCAATGCGAGTACAAACGCTATTGTTACCACCTGTGTGCACTGTTCTTACTTCTTGATAGATTCTTGATATACTTGTCTCCGGTTGTTTAATCTCCTACAAATTCGGCAAATACCTGATGTTATGATGCGACTTGAAAAATATACCATGGATTTGTCCATCTAGCTTAATAGGGAATGTAATTACAAATCTTCTACTTTCAGTTTTTATCGTCTTTTTAAAGACCGGATACAACAGTAAAGTTTTCTAAAGGATAAGACAAAGACCTCTAAAGTTGCATAAAAACTGAAGATTGACCTGATAAACATTGCTTTCGCTTCGATAAGGCTAATGATTTCTGAGCGCTTCGATGAAAGTTGTTATATTCATTTTTAATTTGAAAAGAAAAGGTAAATCATATTTTTTTTCTAACTTATGGTCCCATTATTATGGACAGTTGTTTCACCGGTACTTGTAGTCAATACACTGGTTTCCGGCAACCCTGTATCCCCTCCTCTCTATATATCATCTGAATATCCATATGTTTTGTATTTAATGAAATGCAAAAAAAAATGTTATAAGACTGGACAAGTAAGTCGTATGAACCACCGCTACATTCAATGGTAACCGACACTTACTTGCTACGCCCTGCCTTGTTTCGAACTATTTTTTTTTATTTCACACACTTATTCATTCACGAATGCTGTTCTTAGGATATCCGTGGTTTAATAGGTCTTTAAATAGCTGTCTACTACTAATGTTAAGTTGTCAGCTTATCATGCTTTTACTATGGCTACCTTAAGTGTTGGTATATGTGCTCGTAAACGAATAAAATAAACCAAAAATGAACACGAAAATAGCAAGATACATTCCTCTCACGTACATCCCTACAGGAATGTGGCTGAAATGTTCATTTAATAATATGATATTCCAGTCGATTGAAGTAAATCCATGTACCAGAGATTGGTCACTGGTTATATTCCGGGCCTTGTGCAATTGCTTTTTTTCTGGTACACATAGCCCAATTCATAATCAACCATTAATATAAATGAATAAAACATCAATCTTTTTTATCCATTATTTTTATTTAGCCTTATTCCAAATATTGATAAGATAAAAAATATATCAGTCCAGTTTTAATTGGACCATAAACATAGATGGTTACCGAATCAGAATTTCTGTATGTATGTTTTACTCTGCCAAGGTGAAGATACTTACAACATACTAAGAACACACCTAGAGTTCTGGGGTTATAAGATATATATATATATATATATATATATATATATATATATATATATATATATATATATATATATATTTACATCCATGAGTTTAAAGTATCATTATTGTTTGAATCTTTTATCTAAGTTCAATTCAAAAGTGCATTTAATTCATATTTTTCTTTGAAATCATTTTAAACCTGGTACCCGGATTTTCTGATGGTATACCTATCTTTAATCTTTCAGACATTTTCACATGATTTTGTAACATTAAAAAAAATATCCATTTTTAAAAGGTACACTATTTAAGTCCCAGTAACCATAATCCTGTTTCAATGGACTAATATTACTCTACATGACATCTCAAAAACATTTCTCAGATATCCTCTGCCATGTATCTGTTTACGCAATAACTGAAATGTTTTTTTTCCCAAAATTTTTTTAATAAAAAATTAAAATTTCATTTTAAGCGTACAGAGCACGCCGACTAAGACGAGTGACTAATAAACAGGTTCTCATAAGTATTCACATAGTGCCACATATTTCTGTTTAACTTGTATTCTTGCATCATTCATATACCATAAAAACATATTCCTACATTGTTCCTGTAATGTCTACAGGAATCATACTAGAGACCGCGTCATCGGTTATCTCGTTTTCCTTCTTCTATGCTAGACATGGAACAAGTGAGCAGACGACAAACCAAGTACAGACATTTTCAGACTCATTCACTACGCTTCGGCCTTTTGAAATCAGTTCGTGAAAAGTCAAAACAAAAGGCCTCACTCATACCTTCTCGGGGATCTTCCGGAGCTGGTCTAAAACACGGAACGGAACGGAACACGAAACGCGGAACAGGGGCCTTATTTATGAAACGGAACGGAACACAGATATAAAAAAGTGTTTTTACTTTTAAATAGTGGAATTTTTCATAACATTAAGTAGAAAACGTATTTAAACATATGTGATTTGATAAAATATTATTTAAACCCCTATTCCGCATTCCGTTCCGTTCCATGAGATTAAATTGAACCATATTCGGGAAAAAGTCAGGACGGGTTTGTATCTCCCCTTTTCTTGTCTATGTCTAATCTGAAAAATTACAAGACAGTAAGTGTCTTGTCCCTCCCCAATAAACCCCTAAAAGGGCCTGTATAAAAAAGGATAACACCGCGGGGTCTGATTTCTCAGGGACCTGGTCAATAGAATGGAGGGATGGCTAAGGCTATAGGGCTGTTACCTCCTGTTGATACCAAATTTTAAGCAGAAGTCATGTTACCGATAGAGGTATCTCTAATTAATGTTCATGATTTCTTTAAAATACATTTCCCTGTTGGAATTATAATCGAGAGTATAGATCTAATTACATTAACTAATATATGCTTCTTCTCATTTGTGAGATTATTGAAACACTTAGATAAGCTGAACATGATAAATAAGATAATATTCCTACACTTTTATATTGGTAATAAAACTAGTGGGTAAAGCTGAATATCCAATTTAATTATGGATAAATATTTATATGACAGTGTAAACTCGCCAAACGACCATCGCGGTTAAGCAACTTCCGCAAAACAACGATCACTTTAAACGGATTCCGATTTTTCTTTGCTCTGTATAAAAAGTCTGGATTGGACGCCAAATTCGCAGGTCATTTAGTTGTCGTATTTTTTTAAAAGTTTACTATAAATACATTAATATTTTTCATTCTAAAAGGCTCTGATTGCACTTGTTGTTTCAGATAGGTCCGTGTGTCTGTATACATGTACATTCGCATGACTGGAAATCTTCTATGACTGATGTAACAAATGCATTTTTTTAACGTTTCATATAGGAGCCGGATAAGAGACGGGTATGGCTAATACACGGGATATTTGTGAACACTAGTATTTATCTTCTGCCTGTTGGTGGTCTGACCTACTAACGTCGGTTTTAATACTTAGAACATGAAGAGACATGATTCAAAACCTCGCGTCACATTAAATATCATTCATGGTCTCTTGCGTATTGTAATTTTTACAACGCAGAGGTCACAGTTAGGCCCCTGTAACACATTCCCAGTTTTGGGTCCCGGTTTGCCCCCGTGCATCCCGGTGCGCCTCTTCTACGATTGACCACGGTTTTTACTCTTAAACCGGGATGAATTCTGTACTGACTGTCCTTTAAAGGTAAACTGTTACCCCGCTCTTTTTTGACACCGCTGCTCTAAGCCAATCATAGAGACATGCGCACAACGGCAGCCCTGTTGCAACTCCTGACCTTCAGGTAGACTGGGTCCAACTCAAATATGCACGCTCATGCCGGTTGTTATTGACGCTCACGCCGTCCTGGTCGATTACGCGTAAAGAATAATTGTAAGATAACTTTCTTTTGTCACTTCCAGTTTAAAATATCTAAGAGGGAGTTGTTGCACAAAAATTGAATGATGGATATATATATATATATATATATATATATATATATATATATATATATATATATATATATATATATATATATATATATATACATATATATATATGTGTGTGTGTGTGTGTGTGTGTGTGTGTGAGAGAGAGAGAGAGAGAGAGAGAGAGAGGGTGTGTGTGTGTTAGAACTGGGAATACTGAAGATGGCGTTGTGCGCCCGTCTCTGTGATTGGCCTAGAGCAGCACTGACATAATACAGCAGGGTACCAGGCTATTTCAAAGGTTCCAGTAGGGGTCTCCTAAGGACTATTAGCGGTTATAGTACGTTAAATGCCGATTAACCATGTTTAACTACGGCCCTAAGAGGGCGCCAATATGTCATCCCGGCTCTGCTAGGGTGCCAGTGCGGCATGAGTAGGTTTAATGCGGTTTGCTAAGGTCCACCACGGTGCTTCCTGGCGCCCGCGCAGCTTACCCCGAGGCCCGCACGGCGCCATTTGTCATTTCTTTGCTGTCTCGGCGTTTGAGCAGTTGAAAAGACTTAATGAGACATTCCTGTACTTTAAAGAAAAACCAGGAATGTGGCTCCAAATGATCACTCAAGGCAGGGAATCAGTTTAATGAGGTGTTTCAGCTCTACGCATTAGTATGATACAAAGAAAAGGAAAATTCTCAGTGAAATAAAGCATATATATTAAATAATTTGTTAGAAATAAACAAACTTTTAATCAAAAATTTCTCATCAGAATAAACTGAGGCCAACAAGGGCCACTTATAATGCAATTAAAGGCTAATTAATGAACTAGGATTTTCATAAATCGCCTTATAATAGTTTAAGTTTGAACCAATACATGCTGATATAGAGTTTTAATATATTGCTTATTTATATAATATATGAATAATATAAATGGACTACGAAAGTTAATGTAGAAAATATATATTACAAATAATGATTATAGAAAAATAACAGAATTTTATCAAACTTGCACAAGAGCCAGTATAAAGGGCATAGCCTTGATATGAATGAGTGACGAAATTCAATTATCACTCATGGACATGGAGGGGGTTTCCATTCGGTGACAAGAAGAATACTATAATTTTTAGAACGGTACAAATCCAGAATTACAAATGCACATTATCCGTTTAGAAGTCAACAAATAGAGGTCAACTGCGCGTTGAAATATACTCTGGAAAAAAGAGACAAAGTGAAAAGAGGCATCATGACCTAACAGCAAGGTTAATCCATAATACTGGTTAATCAAGCATTGAAGAGTAGCATGCTGTGGCTGGTATTTATATAACTTCGATTTTTTTGTCAATATTTTCCAACACTAGACTTGTGTAACAGTAGCAGACCCTGCCGACGTCCTACTAACCCTTGTAAAATGTCGTAAAACGTAATTATCCGTAGTTCATCGGAACCTCAGTAAGCCCTGGTAGGACCTTCGTCGATCGTAG
This sequence comes from Sipunculus nudus, assembly GCA_026874595.1. NCBI lineage: Eukaryota > Metazoa > Annelida > Sipuncula > Golfingiida > Sipunculidae > Sipunculus > Sipunculus nudus. Next base: position 51,899,471 of record CM049318.1, on the reverse strand, counting down.
TTCAACCGTGGCCAAACAGTACCTAGAACCTACTGGGCCGTACAAAAACCGTGAAACCTCGGATTGCTGCCCCGGGGAGCAGTACTTGAACTATACCCGGAAGGTTCTTTTCGAAGTATTGCAGGATATTCCATACACTCTGAATAAATAACCCCTCACCCCCATACTATAAGTGGGCTCAACCATTATGCCCGGATAAGGAATCACGGCCAGTTAGGGGTAGGGGGAGGGGCATATGATTCAGTCACGAGTTAGCGGGCCTGGAGGTTAGTCCTCCGGGGTCGGCAGGTAAGTCCCTTAGGGAGTAGCTGGGGTTCCTCCGTATGTTTAAGGAAATGGAGTCTGTGATATGTGATCACGCTTCAGATCTTTAGTAAAGCGTATACCCGAAGCATACCCTTCGTATCGGTAGTAAGCGTGCACCCTATGCACTGATTGACAGTAAATTTTTTTGGCATGTGAGTAATAAGCACTCTAAATTCGGACAGGTTTTTGATTTATTGGTGATGTTAAACTTAAATTCCTGTGTTGTTTTCTATTACCTGTGGGAAAACCCCAGAGCTGTGCCTGCCTGCAAATCAAATTATTTGCAGGTAGTGATTCGAACCCGCAGTTTTGGTAATATTTTTTTTTTCAAAATTGTTATTTCACAGTCCTACATGTGCAAAATAGATTCACAGTCCGACATGAGCAAAGTAGATAGGCAGATCAAATTAAGAAGATCGAAGATGAAGAGCAACCGATCCAGAAATTAACCGATTCCTGGACATAATAATGTATGTGAATTCGTGTTTGTGCATGTTAGGTATCAGAGAGTACAATATAGTACGTATCAGAATTGGCTTTAAGAGGCTGGAAACGTTGAATTGGCCGTAAATAGCAAAATAAATTGGCCTGTGTGTTTTTACAGTGATTTGCCTAAGCATGCGAGGTAAGACCGAGAGGCCAATGTCCACCGAAGCGAACATTAAAAGAAGCAAAGGAGATATGCCTCATAAGAATGCTTATATAGGCTATATAAAAAATTTAAAAAATTAGCACTAAATTTGAATTATTTAGCGAGAAGTAATTATAGAACCTCGCATTAGGCTGTCTTTCAGAATTGTGGCACCAGTTTTGAGGTGACCAGATAGGTACTATATAGACATATATATATATATATATATATATATATATATATATATATATATATATATATATATATATAAGATGAATAACGTTTCCTGTGTTGTTTTCTATTATCTGTGGGGAAAATCCTACAGTATCACGATTCGCGCAAGGTTGAACTAGGGGGTCCCCGCAGGCCACTACGACTATAGCGTTCTACCAGGGTTCTACCAGGGCTCTGGTAGGTTTCTACTGTGATTCCGTTTTCACCCCGATTGCGCCGGCTAAGTATTACACGCAAAACTCCATCGGGACACCTTGCCGGTTGAAGACGGTTGATCAGGACTGATTACGGGTCACTAGGTTCGAGTACGGTCTTACTAAGGCCCCAGTCACACCGACCACAGGTGTTACTACGGTGTTTTATGTACCCCCGGTTCGTCCCGGTTTTCAAACCGGGGAGAACCGGGACGAAATTTCGTAAAATCCACCGTAGAGGTCTCGACGATCGTCAACGGTCATTATCTTCCCAGGTGTCAGTACGGTATTGCACGGTATACTCACGGTTTGTCCCGGTGGCACTAGGGTGTCAATAAGATGACAGTACGGTGTCAACGGTGTCATTACGGTTCACCACGGTAAGACCCACGGTGTAGCTGTTTGACCTACGGTTCTATACGGTGCCACTACGGTGTTGCTACGGTACTAACGGTGCTGCCACGGTGGATTTACGGTGGACTTGCGGTGGTCATGGTGCCACTAAGGTCTTACTGCGGTGTTACTTCGGTTTATTACGGTAGACACGCCGTGCGCTATAAAAGAGCGGTAGCACAAGCATTCCAGCACATTTTGAAAAAAAAAACACGAGAAAAATAAGCCGCTTATCTGTGTCCACTCACTGTTTATTGACAGTTTTGATTTATTTATTTTTGACAGCCATAAGTAGGCTATTATTATGCAAAAAAGAAAAATGCGAAAGTGAAAAGCCGAGCCAACCAAGACGGTTACAGATGAGGAAGAGGACACACAGAGACCTGATGATGAATTAGGAGCCTCAATGTCAAAATCAGCAACTAGATCTGCTCCAGGCTCAACCAGGGACGTTGGTGATGATAAAGATGACGACGATCAAGAACCAGAACAAGAAGATGATGATGAAACTGCTGCTTCTGCCAAAAAAAAAAAACAGGCAGAGTGAGGAAGGTGCCCATCAACATTAGTGAGGCAGTGGAAGCAGATCTGGCTGAGTGGCTGAAAGCGAACCAGTTCTTGTATGATAAGGGCAAAGCAGATTACAAAAATACTCAAAAGAAGAAAAGAATGTGGGACGAAAAAGCTGCTGAACTGAATCTGGAAAGTTGGGTCATTCTTCGCACATGGTATGATTCGATACGAACGAGAGTTGGCAAGGTAACGTCTAATAAGTCCGGGTCGTCACGAAAGGAGCTTACAGACCGCGACAAATTCATAGTGGACAAGTTCAGATTTCTTGTGGATCATATAGTTCGTCTGAGGGGGCTTGGAACCGTCAGTGTAAGTATAGCATTGGTTATTGTCATATTTATAATTTTCATGTTGCAATTTATCTGATAATTCCAAATAGGCCTATAAACTGAACTGTTTTACAGCCAAAAATAATAACAATAAAACAATTTCTTATGAATGAATCTTCATTTATATTTTTTTTTCAGTTTGCATCAAGATTGCCTACCACCAACACACAAGTGGGCTCCCCGCGTTCACCAACGCCACCCCCTGAGATACTATCTGACGAAGAGGCCACAGCGACAGCCACTTCTTCTGATGTGCCAGACACTGGGGCATCCACGTCCACAGTAAGACGATCTCGTATGTCTCCTCCATCCGCTGCCAAGAAAACTAGCACTGTGTCGCCCACGGAATGTCCTAGCGCCCGGCGATCCACTGACCGAATAGACGACATCCTGCAATCACTCATGCATCGTAGGACAGCAGCAGGTCACAAAACCAAATTCAAGGGCTATTGAACACAGATACGGCAAATGTTCGCACTGCCTGGGCCAACTTTCTGGGGGCCATGTCCCATAGCATAAGCGAACAGAACAGCACCTGCAAGACTACTTCAGAAAGTCATTAGAAGTAGTCTTGGCATCAGTGGAGGAGTCACAACGCCAGCCAGTGCCACTCGTTTCTTTGACTACGACCAACGGGTGCACTCGTCTCTACTGCTTCTCCACAGCAATCCACGACGTACACAACTCCGATGAGACAGCCGCCACCGCAACGACAGCAACGGAAACCAGGCCATATAACAATGATGAACTTCCCCAATATTCCAGGGGAGTCTCAAAAGCAAGCAACAGAGCATACACAGCAACTACACTCGTTGCCAGGTACAAGCTGGCAGACAGCAACACCAACAGCAGGTCTCAATCCAGCGGCAGTGTGTAAAACCCGGACCCCACGGACCCCGGACCCCGGATCCCGGACCCCAAGAAAAAATCTATAATTCTTAAAACTCTCATATGGTAATTTGTCGAGATATTTTGCAGAATAGTATCTTAAGACGTTTTTTACATTATGTGTGTTAGAAAAAACATAAAAAGTGGTCTGTTTTGCAACAAAAGTTGATAAATTACCCTACGGACCGTGGCGCACTGACCTCACGGATCCCACGGACCCCTTTTACTCGTTGTTTTACCATTTCTTTTTTACATATTTTAACATCCCATTTAGGCATAACAACCATATGATCTAGTTATTGTGTTTTTGTATCTATATTATTTTCATTTTGTCTTATTTTTTCTTCATGTTCTTATATTTGCTATTTGTTTCATGTTTAGCGAAATAAAAAGTATAATAAGAACATTTATAAAATCATTATGTTTTTACCTGTCGTTTCTTGAAATGCAAGTCATTAAAAATTTCTTTGGGTAATTATATTGTTACCAACAGTAAATTGCACTGTTGTTCATGAATGGAACACATCTGTATATATAATCGACAGTGTGGAAATTGGTTTTTGGGGTCCGGGATCCGTGGGGTCCGGGTTTTACACACTGCCCAATCCAGCTGTACCTGTACAGAGGCCATCCAGCACGCCATCGTCCTTTTCGTTTGTTGAAGCCCTCAAAGCGTCGTCAGACTTTGATGCGAATCTTTCGACCACTGCATCTTTGAACACGCCGCCACTAATGGCGCCACGGCAGCAGCCACCCCAGTGATAACTTGATCCAGTTGGTTATTGGACTCTAAATTGTAGTAATTTTAATTATTTCAGTTCCTCCGTGCTTATTCTTTGAATATGATTTTATGTTGTTTTATTATGTTCTATTCACAAAGTTTGTTTTTGTATTTGCTTCGACATAACCATGTTCTATTGACAAAAATTGTTGGGTTTTATATTATAAAGAAAAAATTGTTTAACATAAAAAAAAACATTTCCAAGAGTTTCAAAGATCAAAAGGATCAATTGGACCGAAAAAAAAACATGAAAAATAAAAATACGAAAATTTTGACATAAAAAAATAATAATGATAATTTATATAATTACAAAATGAACTAATAACAAGAGTTCATTTATGATATTATTCTAGATATTGTTTTTTATGTGACATTCAACGTGTCCTTAAAATTAGTGTCACGGCCACAATGTAAAATATCGTGTTAAACCATATTTTTTGTGTGTTATTCTTTTTATTAATCCATAACCATTTTTATCATTTTAAACTGTAATGTTATATTCGCTAATAATTATTCGGTATATTTTCCTTTTGCATCTATTTAATCAAACATTTTTTTGTTAATTTCATCGTTTTATTATAATTGCTTATCAATATTCCTTTCGTGTGATAAAATTGTTGTTTTCTTTTCGCAGTGTTAAGATTTTTTATTTTTACGCCATCATTTTACAGTATTTATCATCACAGCATGTAAAATCACATAATTCACACAAACATAACAAACATAAATGATTTTGTAATATATATATATATATATATATATATATATATATATATATATATATATATATATATAAAGTGTCCGTATTATTCCTTAAATACAATAAACATGCCATCATTAATAAGTATCGGTCATTATATCATATTTTTTGCCACGGAATAGCACCAATGTCATTGTAATAATCCTTCAAGTATTCTCGTTGTTTCTTGGCGACTTTTGTTATTTCCCATACTGCCCCCTCCATCACGTAGTTGTCCTGCTGCACGCAAATTTCCCTCGGCGATGTTGTGGTTGTCGTCCTCTTGGTCGACGCACTCGAGCTCTGGATCTTTTTTACCACAACGTATACGAATTAAATTGTGCAGAACCATGCATGCTTGTACTATACGAATGACGGATTCAGGTTCCTGTTGCATTGGTTTAAGGAGACATTGGAAACGGTGAGCTGTAATCCCGAATGCGTTTTCCACGATACGACGAGCTCTCGAGATTCTATAGTTAAATATTCTTTCCTCTATAGTCATATGGCGTTTGCTGTATGGTTTCATGAGCCATGTTCTCGTAGCGAAGGCGTCGTCAGCAATGATAAAGAACGGGACATCTTCGTCGCCTCCTGGTAGTGGTTCTGATTCTGGAAATCCCATGGTTCCAAGTTCAATGGCTTGCTTTAGTTCGCTCTCTTTGAATACTTGTGCGTCACCTGCAGATCCATTTGCTCCCACCTCAGCCCAGATGAATTTATAATCTGAATCCACTAGAGCCATAAGAATTATGGAGTGAAAACCTTTGTAGTTATAGTATATCGAACCCTCTCGTCGTGGACACCTTATCGCTATATGTTTTCCGTCGAGAGCACCAAGACAGTTGTGGAACTGCCAACGATCTGAGAATCCTTGAGCGATCTTCTTCCATTCATCTGGAGTACTTGGACATGGCATGACTTCCTCGGCAAACTCCTCTTTAATTGCTGTGCAGACTTCTTTGACGACGTGTGATATTGTGTTGTGGGCGACACGAAAACCATACATGAGAGAATGGTAGTTGTCCCCTACTGCCAAGTACCGTAGTGTTATCGCAAGTTTAAGCCCAGGTGACAGTGCTTTTCTATAGTTGGTGTCCTGCTTGGTTTTTCTTGGCTGGATACGGGATAACACTTCCTTGAAGAGGTCAGGATCCAGACGTATAAAGTTCCTAAAGACCTTGACGTCCTCGTCACGCAGTTCGCCGAATAGACGCGCATACAAACCCAGATTTGGGCGCTTCTAAATCCATGGTCGAACCTGGAAATACAGAAAAGAAAATGCAATAAATATACAGAAAAAGAAATCATTTGTATCACATTTATACAAACTTCATATTCATTGTAACAATATTGTAACAGAATAAGGTACGAGCAATGATAACTTCTTACCCAACACGATCTCCTCTTCCTTCTATGAGCCTTTCCTCCTTGTTTTTGTACAGGTGTTCTTGTCCTTTTACTGTTCACCACAGCCGAAAGCAAACGTGCTTGCAATATCTTCTGGTTCAACTGGAATTCGTTCAGTTGCAATTGCCATTCCATCATTTGCAATCTTTTCTTCTGGTCAAGTTGTTGTGACATCTCTGCAGAACACATGCTCAAGAATGACAGCATTGAAAAATCACCCCTATTTATATGCAAGACCGTGGTAAACCGTGGCAAAGTGTTATACCAAAGGGCTAGGACTTTCTAACCCTTGTGGTGCCGTAGTCTTGCGTAGGGGCACCTTGATATCCGTAGCCAAAACGTGGCTCGAACGTGACGCCACCGTCAATTTCCGTGAAGAACCGTCCCTACACCGTGCGAAAATCTTCATATACCGTGAAAACCGTTGTTGGACCGTGGTAAGTCGTAGCTGTACCTTCGATGCCGTGTAAACTCCGCGACAACACCGTAAAAGGAACGTGGAGTACCGTGAGGCCATTTAAAGCCTCAAAAAGTCACCGGTTGTCCCGGAAATACTACGGAAATTCACGGTGGCGTCAAGGTGTTGTGACGGTGTATCCGGTGTCACTACGCTTTTACTACGATTTGACTACGGTTTATCCCGGTATGACCTTTCCCCACGGTGTACCTTGACATGTCCCGGAAATTTTAAACCGTTTAAAACTTCCGGGACTCACGGCTTTCAACGGTTCTTCAAGGAACTCTTACGGTTCTTTAAGGTATGGCTAGGGTTCTGCACGGTTCTTCAAGGTGTTACCACGGTTTAAACCGTAGCAGCACCGGACATTTGGTGTGACTGGGGTCTAAGATTGGCTACGATTGACTAAGGAGTCCAACCGTAGTGCCACCGGGACGCCTTAACCAGGAATGTGTGACTATAGCATAAGTCGTTTGTCAAAGGTGCCGACAACAAGAACTGGATTTTTACATGATAAGACAGGCATAAAAAGTACTTTTGGAAGTACCTAGGATAGAGGGTCATTCATCAGGTCACACAAGGACAGTACAAAATATTTCCCTCTTTGTCACATGTACAAGATGCCGTTTAATATTAGTGAAAATAAATCGAACGACCATGTAATTAGAATATTTGAATTTTTTTACTCATATAAAAGGCAACAGGTAGCTGCCTTTGTCGTTATTATGGCCCAGCTTGAATAGCGGCTGCCCTTTTTTAAACACCATGTCCGCATGTCCGCCTGTCTGTCTGTCCATCCAGGAATTCGTTTCCGGATGTAACCTCCTGCTAGGAGAGACATATGGATTGGATTTCAACTTGACTTATATATGGCCTACTACTAAAGCAAGAACCCACCTTTTTTTTTTGGTTATGAGGTCAAAGGTCAAGGTCACAGGACGTACATATTTCAAAAGTTTGTAGAAGCATTTTAAGCCAAACGTTTTACCCATTTTGCCAATAAAATAAAGCTCTTTTGTCAATACGGAAAGGTCCCTGTTAATTTTCGGGTCACATGTTAAAAGTTCAAGGTCACAAGATCCATCTGTTCTGAAATTTGTTGCCTGATGATAACCCAAGTTTAAATTGACATATCCATTACAAATTGCCCACCACTAATGTAAGAACCCTTTCGACTTTGGGGTCAGGGGTCAAAGGACAAGGTCACAGGACCCACATCTTTTAAAAAAAAATCATGTATTCATTGTAAATGTATCCTCAGAAAACCTCCACTTTACGATACCTAACAATAGGGGAAGACCCATACTGATTTATACACCACTCGTCCAAACGTTAAGGTCACAGGACCACCCTCCTGATTTATATGCTGACCCTGCTTAGAGTTTCATACGTCAGATGTAATTATGCCTCTCCACTCTTCACCTTCAAACACGAATATAACTGATTCAAAACTTAACATCTTGGTTCACATGTTTAAATAGGCCTACTGTTAAGGGTCAAATTCTTCTGTCGCTGCATGTACTCGGGTCATTAATCATATTTTTTCAAGCATCACTCAGCCTACACTGGAAGTCTATGGGCCTTATGCGGAATCCTTCTTGATCTGTTAGTATTCTAGATTTTGTTTGCCAAAGTAAAAAAACAAATACTGGACTTATCTTGAATATACGCCAAGTCTAGGAGCAGTGGATCGTGAAAAGTTTATTAGACTCTGGGCACTGAAATGATACAGAGGATGTGTCATACGAATAAACTATTAATGTAACGACCCGCCAACCGCGTGTTATCTTTTTGCGCTCTCTCTCAATTTGACAATGACGGGTAGGTGGTTAGCCGTGTGCTTACATCTCTCCTGCCTGGGAGCTTTAGCAAGAAATGAAAGGATAGCCGATGATCCGGGGTCAGGGTCGATCTTTAAAAACGGCACGGAAACAATGTAAGAATATTTATACTTTTTAAAAGGATTTTATTCTCCTTTTATAAGAAGACAAGCTGTAATGAGTTATTATGTGACAAACATGTTATTCTGTATAAGTTATATACATACTGAACACATTTGGTTATCTCTCGGACACCGTATGTGATGTCCTTGTATAATTTGAATCACGTTTTGGGCAGTTTTATATTGTGCGTCATCCAGTGGTGTAGGATTTATATCAGGATGTCATCACATTAATTCGGGGATTCGGATCTTTGTTGAGACTTCCACTTGGGCTTTGAAAATTCAGGATGAATATAAAAAAGTAATAAAAATATCCAATCCCTGTTATTAAAGCTCTCGTTTCATGTAGGTTAAAAACACATCAGAAAGTAATTTCCCTCTATCAAATGGTACGTATAATATATTACTTAAAACTTTAAGTTTAAATCTGAGCTGCTGTGCTGGTATTTGGGGAAGTGACAACACGTTAATTCCTTCAGTTTCTTATGCATGTATTCTCTGTTACTCTATATTTGAAATGTTTGAATACATGTTTGCCATGTAATCAGAGAATGAAATAAATGAAACAAATACCGAGTATAAATAAAAATACCTCGTTTATTAAAAATTCCTGTTTCTTAAGGTTTCGAATAAATTCTTTATTCAAGTGAACTCGAACATTGACACGTTTTAAAAATTGATAAATATACTTGTGGGCACGTGCCAAAAGTACTACAGTATGAACTCGATTATATGAAACTCACTCTGTGGTCTCGCCGTCAACTTTGGGCGATAAACTGGTAGTTGAAAAGTTGTTGACACCACATTTCCTCAGAAATATCTTTTTTAGAGTAGCTCAGTATGGTTTCCTGGTCAATTTAGGTCACTATGTAACTGAGTTAAAGCGTCCTTTTTTAGTATTAAATTATATCTAGCACTGTAGAACAATCATATTTAGGTGCGATGGTGTTAAGCTAATAGCTAAGGTAAAGAAATATATATATATATATATATATATATATATATATATATATCGATATATAACTCTTTAATCATGAAACATATTCACCACACTCGGAGTATACTCTTCTAGACTTTATTCAGGGATTCTGGAATTGGATTTTCCTTCGATAGTTTTCTTTTTTTTAAATATTCAGCGAGAAATTTACTGATCAGTTTAATGTCTTTGTTGTTTTGTAGGGAAACGACCCCTTCCTCGGTAGGTGACATGTTAGACATATTCATGTATACAGAAAAAGAATATTTATTTAATTTCAACACAAATTATGAACTAAGTCATGTACACAATAAGCTATGCAAATATATATTTTAATCAAAATTAGATTCCATCCAATTTGAGAAATTCGTTAATGTGTTTTTGCATAAATTATCTGGGCTTTGTATTTTTTTTATTTTAAATATCCAGTTAAATTGTCATATTTCCGATAAACATAACAAAAACAAATATTTCATTTCAATATAAATCTGAATGTGTCTGGTTTTATATAGAAACCACCGAACTCATGGAATAATTTACTGAAGAGTAAAAAGTATTCAGGTAAGATAGCTTTGCACATGGCATTTTCGTCAAAATATAAGTTAAGAAGCACTGGGTTAAAACAAAGGGAATTAAGACCAAGGGGCAAAAATGTAATAACCGTGTATATATATATATATATATATATATATATATATATATATATATATATATATATATATATATAATCCCCTAACTTATAGCTATCACCTGGATGACATCAGCTGCAGCATGATCATCCAAGCATATAGAACTACTGCATATATTGCTTTCACTGTACTCAGTGCCACAGATAAAGACACAGGTAATGGCTCTATAAAAGCTTTAATGATCATTACGGTCCGCAAGACTGCCAGGTTTATAAAACACACTGACACACATTTGTTGTGCTACGTCTTGTGTTTGTTTATGTAAACTGACCAAGATGAACTTTCTGGTTCTTTCGTGGAAATGTGTAATCATGACTCTCTGTCTCTCTGTCTGTCTGTCAGTTTGTCTGTCTCTCCCTCTCCTCGTGTGTGGATAGTGTGTGTGTGTATGTGTGCGCGTATGATTGGGAACCTTCACCGAGTGCACATCTCCGTTCTCCACACCTAATTTCACAACAATTCACCTAAGAAAACAATATTTTGTGATATTGGAAATAAATGCAATATGACACTTATAAAAATGTATGTTAATATATGTCACATTTTTTTTAAAACTAGCTTTGTGAAGTATCGTTTGCACAAGCCTTCGGGTTCTCAGTTTCCTTCCTAAGGTCACTTACGTTACTTTTTTTGTAAGTTACAGGCTAGCCCAGCCGTTCGAAACGTTGAAATTAGAAACTGGTTAGAAGTATAGCAGTCACATGTCTGGTAGTTTTATTTCGTTATATTTCTTTGAATTTCCCTCACTGAAGGATGGTTTGTTACATTCATTCTAAATCAAGTAAGACTAATCGTGTGAATTAAGATCGTTATACCCCATCGTTATGGTGTTGTTTCAGAATCGTTACGAATGATCCATTGTTCATAATGACCATGTCATAAAGAAGAAGGCGACCTCTTTATCATAGGTTAACTGGAGGTTTTATTAAACCGTGCTTATCCACAACATCTCAATATGTTCTTAACTTTAAAAAAAATATCCGCGGGACCATATGGATATATTTGTGATACGTTGTGAAGAAAAATGTACAGATCGACAGAAGAAACAAGCAGGCTTGCCTTCTTCTTAGGCTAAAGCCAATACCATTCTCTCAAAGTTACATTGAAATTATTTAGAAATTCATATATATATATATGAACATTGTGTATGTAGAATAGACATTTCTATGACTGATCATCAGGTTTTTCAACTTTTGAATTTAAAGGTAACGTGTCCATGCAGCAGGACCCCCTTCAATATACTGGGCAAAATGGCAAGTATCCAATTCCTAATGTGTTGGCTTCTTTTTAGATCAATTTCTACACGAAGAGTTTTTCAGTGTACAGAATATAATTTCATTGAAGATAATAGATTAATGCTATAAAACAACAAGGACGAGGTGATTCGGTTCCTCAGTTGCTCCTATTAGAAAGTATAACAATCTTGACGTTTTAGATTTGCGTAATTGCGACTTTGAACGGATCGACTGTTTCACTGACTTCAACATGGATTTCCTGTGGATCAGGACAAATGGGCATGCTTCAAGTGGAAACAGCTATAAACCGGACAGGGACCACACATCTGGAACATCCAGTGGTATGTACAATTAAGTAATGAAGTCGAAATACAGCATATATGGTACCTCTGTGTGATGTATCCAGTAGCTTTACAAAAAAGTCCAAGAGCAGTATTTGGTAAAAGCTGTACGAGACTGCTTTATATGTTAAGAGAAAGTCTTTTTTTACCTTTTCAAGGTAGATATATGTACGCTGATATATCATCGGCACGTCTGAGGGGAAAGGCAACAATGGGACTTCAGGTGTCTGTTCCAAGTGGACAAACTCGTATATGTGTGGAATTCTGGTACTGGGCCTATGGCAGATATCTTGGGTCTTACAGTTTGTTAGTTATGGCAATGCAAGATTCTGCAAATCCCGTATGGAACGACAGAGGTAGGTCAAGTAAGAAAATCTCAACCACTTTGACAATCTGCATTTTAGTCCTTATATGTCTTTAAATCTAACTATAGTCCGTTCCAGTACCCCTGTCCACCTGATTTTTCGCGATTATCTCTACATAAGACAAATTTGGCAAACAAAATTTGCACCATTGGCATAAAGAGGCAAAAGCGTAATTTTTGGTACCTTACCTACTTAAGATATAAATATTATTTACTTTACGGCCTGGTTGACATGTCTCATATATATCCATGGTTCATGGCGTCCCTAATATGCGGCCATTGTTTATCCTCCTTGGATTTGGATATAAAGTAATGTGACGTAACAGTGAAGCGCGTGCACGCGGAGAATACAAGTCTCGCTGTAAACAGAGGTCGGCAGCTCTTGATTATTGGTACCGTGAATGTTGGTGCCTCTTTAGTACGTCACGTCTATTATGACGTCATCACTATCCCCTGATAGGCCCATTTAACAGATTGGTGGCAAGATGTCGCTAAAGAATAGACTAGTTACTCATAAAATGGTTTTAAATTGTTTACAGGAAAATTACATAAGGTAGGCTATTATTTCCATAATAGTTAATTACGCTTTTTCCTCTTTCTTCCCCAAGGTCAAACAGTTTTGGCGTTCTTTGGTTCACAAATAAATAATCGCGAAAAAACAGGTGGACAGGGCTACTGGAACGGATTATAGTCGCTAACCAAACAGAGTATTATACATGATTGTTATGCAATTTAGGATCTAAAGGGAACAACTGGATAAACAAGAAGGTTTCAGTCAACGTTCAGTCCAACACAGAGTATGCAGTTGGGTTTGAAACGATTAAGACCTATTCAGACGGCGTCGGTGGTATAGCCATTGATGATCTTAAACTAAAAACGGGATCATGTGAACCAGAAGGTGAGTTTTTTTATGTCCATAAATCCGTAGGTTGATATATTTAAAACCGTCATTAGCTCCACCTATCATTTGGTGGAGACATTGTTGTCCCCTTTATTATTTCCGCCGACCAATTTTGTGGAGATATATGTTTTTGGCATTATGTGGCCTTGACCTATTTTAAAGACTACATGGCTAAAAGGTGTGATTTTTTAAAAATGGCAATGTCGATATTCTATTTATAAGGGGTCCAGAAAATAAACAAATTGCCCTTTCAAATCTGTTTCCTAACATTTCTATGCCATTTTTTAGCTCAGCTGACTCTCAGTCATTTGGGCTATAACGATCACCCTTTTTCCGTCGTCCGTCCGGTTTTCCGGCCGTCCGGCCGTTAACAGTGCACAAATTGTAACCGTTGAACCTAGAAAGTTCTAACTGTACATCAAGGGATTACCGTGAAAGTCTCCTTGGAAACCTTTTTAAGGTTTCTGTTAGCCATATCCTGCGAGTTTTGGACCCCAGAATAATTAAGAATTTGATACAAAATATTCAGTATATCTTAATATCTCTTGCATTGATCGCCATGATTATTTGCATGCATATTGACCATTGAGATTCATCGACTCCTGCCAACTTATGGCGCCACGTATATTATTTTTTTCGATTTTTTACGCATTTTTTCTCTATTTTGAGACCTTAAAGTGAAGCGGTAATCTGTTTACAAATAGTCACTCTTGGACAAAGAATCTATTTGCCTGACATCGAGGGAGGTGCATAAAAAATCTCCTTGGAAATCTCAAATTAGGTCTCTGTTACCCATATCCTCTTAGCTATGGGGTTCGTAAGTACCCCCATAATTAAAAATTCGATGCAATAGCACCAGTATATTTGTAACCGATGCATTGATCGTAATGATTCTTTGCACGCATCATAGTGTTTCATCAGTTCCTTCATACTGGAGGCACCTGTACGCAATTTTCTCTATTTTTAAGACCTTCAATTGAAGTGGTCTGGCTGTAAAAAGGGTAAAAAAAGTAACCGTTAGACCTAGACATTTCTAACTTTAAATCCCGGGAGGTCCTGGACGAAACTCCTTTGAAACCTAAATTTAGGTTATGGTGACCTATATTTTGCGAATAAGGGGAAAAAGCCTGATTTTGTAAAGCACCCAGTGAGTCAGATGGGGCACAAATTATATATAAACAAAAGTCTACATGACTTTCCGGGAGGTCCATACAAAATCTCCTTGGAAACCTGGATTAATGCGACTGTGACCTGTTTTGTGCAAGCTGTGTGACGGAACATGATTTTAACATTCTATTAGTCACATGGGCACAAATGGTAGCAGCTAGATGTAGACTGTGATCTGTATGTAAGGTTCATTGGCAAAATGCATGAATATGAGCAATCTTGGAGTCGTTTTATCCATTTGAATTCAGCTTAACGTCATAGCCCATGAACCACTTGTTTTAATTCACTCATATGAAAAGTTTCGAAACAGATGACTCAGGAGAATGCAATGTCTCATTAATCATTTGAGATATCAAGTTGTAATATTCATTAAAAGTTAACAAGGGACCTTCGTTTAATATTTTCTTTGTTTACTACATATTTACTATTATCAGTTTTTCATTAACACCAGCAGCGTATAGGTTACAATAATTCCGGTCATTTCCGTCATGCACGCATCGCTTATGCTTCTCTTTTTAAGACTTTCATCACAGTAGTATTATTATTATTTACTTACTTGTAGTGATATTAGTATCATAAGTATTCATGTATTATTCAAAATATCGTTTTACCTTTTATTCCCAGGTACCCTTTTTAGCTGTAATTTTGATACTGGGGAGTGCCTCTCCCAGAGTACATCAGACGACTTCGACTGGACGAGGAACCGGCTTGAAACGGAAAGCGACTTTACTGGACCTGATGCAGACCACTCAACTGGATTTGGTATTAGAACAGCCTATTCTATTCATTTAGATGTAAATTACTTTGAAGGATTAAAAATGGAGAAGAAACACCTTTATAAAGATTAAACATATTGAACCATGCCAAGAGTAACAATTCTTTTTCAACTAAAGATTACATTTATGTGGTAAAGGTATTGACCAATCAACAAAATGTTTATTTGTCAATACACATTTGTAAAAAGTTAGTATCAAAATCGAATTTGCTTTCTACGTTATTTTTTTTGTTTATTATACCTTATCCTTTAGTGACATCAGTTTTGTAAGGATTAAAGACAACCCCAACCTAAGTGAAAGGGTAACATTCAGACTCAGATCATATTTTTCGGAAGACCCCTTTTCGAATATATCGTGAAATCGATATTTAAACGGAGGACATATTACAGTATTTTCTAAAACGTTGGCCAACATAAGCCTATATATGTTACAAACATACAAAAAGGTCGGGTCGATCTAAATTCTATGTAATGAGCATTGGGAAATATTGACATTTCGATCCAGGACCAACTGTCAATTTATAACTTTGTTTTTAGATTCAGTTCAGCACCTTTTTTGCAAGTATGTTTTTCCATGTTTACCAAAAAAAATGACTCTGAGTGGTTTCTCCAGCTGTTAAAGAGCCAAAACTGACCTTCAGGCTGAGGGCTGACTTCCCCCTGCGACAGACCGGGTCGCCTTTTGTTGAACCAGTAAAAAGTGTTAAGATTGTTTCACCATCGTCTTCCCACTCGAATGCACTCGCAGGGCCACACAAGATAGGCGTCTTAGACAATTACGAATAAAAATTAAAGTAATGAGTTCCAAGCCATAAGCCGGCAAAAACCTCAAATGACGTAGAGTGATTTATGACAGAGACAGGCGTGTAAATTGAATTAAAACGATTTAACGGTAAACGACTAAATATAAGGTTCTTACATTTAATATTTATTTACAGATGTGTCTTTTATTGTATGCAGCAGTCATACATGTGTATGTGCAGCGCTAGCATTGTCCGTTGCTATGGCGACATAGCCCGGCCCATGCATGGGGTCTGACGTGTAAACACAGCGGTCATGCTAGTCCGGGGCTTTCTCGCCTGGCCGAGCCGGGCTGGCCCACGTGAGAACCCTGGTATGTAGAAACACAGCGTTCATTGTTCTAGATGTTTCCTGTAACGTGTGTATTATTGGGTTCTTTAGAGTGTTGGGGAAATGAAAAGTTCCAGCGGACACAGAAGAGTATAAGTGAGTTGTGGACCTTTTCCAAGAACTGCGGCAGTTATAGATTTTCTTCTAAATTAGTGACGGATCTTATATAGTCTTCAGTGTGGTTTAGGGATTATAAAAAAAACTTCACTTTTGGATTTCAACAAATTGATTTTGTGATTGAACTGGACTTTTATTCTCTGAGAAGATTTATGTGAACTGTCCATCTGGATTATATGCTTTATAGGACTTTTTGTCGCTCTGACAGTAGTGGTATCCAGCTACTGACATTTTATTTATACATTTGTATCTATTTACTGTTGTACTGTTGGTATACTGTGTAATTGTATTGATTCAGTGTATTGTTATCTTAGGGTTGTTTTAAGAATAAATTATAGTTATTTGTTAACAAAAAATCACTGATTTCTTTATTCATTCCCCCAGACATAGTGTTACAGAATCTGATTTTTTATGTCCATCACAACATTTATGTTCGTCACGACGCGACACGGTGATCTGATGATATAAGGTCCCGTAACAATTTAAATATACGCCTTTAGTTGAATACAGTTGCAAATATATCCATATATTGTTTGCATTCAATTCGGCCTAAAATCGCAAATCAAATGCAAGTGAGTGATTGAGGGAACCTGAAAAAACTACAAAGAAGGGACGAATATATCTTGAGTCAGTGCAATGTCAAAGTGGTCAAAGGTCGAATAGGCCTTGGCATTGCCAGTTACTTAATTTAACCTGGCTGGTCTCTCCTTTGTAATAATCTTTCTTTTATTTTTAGGCTACTATATGTTTATCGAAACTTCTGATCCACGCGTTGCTGGCGATGAAGCGGCCCTGACCTTGAAAACCGATCAGGATCGTTCCGATAAATGTTTAAGCTTTTGGTATCACATGTATGGTGATAGAATCGGTACACTCCGGATTGAAAAACTTGACAATGGAGAACACATATTTGAAATTTCAGGTTAGCAATCCTTTTTTATTTAATTTTCGATGAGGTATTGAATGAAATTTACAGTTTAAAGCTCTCGGTAATATTAAAATGGTGCTTACTTAACCTGTATGCAAGTGTATGACTTCAACAACTCTTTAGTTCTGCTAACTTTTGTATTAAACATTTACCTGTTAGTGCAGAAAACTCGTCTGGCTTTCGCCACGGCCTCCTTTGTAATTATCGCACATGAAGTGTTAACAATTGAAGAAGCTTCCCAACAGAGAACGCAACTTAATGTCAAGACAAATTGTTAGAATTACTAGTCTCTTGGGTTGTCTCGCTGAGTCATTAATCATATGTTCAAACGCTTCATTATTTAAAACGTTTCAAACACGTGGGTCAGCTCAGTGTTGACATGCACGTCTCATCAATACTCTCTATTAATTTCAGGACAACATTTAACACGACTTGAAATTTCAATACTACTTCCCATTCATTGTCTACTGAAAACTTTGCATATTGGTATTTAGTTTGTGGCCGCTTCCTTTGTGGCCTTTTCGTTGAAAAAAAAATACAAACTCAGGCAGGTTGTCTCCCAACCTATAATGTAATATCAATATCTATGATGTTTTTCTCGACATCTTTTCTTTCTTGTACGTACTTTAATAACTGGACCAGCATTATCGGCTACGATCATTAAACTGATAAACGGCATATAAGCAGTTTATTTCATAAGTTAAAGAAAATGTGGAGAATTCATGCGGTCCACCCGAAGTCCTAGAGTTTGTTTTGTTTCTAAACAACTGTATTGTGTTAATCTTTCAACAGATATATTTTTATGTATTGTTTATGCTATTTTTCGTATCGGCATTTGTTCAGCATGCTTCCCGTGAAAACATAGATAATTGATGCCGTTATTGAGTCAATAATATGATTCAGATACTGATCATCCAAAAAACCAGACAGGGCGGTAGTGTTCTAAGTCTGCCAAAGTCACTGCATACCCTGATTGTTTTCTGTATGATCATTATGTGTGTTCATACAAAAATATTATGCGAGAGGTTTTGCTTTTGGCAATTTAATTGCAGGAGATCAAGGAAACAGATGGATTCAAAAACAGGTGTCTATTCCTGACACCTGTAATGCGATCCAGTTAATTGGTGTAGTGGGTAACGGTTACACGGGTGATATTGCTATAGATGACGTCGTACTGGAATCAGGAAACTGTCCTGGTAAGAATTATATTTCCTTAGAATTCATTTTTTTACAACCTGACTGTAAGTATGTTTACAAAAGGGTCTCATCTAACGTGAAATATACATGTATATGCGGTCATTCCAAATAATTTGCTGTAAGACTTATTTCTACTAGAATACTCTTCAGTATCACAAACTAATTATTTCAAGATTTATTTTAGTTATTTATTTTAGCCACTTAATTTTAGAATATATTCCTTAGCGTGGCTGTTCCTTTTATTCATAAAACCTGTTGGCATACATTTGGATGAACGACTCCGTCTACAAATTTGCCGTCTCAGATTTCCGCATTTCTAAAATACAGATATGAATGGCATTCGTTTCAACAAGTTTAATTAGCTTATTTTATATTTTCTATTTTTCTGCCGCTTTTCTTAAATATATTCTCATGATCCCCTGAAGTAGCTAAACAATACACGATTTCATATCTGTGCTTAGTTTAGTTATGAAATGTCTTCGTTTGAATCCCTCGTCCGCGGGTAGGGTATATCTCCTTATGTCCTGACTAGGAATTTGAATTATTTTCGTAGCCATTATGACACCACCTTTTTGGGGGCAATGGTCGTTTTGTTCCGCCATGGATTGTGGTTGGGGGTTCCGCGTGAGATACTTGAACTGTACCGGACGTGCCTGTGGAATGCAAAGTAGGATAAAAACAGAAGCGTGCAGGGGCCCCTGCTGGGTCACTTGGACAAGCTGGAGCCGATGTTCCGTCTCATGCGGTAACGGTACAAGGATAAGGACACGAACTTGCAATGGGGAATACTGTCCAGGGAGATCTAGAGAAACATCTACGTGTCCTGTACCTTTCAGACGTTGTTCATTGCCCTGGGGACCATGGGGTGCTTGTTCCCGTACATGTGGCCCAGGTGCCCAATCTAGGAGGAGGTTATGTCAAGGTGTTGCATGCCTTACGACTCGAACTGAAACTCGGAGTTGCTGGAACCCTTGTGTAACATCAACAACAACCCAGCCAAACCGTATGTACTCTCTCTCTCTCTCTCTCTCTCTCTCTCTCTCTCTCTCTATATATATATATATATATATATATATATATATATATATATGATGTAGCTGTATTAGTCTGTAGTCGAAGTTGAAAGAACAAGTGTGACGCCTTTTAGATAGAATAACTTATTTATGTATATATATATATATATATATATATAGAGAGAGAGAGAGAGAGAGAGAGAGAGAGAGAGTACATACGATTTGGTAATGTATATATTTATATGTATATATATATATATAATCACAAAAGATAACGCTGTTTTATAGAAACGTCTTGGTTTGTTCTGGAGCTTTAACGATTATAGTGGCAACAAGAAGCCAGCAAACTACATGGACTATCTGGATGTACGCTCTCACGAGAGAATCGATATATGTATATATAAGATTGTGTTTATTTGTAGCAACACCTTCGGCTTGCACCGGAACTGCAACGATGACTGGGTTAAGGGGATATATCGTCTCTCCTGGATACACGGACATGAAAACTTACGTTAACAACCTATTCTGCAGATGGCGTATAGTCCTTGCGGATTTTTCCGTAAGTAAAATATAGATGCATAATCCTGATCGGGGAAAAATTATCCTTAAAACATTGTTCATATGGAATAATTTCGTGAAGCCTTTCTGCATGATTCATCTTGCTTGATTCATTATGATTTTCAGTTCTATCATTACAGAAAGTCGTCAGAATCGACTTAATTGATTTTAGGACAGAGAGGGCTTACGATTTCCTGGAAATATATGACGGGCCGGACAGCTCTAAGATCAGACTAGCCAAAATTTCGGGCGTGAAATCCGGGCAGGTGTTTATTAGCAGCGGCTCCCAGATGTACCTCTGCTTTACGACAGACGGGTCATACACAACGACGGGATTTAACATTCAATACAGAGCAGTTGGTAGCGTAGCTTTCCATTCATATACGTTTGCGTTTGATCAAGTTTAATGTTTCCTACCGATTTCTGTAACCTCGGCAATGCCATTGAGTTTTTTCTGCCATTTGATTGGCGCTGTACATTTCCATGCAACTCAGATCGGGACAGGCATCTTCAACAGTTCAATTAGACTAACGATCATTACCCCTTAGGTAAACCTCCCAAGCAGTAAACCTGTGGCCACCATCCCATTGGGGCAACGTGTACTTTGTTTCTTTTTTCAGTTTCGGGGGTGTAGGTGACAGATACATTATGTACTAAAATGTTCTCAGGAAAAGATTATTAGGTTCCTAATATATTTTAGAAACTTATTCTCATATGTCGAAGTTTTTTGTCTTAAAAGTCTTCTTTTTTGTCTGTACACGAGTGCAATAACCAATATTTAATTGGTTGAGGCATCGTGGTCTGCTTTCATGTATGACGATATTATCCAAAAATACACAACTTTAGCATGCTATCTGCATATCTCAAATCCACGTGAAATGGAGTCGTGTAAGCTTAAGGTCTCATATATCTGATTAGCATATATCCGATGTTGGTTATTGGGTCAGACCGGCCTTAAAATGTGCCAGATCTAAGGATGTCGGGCAACATATATGTGTTAGTGTGTGTGTAAAAAACCTTAAAAACACCATGTGCACCACTATCATCCAAATTATATCAGATTTTGAAATAACTATCAAACCTGTCGAGGTATTTGTTCAGAAGAAATATATTTAACATTTTTTAGTATTTGGATTCGTTATACCTCTTCCTTGTGTGACAGATTAGAATGTATATTAATTTTCAAAACGAATTAAAGCCCACCATGGATATTGATCGATATATAATTTTGGTGTGAGGAGGCTGTTTTATTAAGGTTGTCCAGAAACTGATAACAAGCCAGGGTCTTTATCTCCTTAAAGACAGGGACCCTACGGACGTCCCGTCCGGTTGTGGTAAAAGACCAAACCCGGCCACTGGCAGTTTCAATATTCTCGGCGGTCAGATAGCAACCCCGCATAGCTGGCCATGGCTGGCGCCCATCATGGAAGCACGTAGTATGGATGATTACCTCCTTTGCACAGGGATTATTCTCACTAGAAGACACGTCCTTGTTCCGGCGTCCTGTATTGGAACAAACACGTATGCTACTTTATTTTTTGTTAGATTAAAATGTTTCAATGTATTTAAAATTAGCACTTTCCTAAGATGAATGTTCATGTCTTTAGTCCTTGGTGTCAGTAGCTTTTTCTTATCCATTCAGATCTTTGGAGTATACATCTGAAATTTAATGTGATGATCAGCTGAAGGGATTCGTTTTAATTACTGTGTGTACGAGAATCAAGAGTCAGATTTGTTTTTTACTAATTATTTATGCGCTTTCTCGTTCAACATAGAATTTAATCGAGTCTTTATAATTCAGTAATAAAGATTTGGTGTAACTCTTTGCTTTTCACGTAAATTGATCCATCGGTAATGTGCATTTTTTATACTAAAGTATGTCCTGCACAATTATAAACTGTTAATCTACTTATCGTATTTCCATAAGGCTTTTGTGACCCAAACAGATAAAACTCTTTTGGTATCAATGCATGGAAATGTCAAACTGTAAGTGTCCTGGAGGCAGCGTTTATTGCAGAATAAGCAAAATAATGTTCTGAAGTGCCATGTTGGTTTACTGTGTGGATTTCGTCAAAAGTCGCTAAAGCGTGGTATTGCAGGCAGTACATAAGGTCATTAATTTTTGTATGAAAATTGAGCAATATACAAAATAGAAATAGAGTAACAATACAGTACAAAATTCGGCAGCAAATAGAAAACAAACTTCAAGCTTGTGGGTCTAGTTCTACAAGGATGTTCTAAAATATCTTGTTTTGCAAATGTAGAAGCCGGGCTTCTTCACTGTTTGTCAATGCCGGAGCCCACGCTTTCACCGGTGGAATGGCGACAAATGTGTCCTCCTTTGTGGTTCACCACTTATACTCATCCGGTCGGGGCCTGGCGAAATATGACATTGCTATGATCACACTTGAAACAAGTCTAAGGTTCTCCAATGAGATATCACCAATCTGCTTACCAACAACTCAAGGGGCTCCTCGGAAAATCTGCTACGTTGCAGGCTGGGGATTAACCGTTAACAATTCAAACTGTGAGTTCACATTGTTTCCATGATGTCACATAGTAATTCATAAAGATTGATCTTTCACAGTGCCGTGTCTTTCATCATTGAGAAACATTACTGCCACGTACCGAATATGCTGGCAAAGATTTTTATGTCCATCATTATGGTCGCTTGATAAAACCGCTCCCGATAATACAAATTTAAACTGTGTTGCCAGTGTGCATCTTAGTCATGTTGCCCTGGTATAAAAATGAACTAAAAGCGGCCAATAACATAAATATAGAAATATAGGAACTGTTGCTTAATATAACAGAAAGGTGCTAGTGGTTTTGTTATTTTATTAGTTCAAAGTCATGTTATATTGATCCAGTGGGTATTCGGTATGGTGTTGAATTGGCATAAGCAGTGAGGCCTTACACAAGTTACGTTGATTCTTCATTGAAGCATGCTTGCTGTTAATACAAGTTTATGTGTGATACATTAAAAGATACAACTACGATTTATTATAAACTAAGATACATTATACGACTGAGACACATATAGCGATAAAAATATATTGTAAGAAGTAGATACGACTTCACCGTATAACATAATGTCACACTTAAGAATGAAAGGTACACCAGTACTTCACCTCATCAGGCAGGTGAGTTAATTCAGTACATGTAAAGAATGACCTTATGCTTGTAAGCCAAAACTAAACACGATACAGACGATTCATCATCAGTTTATCTTGCATGTAGTGTTATAAAATCGGTAACAGAATAGACATGCGGTTATGAAAAAGTTTTTAACGGTTTTAAAATACATTAGAAGAGGTTAATTTGGCGTATCAAAGATTTCATCTTATTTTATCTTAAAATATATATAAATATATATATATATAAATAAATATATATATATATATATATATATATATATATATATATTGTAAATTCGTGTTTATTACATTTCAGCTCGTGTTAGCACATACTTGAAAGAGGTTAAATTAGAAATAATACCTACCTCGTCTTGTGAACAGCAGTATGGTACAAGTATGGATCCGTACTTCATTTGTGCAGGAAAAAACGCATCCTTTGAATCCGCAAACAAAGTACGTACCTTTACTATATATACACTTAGTTATATACTTCATATTTGATCATTTACAGACAGACAAACTCAAATAAAATAACTAAAACAAACCATCTGTATTTTACTTGCAAGTCATTACTAACTGTATGTCCTTGTTAGGGATACCCTGTATTAATGTGTAAGATCTCACGTTTTAATTCATGGGGTCAAGGTATATACATAAAAGCGAAACTAAAACTATAGTCCATGGAGACCAGTCAATGCCATAAACATAAAGAAACCTTATATAGGTATTAGGACAAAATAAATAAAAGTATGGTTCTCAGGCACTTTTTTTCAGAAATCAATGCAAGCGGGAGGTTTTTTATTTTAAATGTTTTTGGTATGTTTCGATATAAAATGTCAAATGAAAAGGGAAAAGCATTAAAATAATAGATTTATTTTGCTAAACAAGTAACAACACTACAAAACAAAGGAAATGTATGATTTTTTCTTCTTGAAAGAAATGTCTGAGCGGCTGCAGCTCGAAATTGGTTTCTATTGAAAAATCAAAATAAAAATTTTTAATGCGGGGGTTTAAAATTGATGCGGGCGGTACCTGAGAACCATACTTTTTATTATTTTTTGACCTTATAATCTAGGATTCCATTTCTGAGAACGGCGTGAGAACATCCTGGTCAGAACTTCAGCAGGTTGTGAAAACTTATCTTCCCTTTTATTTCCAGTTTGACTGGGGTTCCCCTTTGATGTGCGAATACAGCGGTCGTTATCATGCCGCTGGCGCGTTCAATTTCCTTTCCACGGAATACAAAAGAGCAAACGGTTTTATTAATCTGCATCACTTCAAATCGTGGATCAGAAACCAACTTGATCCTTGAAATCTGCACTTGACAACCAAGAAGAGACAGTATATCAGTGCTTAATAACGCGCAAAATTTTAATTTAAATTTGGTTGCATATTCATGCCGATGCATCAGAAAAATTAATTATGGCTAATTGTGTGGTAATATTGTTTTTTATGACCAAGGAGTTTATAGGACTGGATCACAAATTCATGCCCGGTCTGTGTCCCATGTGCCTTACGGGACCATAGAACCAGTTAATCCGTGCCACAAAGTGATGGCGCTGATAAGACCCGCTTCTGTGAATGACCGCCCATCGAAACTATTCGTTCCCCGGAGTGAACTCTCATTTGGCTATTGACTTATGAGTATCGGATTTTCAACTTAAGCAGATAAAAGTTTCCTACAAACGATGTGGATATCCCTGCATGAGACCTCTTCGTCTCAAAGACGTCTCAAAAACGCCAGAACAATCGCTTGGCGACGGAGCACACAGGCGATAATACGTGCCAAGCACCTGCAATGACACTGCCAGTGACCACCGCTACTAATCACTTAAATTCACGGTCTTCCGCCCATGTGCGCACTAACATGTTAGCATCAGAGGATTATGATAAACCTCGTAAATAATCGGTTTCAGTGTACAGTGTGTAAACTGACGCGTACTAAGTAAGATTAAGCATTTATTCGAAGTAACTCAAAATTTCAGTATCAGTGATGCGTCGTATAGGACAGCAAAATAATTGACGATGAGTGGCTGCATTTGTCCTATCGTTGCTCAAGTGAGTTTCGCTTTGGCCGGCAATGCCTGTCGTGGTGACCGTCAGTTACACGGGACACACGGGAAGGATCAATGGCAGTGCAAATGCCCTGCTTGACACCTCTACACAATGGGCGCACAAAAGGGTTGATGGGTTATCGCGTGCTACTTGCAACAAAGTGACAGGACTTGCCTCGGCTGCTGGAACCTGTTACTCCAGTCCTATAAACTCCTTGTAATGACTTACAAGTTTAAAAATGTCGTTATCCATGGAATATGTGCCCATATATATATATATATATATATATATATATATATATATATATATATATATATATTTATATATATATATATATGTATATATATATATATATATATATATATATATATATATCCATATTTATCATTACTCAAATAGGTTATGGTTTTTAAAGTATGCTCTAGTATCTTTCTAGTGTTTAGCTGTGTTTATATATAAAGTATAGACAACATATACCCTTATATGGTAACCATAATACTTTCTTTTGTTAAGTAATCATTCAGTTAACCCAATGTTTAATCACATTTATACTTTGGAATCAGGATTATATATTAATACATTTTTGAAAGAGATTGTTGTTCATGCTGGTTCATTGTATAAAGATGGATATGATATACACCGAAAAGTCGAATTCCAAACATCAGTGAACCAACTTTTCTGTTTGTGTGTGTTTATATATATATATATATATATATATATATATATATATATATATATTGGCATGAGATGCAGAGTGAGCGTCCAAGCATATAGATGTGGTTCACCTTTTCTCGCATTCTTAACTTTCACTTTAATGCACGTGCCATCTTGACACAAACAATGACGTTATACATGCTATAATTATCATACACGGTTCGCTTGGTTTTCTTAAGAACTAGGCCCGGATATATTGGAAACAAATATTTGAACGACGGTCTGATGAAAGTGAGGTTAACGAACGATGATTTCTACAGATTTATTTACACTTAGTTGCACACGGACGTATAAACAGTGAAAAAATATAGAAGGGGTCACAGCAGTAGGTCATAACTCTCAGATACTAGCACCTATCTCACTCCTTGTCTGTCTGACTGTCTGTCTGTCTCTCTTTCTCTCTCTCTCTCTCTCTCTCTCTCTCTATCTATATATATATATATATATATATATATATATATATATATATATATATATATATATAAATACAGGGATACAACGTAGCCATATCAGTTACAACTAAGATGTCATTAGATACAAAATGAGCACCCAAGCATATAGAATTGGCTCACTTCTTCCTACATTCTTTACTTTCACTTAAACTAATGTGCCATCTTGACATAGGTGTTGCCGTTATAAATGCTGTGATCATCTAACACGGTTCGCTTGGATTTCCAAAGAACGAGGCGTTTATACATTGGAACGATATATTTGACTGCAAGACTATAAATCACACACATGCATACATCCGTTATGATACGTCTTGTGTTTATGTTAATTTCGAATTTTGTGGCTGCCTCACTAGCATGTTTTATTGTATTTGTCTGGTGGTGATGTGTAATCATGCCTCACTGTCTGTTGAAAGTGAGGTAACCAACAGATCAGCTTTATATACACTTAGGGCCTCAAAGAGTATTTAGGTCAGACAGTGTTTAACGCTAAACAGTGTTAAATTTAACTGGTATGCTCGAAGCTGTGTTTAACTAACGACTCGTTGTTAAATTTGGACACCCTGTTTAGCTGACCTATTTACAATTCCTGGACTTAAAAGGCGCCAGATCTTGCAGAACACCTGCATTTGTAACCTAGTGCGCATTTCATGGGAAGTCCACACAAAGAGAAGTATCACACAAATTAAAGCCTAATGGCACGGGATGAAACTAGCTGTTTCCTGTTTCTTGTAGCAATCGATCGCAAACTTACAGGAATGATTCCACAGTCGCAGAAGCCTATAGGTTTTGGTCAGTAAAGGTCAAAGGTCAAGGTCAAAGTCATAAAATAGTCAAAAATTATTTTCGTCATAACTTCGTGCATAATTGTCCTTTCTACACAAACTATAGCTTATTTTGTTCCTGTAGGCTTTCTCCATGCGATAATATAATCAAATGTCATCTCTTATGTATCATGGTTTCAGTATATCTGTCTGTTTGTCAGTTGTCCTCTATTTCGCCTGCTTGCTGGATCTTGTGCCTCACATATACCATTCTACAGGCCAGAGTTTGGCAGGAATTCTTTTGAAACTGGTATATCTTATGTCTTACTCTAATATCTCAATTTTTTTATTTTTGGAAAATATCCGTTGGGGGTTGCTGCTTTTGGAACACTACAACATATTTTTGTTTGCCATATCTCAAAAACTATTAACCATAGGTACATAAACTATAGCTCAATTGTTTCCATTCCTCTTTCTTCAAAGGATGGTCTAGTCAACTGTCATCTCGGATGTGTCAGTATATCTCTCTGTTTTTCATTTTCCCTCAATTTGACCTGGTTGCTGGTTTTTGTGCCTTACATATACCATCTACAGGCCACAGCAACATATCGTTTATTGGTCCTATCTCCTAAACTATGAACCTTAGCTTCATAAACAATATCTCAATATGTTCCTCTATTCTTTTCCCAGTTGGTAGTCTAGCCGACATACTAGTCTAGTATGTCTAGTAACATACTAGACAGTTGGTAGTCTAGTATGTGGTGTCCAAACCCCGCCGTTTTTTTATCTAATTTAAAGAAGGCCCCATGAACAGTCAGGAGGTACACCGTCACGGGGGCACAACGGGCCCCAGGGGGGCCCTGAATGATCAGGAATTTCTTATAGAGTAGAAAAATATGGTTTAAAATGTAGAAATCTCATTCAGTTTTTATTTAAGCTTTTATTTATTAAGTTCAGGAGATCACGTGAGGGTCCCGGTTGTTCAGATGTATCTTATATAGGGCTAAAGAAATGCGCATCCCGTTTGTCATTTGAGAAACATGTATACGGAGCTTTGAATCCAAATTGAGGGGCCCAAAGGGATCCGTACCGGCCAAGAATTTCCTATAAGGCCTAATGAAATGTGTGTTTGTGTGTGTGGGGGGGGGTCACGTTCATTTTGTTTATAAATCCCGGGCTCCCTATATATATATATATATATATATATATATATATATGCATGCTATATATATATATATATATATATATATCTTTTCGATAACCAAAATATCAGGAACCAATATAGTTTTCTATTATTGTGACAGGATTTGATGCGTTTTAGAACAAAAAATTAAATATTCAAATTCATACGAGCAAATATAGGTCTGGTCTTATTTATTGTTAAACGTTTTTATCATACATGGCGAATATTCCCAGAAAGGACACAAAAATCTGGTAGTTCCTTCGATCTGTTTGATGAAACATGATGCAAAGCTGATAGAGGTTAACCGTGAGCTATTGTGTATCAAAAAGAAAAAGTTTTTTTTGCAGAAAATCACCGTAGTGATAAATTCAACTTCCACTGCCGATCTCATTAACACCTGTCAAAGTATGTAACAATCTGACGTATCTGGGAGACTTCCAATCCAGGCAATCACACACACACACACTTTCTTTATATAAATAATGTCATCTGTGGTGGATCCAAAATCCAAGGTGGAGGGGGGGGGGTGGCGTATATAGACTATAGAGCGACTTCTAAGTTAGTAGGCCTACAATGCTCAGACGTTTTGCGATAGTGAGCCCCCCCCCCCCCCCCCCCCAAGCTTAAATCCTACGCACGCTGATTCTTGGTCCTCTGTCGGCCCTGGTGTTTAGACTCCAAAAACTGTTGCTTTTGCAGGGAGTGGAAGAGACCAGGAACTTATCCAGTGTATATCTGCAGTGTTGTCGGTCGTTGCGTGGACATTATAGATGATGCACTGTTCATGATGACGACGTCACCATGACTTGACGATGTAGATCTCGTTCCCATAGATTGACTGCAATCATCTAAACATGTTCTTTGTTTATTTTAATGAAACTCGCCACGTGGACGATATAGATTTTGAGAAGCAATTAACAGGACGACTACATGAATTGCATAACCATCGAAGCCAATATCTTCTTCTTTGTTCATCACCCATCCTAACGCAAAGTTTACCGAAATTCATTAAATACATATTTTCACAAATATTATCCTGAGAAACATGCAAACATACATACACACAAAATGGCCGATTATATTACCATCCGCATATATATATATATATATATATATATATATATATATATATATATAGTTACAGGTGCTCTTTTTATTATGTGGCGCGGGCGTAGCTCCTGGTGTGGTGTGGCGTATTTCATTCTATGTTTAATTCGTACTGGTTTAACTCTCGTTGTCATGTAGGCCTTAGGTTTTCACGCCTGGTCGTGGGTCAGGTGATGACCCTGGTATGTGGGGATGCACACGGCTATGTTCTTCTCGATAATTCTTGAAACGTGTGTTGTGCAAGATCTTATAGACTGTTCGAGAAGTGGAAAATTCTCGGCTTGAGGTGTGAAGGGATATAAAGGGGTTGTGTTTTAGAATGGGCAGGGCAGAGAGCAGAGAAGATTCCAGCGGACGCAGAAGCGTGTGTCAGATTCTAGGACCTTATCCGAAGAATGCGGCAATTATACATTTTTTTATACATGCATTTGGACTTCAGTTTACTTTCTGGGTTGTTGCAAGAACTTTCCACTGTACTGTCATTCTCCGGGAGTTTACATTTAAAGGACTTATTGTTGTGATGGTGTTGGTATTCAGGTACTGTCCATATACATTATTTTCTCTGTGATTGTATTGACTTGTTGTTATACCGCTGTTTCCGTTTTTTGATTTTTTTTTAATGTTTCTTTTTTTGTTAACAAAAAAAACCACTGACTTCTTCATTCATTCCTCTAGCCCTTACCCGCTGCCTAGTGTTTCAGAATGTTTTATCTCCGTTGCAAGATTTGTGTTTATCACGCATACGTGATCTGTTTATATTAGGTTCCGTAACATAAAATTGGGGGCTCTTCCGGGATGCTTAATAGTTTTAAAATTTATTAGGCTTTGACCTGTACACGTTGTTTTATCACACACTGTTTACAGGATTACACATAGTTTAAGGTACATTGTTTACAGGATTTATCTCAGTGTTTTTTTGTTATTGTTTTGACATTTTAACATGGAAGATTTCAAACCTGAGACATTTGTTGACGACCCCGACATTGATCAACTTGAACAATTGTCAAAAGAACAGTTGTTGCGTTTGGGACAACACGAAGGGCTAAGTGTGAAAAAAGCGATTAGAAAGCCTGATATAATTGCTAAAATCATGCAAGATCTTATTAGCAAAGGTTTAATTGAAGAGACTGAAATTGAAACATCAAAAAATGATAGCCTTGCTATGCAATTAGAATTTCAAATGTTGGAAATGCAACATGAGCTAGCATTAAAAGAGAAAAAAAAAAGGAAAAAGAAATTGAGTTAAAAGGACTGGAGTTAGAAAGACTTAAACTACAACATAGTCTACGTGCTGCCCCAACTCACAGTTTTGATGTTACTAACGCGTTAGACTTGTCCCACCTTTTTCAAGAAAAAGAGGTTGATAAATTTAAAATGGCCTAAGGAAAATTGGACTATGCTGTTACAAAGTGTATTGACTGGCAAAGGCCAGAGAAATTTATACAGAGCTTTCAGTGGAAGCTGCTGCTGACTATGACCTGGTAAAACGGTTAATCCTATAAGGTTATGAGTTAGTTCCAGAGGCTTACCGCCAGAAATTCAGAAATTGAGAAAAGCGCAAAAATCAGACCAACGTCGAATTTGCTAGGACAAAAGAGCAGTTGTTTGATCGCTGGTGTAGTTCTAAAAGTGTAATGAAAGATTATGACAATTTGCGCCAGTTGATTTTGCTTGAAGAATTTAAGCGCTGCATTAACGTAGATGATAAAACTTTTCTCGATGAGAAAAGTCCTGAAACACTTGACATTGTTGCTCAATTAGCTGATGATTATTCATTGACACACAAAATGTCCTTTGCTAGCAAATCAAACCAGTCATTCACAAATAAGAATGTAAAACAGTTTGGTCAAAAGAAGTTTACAGCGCAGTCACCAAGTACTAGTAGTCCTGATAGTTCAGCAAAGCCCTTAGCTACACCTCAGTCCACGTCCACTGTGTCTAAGTCCAACAAAGACCAGTCATTTTCAAAGAAAATATGTAATTACTGTAAGAAGGAAGGTCATCTAATATATGACTGCTGGAAACTTGCGAATAGACCAAATAGCAAACCTTCTGGTTTTGTTTCAAAATCTATGCATAGCATAGTAAAAGAGCCAGGCTCTTTTCATGTAAATAGGGGTACACTTCTTTATTGACTCTAATAAAGAGTTTGATGCTACGGAGGCCCACGTGCCTTCTGAATCCAAAGGAGAATGAGTAAATGCGGGGTAAAAACCTCAGTTGTTTCCTGCGAGGAATTAAATAAGGCTCGGTACTTTCCAGACTCCTGCGAGGAGTGTTCTCTAAATGAGGCTAAGTCCTTTTATGACTCTTGCGAGAGTATTTCAACTGAGGCCAGGTCCTCTTATGACAAACAAAAGTTTTTTTTTCTGCTGAGGAAAATTCCTCTGTTGACCCCATGAGGAGTTCGATGATAAAAAGGATGTAGATTCCTTAAATGACTCTGAAACAGAGTTTATGACTGACACCTTCAATGTCAGTTCTTTGTTTGATGAGGTTGAGGTAGTAGATTCCTCTCCTGATTCTGAAATGGAGTTATTTGAGCCATTCATACATGATGGTTTTGTATCACTTTCGAGTGATTTTTCAGATTCTACCCCTATTAGAATTTTGAGGGACACTGGTTCAGGCCAGACTCTCATGTTAGCAAACACTTTGCCATTTTCTAATAGGTCCTTTACTGGTGCACATGCACTGGTTAATGGTGTGTTTTCAGACAGGCACACTTCAGTTCCCCTTCACCGTATCAATTTAAAGTCAGATTTGATTTCTGGGAATATTACTGTGGGCATAAGAATTCCTTTACCCCGTAAATGAATTCAGTTGCTACTAGGCAGTGATGTTGCAGGTGATAAAGCACAGCCTGTACCAATATTGACAAAAAAGCCGTCACTTTATCAGGACACTGATCCGGAAAGATCTATGGCCGAGAAAAACACACATGAGGATAATGGTCCAGATAATAACACTCTGGGAGTCACTAGTGACTCGTCTAAAGACTCGCCCATACAGGATGCAACATTCTCAAGGCCAGAACTTATCGCGGAACAGCACAAGGCCCCTGATATTTCATGTTTGTTTCCCAGGGCAGTTTCTAAAGATGAACTGTCACAGAACCCAGTTTCTCTGTCAAACATGGAATGCTTAGGCGTAAATGGCGACCACCTAATGTATGCGCTGATGATGAATGGGCCATCAAACATCAAATAGTAATGCCCAAAAGCTTTCACAGTGAAGTTCTAAGCATGGCACATGAGGCTCCTTTGTCTGGCCATGTTTAATAAGATTTATACTTTGGAATTAGGATTATATATTAATGCATTTTTGAAAGAGATTGATGTGCATGCTGATTCATTGTATAAAGATGGATATGATATACATCGAAAAGTCGAATTCCCAAAATCAGTGAACCGACTTTTCTGTGTGTGTGTATATGTGTCACCCCTAACTTAACGTGAAAACTTTACAACGGATATATCCTATAAAACCATACGATGGGTTTACGCTCGCCACTTGATTTCACTCATCAAGAAATTAGATCCCGGTCATTACAGGTGACATTTCCAGGTTCTTTTGAGGACGTGTATTAAAATACCAGACAATCATACACCCAGATCAATAGAAACTATGAGACATCAGGTTAAATTCACAAATATAATTCAAGACAATACTTACAGAGACACCAATGTGAGTGTGTGCGTTGATGTGTCAATACGACAGTTCTTCACATTAAAATTACAGGATATTTTACTGAGTCCATGGTATGTATAAAAAAACCATAAAGTCCAGTTCCTTCAGAGATCTCTGGTTACTGTTTTGTGTAGAATCTAGCGTATGGTTAGTACCATATAGATCTAGTCTTTCTGAGTTTAGCGATCTTCAACTGATCTTGCTTGTCTGCGACCCGGGTAGGTTTACGTTCACATGCATGCAATAACGCTCTTTGTTTATGTAGAGCTTAGAGTCCTTGACCTTGCTCGTGTAGCAACGGTTTCACGGCTTACGGCGGTTATGTATCTAGGTCAAGCTGAACTAGGCCGGCAGGTGACGAGCGCGCTCTCTCACTTTATCACCAATAAGAAGCTCCGTCGGCAGCACGGCTGAGTTCTCATGAGCTGGGTCCTTGTAGAAGCTTGCTTCTATGCCGTTCCTGGCGTTTCAATGTTCCTACTCCCGTTCGTGCGTGCTGCCACCTCAAGCTTCAAGACCCAACTGAAGGCAGCTTCCAGCGTCTCTCCCTGAACTCTGACGTCACAATCGTCGTCACAATACGGCGATCCGGTTCTCTGATTGGCTTATTTCTCAAGTGTCCCATATAAGGATATATGTGACCTAGTTTGACTGTTAGCGTCACCATGGCGACCCACATACCAAATGTAATAATTACACACGATGCGTGACACGGATAAATCAGCTGATAGCCGATGGGATTCCATACAAGAATACACAATATATATATATACAATCAAGACCTGTCGACGCTTTAGGATGACGCTTCACGTCAATATCAATAGAGAACAGACTTCGTTAAACTATGATACAAAACACCGTACATATTGTCACCGATTTCTGGTGACAATATGTATATATATATATATATATATATATATATATATATATATATTGGCATGAGATGGAGAGTGAGCGTCCAAGCATATAGAAGTGGTTCACCTTTTCTCGCATTCTTAACTTTCA
Organism: Sipunculus nudus; assembly: GCA_026874595.1. Lineage (NCBI taxonomy): Eukaryota > Metazoa > Annelida > Sipuncula > Golfingiida > Sipunculidae > Sipunculus > Sipunculus nudus. The sequence continues at coordinate 51,865,098 of CM049318.1, read as the reverse complement.
CTTTAATTCATGTGCCATCTTGACACAAGCAATGACGTTTTACATGCTATAATTATCATACACGGTTCGCTTGGTATTCCTAAGAACTAGGCCCGTATGAACGAAGGTCTGATGAAAGTGAGGTTAACGAACGATGATTTCTACAGATTTATTTACACTTAGTTGCACACCGACGTATAAACAGTGAAAAAATATAGAAGGGGTCACAGCAGTAGGATATAACTCCGTGATACTAGCACTTATCTCACACCTTCTCTGTCTGTCCCTCTCGCTCGCTCGCTCTCTCTCTCTCTCTCTCTCTCTCTCCCGCTCTCTTTCGCTCTCTCTCTCTCTCTATATATATATATTAATATATATTTTAATATATATAAATACAGGGATATAACGTAGCCATATCAGTTACAACTAAGATGTCATTAGATACAGAATGAGCACCCAAGCATATAGAATTGGCTCACTTCTTCCTACATTCTTTACTTTCACTTAAACTAATGTGCCACCTTGACATAGTTTTTGCCGTTATAAATGCTGTGATCATCTAACACGGTTCGCTTGGATTTCCAAAGAACGAGGCGTTTATACATTGGAACGATATATTTGACTGCAAGACTATAAATCAAACACATGCATACATCCGTTATGATACGTGTTGTGTTTATGTTAATTTCGAATTTTGTGGCTGCCTCACTTGCATGTTTTATTGTATTTATCTGGTGGTGATGTGTAATCATGCCTCAAGGTCTGTTGAAAGTGAGGTAACCAACAGATCAGTTTTATATACACTTTGGGCCTCAAAGAATATTTAGGTCAGACAGTGTTTAACGCTAAACAGTGTTTAAATTTAACTGGTATGCTCGAAGCTGTGTTTAACTAATGACTCGTTGTTAAATTTAGACACCCTGTTTAGCTGAAATATTTACAATTCCTGGAACAAAAAGGCGCCAGATCTTGCAGAACACCTGCATTTGTAACCCAGTTCGCATGACATGGGAAGTCCATACAAGGAGAAGTATCACACAAATTAAAGCCTAATGGCACGGGATGAAACTAGCTGTTTCCTGTTTCTTGTAGCAAACGATCTGAAACTTATAGGAAAGATTCCACAGTCGTAGAAGCCTATTGTTAATGGTCAGTAAAAGTCAAAGGTCAAAGTCATAAAATAGTCAAAAATTATTTTCATCATAGCTTCGTTCATACTTGTCCTTTTTACACAAACTATAGCTCATTTTGTCCCTGTAGACTTTCTCCATGCTATGTTCTAATCAAATGTCATCTCTAATGTATCAGGGTGTCAGTATATCTGTCTGTTTGTCAGTTGTCCTCAATTTCGCCTGCTTGCTGGATCTTGTGCCTCACATATACCATTCTACAGGCCAGAGTTTGGCAGGAATCCTTTTGAAACTGGTATATCTTATGTCTTACTCTAATATCTCAATTTTTTTTTTCGGAAAATATCCGCTAGGGGATGCTGCTTTTGGAACACTACAACATATGTTTTTTTAGCCATATCTCAAAAACTATTAACCATAGCTACATAAACTATAGCTCAATTGTTTCCATTCCTCTTTCTTCAAAGGATGGTCTAGTCAACTGTCATCTTGGATGTGTCAGTATATCTGTCTGTTTTTCATTTGCCCTTAATTTGACCGGTTTTCTGGTTCTTGTGTCTTGCCGTTCTACAGCCACAGTTTTGCACTGCATTTAAAAAAACTCCAATATATCGTTTTTTGGCCATATCTCCAAAATTATAAACCTTAGCTTCATAAACAATAGCTCATTATGTTCCTCTATTCTTTTCCCAGTTGGTAGTCTAGCCGATTGTCATCTCAGATCTCTCAGTATGTCCGTCATTTTGTCAGTTGTCGTCAAATTTTATATTATATCATATATCGTCTGATACATGGCTTTCCACAGGCCAGTTTTATAAACGATCCCTTTCAATATTATACTGGTGATTTAACGCCTTAAGTTCTAGAAATTCTGATGTCTTTTAGACTTAATAGTCCAAAGGTAAAGGGCAAGGTAATTAAAAAACTACAGAATAGTTTTCACTATATATCTTCATCATAATTGATCGATGCTTCATAAACTGAAGTTCATTTTACTCGCCATTCCAAAGCCTTTCTTTTTATATGTAACTGTCTAAATCTGCTGTTACCATGGTTATGAATTGGGGGGGGGGGAGAGAGAAAATTCATGATAGCCCAAAATATGGGGTCTCATTTATCTAACGTTGTCACTTTTTAAGGTAGAGAGGTCTTCAGGCACTTGTCCTATTACTGGATTTTATAATAAATCTCGGGAAATCTCGTACCGTTTCGCATCAAATTGGATATTAAAAGATTTCACTCTCATCGCTCTACAGGCTAATAATCTCAAGCAATCGCTCTGAAAGTTATACAGTTGATAGGAAAACGAAACTCTTGCAGGTCTTTTGTTTTTGGTGGTGATAGGTCAAAGGTCAAGGGCAAGTCACCGAACAAAAATATTAATTTGCTCATAACGTTTCGCAAGATAATCCTATCTACACGAACTATAGATCATTTTAATAGTCTTTGCATTCCCCCTTCTGTCTGTCTGTCCTATTTCAATTTACGGCAATCTATGGTCCTATAGTTTTTTTAATTCGATTTTATCAATATGTGAGGACAATATGTCAATTCCCCCCCCCCCCCCCCATTATTTTTGAATACTTTAAAAACTCTTGATGCAAGCAGCAGGAGGTGAGCACGTGGAGCCTCGCTCTTATTTCAGCCAAGGTTAAGGGAAATCTTTAAGATGTCAGGTAATTTTTTTTCTATTTATTTCACCTTCACTGGTGAATAACTAGCATTATTAGTTTAAAAATACGTATAGTTTACATAACAATGAGTGGATAATGCTGTGTTGTTAAGTAGATACATGCCCGCATTTTCAGTAATCCCCATTAATCTTTTAGCCAAGGATGACTACTGTTTGTTTGTAATAAAAAAAAAACAACTAAACCTATGATTTGATATGTTATCATAGTCTAGTTAAGTGGTTATTTTCATTAGATATTTTTATCTTCTTTGATATTATTCAGAATGCTGTTAATATGAGTCTTTTTATGGGTGGCATAATGAATTATGGCGGTCATAAAAAAATCCTTAAACTGCGACTCATTTATTTGAAAACCACCTAAAGTTTTATTACTGATTTGTATAACTTTGTTACAAAAGGTGCGTGTTCAAATGGCTTAAACATACCCTCTGGGGTGTTTAGATCTTTTGGGTGTTTAAGGAAGGTTAAAACAGTGTTAAAATTTAGACACGTTTCGAGCATACGAGTTAAATTAAACACTGTTTAAATATGCCATTTAAACACTGTCTAACTTAAACATCCTTCGAGCATACGGCCCTTAGTTGCACGCGGATGTATAAAAAAAAGAAAATATAGCAGAAAACGAACGTTCTGGAGGTCACAGCAGTATGTCATATATCTCAGGTACTATCAACCCTGTCTCACACACACACACACACACACACACGCATATATATATATGTTAGATAGCAATCACTGAGTGATACCCTTATTAGACGACATAATTTATTCTTATCCAGAAATTGAATGAACCGCATAAAAAGTCTGGGCGTGCCCAATACCTTGTGCAAAATAAGCTCACAAAGTTGTATTTGTAAGGCTCCGGCTGTAGTTTAAACTGTTTCAATTTAGTAACAGTAAAGGATGACACCCTCTAGCAGAGCTATATGACAGACCAAACCAATTCATCATAGGAAGCTGCTGCTTATGCATAGGTCATGTCGTGTTATGAATAGGGCACAACAGTCCTGGCGGATAGCCAATAAATACCAGTTCTGTGATTCCTTCAGGTAACGTCAGTATGTGGTGTCCAAACCCCGCCGTTTTTTTATCTAATTTAAAGAAGGCCCCATGAGCAGTCAGGAGGTACACCGTCACGGGGGCACAACGGGCCCCAGGGGGGCCCTGAATGATCAGGAATTTCTTATAGAGTAGAAAAATATGGTTTAAAATGTAGAAATCTCATTCAGTTTTTATTTAAGCTTTTATTTATTAAGTTCAGGAGATCACGTGAGGGTCCCGGTTGTTCAGATGTATCTTATATAGGGCTAAAGAAATGCGCATCCCGTTTGTCATTTGAGAAACATGTATACGGAGCTTTGAATCCAAATTGAGGGGCCCAAAGGGATCCGTACCGGCCAAGAATTTCCTATAAGGCCTAATGAAATGTGTGTGTGTGTGTGGGGGGGGGGGGGTCACGTTCATTTTGTTTATAAATCCCGGGCTCCCTATATATATATATATATATATATATATATATATGCATGCTATATATATATATATATATATATATATATATATCTTTTCGATAACCAAAATATCAGGAACCAATATAGTTTTCTATTATTGTGACAGGATTTGATGCGTTTTAGAACAAAAAATTAAATATTCAAATTCATACGAGCAAATATAGGTCTGGTCTTATTTATTGTTAAACGTTTTTATCATACATGGCGAATATTCCCAGAAAGGACACAAAAATCTGGTAGTTCCTTCGATCTGTTTGATGAAACATGATGCAAAGCTGATAGAGGTTAACCGTGAGCTATTGTGTATCAAAAAGAAAAATTTTTTTTGCAGAAAATCACCGTAGTGATAAATTCAACTTCCACTGCCGATCTCATTAACACCTGTCAAAGTATGTAACAATCTGACGTATCTGGGAGACTTCCAATCCAGGCAATCCCACACACACACACTTTCTTTATATAAATAATGTCATCTGTGGTGGATCCAAAATCCAAGGTGGAGGGGGGGGGATGGCGTATATAGACTATAGAGCGACTTCTAAGTTAGTAGGCCTACAATGCTCAGACGTTTTGCGATAGTGAGCCCCCCCCCCAAGCTTAAATCCTACGCACGCTGATTCTTGGTCCTCTGTCGGCCCTGGTGTTTAGACTCCAAAAACTGTTGCTTTTGCAGGGAGTGGAAGAGACCAGGAACTTATCCAGTGTATATCTGCAGTGTTGTCGGTCGTTGCGTGGACATTATAGATGATGCACTGTTCATGATGACGACGTCACCATGACTTGACGATGTAGATCTCGTTCCCATAGATTGACTGCAATCATCTAAACATGTTCTTTGTTTATTTTAATGAAACTCGCCACGTGGACGATATAGATTTTGAGAAGCAATTTACAGGACGACTACATGAATTGCATAACCATCGAAGCCAATATCTTCTTCTTTGTTCATCACCCATCCTACCGAAATTCATTAAATACATGTTTTCACAAATATTATCCTGAGAAACATGCAAACATACATACACACAAAATGGCCGATTATATTACCATCCGCATATATATATATATATATATATATATATATATATATATATATAGTTACAGGTGCTCTTTTTATTATGTGGCGCGGGCGTAGCTCCTGGTGTGGTGTGGCGTATTTCATTCTATGTTTAATTCGTACTGGTTTAACTCTCGTTGTCATGTAGGCCTTAGGTTTTCACGCCTGGTCGTGGGTCAGGTGATGACCCTGGTATGTGGGGATGCACACGGCTATGTTCTTCTCGATAATTCTTGAAACGTGTGTTGTGCAAGATCTTATAGACTGTTCGAGAAGTGGAAAATTCTCGGCTTGAGGTGTGAAGGGATATAAAGGGGTTGTGTTTTAGAATGGGCAGGGCAGAGAGCAGAGAAGATTCCAGCGGACGCAGAAGCGTGTGTCAGATTCTAGGACCTTATCCGAAGAATGCGGCAATTATACATTTTTTTATACATGCATTTGGACTTCAGTTTACTTTCTGGGTTGTTGCAAGAACTTTCCACTGTACTGTCATTCTCCGGGAGTTTACATTTAAAGGACTTATTGTTGTGATGGTGTTGGTATTCAGGTACTGTCCATATACATTATTTTCTCTGTGATTGTATTGACTTGTTGTTATACCGCTGTTTCCGTTTTTTGATTTTTTTTTAATGTTTCTTTTTTTGTTAACAAAAAAAACCACTGACTTCTTCATTCATTCCTCTAGCCCTTACCCGCTGCCTAGTGTTTCAGAATGTTTTATCTCCGTTGCAAGATTTGTGTTTATCACGCATACGTGATCTGTTTATATTAGGTTCCGTAACATAAAATTGGGGGCTCTTCCGGGATGCTTAATAGTTTTAAAATTTATTAGGCTTTGACCTGTACACGTTGTTTTATCACACACTGTTTACAGGATTACACATAGTTTAAGGTACATTGTTTACAGGATTTATCTCAGTGTTTTTTTGTTATTGTTTTGACATTTTAACATGGAAGATTTCAAACCTGAGACATTTGTTGACGACCCCGACATTGATCAACTTGAACAATTGTCAAAAGAACAGTTGTTGCGTTTGGGACAACACGAAGGGCTAAGTGTGAAAAAAGCGATTAGAAAGCCTGATATAATTGCTAAAATCATGCAAGATCTTATTAGCAAAGGTTTAATTGAAGAGACTGAAATTGAAACATCAAAAAATGATAGCCTTGCTATGCAATTAGAATTTCAAATGTTGGAAATGCAACATGAGCTAGCATTAAAAGAGAAAAAAAAAAAAGGAAAAAGAAATTGAGTTAAAAGGACTGGAGTTAGAAAGACTTAAACTACAACATAGTCTACGTGCTGCCCCAACTCACAGTTTTGATGTTACTAACGCGTTAGACTTGTCCAACCTTTTTCAAGAAAAAGAGGTTGATAAATTTAAAATGGCCTAAGGAAAATTGGACTATGCTGTTACAAAGTGTATTGACTGGCAAAGGCCAGAGAAATTTATACAGAGCTTTCAGTGGAAGCTGCTGCTGACTATGACCTGGTAAAACGGTTAATCCTATAAGGTTATGAGTTAGTTCCAGAGGCTTACCGCCAGAAATTCAGAAATTGAGAAAAGCGCAAAAATCAGACCAACGTCGAATTTGCTAGGACAAAAGAGCAGTTGTTTGATCGCTGGTGTAGTTCTAAAAGTGTAATGAAAGATTATGACAATTTGCGCCAGTTGATTTTGCTTGAAGAATTTAAGCGCTGCATTAACGTAGATGATAAAACTTTTCTCGATGAGAAAAGTCCTGAAACACTTGACATTGTTGCTCAATTAGCTGATGATTATTCATTGACACACAAAATGTCCTTTGCTAGCAAATCAAACCAGTCATTCACAAATAAGAATGTAAAACAGTTTGGTCAAAAGAAGTTTACAGCGCAGTCACCAAGTACTAGTAGTCCTGATAGTTCAGCAAAGCCCTTAGCTACACCTCAGTCCACGTCCACTGTGTCTAAGTCCAACAAAGACCAGTCATTTTCAAAGAAAATCTGTAATTACTGTAAGAAGGAAGGTCATCTAATATATGACTGCTGGAAACTTGCGAATAGACCAAATAGCAAACCTTCTGGTTTTGTTTCAAAATCTATGCATAGCATAGTAAAAGAGCCAGGCTCTTTTCATGTAAATAGGGGTACACTTCTTTATTGACTCTAATAAAGAGTTTGATGCTACGGAGGCCCACGTGCCTTCTGAATCCAAAGGAGAATGAGTAAATGCGGGGTAAAAACCTCAGTTGTTTCCTGCGAGGAATTAAATAAGGCTCGGTACTTTCCAGACTCCTGCGAGGAGTGTTCTCTAAATGAGGCTAAGTCCTTTTATGACTCTTGCGAGAGTATTTCAACTGAGGCCAGGTCCTCTTATGACAAACAAAAGTTTTTTTTCTGCTGAGGAAAATTCCTCTGTTGACCCCATGAGGAGTTCGATGATAAAAAGGATGTAGATTCCTTAAATGACTCTGAAACAGAGTTTATGACTGACACCTTCAATGTCAGTTCTTTGTTTGATGAGGTTGAGGTAGTAGATTCCTCTCCTGATTCTGAAATGGAGTTATTTGAGCCATTCATACATGATGGTTTTGTATCACTTTCGAGTGATTTTTCAGATTCTACCCCTATTAGAATTTTGAGGGACACTGGTTCAGGCCAGACTCTCATGTTAGCAAACACTTTGCCATTTTCTAATAGGTCCTTTACTGGTGCACATGCACTGGTTAATGGTGTGTTTTCAGACAGGCACACTTCAGTTCCCCTTCACCGTATCAATTTAAAGTCAGATTTGATTTCTGGGAATATTACTGTGGGCATAAGAATTCCTTTACCCCGTAAATGAATTCAGTTGCTACTAGGCAGTGATGTTGCAGGTGATAAAGCACAGCCTGTACCAATATTGACAAAAAAGCCGTCACTTTATCAGGACACTGATCCGGAAAGATCTATGGCCGAGAAAAACACACATGAGGATAATGGTCCAGATAATAACACTCTGGGAGTCACTAGTGACTCGTCTAATGACTCGCCCATACAGGATGCAACATTCTCAAGGTCAGAACTTATCGCGGAACAGCACAAGGCCCCTGATATTTCATGTTTGTTTCCCAGGACAGTTTCTAAAGATGAACTGTCACAGAACCCAGTTTCTCTGTCAAACATGGAGTGCTTAGGCGTAAATGGCGACCACCTAATGTATGCGCTGATGATGAATGGGCCATCAAACATCAAATAGTAATGCCCAAAAGCTTTCACAGTGAAGTTCTAAGCATGGCACATGAGGCTCCTTTGTCTGGCCATGTTTAATAAGATTTATACTTTGGAATTAGGATTATATATTAATGCATTTTTGAAAGAGATTGATGTGCATGCTGATTCATTGTATAAAGATGGATATGATATACATCGAAAAGTCGAATTCCCAAAATCAGTGAACCGACTTTTCTGTGTGTGTGTATATGTGTCACCCCTAACTTAACGTGAAAACTTTACAACGGATATATCCTATAAAACCATACGATGGGTTTACGCTCGCCACTTGATTTCACTCATCAAGAAATTAGATCCCGGTCATTACAGGTGACATTTCCAGGTTCTTTTAAGGACGTGTATTAAAATACCAGACAATCATACACCCAGATCAATAGAAACTATGAGACATCAGGTTAAATTCACAAATATAATTCAAGACAATACTTACAGAGACACCAATGTGAGTGTGTGCGTTGATGTGTCAATACGACAGTTCTTCACATTAAAATTACAGGATATTTTACTGAGTCCATGGTTTGTATAAAAAAACCATAAAGTCCAGTTCCTTCAGAGATCTCTGGTTACTGTTTTGTGTAGAATCTAGCGTATGGTTAGTACCATATAGATCTAGTCTTTCTGAGTTTAGCGATCTTCAACTGATCTTGCTTGTCTGCGACCCGGGTAGGTTTACGTTCACATGCATGCAATAACGCTCTTTGTTTATGTAGAGCTTAGAGTCCTTGACCTTGCTCGTGTAGCAACGGTTTCACGGCTTACGGCGGTTATGTATCTAGGTCAAGCTGAACTAGGCCGGCAGGTGACGAGCGCGCTCTCTCACTTTATCACCAATACGAAGCTCCGTCGGCAGCACGGCTGAGTTCTCATGAGCTGGGTCCTTGCCTCATGTAGAAGCTTGCTTCTATGCCGTTCCTGGCGTTTCAATGTTCCTACTCCCGTTCGTGCGTGCTGCCACCTCAAGCTTCAAGACCCAACTGAAGGCAGCTTCCAGCGTCTCTCCCTGAACTCTGACGTCACAATCGTCGTCACAATACGGCGATCCGGTTCTCTGATTGGCTTGTTTCTCAAGTGTCCCATATAAGGATATATGTGACCTAGTTTGACTGTTAGCGTCACCATGGCGACCCACATACCAAATGTAATAATTACACACGATGCGTGACACGGATAAATCAGCTGATATCCGATGGGATTCCATACAAGAATACACAATATATATATATACAATCAAGACCTGTCAACGCTTTAGGATGACGCTTCACGTCAATATCAATAGAGAACAGACTTCGTTAAACTATGATACAAAACACCGTACATATTGTCACCGATTTCTGGTGACAATATGTATATATATATATATATATATATATATATATATATATATATATATTGGCATGAGATGGAGAGTGAGCGTCCAAGCATATAGAAGTGGTTCACCTTTTCTCGCATTCTTAACTTTCACTTTAATTCATGTGCCATCTTGACACAAGCAATGACGTTTTACATGCTATAATTATCATACACGGTTCGCTTGGTATTCCTAAGAACTAGGCCCGTATGAACGAAGGTCTGATGAAAGTGAGGTTAACGAACGATGATTTCTACAGATTTATTTACACTTAGTTGCACACCGACGTATAAACAGTGAAAAAATATAGAAGGGGTCACAGCAGTAGGATATAACTCCGTGATACTAGCACTTATCTCACACCTTGTCTGTCTGTCCCTCTCGCTCGCTCGCTCTCTCTCTCTCTCTCTCTCTCTCTCTCCCCCGCTCTCTTTCTCTCTCTCTCTCTATATATATATATTAATATATATTTTAATATATATAAATACAGGGATATAACGTAGCCATATCAGTTACAACTAAGATGTCATTAGATACAGAATGAGCACCCAAGCATATAGAATTGGCTCACTTCTTCCTACATTCTTTACTTTCACTTAAACTAATGTGCCACCTTGACATAGTTTTTGCCGTAATAAATGCTGTGATCATCTAACACGGTTCGCTTGGATTTCCAAAGAACGAGGCGTTTATACATTGGAACGATATATTTGACTGCAAGACTATAAATCAAACACATGCATACATCCGTTATGATACGTGTTGTGTTTATGTTAATTTCGAATTTTGTGGCTGCCTCACTTGCATGTTTTATTGTATTTATCTGGTGGTGATGTGTAATCATGCCTCAAGGTCTGTTGAAAGTGAGGTAACCAACAGATCAGTTTTATATACACTTTGGGCCTCAAAGAATATTTAGGTCAGACAGTGTTTAACGCTAAACAGTGTTTAAATTTAACTGGTATGCTCGAAGCTGTGTTTAACTAATGACTCGTTGTTAAATTTAGACACCCTGTTTAGCTGAAATATTTACAATTCCTGGAACAAAAAGGCGCCAGATCTTGCAGAACACCTGCATTTGTAACCCAGTGCGCATGACATGGGAAGTCCATACAAGGAGAAGTATCACACAAATTAAAGCCTAATGGCACGGGATGAAACTAGCTGTTTCCTGTTTCTTGTAGCAAACGATCTGAAACTTATAGGAAAGATTCCACAGTCGTAGAAGCCTATTGTTAATGGTCAGTAAAAGTCAAAGGTCAAAGTCATAAAATAGTCAAAAATTATTTTCATCATAGCTTCGTTCATACTTGTCCTTTTTACACAAACTATAGCTCATTTTGTCCCTGTAGACTTTCTCCATGCTATGTTCTAATCAAATGTCATCTCTAATGTATCAGGGTGTCAGTATATCTGTCTGTTTGTCAGTTGTCCTCAATTTCGCCTGCTTGCTGGATCTTGTGCCTCACATATACCATTCTACAGGCCAGAGTTTGGCAGGAATCCTTTTGAAACTGGTATATCTTATGTCTTACTCTAATATCTCAATTTTTTTTCGGAAAATATCCGCTAGGGGATGCTGCTTTTGGAACACTACAACATATGTTTTTTTAGCCATATCTCAAAAACTATTAACCATAGCTACATAAACTATAGCTCAATTGTTTCCATTCCTCTTTCTTCAAAGGAAGGTCTAGTCAACTGTCATCTTGGATGTGTCAGTATATCTGTCTGTTTTTCATTTGCCCTTAATTTGACCGGTTTTCTGGTTCTTGTGTCTTGCCGTTCTACAGACCACAGTTTTGCACTGCATTTAAAAAAACTCCAATATATCGTTTTTTGGCCATATCTCCAAAATTATAAACCTTAGCTTCATAAACAATAGCTCATTATGTTCCTCTATTCTTTTCCCAGTTGGTAGTCTAACCGATTGTCATCTCAGATCTCTCAGTATGTCCGTCATTTTGTCAGTTGTCGTCAAATTTTATATTATATCATATATCGTCTGATACATGGCTTTCCACAGGCCAGTTTTATAAACGATCCCTTTCAATATTATACTGGTGATTTAACGCCTTAAGTTCTAGAAATTCTGATGTCTTTTAGACTTAATAGTCCAAAGGTAAAGGGCAAGGTAATTAAAAAACTACAGAATAGTTTTCACTATATATCTTCATCATAATTGATCGATGCTTCATAAACTGAAGTTCATTTTACTCGCCATTCCAAAGCCTTTCTTTTTATATGTAACTGTCTAAATCTGCTGTTACCATGGTTATGAATTGGGGGGGGGGGGGGGGGAGAGAGAAAATTCATGATAGCCCAAAATATGGGGTCTCATTTATCTAACGTTGTCACTTTTTAAGGTAGAGAGGTCTTCAGGCACTTGTCCTATTACTGGATTTTATAATAAATCTCGGGAAATCTCGTACCGTTTCTCATCAAATTGGATATTAAAAGATTTCACTCTCATCGCTCTACAGGCTAATAATCTCAAGCAATCGCTCTGAAAGTTATACAGTTGATAGGAAAACGAAACTCTTGCAGGTCTTTTGTTTTTGGTGGTGATAGGTCAAAGGTCAAGGGCAAGTCACCGAACAAAAATATTAATTTGCTCATAACGTTTCGCAAGATAATCCTATCTACACGAACTATAGATCATTTTAATAGTCTTTGCATTCCCCATTCTGTCTGTCTGTCCTATTTCAATTTACGGCAATCTATGGTCCTATAGTTTTTTTAATTCGATTTTATCAATATGTGAGGACAATATGTCAATTCCCCCCCCCCCCCCCCCATTATTTTTGAATACTTTAAAAATCCTTGGAGCAAGCAGCAGGAGGTGAGCACGTGGAGCCTCGCTCTTATTTCAGCCAAGGTTAAGGGAAATCTTTAAGATGTCAGGTAATTTTTTTTCTATTTATTTCACCTTCACTGGTGAATAACTAGCATTATTAGTTTAAAAATACGTATAGTATACATAACAATGAGTGGATAATGCTGTGTTGTTAAGTAGATACATGCCTGCATTTTCAGTAATCCCTATTAATTATTTTAGCCAAGGATGACTACTGTTTGTTTGAGAATTAAAAAAAAAACAACTAAATCTATGATTTGATATGTTATCATAGTCTAATAAAGTGGTTATTTTCTTTAGATATTTTTTATCTTCTTTGATGTTATTCAGAATGCTGTGAGTATAAGTATCTTTTTATGAGTGGCATAATGAATTAAGGCTGTCATAAAAAAATCCTTAAACTTATTTATTTTTGAAATTTATATATTTGAAAACCACCTAAAGTTTCATTCCTGATTTGTGTAACTTTATTACAAAAGATGCGTGTTTAAATGGCTTAAACATACCCTCTGGGGTGTTTAGATTTTTTGGGTGTTTAAGGAAGGTAAAGACAGTATTTAAATTTAGACACCTTTCGAACAACGAGTTAAATTAAACACTGTTTAAATCTGCAATTTAAACACTGTCTAACTTTAAACATCCTTCGAGCATACGGCTCTTTGTTGCACGCGGACGTTTAAAAAAAGAAAATATAGCAGGGAACGAAAGTCCTGGAGGACACAACAGGTCATATATCTCAGGTACTAACAACCCTGTCTCTCACATACACCCATATATATATATTGGATAGCAATCACAGAGTGATAACCTTATTAGGCGACATAATTTATTCTTATCCAGAGATTGAATGAACCGCATAAAAAAAACTAGTTAATATATCTTATTTATTGATGATGGATGCAATGTGACGTTGTCGGGCAGTGCAGCGGACAACTTATGGTATTTATATATACCTGTATATATTCTAGTTTATATATTGAATCTAAAAGCAGGAACTCTTATACTGTGAATTTAGATCTTTTTGAACGTCGTTTACTCCTCTGTCCGCTCTTATACACGGCAGTCGCTCAAGAGCTCTTTCGCTTTAACTGCTGGTTTATGTATATAAGGATTTTCTGCACAGCAATCAGTGTAATATCATCGCACTATTCATGATGACGACGTCCCCATGAAGACGTCGATCGTCTGACCATAGATTGGCTGAAATTATCTCAACATGTTCTTAATTTATTTAGTGAAACTCGCCACGTGGACGATATAGATTTTGAGGAGCAATTTACAGGACGACTTAAGAAATTGCATTACCATCGAAGCAAATAAGTTCTTCTTTGTCCATCATCCATCCTAATGCAAAGTTCACTGAAATTCATTGAACACATATTTTCGCAAATATAACCCTGAAACATGCAAAAACACACATACACACAAAATAGCCGATCATATTACCATCCGTGTGTTTGTATATATATATATATATATATATATATATATATATATATATATATGTGTGTGTGTATACAGATAAGCATTTGTTAGACTGAACATCAATTTTTTGTAGCTATTGAATTTACAGGCAATGTGTCCATGCAAAAGGACCATCTTCAATATACGGACAAATTGGCAAGTATCCGATTCCATTCATGTTGGATAATTTTTTTTCCAAGCTTATATTGTGATAAGACGGGGAAAATCTGTCAAGCCTTTCTTTATTTTCGTGTACCCATTCTGGCACTCATACAATGTATTTAAATCTCGGAGTATATTCCTGCTAGGGCACTGCGCGGGGCGGGTTTTTACCCGCAGCCCGCGGGTCCCCGCTAAGGATTATTGGTGGGCTAGATTCTACAACACAGGGCGGGGCGTGCCTATATAAAGTAAGTGCGGGGCAGAGCGGGCTACGGACTGGTAAGCTGAACTAGCAGTTGAGTAAAATTGTAAATTATAAAAATATATATTTATATGAAAAATGTTTTGTACAAATGTACAAAAGAAATAGGATAAATGTTAACAAATTTTAATCGTTAGTGTTAAACGCGTATCTGTGTACTTTGCCAATTGCAGATAGCTTGGATCTTACAGTTTGTTTGTTATGAAAATGCAAGAGTCTTTCTCTCTTAGTGCTAAACCAACGTCAATTATTCTCCAACTGCCAATTCTCTTTTGCACATGGAAGGCCTATTAAAATAAGGCTGTTTTAAAATGTTTTTCCTGCATGGCAACAGTACATTATAATTAGTCAGTATTTTTGCCATATTTCAAGTTTGATAAACTTATCTGTATTTATATAATTTTAATGTGCGATTATATTTAATATGATAAAGAATTGATCATAAAACCAATATTAGTTATATATATAATACAGAAAATGCATATATTTCATTTGAAATGGATACAATGAAAATATCGCCATACGTATCGTACAACGAAATCAAATATCGCCATATATTGCGATACGATATGTGTAGGCGATACCCAACCCCAGAGATAACATGGCTCTGCCCCATGAGAAGGGTTGTATGCTTTGTCGCCCCTAGGTGGCAACACTGTAGGCACTGTGACCCGTGGATCAGAACACAAGCCGGGGGGGGGGGGGGGTATTACAATAAATCCCTAAAATATATGTTCATGTAGCGTTATATTGCAATAGCAAGGCAAAGTCCCAGCGCGAAAAACCTGTTCCCATATAGTTATAACATTAACGTATGTTTTGTTCCAGCATCTGTGGCAAGGAACCACAGTGACAAACCGGCAAATATACCACTTGTGTACATTATCAGTGTAATACCAAGAGTGAGCGATCAGACTGGATATCAAATTTCCTTTTGTAGTGACAAAATCTGTTTGCAAGATGTCATCGCAATGTACTCCGTCTTTTCAACAGCACCACGTAATGTACACCCCCTAATTAGCATAGGCATCTGACTGAATCTTGTTGATTTCAGTACCGGTATGTAGATTTCCCATGCATAAACAGGACAATCGGATCACGGGGCTATACTGATCTATATATGAACACAGTCGAGAGCGATCGAATGGTATCGCAAATGAGGCTATGTCTTTTTCTGTGCTTGTAAATTTGTTTTATTCTTGTCTGTTAGCAGTATAATGTACGCACCACGGATTTCAAGCAAACTTTGAAGGGGACATTAATTTTCATGTTATCAAGTTTGTGGACGCTATATAGCTATGGTTTCACAGGACTTGATTCAGCAAGCCGGTCTGGCGTCTCTTTATGAATATTGAATCTAATATAACTAATTTTTGCAGGACGTGGTCGTGTAATTTTTAGAGGTAAGGGAATTAAATATAATGTAATTCTTTTCAGTCACTTCAGTGAAAACGGTTGGAAAAATACTTATATGCGTGATATTTAATCTAAAAACCTTATGGAGAGGTCTCCTTTGGAATATAACAATTTGTTGTATTGGTAATTGGTAATTATATATGACTGAAATAAAGGTTAGTTTTCTGTAAATTAATTTTTCATGCTAACATTTATTTTATTATTACAACTTTAACTTAAAGTAAGTTTGAAAATGGTATATCCTTTGCCTCTCAGTATAGGTCTTTATTTGTTTCGTGCTTCATACCATGCACGTTTTGAGTAAAAATTTAAAAAAAAAAACTGTTACGGATTTGAAGTTTTTCAAAGATTTAAAAAATACTAAATGAGGGTATAAATATTATCAATTTGGCACATGCACATAATTCTGTGAATTCATTATTTCATATTCGGTAATGTTTTGGTCTGGTGCAGCATATGATTAAATGTGGGAAATTGTTCAAAATACTGCATTGAATATGCATATTTTATGTTTTATTTTTTCAAAATTTCCAAACTGTGCATCACCCTCTCCCACACCCCCCTCCTCAAACTGACTTCACTTGCAGAATGCGCCCGACGCTTTATAAAAATGCTCATAAAGCCTATGAAAAGCATATATATATATATATATATATATATATATATATATATATATATATATATATATATATATATATATATATATATATATATATATATATATATAATCAAGTAGAGAACACCATATCATTGACGAATCAAACAGCTCAAAAAATGCATTTATCAATTTATGATCTATATTTCAGCTGTCGTTTCGTACCAAACGTCAAGTGGCTGCAAGACATCTGATATACGAATTAAGCTCAGATCAAGTTACGCCTACAGCTGCATCTACCGTACTCGCTGGCACAAGCCACCCGACCGAGCCACTGAGACGCACTCACAGGCTGGCTCAGTGCTGTGACAGCCACGGGTAAACTTTCACCGGCCAGCGTGGCGACACACAACAACAGAAGCCATTTCGCTATAAATTCTGAAGAACAAATGAAGATGAACTTTCTAAACTCCTTAATTATCATTGCTCTTCTAATGTTCAGGTAAGTACGGGGAAACACTTTAGAGGTATACGGTGGGGGCGGTATGTTTGGATGAATCCTAAATCAAACGAAGGCGGCAAAGGGGTAATTCAGTTTGGACCTAAAGTGCATAAACTTAAGTTAATAAGCTTAGCTTTTCACCCGTCCTCAAATATCAAAACTCAAAAGCAGGGGCGTCGCCAGGATTTACGGAAGAGGGGGGAGGGGGGCACGGAGGGGGTGGGGGGCTTGGGTCTGGACTGTGGGTTTAGGATATCCGCTGGCCAAGGAGAGTATATATATATATGTGTGTGTGTGTGTGTGTGTGTGTGATGGGGTTCGATGACAACACCTTCATTGGTTTGACTCATTTTATTACGACAACTTGAGTATGGACAAAAAAACACTGTAACAAAAAGTACAGAAACTTAATCCAACGTTCCTTTCGAATCAATATGACAAATCAAATCAAATTCAATGAATTATTAGACAGACTTAACATATAATCAGCTTTGTTTAACCTTAGTAATTAAAAATACTTATAATTTCAATTTGACACAACATGAAATATTGTCTGTATTCAGAAAACAGCGTAATAAATTGAATGACAATCACCTCGACTTCCGTTCAATACATGTAGCGTGTGAGTGATCTGTTTGGACCCTTTGAACATTAATGTTCGTGCTGAACTATTACATATTAAAGTTTGGTAAGATTACATTAGTTACAACCAATCTTTACAATAAATGTTGTCGTGACTAATGAACACAAATAAAGATTACAAGAATAATGGTATCATTAAACACAACATATTCATCTAACACAAAACAACTCTAAATACTATACTAACCACTTTCCTGGGTTCTCCCCTGCGATAATAATCACAGAGTATCGCCGCTTGTTCCTATATGAACCTGGCTTTACTGTTTCGGTGGTACCTGCAATGCCATAAAGCTGGACTATAACATAAGGCCGGGTGTTACCCTTAACTGGCCAGTACTTTCACCAAGTTAAATCTCTTACAGGACACCTATATACTTCACCAGAGCGTTACGCCTTACACACAAGGACATACATATAGTACATGAACAAACAAAACATTAACCCCTCCTGACCTATAGGCCTATACCGAGTGAATCCCTGCAGTCATATTATAGTGATACTAACTGATAAACCCGGTATACCGGGCTTTTTACCGGGGTTGGGGATGTATTAACTGAGATGTGGAATGTTGGTTCATTTTTTAATCTTAAAGTTAAAAGAAAATACAGGTTTTCAGTGGGATACTGTCTAAATAAGACATGTACAAATATTTTTTACCTTTATTTTGTGGCGCTGTGCTCGTGGCAAAAAAAAAATCATACCCCGGCGTGTTTACCTTGAAGACCTGGTTAGCTAGTGATGATGTTTACATTGCGAACCGGAATGAGAGGCGGGGGCATTCAGATTTCGGATGATATTTTACTGGTTTCTAGCGTTGGACGTATAAAGAATAGGTCGATGTGAGGAACACATGAAAGATTAAATTAAATGTATGTACAAGGAAACTGTTCCTGAAGAAAGAAACTGCAATATGCATACTTTGTAAGTATCAGAAGCGGACCCAATGGGACTCCATGCAGAGGGTCCGTGTCCAATTTTCAGCCGCCGAAACCGTTCTTTTTATTCTATCAGACCAATCTTGAGGCCTGAAATCCCCGCCACCACCCCACCGCACCCCTCCCCTGTTCCTGAAATTGGGACCTTGAATTAGATTTTGTCACTAATCCTCCTGGGTTGAACCCTTCATTTTTTTAAGCGAGAAACATGTGTTTTTCTCTTTTACTGAACACGCACGTTGGTGAGAGCCTCGTTCAAATGAAAGGCCCGAGAGGCTCAAATCCCTAACTGAAAGCAAGCGTTATTCATATGAACAATAATAGTGTTTGAGGTTGAAAGACCACAATGCATGCGTTCCGGTCATTGCCGAAGGCAGTTCGGCTGTGCTCTGCTCGGTCTTACCTCTGTGCAAGTCAGTAAAAACGGAAAAATCACTCAAAAATATATGTACGTTAAAAATTATTTATTCTCATATCGCCTATGTCACTGCGGGCATAATAATCTTTAAATTGATGTAATGCACACTATTCTACACAACGCGGTGTTAGAGAACATTGCGAACAGACGTGAACCGAATTCCTTTTATAAGTATTAGATTAGATGAATACACCCACTGCACTTCAGAGACAGATAAACTCTAATGATCTCAATATCTTAACAGTACATTCCAATAAATCTGCTTTATACCCACAGTATTAGCTTACATTTCTGTGAGAGGAATATATCAAATACATGGAACTTCATAATAAGGAAAAACTCTACTGTACTCACTATAATCATATAGACATTTGTAACAACTACTTGCATAGTTTGCAGCTCAAAAGTCTGTGTCGGTTTTCTCAATCGAAAGTATTAGTATTAGTTTGCTTGCTTGTTTGTCAATCCTCCTTCCTTCCATTGACATGAATATTATGTATACTATAAGTGAAGCGGCTTGAATGCCGAATTGTGAAACTAGAATTCATTTATAACTTAGCTGTCGCGGAGCGACTGAAATTTATCATTTGTAACTACTGAAACGGCGACATTTATGAATTTAACATCACTACAGCCTGAAGATTCGCGCACTGACAGGGTGTGCATTCTCCTTATATACTGTCAGGGGTTGCCGACTCACAGGTTCTCTCATGAAAACTCGAACTCAAGACAGATGTTAAGACGATGTTTAATCAATATGTTAAAGCCGTACAGGTTCGCACCATGCACATACACTAAAATATATTAAAACAGCAGGCCACTCGAGACTGACTACCAGGTGCCCTCCCTCAATACTTATACGATCCAGAGGCCCGAGAGAGGACCTGAACGAAACAAGGGCTACAAGGCTGATGCTGGTATCGTTATTATAAAGATTATAATATTATAATGACTTTTAATCTTGGAAATTACTTACTGTAAGGTTAATATAGTTATTGGTCACATTTTAACTGGCAGCACATTTCATTTGGTTACATATACACACATATATATATATACACATATACTCACATATATATAATATAATATAATATAATATAGATTTATATAGAATCAGTCTACTTTCAATATCTTTGTACCATTTTAAGACTGAAAACGTGAGTAAAAGTTTTTACCTGGACAAAGTGTAAAGTAATGAAACTTGACGTAAAAATGACTAATATTTTCATATTGTTATTATATACAATCGTACATTTATTTTATCAGGAGATATTACTCTCTAGAAAGTTTCCCTCTCATGATAAAAAGCAAAGTAGGATGAAGCACCCCCCCCCCCCCTTCCCCCCGATACGCGCGCCCCCTGCTATTAGGCCCCTAACTGCACATGCATAATACATGTAAAACGAAATTTCTTCTGTGCCCAGTCGTGGGATGTTGCTTTATTGTTACACAGGTTAACTCAGCAGCGTGTTATTATGTCTCTCTTGTGGGACGAGCGGCCTATAGGAATTGATGAGTTTATTTCTGTAGTCACATTTGGGTAAAAATAATTTTGTTTGTGGATCTCCTCAGATCCCCCCCCCCCCCCCGAGTGCAAATCAAGCCATCGATTTATATTTTTTTCTTTCTTCTGTATTTTTTGTTTTATTTTCCACTATGGATGATTTTCAAAATTTGATATTTAAGCAAAATGTTAGTGTTAGTCGGAGATCCGCACCTAATATTTATTTTTGACCCTGGTTTTATTTCCAAGGGCGTACAATCCTTAGCTTACTGCCATTATCGCACAGTTGCATGAAGGGGTCGGAGGGGGGGGGGGGTGGTATGACAAAGCCTAGTGGTTTAGACGTTGGACACTGGATTTGAAGGTCCCCAGCTCGAACCCCCCCCCCCCCCCCCCGGTGCGTCATGGCATAATAGTAAACTCGTAATAGAACCTCAGTGATTCACTCTAATGTAGTTAGAATCTTCCCCTATTGGCAGGTAAGCAATATCTTGAAGATGGAAGGTATGGGATGAAAAGTTTGGCTTCAAATGCGTATGCATTCTTTTTAGCTCAGCTGACTTTCAGTCATGCTGGGCTATAGCGATGGGTCTTTGTCCGGCGTCCTTCCGTCTGTCCGTCCGGCCGGCCGTCCGGCCGGCCGGTCGTCCGTCCGTTAGCAGGGCACAAATCGTAACCGTAGGGGCTAGGGCCATGAACCCTATGCAGTCTTAGAGGTTTTAAAAAGATCTCCTTGCAAACCTGAAATTTGGTCACTGCGACCAATATTCTCGAAGTTATGGGGTGTGTTTGCACCCCCCAGAAATAACTCTTTGAGACAAAATTTTCATCCCAAACCTTCCATCTTTCACATACAGCTCACCTACCAACAGGGGAAAAACCATAATTTTTTTTAGGTTAAAAGGTCAAAGGTCAAGGTCACAGAACCAACTTCTTTGAAAAGCCTCAGGATGCATTTTAAGCCAACCCTTTCATCCCAATTCTTTGATTTTTCACATATAGCTCACCTACTAAGTTGGAGAAGAATCCTATAGATTTTGAGGTCAAAGGTCAGGGTCACAGGATCCACTTCTTTGAAAAGGTTGTGGACACATTTCAAGCTAGACTTTTCATTCCAAACCTTCCAGCACTGATATCGCTTCTCTGCCAACAGGGGAAAAGACCTGTTGATTTTGAGGTCAAAGGTCAAGTTCACAGCACCCACTTCTTGCTTGGAGTCATTTTCAGGCAAACTTTTCAATCTGTACCTTCCATCTGTCATATATGGCTTACCGACCAATAAGGGAAGAAGCCTATTGATGTTGAGGTCAAAAAGTCAAAGGTCAAGGTCACAATATTTAATTGTTCTAAATGCTTGTGAGCATATTTCAAGTGTAACTGTTCAACCCAAACCTTCAGTCTTTCACATATGCCACATCTATTCATCACTCAGTTTGACTCAAACTTCATATTTATGGGTCCTTTTGCTTGAATAAATAACTTATTGATTTTGGGGTCAGCTGGTCAGCAGGTTAAAGGTTGCAGGTCAAAGTTATTCACCCATTGGTTGCCAAGAAATTACACCAGATTTAAGTGGTTAGTAGTTACCCATCATTTAGAAAGAATCCAGTTGATATATGGGCAAAAGGCCAAGGTCATAGGTCAGGGATGTTCACAATTACTTATTTTATAGACCATCTCTATTTTTCTTGTATATATAACCATCCCACTCCAGCTGGTACATCTCCCTGTGTGGCTGTAATTGTGAGTGACACTGGTGACATATGACTCCCTTTTGTATCAGCCTATTAAGTGATAAGGCTCAGTTATAAGTACCTCGTCACTTCATAACAAAAACACTGTTGTCAGAATGCTTCAGCCAGGCATTAAAACTATGAGAGTATAGTATTAAGGTTTAGCTACTGATTTATAAGATGATGGGAACATTTTGCAGTTTATTTTATGGAATCCTAGCAATAAACTTAGTTTCCTAGATATCTGAATATTTTAATATATATCACCACATATAAAAGCAAGTGTTTGTTCTCATAATATGTGGATGTGTACCTTGATTTAGGATGGCTTTTTGTTTTATTTCAAGACTCTTAGTCATGCTTTCTGCATTTCTTTTCTTTCAGGTATGGCAGTTTACCTACCCTGCTGACCCCATTGAAAAGCAGAGTGATAATAAAAAATATTGGACTTACACTTTTTACAATTGCATATCTATAAATCTGATATGAGGGCCTGGACATGCCTTTTGAATTATTTTGGGCATTCATTACTGGATAATTTGCCCCAAGTTTGGTCTCTTATTGGAGAATGTGGGATATCAAATGTCATACTTGTCAGAAATCCATTATGTCTGCCAGTTAGCCACCTTAGAAATTCTTTCTTCAGTGCAGTTTCAGTAATTTTTCTTTAATGTTTGGTCCGATTTAGAGAATGTTTGTTTTCTGATTTCAGACTTGTCAGAAGTCCAATATGGCCACCAGGCAACCATCTTTTAATTCCTTTTGATCATATATTATCTCAAGAACAGTTAAAGTGAATGCAGTTGGATGTATATTTATGCAATCTTGTAAAGGATTGGGTCAAATATTTCTGAATAAATATTACCATCATTTATAAAAGTGCAGTACAGTTGGCTTGTATTGAATAAAAATTCATACAGAAGCACCTGTTTCTCAATAATTCTTGCATGTATTTCCTTGATTTTTGCTATATATTTTGATCTTATATTTGCCCTTTGTGGTGTTCCTTTGAGACTGACAGGTTTCAAGCAAGCTGTTGGAATAGTTCCTGATAGCTTAACAATCATGCATTTTCCTCAGACCATCAATTCACTGTGTTTTAACCAGACATAGGTGATATATATTTCTGTTGTCATAGAAAATTTTCAACAAATTGGCAAATTGGTTCTTCAAAATTTGACTGGAAGTTGTGAATCTCAGTCCATGATGTCACAGGTCCTGCTTGGCAGCTGAGCGTCATGACCCATGGGTCACTTGTTGCTATATATTTTGATCTTATATTTTCCCTTTGTGGTGTTACTTTGAGACTGACAGGTTTCAAGCAAGCTGTTGGAATAGTTCCTGATAGCTTAACAATCATGCATTTTCCTCAGACCATCAATTCACTGTGTTTTAACCAGACATAGGTGATATATATTTCTGTTGTCAAAGAAAATTTTCAACAAATTGGCAAATTGGTTCTTCAAAATTTGACTGGAAGTTGTGAATCTGAGTCCATGATGTCACAGGTCATGCTTGGCAGCTGAGCGTCATGACCCATGGGTCACTTGTTTGCTATATATTTTGATCTTATATTTGCCCTTTGTGGTGTTCCTTTTGAGACTGACAGGTATCAAGTAAGCTGTGGGAATAGTTCTGGATACCTTAACAATCATACATTTTCCTCAGACCATCAATTCACTGTGTTTTAACCAGACATAGGTGATATATATTTCTGTTGTCGTAGAAAATTTCAACAAATTGGCAAATTGGTTCTTCAAAATTTGACTGGAAGTTGTGAATCTCAGCCCATGATGTCACAGGTCATGCTTGGCAGCTGAGCGTCATGACCCATGGGTCACTTGTTTAAAGAAATGAGTCCTGCGACCACGACCTTTGACCGTTGGACCCCAAAATCCACACGACTCTTACTTTAGTGGTGAGTCATTTATAAGTTAAGTTTGAAACCAATATGTCAAACAAAACTGGAGTTATAATCTGGAAACTAATTTGTGAACAGATGGCCCCTGTGACCTTGGACCATGTGACCCCAAATTCATATATGCTCTCCCCATAATGGCAAGTCAGCTAAATGTGCAAAATGGAAAGTTTGGGATTAAAAGCTTGGCTTAAAATGCAGCCATAATCTTTTTTAAAAAGTGAGTCCTGTCACCTTGACCTTTGACCTCATGACCCCAAAATCATATAGGTTCTTCTTTAAGTGGTGGGCCATATGTAAGTCAAGTTTAAAATCCATGTGTCAATACAACCTGGAGTTATCATCTGGAAACAAATTTGTGTGGATGGACGAATGGACAGACAGACAGACAGACAGACAGACAGGGTGATAACTATATGGCATCCACTTGTGATCAATAAACACACCAGGTTTTTAGACACTAGATGTAATTACAGCTGAGAAACTGACATGATTGTTGTCATTTTATAGTAAAAAAAATTTAAAATATTCGTTAAAATTACAAAAAAATACAGGTGACCCCACCACTTTTCGGGAACTGACAAAACTAGTCATGGTTAGTATTCAAGTTAAGATTCATGACAATCCATGCATAAATTATCAAGATACTGGAGGTTTTGCATTATATTTTTGATTATTCGGGGGGGGGGGGTTACTTTCAAGCCCCATAGCTCGGAGGATATAGGTCGCAGTGACCTAATTTCAGGTTTCCAAGGAGATTTTTTATTGACCTCCAAGGATATTCACAAAGAAGTTTCTTGGTCCAGCAGTTACGATTTGTGGCCTGCGGACAGCCGGACGCCCCGGACCGACGACGGATAAAAGCGCCATTCCTATACCTCAGTTGACTTACAGTCAGCTGAGCTAAAAATGCCAGGGAGGGGAGGGGTCTTGTGATAAGATGGCCAACCCATACTGGCTACTGCATGCAGAGGATGGATTTAGAAATTAAAAAGCCCCGGCACTTGCGATTTGCACCGATTATTCCTCTATTTTTATGCAGGCGATAGGTATGCTTAAAGGTAATGTTTTATTGGACTTTACGGTAGCCGCAGTGCATCATGGGAAGACATTCCTGTGAGTGATCGCAATCTTGTTGAGTGGTGTTAACGTGACATTGTGTGCTCAGCGTGTAATTATCGGGTCTAGAGTGTTGTTGATATATGTGTTCTTGTCACGAACACTACAGTGTCTACTAGAATTCCCGGCTCAGTTGGTCACCTATATCACTGTGTTGTGCTCCCTCCCTTTACCAAAGTCCTGTATGAGGGTCTCCACAAACCCATTTTTATGTTTGTTACAGGAAACACAGAACAAATGTGTAGTACTTGCCGGGAAAATTTGGGGTGTTTCTTTTTTTATTTTTTTGTATGTTTTTGTTGTTGGTCATCGCTCGAGGTGTACATCCTGAAACAATAATATCTACAACGGCAAGAAATAAGTATAGGTGCATGAGGAATTCTTGTAAAAATGCTAAAGTATATATAAATGTTGCATATGAAAGAATACATATGGAAAGTTGTACAACTAGTTATAATAACTAATACGAAACAGTCTCCATGGCACGGATGTTGGCGCTCGGTAGTCGGTAAGGGTGGAGGAAACCGGAGGTCTAGGAGTAAGCCACCGACCTTGGACGGGCCACTTAAACTCATTCTCATAGCCACACCGGGAATCGAACCCGGGTCGCAAGCGTAGAAGGCCGAGCGTTTTACCACTCAGCTGTCCATTTTTGCAGAACTCCCTGGTTAGTTTAGATTTTAACCGTTCATTGGTCTGGGATTCAACCACAATGCTGCTGAGGGCGTTCCACTCTGGAAGCGTGGATGTTATTGAGTCGCGATCTGACAAGTCCTTCTGCCGATAAGCCAGGGCGCGGGAGTGAGATGGAATTCGGTATGCTTCAGACTCAATAGCTATAAGGCCATATACTATCCCATAAAACTTGCATAGGTAACTAAAACGGCGTCGTGCCTCAAGATTAATGAGGGACACTCTAATTCTTCAAGCATAGAATGTACGCTTCTGATCTCATTGATGATATATATTACGTTTACAATAATACTAATAATATGAAACAGGATGTTAAACGCCCGGACCTTTTCTATTTTAGATCGACCACGGCTCAGACATTCGCCGGAGTGTCGGAATATTTGAAGAATTTGACAGGAAGACCTGAATTACACTTGTGGCCTGGTTATGAAAATGGTCAGTAGAATTAATCCTGCACGTTCCATTAATACTACTTAAAAAACTAGATCGGCTCGGCAGTTGAATTTGTCTTGAGAGATCCTTGTTCATAATGATGATATAAGAACTGAATATTAGAAGAAATGTTAATATCGATAATTCGGTAATTGATTATTATTTATTGAACATTATATATAAATAAGATAAGATATATATATATATATATGTGTGTGTGTATGTGTATGTGTGTTCTATTAACTTTGAATGAAGTTCTTTAGCCGAATAATATATATATATATATATATATATATATATAAATTGATATATAATATAATATAATATAATACAATATAATATAATAAAGAAAAATAAAGAATTAGTCTACTTTCAATATCGTTGTACAATTTTAAGACTGAAAACATGAGGAAAAGGTTTTACCTGGACAAAGTGTACAGTAATGAAACTTTACGTAAACGTGACTGATATTTTAATATTGTTATAATTATACAATCGTACATTAATTTCCTCAGCAAATATAACTGTCTGGAAAGTATTCCCATAGTGTAAAATGCAAAGTAGGTTGGAGGCATCGTCCTGGATACGCACAACGATACCCGAACAATAGTATGGATAAATAAAGACATTTTTTTTATGAAAAGAGATTTACAGCTATAATCGAATTATCACTTTTCAGTTGTTATCTTTCCCCATGACCGAGCAAGGGATGTTATTTCTGGTCCAAAGATGTGAACGTTTTTCGAATAAGTAAAAAATAAATCTATTGATGGTAGATAACATTAAGTGTTATGTTTCATTTTAAATATCAATGATAAATGAAATGTTTAGTTTAGGATTCATAATTTGAGTTGTATTTTTTTTTCAGGTTCAGCAACACTGGTCAATGTGTCCTTGTATATTGGGACGTTCCAAGAAACTGCACTGGAAGCTGGGGTATTATTATTATGATATATACATATGCTTATACATATGTTTATAATTGTGTGTAATATATACTCAATGATTAATCCCCTGCCATGTTTCTTATAGAGCAAATATGTACCAGACATTTCATCTGTACGAAACACGAGTTATTCAGTTACCTAGGTTCTTTTTCTGCCCATATGCTGAAAAATAAACACGGAATTCTCAAGAATGAATCAGCTGTTCCGTATTTACGGGTTAACCCTATCGTTCACTATGCGCATATAGTCTGATATCACCGATGATGTCAGGCTCATCCGACTTAATTTACACATTGCCTATCTGGTCTTTCGGGCCTGTTCGTTCTTGTAGCTTTTCTCGGCTCCCTGGGGAGCATACACCAAACAGCCACACACGGCGCTAGAAGGTTATTCGTTCTATATTCGCCTGACACCCATGTTTGACCAGTACCCATTCACTCCCTTGTGGTAAAGACTTCAGCTAGGAGTCTAACACCCCCGTTACATAAGAAGGCGATCTCGCTGCGATCACCGATTTGGGGCAGACCGCCGTAGAGCGCAGCCAGAGTGGCCGTAAGTTTTCATGAGCTTCGTAGGAGCGAAATAGTGTCGCCTTGGGTCATCATATGGTTACCATGAACGCCTTGAGTGGCGACCAGTTTTGAACATGGGCAAAATTTCCGCTGCGGGGTCGCCGTGGATTAAAAGCGCAGTCAGATCGGAATTCGATCGCCATCAGCGTCCTTGCAGCGCATTACCAGCTTCCTGACTAGGCAGGTCGAGCGCCAATGAACGGGGTAGCATTGGTCTTCACGTACCACGGAGTTGGCCCGGCGCATTTACCATGCTGCAACCGAGACCTCGGCGAATCTTATGAGCTCCTTACACGCTTCGCACGATGCTGCCGCTGAGCTTATGATGTCAAATCTACGCTCTCGCTGCGTCCGGTGAGATCACAGGGCGCTGCTGCTGCTGCGCTCTGGCCAGGCTCTATAAATAGCTCGCGGCGCCCGCACACGTCGTGGCCGCAGGGTGAGAGCAGCATTGCAGTCACACTGGGAGGGTTTTTCTGATGTTGACGGCAACCAAGGGCGATCTGCTAGGTCGCCGTGTTCGCCGTTAGGTCTTTATCCAGTGTGATGGGGGGCTTAGCGCGGAAAGCGGTCAGATCGGGACGCGAACCCACAACCTTGCGGTCATGAGTCCAGCGCACTAACCATTACCATACCAAAATCAAAGAGGGAGGGAACAGATCAAATTGTGTAATGAATTCGTGTTGTACAATGTCACTTTCATTCACATTTCATTAAGCCAACAAGGACAAATAAATGCCCAAACACCTGACTTTTTTCTCAAAACAGTATTTCAGTCGATTCTTCCCCATGAACCATCAAGAAGAAAGCTATCCAATTTTTACAACATGTTTCACATAATGTAATCGATAACACGCTTCTTTTATTAATATATTATTTTAAAAGTTGTCACTAAGCATTTTCAAGAGTCTCATTTGTTAGTTTTTCTAAAATTGAAAATAGCTAAACTCAAGTATTTAAAATAATAAATGAAGGATAGATGATGAAAATGCAATAAAAAAAACTTTAGATATTTGTTTATTTTTATGCTCTTACTGTTAAATGCATTCTTATTGCCAAATGCGAGTTATATCGCATTGAATTGTAACAAAAAAAAATCTGCTTTAAATTTTAAATATTCATACAAACAGAATAAACTTTATTTTTATATAGCAACTTTAATGGAGGATGTTCTGAGGATTCCATATATTTATATATCATCTGAATAAAATTTAAATAGCATATATTCTAATGCTAAGGCCCAACAAAATAAAAGGTATGGTTCTTAGGCCCAGTCCCGCATCAATTTCAAACCCCAACAACCATTTTTTTATTTTGATTTTCAATAGAAACTTATCATTTCTTTAAAGAAGATAAGATAATGTGTTACAGGCGTCTCTTTTATTGTGTGCAGCAGTCTTGCATGTGTCTGTGTAGCGCTAGCATTGTCCGTTGCCATGGGAGACGCGCGAGTTGGCCCGGCCCACGTTTTGGGTCTGGCGTGTAGAAACACCGCACTCATGCTGATCTTGAACTTTCTGGGCTGGTCGCGCTCTATGAGCGCGTGTTTGTAATGTTCTTTGGGCGTGTGTATTATGTATTGTTGGGTTCTTTTGATTGTTCGTGAAATAGAAGTTCTAGAATTTTCGGATGAAAAGTAATTAATCGGGGCTGTGTTTTAGAGGCATTGGGAAGGAGAGAGAAATATTCCGGCGTACACGGAAGAGTGTGAGTCAGTTTGTGGACCTGTCCGATAATTGCAGCAGTTACAGATCTTCTTGAAATTTGTAACGGATTTTATATAGTCTTCAGTTTGCCTTTGGGATAACTACCAGAACTTCACTTTTGGATTACAACAGATCGTTTTTTTATTGAATTGGACTATTGTTCTCTGAGAAGATTTATGTAAACTGTTCATCTGGATTATATGACTTGTTGTCGCTGTGACAGTGGAGGTATCCAGGTACTCTACACATTATTTATTATACTGTGTAATTGTATTTATTTGTTGTTATACTGCTGTTATACTGTGTAATCTTATTGATTTAGTGTATTGTAATAATAGGGTATTTTTAAGAATAAATTATAATTATTTGTTATAAAAAAACCTTTGACTTCCTTTTTCATTCCCGTAGACATTTCACGCTGCCCAGTGTTTCAGAATCTGATTTTTTTTTATCTCAATGACAAAATTTATGCTCGTCACGACTATGTGATATTTTGATATTAGGTTCCGTAATAAATGCAATTCTGATATAATTTCCTTTGTTTTGTAGTGCTTTTACTTGTTTACAAAGAAATTGCTATTATCCCTGATCAAATGACATTTTTATCGAAACATACAAAACAAGTTAAATAAAAAAAAATCGTCCGCCCGCCTTGATTTTTGAAAAAAAAAAATGCCTGAGAACCAAACCTTATTTTTATTTTGGCCTTAACTGAATCAAAGTAGTTTGACGACCTTACATTCTCTTTCGCTGAATGATGACGCCTAAAACTACTTGCCAAGGTTAAATTTAACTACTCCTCAATGTCTTATGCCCCCAATTCACTTTCGCACCATAGAGATATCGAACATAAATACACAAACGCAGTGCCCTTAGTTCGCTCTCTGATCAACGTAAACCGCCCCATAGGTAACCTGACTTTGATCAGTTTGGCTGCAACTACAAAAACATGCCCGTTAACGAATTATGCAGTCACACGTGTCGTCCGACAAACTATCCGCTTATAATCATGGGAGGTGTTTAAAGTTAACAATAAATAAATACAATAAAACCAAGAGAAGTATTAAGTCAAACCTCGAACAGAGGACCACCAATGGACTCCTTGTAGACCGAGGAAAAAAAGATTGAGCCGATTTAGCCAAGCCAAGCCAAAAGAAGTATACGCTCATCGAGCAGCTACAGGTTGCTGCGGTCAAGACCTCAGCCCTGAGCGCTTCTTAAGCATGTTCTCTGAGCCAACAGTCGCAGTGCCACGCCAAGCCAAGTAGGGAGTGATATAGATTACCCTTGTGGGGGTAAATGAAATGCCGGGGGTAACTTGAAATCGATTTCAGATTAACGCATACAGGTTACCCCTTCAGAACAGTTGTTTATTTATGTGTATTCACTTGAAATTCAAATAATTTCTTTCTTCTTGATAAGCCAAATTATTCGTATATGTTATGTTTGCAGGTAATGTGTCACGCGCTTTTATGACAATAAATTTATGTTGAGGAGGCCGGCTGAGAACACAACCTTTTATTTATTCAATAATTAACCATTGTTTTTTTAGACATTGGCTTTAGAGGGCTATTTCCGCATGTCTTGGAAAGACCCAAGGCTGTCTTATCCAGAAGAATACGGAAAAATTATTCCAAGAGCTGAAGTAATGGAAAAACTGATTTGGGTTCCCGATTTGTTCTTCCCCGATACTCATTCGTTTCCTGAAGAAGCCTTCGGTGCACGGAAAGGGTATCACATCAAACCTGATGGCACAGTTTTTACTTCACGAAGGTGAGACACATTTACAAAATATCATTTTATGTTTTCAAGTGAAAGTGGGGTTGAAAGGGGCGGATCCAGAATATCATGATAGTATGTCCACTCTTCGGTATCATGTGTGGAGTAAACCAAAAATAAATGTTTAGTTTGAAGTCTGCTGTCACTCAAAGAGTGTATCATCATACTTTATATACTTTGCCTTCCTGGTCTTTCTCGCCTGTTTATTCTTGAACCTTTCTCGGGTTCCTGGGGGAGCAGCCATAAAAGGCGCTAAAGGGATATCTCTTCTACATTTTGCCTGCAGACGGTACACTTCCTTTATTTATCACAAAAGGGTAGAGATGGCTCTCCCATGTGGTAATGACGTTAGCCAGGGGTATTTGCGAGGATGTCGAAATGAACAAAACTTGAACCTTAACTTTGCGCCTAGCTGGACCATTACGCCATCACTGAGCATAACACAGCAGCAAGACGAGACCAGGGTTTTTATTTCAGGAAGGTGGAGTGTGCTGGTGGGCCGGGGGGGGGGGGGGCTGCATGGGCGTAGCCAGGTAGGCTATATATATATATTGTATAGGAAGAACTAAACTAGGTTTTCTGCAGGAATTATGCATGACTAATTAATTTCGTACCAAACGCTCCGAGCGTGTGGCACTCTTCAGATGTTGTAGCTTAATTGCACCTGAACTATTAACAGAACTGCAATTTAAAAAAAAAAATGCTGACGGTATTTTGTGTTTTGTAGGTTTGCTGTGGAACTGGACTGTAAAATGAGTTTCGCAAGGTTTCCGTTCGATCGTCAGCTATGCAGTCTTTCGATAGAAACATGTGAGTACAACACTTAAGTGCTTATGAAAGTCTTCTTTTCTTTTGCTAATCTTAGCATCAGTTATTGACGAGAGGCAAGTACACACACACACACACACACACACACACACACACACATATATATATATATATATATATATATATATATATATTGTTAAACCTGCATAAAACTGATTTTTTAGCTCAGCTGACTTTCAGTCCTGATGGGCTATAGCGATGGGTCTTTGTCCGGCTTCCTTCCGTCTGTCCGTCCGGCCGGCCGTCCGTCCGTTAGCAGGGCACAAATCGTAACCATAGGGGCTAGGGCCATGAACCCTATGCAGTCTTAGAGGTTCTAAAAAGATCACCTGAAATTAGGTCACTGCGACCTATATTCTCAAAGTTATGGGGTGTGTTTGCACCCCCTAGAAATGATTCTTTTAGCCAAAATTTTCATCCCAAACCTTCCATCTTTCTCATACAGCTCACCTACCAACAGGGGAAGAACCATTATTATTTTGAGGTCACAAGGTCAAAGGTCAAGGTCACAGAAACAACTTCTTTGAAAAGCCTCAGGATGCATTTTAGGCTAAACCTTTCATCCCAATTCTTTGATCTTTCACATATAGCTCACCTACTTAGAGGGAGAAGAATCCTATAGATGTTGAGGTCACAATTAAGGTCAAAGGTCAGGGTCACAGGATCCACTTCTTTGAAAAGGTTGTGGACACATTTCAAGCTAGACTTTTCATTCCAAACCTTTCAGCACTGATATCGCTTCTCTGCCAACAGGGGAAAAGACCTGTTGATTTTGAGGTCAAAGGTCAAGTTCACAGCACCCTCTTCTTGCGTGGAGTCATTTTCAGGCAAACTTTTCAATCTATACTTTCCATCTGTCATATATGGCTTACCTACCAATAGGAGAAGAAGCCTATTGATGTTGAGTTCAAAAGGTCAAAGGTCAAGGTCACAATATTGTTCTAAATGCTTGTGAACATTTTTCAAGTGAAACTGTTCAACCCAAACCTTCAGTCTTTCACATATGCCACATCTATGCATCACTGAATTTGATTCAAACTTCATATTTTTGGGTCTTTTAGCATGAAGAAATAACTAATTGATTTTGAGGTCAGCTGGTCAGGAGGTTAAAGTTTGCAGGTCTAAGTTATTCACTCATTGGTTGCCAAGTAATTACACCCGGCCAGATGTAAGTGGTTAATAGTTACCCATCATTTAGAAAGAATCCAGTTGACATGTGGGCAAAAGGCCAAGGTCATAGGTCAGGGATGTTCACAATAACTTATTTTGTAGACCATCTCTATTTTTCTTGTTTTCTTGTATATATAACCATATGGCACTCACAACTGGTACATCTCACTATGTGCCCATAATTGTCAGTGACACTTGTGATATATGACTCCCATTTGTATCAGCTCATGGTGTGATAATGATATATCATTAGTGCATAACAAAAACACTGTTGCTGGAATGCTTTGGCCAGGCATTAAGATTATGAGAGTTAAGTGTTAAGTTTAGCTACTGATTTATAAAATGATAGGAACATTTTGCAGTTTGTATCATGGAATCTTGGCAATAAACTTAGTTTTCTAGATATCTGAATATTATTATACAAATCATCAGATATACCAGCAAGTGTTTGTTCTGATAATATGTGGGTCTGTACCTGGATTTAGGATGGCTTTATTTGATTACAAGACTCTCAGTGATGCTTTCTGCATTTCTTTTCTTTTAGGTTTTGCAGTTCACCTACTCTGCTGACCCCATTGAATAGCAAGCTGATAATTAAAACAAATTAGACGTGCACTTTTTACATTTGCACGTTCATAAATCTTATATGAGAGCTCTCCAACCTGATCATGCCTTTTGAATTGTTTTGGACATTCACAACTGTTACATTCTTTGAAGCAATTGCTACAATTTTAGTGTCTTATTGGAGGATGTGTGATATGAAATGTCAGACTTGTCAGAAAATCATTATGTCTGCCAGGTAGCCATTTTAGAAATCCTTTTGCCAGGGCAGTTTCTGTGATTTTTTTATGATGTTTGTTCCCTTTTAGAGGATATTTGTTGTTCAATTTCCGACCTGTCAGAAATCCAATATGGCCGACATGAGCCATCTTTAAATTCCTTTAGAACATATTATCTCAAGAACTATTAAAGTGAATGCAGTGGGATGTATATTAATGTAATCTTGCATTGGGTCAAAGATTTCTTAATAAATATGACTATCATTTATGAAAGCTCAGTACAGTTGGCTTGTATTGAATAAAAATTAATATGGAAGCACCAGTTTCACAATAATTCTTGCATGGATTTCCTTGATCTTTTGCTATATTTTGATCTTATATGTGGCCTGTGTGGTATTCCTTTTGAGACTGACAGGTATCGAGCAAGCTGTGGGATTAGTTCTTGATAGCTCAACAACCATACATTTTGCCTCAGACCATCTTTCACTATGTTTTAACCAGACATATATGATAAGAATTTATGGCAATGTATAAAGTTTAAACAAAATTGGCATATAGGTTCTGCAACAATTTTACTAGAAGTTGTGAATTGCAGCCCATGATGTCGCAGGTCATGCTTGGCAGCTGAGCGTCATGACCCATGGGTCACTTGTTTTGTTAATAACATCAATGTTTCTGTTACAAATTTAAATATTTAAATGGTTTGAGATTTAATACATTCATATATTTTATGAACTCATAATATGAACAATTACTGCATGAGCAATGCTTTATATCGAAATAAGTTCCAAATCTGATTTAATTACCCTTAATGTAAAGTAGAAATAGTAATAAATTCACCTCTTTGTAAAACTGAATGAAGACGATGAGAGTAAATCTTAATCCAGCAAGTGTGGTGACCCGTCAGGGCAAAATATTTTTATTTTGATTTTAAAGAAGGCTATTCACCTGAACCTTCTATATAATTTCTGTGATATTTGGCTTGCTCTGGTTACCAGCGATTGACACTAATAGTTCGGGTTTATTCTATTAACAAAAACCAAGGCTCATTGCTATAAAATAAATGAAGAAAACAAAATGAATTCTGTCTTTTTATTAAAGGTGAGGTTCCTTCCTGTGACTGTAGTGTGTATTTGCTTTCATGTAACAAAACCAGCAACGCTGGTTCAAGGGCCCTAAACCTGCTGATGACCGTTACGTGCAGTGCGCATGCTCGTGGAGAGGTTTATTGTACTGTATGGATACTTCCTGTAAAGAAACCTCCTTATAATGCATCTGTGAAAAGTGCATAGTCTTGTTTATCTACACACACGGAACATTGCGCCCTTGTTGACAAAAAAATGAAAAAATGTAACTAAAGGTGGTTTGTTTCATATGTAGGGAATTTGAATTGTCACTAATTGCAAAATGCCGTTTAGAAAACTGTTATTTATCTTATTTTTCCATCAGAGTTCATTGATCGCGTTTGGATTATTTTTGCGCACCTCCCCAATATATTATAAACAAATGGATATAAACAAAACAAAAAGCTTGTGTAAGGTGGGATCGTTGTTACATAGAATATATTTATAGAGCATTCGCGGGGGTTAACTTTAGTTAATAGACATCAGTTGTTGGAATAGGCGCTTAAATGTATTTTATGTCTTCTTAACAAGTCACTGTAGACTTGTATATGTTAAATAAACAATTAGCGTAAGTATAGAAAGATTGAGATAATACTTGGTAAGGCAGAAGTTTTATATTCGTGGGGCCTTTTTATATTTTCATCTTCTGGTCACTGCACAAAAGAGAAAACGTTGCCATTTGTTCCCGGATTTGCCTAAAAATTAATCAGTTATTATGACTCCACTATCGGGTCTTTCTTAACCCATGGCAAACCCCTGTAGAAAGGGCCGTTAAATCAGGCCAGTAGTTTTTGGTAATACTGCTAACAAACAAACAAAACAACAAACAAACGAAGGTACATAATCTCATTGGTTAAAATAAGCTTCCCAGAAACCCCAAAGAGGATAAAAGGCATACAACTTTTGCACCCTGTTTCGATATTTTAGACACGATGAAAAACTTGTGAAAACCATGCACTTGTGCATCGTTCTTCATGTGTCTAATGTATTTTTTTTTAATCTTACAAGTGCAGTGTGTATGTTTATCAGAATATTAGCTAAAATGTTAAACTTTATTTTATTATACTTGTTGAACATTAACATAATATAACGAACTATTGAGAATCTGTGTATGGAGACAATGATATCCAAATAGGGTATTAAAATAAAATATTTATGATAATAATAATAATCATCATCGTCATCATCCTCATCGTCATCATCCTCATCATCGTCAAAATGATAATCGGAAAGCACACAACCATGGCACACACCAACTGGAACTGCATTTATCTAATTATATTTAAATTCTAATTATCATTCTTTTGATGAGTTATCTTTATAATACCATGTTCCGGAACAAGATGTCACCACATTATAGTCCACGATTATTTACAAATTTCATTTCTTTACAGATTTCCATTCCTATAATGAAATACATTTGAACCTTACCAGTATCAATGTAGGACAGACCGCTTCTCACCCAAAATTTAATGTGATCAGCGTCAGCCAGAGTAGTTCAGTACAACAATATACAGGTGAGGTACCATTTCTGGTTTTCTGTAGTTTCTTTATATTTTGTAGAGGTTACCGCCTCAGTTGTTAATGTTATGCATAATTCTAATTATGGAATATTTCATTTCCTATAAAAATTTTACTCTCTGGATTTCAGGGGGATGATTACATAGAGCGTCCCCCTTGAAAAAAAGGGGGGGGGGGGGTAATATATACTCCTGATACCCGCCCCCCCCCTATTATTGACCTCCCTGATTTCGACATAGGAAGGCACCCTTGTTCTTTGATAAGGCTTGTAGATTTTTACCTTGCCACATACGCCCCTCGCGCATCGGTAATACACTCGATACACAAGAAAGAGAGGACTGACACAGAGCAAAGAATTAAAATCAGACCAACTAGAGCATTCTGCTCCACATGTTAAACATGCGACGCCCACTCACGTTGTTGAGTTTTTTTTTTCTTTATAATTTCCCTTTATTTGAATGATAACAAATGTATTTATTGCTTTGTAAAGGTGATATGTTCAGGTGACTTCTCTGACCTGCCTGACATTAAATAAGGCGCTGGATATGTCCGTGAAGAATAATAAGTTGGAATTAAAAAAAAATACATAATATTAAAAATTTACTTTCATATCAACCTTTCATATTAACCTCTGTTAGTACAATTAAGAAATATCAAATGCAAAAATTATGGCTGAGGTTAAGAATTATTTGACAGCGATAGAATTACTTTCTTTTCTTATTTTATTTAAGGGTATCATCGGACGACCACTTTCGAGCGGAGTTAACCATAGTTTATTGAAGTAAATTTTCCTCTAAAACGTTTGTAATTGCTAATAAAAACCCTTTTAATACAGCATACGCGCATGGTGCCGTTTTCCTTTACTCCATTTGTCACGCAGAAACATTACCTCTGAGTTATCCTTGATATTACAGAGACTGCTGTCTCAACGTAAGTCACATACTCAGACACATGATGGCAACCAGTACAGTTTGCGCCATTAACACGACAATGTTTCGGATCTCTCTTGACAATCTATAACCAGTTATTATTGTTAGCCCTTCATTCTTTCCGGAATGTTCAATTGAGTTTGCAGACATTTCAAGATACAATAGTATGCTACAGCTAAAAAACATATTTAGTTACAATTCTTGTCCAAGAGTGACATAACCCTTATTGTCGCAATTTTAAAAAATAAGCTTGCAAAAAAATACTACCGTCGAAGACGATGGCTAAGGTGTGAAAAGAAAATTAAACACCGCCCGCAGCGGTTATAGTCTGCAATAGCCCTCGTCAGTCTGATTACAATTCTAGGCCCTGTGGCAGTCCTGGTGTTTGAATCCCGAAATACTTGCTATACATAGCAGCGGTCAAAACGAGATCTTGATTGACTGCAGCATGTAACAGCTGGGTAAGGAGTGTGGCCACCTTACGGTCATAAACAAAGACCTAGCACTGCCACAAAATTCGGAACCACAGGACCTAGAAACTTCTAAGTATACTTCCAGGAGGTTTAAAAATATCTAGGGCATCCTAGAAAAATTCAAATTTTAATACAAAACCTCCAGTATCTTGATAATAAATGCATGAATTGCCATGATTCTTGCCTTGAATATTGGCCATGACTAGTTTCTTCAGCTCTACCTGTATTTTTCTCTAATTTTTACTATTTTTTTCTGTTTCTGAGACCGTCAAATTAAAGTATTATGACAGTTTCTCAGCTGTAGTTTCATCCAGTGTACTGGTGCCAGGTGTGTTTATTGATTATGAGTGCTTTCTTTAATTCCTGAAGACTGGTAGCACCAGATGTTATATGTTTTTATAAATTTTTGGTGCTTTTATTTCTGTATTTTGAGACCATCGAAATAAACTGATACTATCAGATTCGTAAATGTGGTTTCATATGAGTCCTGAAATCTGGTGTTGTTTATTGGGGCCCTGCTTGAATAAACTGATGCCCTATATTAATCGCCTTGTCCGTCCGTCTGATCGTATGTTCGTATTTCTATGCCGGTATGTCCATCAAATTTGTCTGCTGATATAACATCAAGTTTAGATTGATCTATAGATTTCAAACATGACTTTTTTATGGCCCACGTCTGACGCAAGAACTGAGAATTTTGGGTCATGAGGTCAAAAGGTCAAGGTCATAGGCCCCATATACAGTAAAACCTGTCTAAAGCGGACATTCAAGGGACTCAATCATTTTGTACTTAATAGTGAGGTGTCCTTATTAGGCAGGTTGACTTGGTTGAAAACCGAGGGATTATAAATAAATACAACGAACAGCTGCAAGAACGTGTTTATTGTATTATTTCAGATTTCATGTATATGTACAATATATTCATGCACACATCATGCATTCAATATATATATATACAAACTGTGATTATTTTTACTTATTTTAAGTAGTGAACAATATAAGGAGAAAAGTATATGAAGACATCCGTTTAAACAATGTTCATATACTCGCGTAGGCTCTTTTTCGCTGTTTCACAGTCGAATAAGCTTGACATTCTCAGGTAGCATAAACTTACGCCCAGGAGTACGTGTGGGGCCACCTGACGGCATTGCCTAAAACTCTCCTTGTTCAGCTGTCCAAGTGCTATAAGGTCAAAGATAATGACGACGTTGATAATGCGAAGACTGTTATGGCTACGAACCTGGGAACATTCGCTTTTAAAGGTGAATGAAGCTTTAGCCTAAATTAAACTTTCTTTGGTGATGGTTGTTTGGTTTGATTTTCTTTAATGTTGAAGGCACCCGAGATTAAATGAACCCAAGAACCCCGAGGAGCTTGTGCTAATATCAAACAGCCTGCTAAAACAAATTGGCTAATTTTACAGTTAGATATTGCGTGGTGAGATCAGGGACGCATTGGAAATCGGTAGTCGTTTAATCAATTTATTGACCCCACGGTCGAGCGAAAAATATGCAGCTTCGCAACGTGTGGATGATCAACCGTTGAATAAATTGACACGATGTTTAACGCTTCATATTTGCTGTGTTTAACTTAGGAGCACATCACACCGTGACATGCGCACGGACACGCATTAAGGTAAAAACTGGGGATTGCATAATCCATTGTGTTCCAATCCAAGGAACAGCACAGTACCGGTGGTCTTTGATGTTGCCCGGGCCGAGTGATCAGTGTCCGCCGGAGGTGGCGTATCGTGTCCGCATTTGTCAGGTTCATTTACTCTTAGAATGTCGATTTGAGTTGAAATATGCTGTCCGTTGTCCGCAGTAGTGAGGTGTCCGCTTTACAGAGGTTCCGCTTATACATAACATATAGGGAATTTGGAAGGGACTTAACTATCTTGTCCGTTATAGCCAGTTGTCCGCCTTAGTGAGGTGTCCGTGAGACCAGTTTTCACTGTATTAGGGAAGATTTTGGATGTTCAAATCCAATTGTTTCATCCCAAACCTTCCGTGTTGCACATTGCAGCTGACCTGCTATAAAAGGGAAAGAACATGACTGAATTCGGGGTCACAGGGTTAAAGGTCAAGTTCATGGGGGCCATCTGTGCGCACATATGTGTTTCCAGATAATAACTGCAGTTTTGATTGATCTGTTTGTTTCAAACTTGACCCACCAAAAATATAAGAACCCTTTGATTTTGGTTTCAATTATATATGGCCCACCACTAAAGTAAGAACTTTCAACTTTTGAATTTTGGGTCATGAGGTCAAAAGTCAAGTTCACAGGACTCAATCTTTAAAAAGATTGTGGATGCATTTCAAGCCAAACTTTTCACCCAAAACCTTCGGTCTTCCATGTGGCGCACCAGCCAATGGCTGAAGGTTCCTTTTGATTTTGGGGTCACTAGGTTAAAGCTCACAGGGCACATACATTCAATATTTACATAATGGATGATAATTCCATTATGAGTAGACAGGGTGGCTTCAGACCGATCACAGGACCAATTTATTTTTTTTATAAAAGCTCATAGACCTTACCTTATAGACAAATTCTGATGTGCGTCGAGACCAATTGGACCCTAGATTTACAATAGTGACAAACATTTCAACATGGGTTTGATAATCTTTCTTCATTCTACAGTTGGGAGTTTTCAGTCTGTTAAACTGAACCTTTCCCTACAACGCCTGTACGGACACTACGTTAGTACGTGGTTCCTGCCCACCATTGTACTCATGGCTCTGATCTACATCACATACTGGATGCCAGAGGACGCCATGTTGGCTAAAACCGTGCTGACTACGTCACTGTTTCTTGCGTTCCTTCTGCTTATGGTAGCAAGTACGATGGACAGCCCAAAGGTATCAAACACATGCTGATTTAAGCACTCATGTGATCTCTAAATCAACCAATTAAAATCAAAACATGTAGGCAATAAAAGGCGTTTCTTTAAAGTGTGAAACAGAGGATTATTGGCAATCAGCTTCTTGTTTCTTAATGCTTTCCATAATTTCTTTTCAAATGAACTATTTGTATAGTAAACCTGTACGTTTCGAAACTGGATCACAAAAAAATGCTTGATAAATATAACATCTTATTTTACCAGTCATCATAAATCCCGAACAAAATATTGAAAAAAGTTTTCAAAATGTTTAATCATGATTTTATATTATTTGTTGCCAGTAGAAGTATAATTTGATAGGGTCTGATGTAATACGGTATGTTTAACCAATGATGTCACACGTCTCGATTCAATGAGTGTAAATGTCACAATGCATACGACGGGCGTATTTTCCACTCTGACGGTGCTGTTGTTATTATAGGTGCCGTACATGACTGCATTTGACGTGTGGTTCCTGGTTCATCTGTTTTTCCAAGCTTTCACATTACTGGAAGTTCTCCTACTGCACCTGGTGACCCGGGCAGTCAACGAGAAGGCCAGGGGTCCAGGAGACTTCCAAATTATGGTACACTTTTACTTAAATAATATTTTTTTGTTGGAGGTAACCACCTCCAATATTCTATGCTAGCTCAACTAAGTATGCACATTTGCAGGATTCCATTCCGGTTTCGGGCAGAAGCACAAGCATCCTTTCATTTTGTAGCCTGTTGTTAACCAGGCTCGGTGACTACTGCTACTGCGAGCCCGGGGGGGGGGGGGGGCGGGGGGGAGGGGGGGTTGTAATCGGCCCCCATTCCTGCACCATAACAAAGAGAACCCCCGAAAGGGGCAATCGTTTGTGAATGAAACATGGCCGTGGGACACGCCCTGCTCAGAGGCTGCAGGGCGTTCAGCCTGGATGGGCGCCGATTGTAAAAAAATCTCACCGCCCTGTGCTCCGCCCCTTGTCCACAGAAATTGAAAATTCATGGTAAATAGCTAACTCTTAACTTTCATGTAAAGAGCACTGTCCTTTGAAATTAGAGTAATCCTTCTGACTTCTGTCCTTACTGGTGTTACTTTTATTTGAAATTTTCTATTTCGCCACACAATCATCAATTAGATCTATTTTAAAAAGGAGACAATACAAAATAATTCTGTTTTAATAGCAAAATACATTATAATTTTCGATTACACCAAGATTTCTGGATAAAAATAAACCACATTAATTTAGTTCATGCAGATATAAATTTCAAAGCGAAGATTTTAATTAGTATTACAACACAAATCTCTCAATTCATGAAGATATGTTACACATATTTTAGTAATACAAATTGGATTTCACTCTCTACAGTCTCAAGACGGCGATGAACCAGCACAGACTTCGCTGCGAGATGTCGCTTACTACACGTCCGACCTGAGGGTCAAGGTCACTCGAGGTCTCACCTGGGGTCTACGTTTCCTGGTCCCCGCCGCCTATGTGCTCTTCGTTGCTATATACTTTGGGACATATTAACTAAAAAAAAAACATTAATTTGTATTCTAAGGTATGCAAGCCTCCGCCATGTGTGTGTTCTGTGGGTCTCTATTGTGGGATGCTCCCTAACCCGTGTTTGCATTCGGTCTATATTCCAATGATTGTGCATTTGTGAATATTCCTTGTTGGTATTCCGGAATCCCGGATCATGTTCCGGATCCACACCAAAGTCTAATCGATCCTTCATTGTAACATGCCCGAAATGCCCAGATAATTTTATATAATTTCGTTCATGATTGCGTCAGTAATGTTGTGATCAAACACACAAACACACTCAAACGGGGATGAATGCATACCCTCCTGGCGGCGGCAAAACAAAGACATGATCAGAAGTGGTTTTCTCCATATCGTAGTCAAAGTTGTCGTTGAAGAAGTTCCAAACAGGAAAGAAGCCGTCATTTTACTCATTGTAAAGCTCTAATGCGTATCTTATTCTAACGCGCCGTTAACGATTTTGCGAAATTGTCTCTAATTACTTGTTACATATTCTTCATACTTGGAAATATGATTTATATTAAATATTATTACAATTCATAAGACAGGGCGAGATTTAATGTTGCGCAATTGTATTTGACGCATCCATGATTTGCAATATTATATATGTGTATATATATATATATATATATATATATATATGTATGTATTTATATATATATATATATATATATATATATATATATATATATATATATATATATATATTATACATTTCATTTTCCCTGACGATTTTTTTTTTATTATTAAATATTTTTTTTGTTTCAATCCCAGTATTATAGCAATGACATTCAGTTTTGTTTTTAAAAGAATATCGGTGTGTAACCAGGCTGCTAAACGTATGTTCTTAATAAAGTTTTTCTGGAAATTAGATTGGTGTTATCTTTAGTAGAAAACATCATGTATTTATTCGTACTTTTAGGGACCTTTAGCTCAGCTAACTGTAAGTCATCTGAGATATAGCGATCACTTTTTGTCCGCCGTCTGTCCGTCCGTCCGTCCGTTCACAAGGCACAAATCGTAGATGTTGGAGGTAGAGGTCAATAAAAATCTCCCTAGAGACCTGAAATTATCTTCTGAGCTATGGGGCTCGTAATAACACCCCCCCCCCCCCGCCTCCAAATAAATAAAAATTTGATACGAAAGCTCCAGTACCTGAATAACTATAATGCATTGATCACCATGATTCTTTGCATGCATATTGACCATTGAAGGATTCATCGGTTCCTGCTGACTGGTGGCGCCATCTTTATATTTTCGAATTTTAACGCATTTTGCCTGTTAATAGGCCATAAAATGTAACCGTTAGACCTTGAATCTTCTAACTGTAGTTTCAGGGAGGTCTTGGGCAAATCTCTTTATAAAACTTTAAAAAATAGGTCAAAGTGGCCTTTTTTATGCAAGATATGTGAAAAAAAAATGATTTGAGCACCTTGTAGCAGCTGGATGTATAATAAGGTCACCGTAACCTATATCTAAGGTCTATTGTCAAGCTGGGAGTCATTTTACCCATTGTTTAAGGTTCCTTGAATTCAGCTGAACGTCACGGCCCATGGGTCACTTGATTAGA
This sequence comes from Sipunculus nudus, assembly GCA_026874595.1. Classification (NCBI taxonomy): domain Eukaryota; kingdom Metazoa; phylum Annelida; class Sipuncula; order Golfingiida; family Sipunculidae; genus Sipunculus; species Sipunculus nudus. Next base: position 51,820,668 of record CM049318.1, on the reverse strand, counting down.
TTTCTAAAGATAACGAATTTAATTTGATAGATAAAAATACGAGAAAAATACTGTTTTGATGACATGGGGTAAAATATGATTATGACGAATGACAAACATACTGGAATCGTTTCGAAAACATTCATATCGTTTACAGGGCAAACTTTAAGCCGCAACTAGTCAACTTGTTTTGGGCACAAGGCCATGCACTGTTCAGTTTGTCCATTAGCTGATTTAAATAAATGATAAATTCTTATGAGTTAAACTCATGATATGTTTTACCTCCGCCAAGGGACGGGGTTATGGTTGGTCTGTTTATATATCTGTTTGGCTGTTAGCAACATCACTAAAAAAAATTATTAAGGGATTAAAAAAATGTTTTAGGATAGCTCGGTACAGATACAAGGACCAACTGATTAAATCTGGGGGTGATCACATACCATCTGGATCCAGGCATTTTTTAAGATAAATGTTGCATTTCTCACAATGACAGATGGGCGTAATGAGCTGCCGTGGCGGACGTATGCGCTCTCTGAGTGCTTTCCTATTTTAAATAATAATAACATACTATCCTTAATGCCTTAGCTTTGTAACGTGTGCACAGTGCAATAAGGACCTGTGGGGAATAACTACGCATAAAGTGCAGAAATGCATGTTACAGTGATCAGAATGTGATATTTTTCCCGTGTGTAGTTGTATTAACGATTTACTCGACGAGAAGTGTACGTGCTACATATGTCATTGTTTTATACCCTTACGTGCCCTGTGACCATACTCGTGACCTTAATAGCTCAGCTGACTTTTAGCAGTGTTGAGCTAAGAGTTAGCTCTTTTTACTTCCGTCCGTCCCAACCGCTAGACTAGCCCAATCGATGCAATGGATGAAACTTAATTCCTCCCTTTGACAGAGCCATTAAACTTGCTCCCGCTTGGAACGCTTGGAACAGATACTGCCACCTTGCGGCAATATACATAAATAAGTTACGGCTCTCTGACCGACTCATTTCATCTTTACTGATAAGAGCTTGCGCAGAGTTACGTCTATCGGTACATGGAATGACGTTTATTTTTACGCATATATTTTTTAACTTACAGCAAACATAAATACTAAAAGTCCTGGCAAGACTGAGGAAAATTATCATTACATGAAAAGTTTTAACTTAACATCCAGTGGAGATATTTCCTTGGAAAATGAATATGGTTCACGTAAAAACACGTTGACACGAGCGTTGAGAAATGCAGACCAAATTTATTCAGACAAATTCGGTCCGACCAGCCCTTCAAAATATGTAACTAATAATGAGAAATACCATCGATACTGTTCTGTTTTGATTAAAAATCTATACAAAATCGATATAAGGACATCTTACGATTCCGGTACAATATTTGACTTTTCTTTGCAATGAATCCGTGCATCGATGAATCGCTATATCCATAGAGTCCAGGAAAGCTACGAGAAAAGACACACAGGCGGATTATAGTTGAATGCATAGGGTCCCTGGCTGCACTTGAACCTGGACCCTTTCATTTAATTGAGTAGGTGTGTATGTACAAATGAAAAAGAAGTTCTGTTAAACCGACTTGTAATTTTATTGACTTTCGTCCACATTCATTATGTAACACTAATGCGGATTTAGTTGTTGTCATTGTTATTATTACATCATTACATGACACTTTTAAATCACGGAAATTAAGCGAACTTACGAATTCATGAGATATGACATCGTAATTGATGTTCAGTATGAGTGGTGACGCCGAGACTAATGAATGATTTAGGGGTAGAGCCAGCCTCGGAAAATAATACATTTACATTGACCTCCTTACATTCTGATCAGCATTAATAAATAAAAAAATCCAGCGTTTGGTCTTAGGCGTTATTTTCTGCATCAGTCGTCTTATCCTCTTTCTCTTTTTTAAAATTATTTATTGATGGAGATTACGCCTCCATTCTTTGTTAATGCTAACTTAACTACTGATATGTAAGGTGGCTAATATAGGACACATAGAAAATAATTGTCAAAGATAATTTTCTCGTTACAACTCCACACTATTTGATTTCTGGGAATATTACTGTTGGCATAAGAACTACTTTACCCTTTAAGGGAATTCAGTTGCTACTAGGCAATGATGTTGCAGGTGAAAAAGTACAGCCTGTACCAATACTGACAGAAAAGCCGTCACTTGATTAGGACACTGATCCTGAAAATCAGGAAATTCCTGGTTTGTATCCTTCATGTGCTGTAACTAGATCTATGGCCAAGAAAAACACACGTGAGGATAATGGTCCAGATAATAGCACTCTGGGAGTCACGAGTGACTCGTCTAACGACTCGCCCGTACACGATACAGCATTTTCAAGGTCCGAATTTATCGCGGAACTGCATATGGACCCTGATATTTCAAGTTTGATACCCAGGGCAGTTTCTTAAGATGAACTGTTACAAAACCCAGTTCGTTTCTATGTTACAAATGTGACCTGATGTACGCGCTGATGATGACTGGGCCAAAAAACAGCTAATAGAAGTGCCCGAAAGCTATCGCAATGAAATTCTAAGCATGGCACATGAGGCTCCTTTGTCTGGCCATTTAGTAATAAATAAAACTTTTCAGAAAGTTAGATCGACCACCTGTGAAATGAGGACACCTGGCTATTACGACCACTAGATATCAGTCCCTTTTGAAATTCCGTTATATTATCTATAGATAAAACCTGGCTATTACGGATTACGGCAGTTTTTCCTGACATAATGTTACTGCTGTTAATTGTGTATAAACTGACCCTGACCCAGTTAAAGTAGATACTGATCGTAAGTGTGATGGTAACATTCTGTGTGTAACAGTACCTGTAAAAAACTCAGACGTGCTTAACAACCTGGATGCCAAACTATGACGCCTTACCGCACTGCAACAACAAGACCTCAAGAACCTGCTGCAGAATTATGAACACTTGTTTAATGACATTCAAAAATGCAAACTAGCATATTGTACCATGATGTCGATGCTGTCGAGGCAACGCAGTCAAGCAGCATATTTATAGACTGAATCCAGAAAAAAACAAAAGTATCTACAAGATGAGGTTCAATATTTGTTGACAATGATTTTATTGAACCTAGTAACAGTAATTGGAGTTCACCATGCATTCTTGTGCCAAAACCTGATCGAAGTTACCGTATAGGTACAGATTATCGAAAACTGAACACCAAGAATGACACGTATCCGATTCCGAGGATCGATGATTATATTGATAGAGTCGGTAGCTCTAGAGATATTTCCAAGTTTGACTTGCTAAAAGGATTCTGGCTAGTTCCGCTGATAGAACAGGCAAAAGAAGTGTCCGCATTTATGACGCCCAAGGACTGTACCAATATAAAGTTATGCCGTTTGGCACGAAGAAATCGCCAGCCACGTTCCAGTGCCTAATCCATATGGTTGTCAAGGACATTCAGGGCTGCGACGCATATATTGAGGACCTTATCGTGTACAGCGTCACCTCGGAGAAATATCTGCAGATTCTTTGCGACCTCTTCGTAAAACTCATCGTAGCATGTCCGCCCATCAACTTAGTCAAATCTGAGTTTTGTCATGCACAAGTAACATTGTTGGGTCATATTGTAGGGCAGGGTAATGCGTTTTCTTGGTATGGTTGGATACGACAGGAAGTTTTGTCCAAATGTTTCTTCTGTAGCTGAACCTTTTACTAATTTGCTAAAGAAGAAACTAAAATTTGTATGGAATGTTCAGTGTGAAAATGCATTTCAGAATTGGAAAGCATCTCTGCAAAGTTCACCAGTTTTGGCAGCTCAAGACTTTTCAGTATCCTTTTAGTAAGCTGTAGATGCTAGTGATAGTGCTGCTGGTGCTGTGTTGTGACAAGAAGGCAGTGAAGGCATAGATAATCCAATTTGTTATTTTTCAAGAAAAGTTTAAGGCACACTAGAAAAACTATTGAAAAAGAATGTTTGGCTTTGATTTTGGCATTGCAACATTTGTGCGCAATTTTGGGCGCACGTGTATTGTTGTATTCTTTCGAATGTTCGTGAATGTAAGTTTCTGGGCTTTGGGTGAAAAGGCTATAAATAGGGGCTGTGTTTAGAGCAGCGGACACCGAAGAGTGTGACTCTCTCGTCAGTTCGGTGACCTTTCCGATATTTGCAGAACTTATAGATATTCTTCGGACTTTATACGGATTTTATACGGATTGTCTTCAGTTTGCCTTTGGGATGATTACCAAAACATCAATTTTGGATTACAACAGATTGTTTTCGCGATTAAATCAGACTATTCTCTGCGAAGACTTAAATGAACTGTTCATTTGGATTATTTGTGTTGTTGAGCTGTGACAGTGGTGGTATCCGAAAATCAAAGCCTAGGATCTGGACACTCTGGTACTGTACATTTTTATTGTTGTTATACTGTGTAATTGTATTAATTTATTTTATTGGGATGTTAGGATTGTTCTAAAAATAAATTATAATTATTTGTTAACAAAAAAATTGACTTCTTTATTAATTCCGCTAGACATTTCACGCTGCCTAGTGTTGCGGAATTTGATTTTATCTCCGTAACAACACTTTGATACGTTGTTATTAGGTTCGGTAACAGCATCTAATTATGGTATGTTGCATAAAGCAAATATATGTTATTTTATTCATCTCTAGCCGCTCTCTTGCTACCGCATAATAAAACTCATTTCATTTTATTCCTAAGTGTGGATAAAAATCAAGTAAAATGACCACGCTATTGGGAATTTTGGGCCTATGACACTCGCTTCTATAAAGGCCTGTTACAATCCGTTCATATATAATATTTATCATCACCAATATTATCATCATCATCGTCATCATCATGATAAAAGTCCGACAGCTAACACTCAATTGCGGCACACTACCGCTAATACTGCTTTAATCTAATTAATTTTTAAATCTAATTATTAATCGTTTGATCACTTATCTTTATAGAACCATGTTCCAGAACCAGATGTCACCACAGTGTAAACTAGATAATTTCCAAACATCAATTTCCTTTCAGTTTTTCATTCCTATAATGAAATACAACTGAACCTTACCGCTTTCGATAAAGGAACCACCGCTTCTCACCCAAAGTTTAATGTGGTCGACATCACCAAGAGAAGTACAACAACACAATATACAGGTTAGGTTCACATCCTGGAATGTTTGTTTGTTTGGCTTTTTTGGTGAAGTTAACGTCTGAATTTAAAGCTGTCCTATTCTGAACTGTGTGCATCTGCAGACTTCATTCTCTTTTCAGACTACGTGACAGGGCAACAGCACGCGCTTCCTTTTATTTATATAATTGAGTATAATGTGCCCGGTGACTACCGCCCTGCGGGCTCTTAATTGGTTGTAATCTCATTGCTGGGTGATATCACCGAGAAACCCCGAAAGGAGCATTCACTGTAAAAAAATATGCGTTAAAATACGAGACAACGTCGCGTAAATTTAACGTGCCATTTTCCCGTATTCACTATTATATAGGAATACGCGACTTAGAGGCGTTACATCACGTGTATGTGTCGAGTTATCATGGTTAGCCCATACCGTATCACTTTACTCGAGACTGAAGCGGTAAATAACTCCTCCGTGGAGATTGCTAATGACACATACATCCCTTGACCATGAGCCCCCACATCCCGGGATACCAGCATGTCCGTGCAGCAGCGCCCGGCAGGAGACCACAGACAGTGCCCTGGTTGATAAGAGAGCTGACCGCACAGAACTGGACGGGCCACTAGATAGGTTCAAATTCTCCCGCCTGCAACACCAGTTCACACAAAGGACTAGGCTCTTCGTGCATGTGTGCAGTGTTATGATTCGAGGTTAGTAAAACAGCTTAAAGATATTCAATGAAATTCAGTTGTAAAACCAGCGCAATCCAGTTTCTGTACGATGTTATGAATGTAAATTCAATATTCTATTTAATTTATAGTCATATGAATCAACATAGAACTGCATCGGCAGTATTTGTATATATAACTATTATGCCTCTTTGGGATTTATTTATTATCAGTGGGGTAAACTGTCAGGGAAGGAATGGCCCAGCTTGCTCATGTTTATAATATATATATATATATATATATATATATATATATATATATATATATATATATATATATATATATATAATCTCAAATTATCATATTCTGTTCTTCAATTTTTATATTCAATGAAATGTTATATAGAACATTTTATGTTTTCCTCTCAACAGGAAGCCACTACAGCATATGAAATTGAAGATGAAGAGCACATATCCCATGCACCACCCACATGTTATATTCGCAGGCAGGTAAAAAAAATCAGGTTTATTTCTTAAGAGACTCCTAAGAATATCTGATGTTGAAATTCATGACTCACTAAAATACATCTAGGCATAACTAAATTACATCAAAGTTTGACAATTATAATACGGACCAAAGGCCATGTTTTATACATAAAAATCATGTTTTGCTCTTTCATTGCTTCCAGGATGCAGTTGTGGAAGGATACATCTTAGACCAGAATGACAGCCTTTGAGCCTATACGGAGCTTTCTTGGCCTGGTCTTTGAAGCCTATAGCACCTCCAACATTCACTCTCCAAGTTCAGTGGGTGAGACGTTTAAATTCATCAAAAGGTATGTATCACTGAATATATGCTGGTATGTGTGTGTATGTGGGAATTTACGCAAGAGTTTTCAGTAGTTGTTAAACAAATGATGGGGTAAGGTTTTATTAATTAATCTATTACTTTGGATTTTATTATTGTTATTATTATTATTGCAGCAATTATTAATACTGTAAACATACTGTAACCATTACCTCGAAAAGCTGTAATGTTCTATAACTGTGACCTTACATATTACTGTTCCTTCATCCTTGGTTAGAATTTATTTCAAGCTTAATACTAGATTATCATTTCCGTATAAAAATATATTTCATACACCTTGATAATATATTTCAAATCAGTCAAGCATTAAGGCCAGCTTCATCTTGGTATATTTCAAAATTTGGTATAATGACCTTACAAATGCCATCATAACCTTACAATTACACTAGATAAAGTGATTTTCTATGTTACAGGAAATAAAAGATATATAAGTTAATAAAAGCTGTAGAGATAATTTTATATTAATTGAAATATTTTGATATTTTACAGAGTCTTGGCTGGCCTTAACCCGATCAGGGGATCGAAAGTCAAACAGAGAAGAAACAAAACAGACCAGTTACCAGCAGCAAGGTCTGGAAGTTGTGTTACTGCGTCTGTGACTTCGATAATAAATGGACAAATTGAGGAAAAAAACAAAAGACTGCGTGTCGGTGAAGCTGACAGGGGCTTCAACTTGTTGCATATATCCATGTACATAAATGTATTAGACACTATCATATTCTATTTATTGCAAAATCTTGCTGTAATGTTTACAGTGTTATAGAGGATAGGAATGTTATAAAAACCATATTTTGTTTGCTGTAGAGGTTTATGAATACTGCATATATGTTTGATATAGATTCTTTTCAGAGCTATTAATTGCCATTTTAATTCTATATATTCTTTTCTGATCCATCAATTAATGTTTGTATCGATCTTTTTGCATCTATCGATATATCGTGGCTCCCTGCTTGGTGTTATAAAATGTTTGCATACATGAACTAGATTAAGTGTTTTCTTTTCCATCAGTAAGGTCATGATTATGTCAAATGACGTAATAAAAACGTAACATTAAATGTAAAATTACGATCTGAATCACGTAAAATTACGCTATATCTAAATGCAAAATAAGCGTAAAATCACGCACTTGGTCGCGTAAAATTACGCGAATAATATGATCAAATGTGCGTAAAATCACGCGACTATGCAGCGTCAACTTTGCTGCCACGACATTGTCGCGTAAAATAACGTACAATTTTTCACAGTGTTGGCCAATAACAAAAAGACGGGTGCAGGACGGGCAAAGCCTTCGAATTTAGCCTGCAGAAACCTCACCTTTGGTGGAACCGACTGTAATAAAATGTCACCCGTTCCTCGGGCTAGTTGAATTCACTTTATCTTGGTTAAAATCCGAGGCTGCCAAAACTGCCGTCGAAAAGAAAAATATAATTAAATCCGGTTATATTTGACGTAGAATATATTGCAAGTGCACTGTATTTGTTGTTGGTTCAATAAATTCATTTATAAAAGTTAAAAGTCTCCAAAGTCGCTCTATGAATCAATAATGGAACTGTTGGTATTAAAATTGGGCTAAAGTTGCCTTTTTACTAACACTTATTTTAAATACTGCACAGTAGTCCAATATTTGGTATCAAATGAAAGGCCCTTTGCCGGGCCAGGTGTGTCTGGTTTTTTTTTCAGGCAATCTTATGCTTGCATCATAGATCTTGTTTTCTTTATATCAATATTTCTGATTTTCTGATGTCCGTGAAAAATGATGTTAGAATTTGACACAGATCAGAAATGATATATTAAATTTCACTACCAGCCTAAAGTGCCTTATTCACATATCAGTTATGTTTATATACATTACATTTAGTGTTTTCTTCTTAAAATACTATGGTGTCTACAAATAGTACTTCAATATATTCTAAAATGTATATTTTTCTTTGGTTTTGAGTTGTCACGCATGCGCAAGGTCGGACCTCCCGTCTTTCAGTCTTGTCATGGTAAACATTCGTGAACACGTGGAGTGTGTTTACTCACATACATAACCACTACATCATACTAAGAATATAAAAGAAGTGAAGCAGAGACAGTAATTCCGTGTGCCTGGATAGTTTTGCTGGCAAATCTTTTTCTTGAGTCAAAATAAACGTATAGCGTGAGACAATACACATATAATGGAAACGTTTATATACTTTTATGATTCCCATATACCTCTGTTTCAGTGCAAATGAGAAATATCGAATGCAAAAATGGTGGCTGCGTTTTTTTATCATCTGGTACATTGCAGGTATCACCAGCACAGACGGATGTTCTTCGAGGTACCGGTCACTTTACACTGCTGTGGAAAGCGCTTGGCAGCACAGACTTTTTCACCCAATTGGAATACACACGATGCGATCGTCAGCTTTCAATCAGTCTGTATACTGACTTGCCTGAGGACAGTTATCCCCCACTGTCTGCATATTTCCTGTATTGCGTGCCGCACGAGCTTGCCCTGCACAGCTATATTTGTTTATAGGACATGTGGCTGTATTTATTTTCCCTATATGACATCTATAAAAACACCTGAGGTTTGGGCCCCTTTTAAATAATTTTCAAAATAAATCATGATATTAAACTTTATATTAAATTATGATATTAAACCTGAGAATTTGTTGTTTCTTCAGTCAAACTAGACCAAGAAAAAGGGGGCTTGTGTATCTCCTTTTTTAACCATCCTGACCAAAATATAGTGACGCCCAAAATACCCCACCTAGCAGTCCCAAACAAGCATTTGGACAACACCTCTTTGATTGGCCACAGATTTTTTTTTTTTTAAATTGACCAATACTGTCAATTTTATTGGAAATTATGCTTAATATACTTAAAAATCAAACAATGGGGTGTTTTTGATGCTCCACCACATGATGGCTAGAGCCAACCAGAGAAAGCCAGACCATTAACTACTCTCCTCCAGGTTCAGGGCTTGGTGACACCAGGTCATGTAAACAAATAGGACTACGTTACCTATAGGGGCGCTTACGCTCTTTACACAGCGCTTTAACTATAGGTCTACTTGCTATATCGTAAGCGCTGTTTTTTATGACCTCGTATCCTGCATTGCTACACCAGAGGGAGCACTGTATTTTTGTCCAATCAGATGAGACCTTGTGCTGGAAGACCCGGCCGAATGAGGAATACACGGAGCCAATCATGTTGATTTCGTTTTGAGTGACAGCTCATCGTCCCGGTAACCGTATGAACAGGCCACAGGCTCAGAGAGAATTGCCGCAGACGTGGTTTACTTAGAGCCTTTGGCACATAGGATGCCCGGTCGCTGAGCTGTAATTCAAACGAAACGTAACAACAAAGGCTGCGTGCACACCTCGCTGGCTAGTTTCAGTTCTGCAGACACCAGACACATGGCTACGCTAACACAGTCATACTGTTAGAATCGAATCGGTCGATGTTGCGAAAATGCAGAGGTGGCAATTAAAACTCGAACGTAAACTTGTCTTCAAACGGCGCTTGAAGCGCAGCTATGGGCGGAGCCAGGATGCCTGTCGCGTGTTTGTTTATTGGCATCTGGTTGGCTGCTTGTCACATCATACGCACGTTTTGTTCAGCGGACAACGAACCGCCATCTGGTGTCTAAATATATCATAAACGGTCAAAGCTGGCAGCGTGAAAATCAGTTGCTTCTTTAGAAGCGTAAGATTTCCGCTGCCTCGGGAGCGTAACGCGCGCTAAGCCAATCAGATTTCTTCTAACAGTTCTGCAGATTTTTTTTGAACGCAGAGCCAATCAGATTTTACTTTATCTAGAGCAAGCTGACTGGGTGTTGCCAAACCTGAAGAATCCTGCCATTTCTCACAGCATGTGAGTGGAAGGTCACTGGGCTGGGAGGTCACGTGCTGTGTTCAGAGCGTATCATCCCTCTGACTCATATATTGGTAAATACCCTCTATGCAATGTATTATCATAATCGCATAGGCAGCCATCTTGGATTTATAGGTAAGATGATAAAAAAACTCAACAATAACCACTTTAATGCGTTTGGCATGCCAAAATAGGCTGTCTTTCTATCTTATCAGGTGATAGAATTACTTTCTTTTCCGTGTTTCAAGATGGCTATCATTTTCAAGATGGGGTTCGAGCTGAGTCAGCCATCATCTTCCAGAGTTTTTTTAAGGATAGGTCCGTGTCCCTGTTAGTGGCAGTGTCTATTGAATGAGGATGAAGTTATCTATATGATAAGAATGATATGATCACTTAAAGCCTTCTGGCTTTCAGGTTTTATATGCACTGGGTTAGAAATAATCCAGAAGTTATAACCTGTCGTCAATTTCTTAGGTTATATAAAGAGATTTCACGATTATGCCTTTGAGGCACCGGCGGGGTTCATACCGGGGATCTTCAGCTCCAAAGTCCAACCCCTTAACCACTAGGCTTCGTCCCATCTCCAAGAGGTTCATGGAAGTCTGATTTCTGACTGTAGGGCTGTAGTTTTCAAAACCACTAAGAAAATAATCACGGATTCCTAATTATCCCTGCTTATACGTCATACATGCAGGGCGCTTTTTTTCTTTTACTCCAATCTTTACGCAGAATCGAATCCATGATTTATCCTTCACATTACAGACATGAAGCCTCTGTGTGGAGAATGTCCAAACATAAGTCTCATACATAAACACATATTGACACCCAGTAGAATATGCCATCCACACGTAAAATGTTTTATATCTCTTAAAGCCAATTGTTGAAATTGGAAAGAAAGAAAAAAATAACCTTGTTCACTCCTCAGGTAGCGGTTATACTCTGCAGTCGTTCTGTACCTCCTTCGCTTTAACCGCTGCCTTGTATAACAAGATTCTCCGGGTTTCACCTTCAGGGTTGACAGAGAGCACATAAATATACTCGATAAGACAAATGAGAACATAGTGTCGCCTTGTGCATCAACTCCAAGTTTTGTCCCATGAGCAAAGTATCGATAAGACAAAGTAAATTTACAAAGGTGACATTCTTTATAACATGAGTTTGAAAATCTTTCTTTTATCCTTAGCTGGAACTTTTCAGTCTGTTAAACTGAACTTTTCCCTACAACGCCTACAAGGACACTACGTTAGTACGTGGTTCCTGTCCACCATTGTACTCATGGCACAATCTACATCACCTACTGGATGCCAGAGGAAGCCATGTTGGCTAAAACTGTGCTGACTACGTCACTGTTCCTTGCGTTCCTTCTGCTCATGGTGGCAAGTACCACGGACAGTCCCGAGGTAATTTTACATTAATCAAACTCGTAGTGAATTTAAGGAATCAAGTGGGTTTTTTTTATCAACTGATTTAAAAATAAAAAAAAACATGTATAGACAATAATGAAAGCGTTCATTGGAAAAAGCATGAAAGAGAGGGTTATTAAAGTACTTTCAACCATTTCTTTAAAATAAACTAAATTTGTCTGGTTCGAAGTTTAATCGCTGCAAATGTGCTTGATTTTTGTTTACAGCAGCAGATTTTGTATCTACATATATCTTCGCTTTTTATATTTGCTGCAAAGACGGGTCGTATTATATGCAGTATATGTATAGACATGTGCAGTGACCATAAATTTATTTTTCACTGCAGGGATTAGGTAGATTTACATAAAACTTATTATAACTATATACCAAGAAATTATCTCGCCCTCGTTAAAAAATGATTAAAAAAATGCATATTTATAACAGAATTGGATGCGCACTTGATGAATGCAGAATCCATGTTTAACCCATAAAGTAACCCGATTTGGTTCAATTCTCTGCGAAAATGTATGCCTATTTAATGAGGTCATATGTTGCCTGACATATATGATGATCGTATTATGCACTTTTGATATGCACTTGTTATTATAGGTGCCGTATATGATTGCGTTAGACGTGTGGTTCCTGGTCCATATGTTTTTGCCAAGCTTTAACATTACTGGAGGTTCTCTTACTGCACCTAGTGACCCGGGCAGTCAAAGAGAAGGTCAGGGGTCAAGGAGACTTCAAAATTATGGTATATTTAAATAAAATTTAAAGGTATTCTCCAATTTTTATACTAATTTAATAAGTCTGTACATCTGGTGAATTCCATTCCGATTTCAGGCAGTTCCACACGCGATGCTTTTATTTAATTGTTTGGTGTTAACCAGGGTGTTATCATCAAATGTTTGGCAATATCATTTTAAAACAGGGCCGTGGGGCACAGGTTTCCCATTTAATCTGTAGAGCGGTCACCTTGGGTTGGGGTCGACCGTGAAAAATCTCACCGCCTCATCTGAGATTCGAACTCACGATCTCCCATTTTTGAATACTTTTTTACTAGCTTCTTTTTGTCAACTAAACTAGACTTCTGGTAAAATACTAATTTATTTCAAGCAATTATAAATTTCAAAGACTTTTGCTGTGATCATAAAACGGAATAATTTTAAACATTTTTATAATGTGATTCCACTTTCTACATACTCAAGACGGCCAAGAACCCACACGGACTTCGCCTCGAGACGTCACTTACTACACATCCCATCTGAGGGTCAAGGTCACTCGTGGTCTCACCTGGGGTCTACGTTTCCTATTCCCCGCCGCCTATGTACTCTTCGTTGTTATATACTTTGGGACATATTAACTCAAAAATCAGAAATCATTATTCTGAATTCTAAGGAATGCAAGCCTCCGCCATCTGTGTACAGGGGGAGGGGGGCGCTTGTAAAGTCTATATGACAATGGAAAATATATCTTAATTTATCACCAAAGGCTTGGATTTCATGTTGTCATGGCTACAGTTGCAAGCGACAAGTCCATAATCGTTGATTTGCAATATTATGTATATTCCTTAGGGATATCTGAGCTTCAGCAATGTCCTTTACCGTACTCATTAATTTACATTTCATTTTCCGAATTATTTGGATTATCAGCAAAAACAATCTTTTCTTCATTCCCAGTATAATAGCAATATTAGGATTCAGTTTTTTGTAAAGAATATCCAATATGTTATCAAGCTACCTTACATAATTCTTACGTTTTTGTTCTGACATTTATAGTGATGTGATCTTATGTGGGAGAAATGATTTTATTTATATTTGGCACGGTTGTCGGTGTGTTGTTGGATGATGACCAATTACAAATCCTTTGGCATTTTGTTACTACCTACTTTCATCATATGACTAATCCTGAACTTGTATTGGTCACTTTATATGCATGCCCTGAATTTATATAAGCAATGGTCGCTGTAAGATGCGAGGAATATTAAAGTGTATTTCCGATTTTACGCCTGAATTTACCAAACAGTGTATTGTGAATTTAACAAATTCAGAAATATGTATTATAATGTGTGTGTGTGTGTGAGAAGTCCCTAATTAGGGATGCTCCCTATCCGTTTTTGCACCCACTTAATTAGCCTATATTCCCAGGTTCATTTGTGCACAAGTGACTCTACATTTTTGAATATTGCTGGTTGGCGTTCTTGAATCCCGGATCATGTGCCGGATCTACACCAAAGTCAAATCGATTCTTCATTGAAATGTTTTGATGATTTCATGTGATTTCGTTCATGATTGTGTGAATTATGTTGCGAAATGAAACACAAACACACACGAATAGGGATGAATGTATTCCCTCCTGGCTAAGCCAAAAACAAAGACATGATCAGTAATCGTTCACTCCGTATCGCACCCACAGTTTTCGCTGAAGAAATACCAAACACAAATCGACCTGCCATTTGACTACTTTTAACGCTTTATGACTAAGAAGAACATTATCTTATTCTGACGCGGAAATTAAGTGTTTGCAATATTTTCTCTAATTGCTTGTTAAATATTGTTATGCTTGGAATATATTATGTATTGATATTCACAAGATATTGCGATATTGAAATGTGGCGAAATTGCATTTGATGCTTCCATCATTGTCGATTTACAAAATTATACGGTGGTTGTCTTTTGATGGCGACGGTTTCAAACTCGCGATATTCGCAAACGGGAGTTGTTGTGAAAATAAAACTTTTGTGAATAAATGTTGACATCATGGAAGGAAATATTGAAGAGAATAAGGTTGAAATTATAAATAAAAATATATCGTGTTAGTTTGAAGACTTATATTTTAAATGGGATCTTTCTAATTGTCTGCTATTAACGAACAATATTTATTTTTGTTGTCTATGAGATATAATTATTTATTCAAATGATATTGGGTAAGATAAATTCACATAGTGTAGATTTATTCTGAGTATAGCGGATTTGTATGATGAGATTGCGAAAATGGAACGCTCGTGAGTCATCGAAAAATGCAAAACGCGAATTTTTAACCCCGCGAATTCGAAACCAACCACAGCATACATTCCTTATATCGGAAGTGGAACTTTCATATTCGTGACGATCTTTCGGTTATTATCAAAACATTTTTCATCCCCAGTATTATAGTGTTGTGTTAGAAAAACGAATAATGGTATGTTATCAAGCTGCTCATCAGATGATTTTAAAAAAAGTTTTTTTTAACATGACATTGATGTTATCTTATGTGGAAGAAAATAATGTAATTTTGGTTTTCCGATAAAGAAGATAAATATAGTATTTTTATGATATATACGAATACGACGAATGAAATACATCGTCTCAAAAACATTCATATCGTTTACAGAGCAAAAATATCCATATAAGCATCAACCGGTCAATTTATATTGGGTACAAGTCGATAAACGCCTACATATAACTCGGTATAATAATTGTGTTCCTTTGCTGTGGTACTGGTGTCAAGATCTCAGGACACCCCGACCATTTAAGGTTACTTTCGGTACTTTGAATAACCCCCCCCCCCCCCCCCCCCTGGTCGAGACAGAACGTTATTTCGGGTTACCAACGTACTGTTCATATTGTCCATTCGCTCATTTAAACAAATGATAAATGCTTATTCTTTAAACTCATAATATATTATATAAATAAAAATAACATACTCTCCTTATTGTCTTTGTTCTGAAATGTGTACAGATACAATGAGTACCTTTGGGGAATAGTACAGACATGCATGTAAAAGCAATCAGTGAGGGAAAAACATTTGTTATTCTGCCCCCCAAATGTAATTGTATTAACGATTTACCCATCAAGGAGAGTGCGGGCCGCATATGACATTGTTAATAAGCTCACATGTCATGTGGCCAGGCTGCAGATCGTTATGGCTCAGCTGATTTTCGTCTGTTAGATCGTCGGTTTTCCTTATGTCCGTCCGTCTCATCCGCTAGACTTGCCAAGTCGATGCAGTTGTTACTAAGTAATTCTTAATTCCTCCCGCTGACAGAGCCATCAAACTTGCTCTCGCTGTGTCACAATGCTTAATAAAGGGACATAATCAAGAGCAATGTTATGCCTATTTTCTCACATTATAAGTTTAGTTTCCCATCAAAACCATCCCAGCTCAGTCTAAGTCCTTACATACTGCTGTTAAATACCTTGTTATAGCCCTGCGATAAGCACAGTCCACGCGTGTCTGTTAGCCATAACAAAATGGAGTGACCGGAGCTCCGATTGTTAGCCGCAACACGCGATGTTTCACCCGGCGGGAACATGTATTTCATTTTTTTGGCCAAGTCAGACAGGGCATCTCCTGCTTGACATGTGTCAACGCAAAATTGTAATGTGGCATATATCATTCAATTTCCAATATTTTAATGTCGTAAAGAGGGCCTCCCTTGTGCTCTCCTTCCTAACCCCCCCCCCCACCCTCCGGCATGGAAATGTATCCCTGCCATTAAGTATCACTTGAAGAATGCCTGACCAGCCTGTTTCTTTTACTTTGAAACTTGTCACCATGAGTTGTGAAATTTGATTTTTTCTCAATTTTAAATTTTATATTTTACTGTTAAGTCTGTACTGGAAAGGGATTTTTTTAATTTATTCTCCCAACCTTCACGTGCTCTGCGGAAATAATTGCGGATACAATTATTATTTTTCTGAGACTTTAGTATAGGGAAATATACATTATAATTAATGGTGGTACCACTCGACTTTTGTCACGGGACTTCTCCATGGAATGGTTTTATTAGCTCAGCTGACTTTCAGTCATGCTGGTCTATAGCGATGGGTCTTTGTCCGTCGTTCTTCCGTCTGTCCGTCCGGCCGGCCGGCCGTCCGATAGCAGGTCACAAATCATGAACCCTATGCAGTCTTAGAGGTTATAAAAAGATCTCCTGGCAAACCTGAAATTAGGTCACTGCGACCTATATTCTCGAAGTTGTGGGGTGTGTTTGCACCCCCCAGAAATATCTCTTTGAGACAAAATTTTCATCCCAAACCTTCCATCTTTCACATAGAGCTCACCTACCAACAGGGGAAGAACCATAATTTTTTTAGGTCAAAAGGTCAAAGGTCAAGGTCACAGGAGCCTCTTCTTTGAAAAGCCTGTGGATGCATTTTAAGCCAACCCTTTCATCCCAATTCTTTGATCTTTCAAATATAGCTCACCTACTAAGTTGGAGAAGAATCCTATAGATTTTGAGGTCACAAGGTCAAAGGTCAGGGTCACAGGATCCACTTCTTTGAAAAGGTTGTGGACACATTTCAAGCTAGACTTTTCATTCCAAACCTTTCAGCACTGATATCGCTTCTCTGCCAACAGGGGAAAAGACCTGTTGATTTTGAGGTCAAAGGTCAAGTTCACAGTACCCACTTCTTGCGCGGAGTCATTTTCAGGCAAACTTTTCAATCTGTACCTTCCATCTGTCTTTCATCATATATGGCTTACCTACCAATAAGGGAAGAAGCCTATTGATGTTGAGGTCAAAAAGTCAAAGGTCAAGGTCACAATATTTAATTGTTCTAAATGCTTGTGAGCATATTTCAAGTGTAACTGTTCAACCCAAACCTTCAGTCTTTCACAAAGGCCACATCTATGCATCACTCAGTTTGACTCAAACTTCATATTTATGGGTCTTTATGCTTGAATAAATAACTTATTGATTTTGGGGTCAGCTGGTCAGCAGGTTAAAGGTTGCAGGTCAAAGTTATTCACCCATTGGTTGCCAAGTAATTACACCAGATTTAAGTGGTTAGTAGTTACCCATCATTTAGAAAAAAATCCAGTTGATATGTGGGCAAAAGGCCAAGGTCATAGGTCAGGGATGTTCACAATTACTTATTTTATAGACCATCTCTATTTTTCTTGTATATATAACCATCCCACTCCAGCTGGTACATCTCCCTTTGTGGCTGTAATTGTGAGTGACACTGGTGACATATGACTCCCTTTTGTATCAGCCTATTAAGTGATAAGGCTCAGTACCTCGTTACTTCATAACAAAAACACTGTTGTCTGAATGCTTCAGTCAGGCATTAAGACTATGAGAGTATAGTATTAAGGTTTAGCTTCTGATTTATAAGATGATGGGAACATTTTGCAGTTTATTTTATGGAATCCTAGCAATAAACATAGTTTCCTAGATATCTGAATATTTTAATATGTATCACCACATATAAAAGCAAGTGTTTGTTCTCATAATATGTGGATGTGTACCTTGATTTAGGATGGCTTTTTGTTTTATTTCAAGACTCTTAGTCATGCTTTCTGCATTTATTTTCTTTCAGGTTTGGCAGTTTACCTACCCTGCTGACCCCATTGAAAAGCAGAGTGATAATAAAAAATATTGGACTTACACTTTTTACCAATGCATATCTATAAATCTGATATGAGCGCCTGGACATGCCTTTTGAATGATTTTGGGCATTCATTACTGGATAATTTGCCCCAAGTTTGGTCTCTTATTGGAGAATGTGGGATATTAAATGTCATACTTGTCAGAAATCCATTATGTCTGCCAGTTAGCCACCTTAGAAATTCTTTCTTCAGTGCAGTTTCAGTAATTTTTCTTTAATGTTTGGTCCGATTTAGAGAATGTTTGTTGTCTGATTTCAGACTTGTCAGAAGTCCAATATGGCCACCAGGCAACCATCTTTTAATTCCTTTTAAAGTGAATGCAGTTGGATGTATATTTATGTAATTTTGTAAAGGATTGGGTCAAATATTTCTGAATAAATATTACCATCATTTATAAAAGTGCAGTACAGTTGGCTTGTATTGAATGAAAATTCATACAGAAGCACCTGTTTCTCAATAATTGTATCCGCCAAAACAGAGTTTTGCGGATACTATGTTTCAGCTGCACGCCGCCGCGGCCGCCGCGTAGGTGTCCAGAGAACTCCTCCATAACCGCTGGGCGGAATTTTACGAAACCCGGGATTATGTTCAGGTCACATGTGAACTGCTGCGCCCCGATTTTGTTTTGACCTCTGACTTTTCCTCTAAGCTCCGCGTCAGTTTGTGCGTCTGTTTCCACACATAAACCCACATATCTCTGGAACCGTTTGACCGATCAGGAAAATTTTTTTGCACAAATGTAGCCCTTGGAGAGCTTTATAACATACACAAAAAATGGTGGCGCCATCTGCAACCATGTTTGCACAGTGTCCATCTGTTCGTATGCCTTGGGTTAAAATCACTCATATCTCTGCAGTGGTTTGACTAATTCACCTTAAATTCAGTATGCGTATACATCCTGGACAGCTTTTTTGATTGTATGACAGGTGGCGCCACCTACATTAACGTTTACGCTGCAGAAATCCAAGCTCATATCTCGGGAACCGATTGACCGATTGAGCCAAAATTTTGCATGTGTATAGATCTCACATAGCTCTGTATCATACGCAAAACTGGTGGCTCCACCTGCAGCCATTTTTGCACAGCTCCCGTCTATTTGTCTGCCATGGGATAAAATCACTCATATCTCTGCAATGGTTTGACATATCTGCCTACAATTTTGCAGGTTTATACATCCCCGACAGCTCTCTTGATTTTATGACAGGTGGCGCCACCTACATTCTACATTTATGCAGCAGATATCCAAGCTCATATCTTGGAAACCGTTTGACCGATTGGGCCAAAGTTTTGCATGTGTATAGTTCTCACATAGCTCTTTATCATACGCAAAACTGGTGGCTCCACCTGCAGCCATTTTTGCACAGCTCCCGTCTATTTGTCTGCCATGGGATAAAATCACTCATATCTCTGCAATGGTTTGACATATATGCCTAAAATTTTGCAGGTTTATACATCCCCGACAGCTCTCTTGATTTTATGACAGGTGGCGCCACCTACATTCTACATTTATGCAGCAGATACCCAAGCTCATATCTTGGAAACCGTTTGACCGATTGGGTCAAAATTTTGCATGTGTATAGTTCTTACATAGCTCTTTATCATACGCAAAACTGGTGGCGCCACCTGCAGCCATTTTTGCACAGCGTCCATCTGTTTTTCTGCCAAGGGCAAAAATCACTCATATACATGTAGTGGTTTGACTTATCTGCCTTAAATTTTGCATATGTATACAACTTGGACAGCTTTCTGGATTTTGTGGTAGGTGGCGCAACCTACATACACAATTGGGCTGCAGACATCCATGCTAATATGCAACACTTAACTCTATTTCCCTTGCCACTCAATCCATGCCTCACTTCACCCGTTCCACTCTGATTTAGGCGGATACACGTAGTCGCTTGTCGACTACCCGTATTCTAGTTCTTGCATGTATTTCCTTGATTTTTGCTATATATTTTGATCTTATATTTGCCCTTTGTGGAGTTCCTTTTGAGACTGACAGGTTTCAAGCAAGCTGTTGGAATAGTTCCTGATAGCTTAACAATCATGCATTTTCATCAGACTATCAATTCACTGTGTTTTAACCAGACATAGGTGATATATATTTCTGTTGTCATAGAAAATTTTTTAACAAATTGGCAAATTGGTTCTTCAAAATTTGACTGGAAGTTGTGAATCTCAGTCCATGATGTCACAGGTCATGCTTGGTAGCTGAGCGTCATGAACCATGGGTCACTTGTTTGATCCTGACCTTGTGGGAATGCCGTAGGCGTATCATAAGGGGATCATGTCCAATACTTTCTCATACATTCTGAGAAATTCCACATTAATTCGCCCAGCGCCACCTATCAGGAATTAAGTGTATTACAAATGACCGGGTATAACAGGATTGTATTGATAACTTGTTGCACATGCCTTAAAACCCCTAAAACTACAGCTTCAATTAAAATACATCTTCGATACATTATCTAAAGATGCGATACGTATCGCAATACTTTGCTTATGAATCGATACTCTGCTCACCAGTTGTTTCAAGTTACAAAACATATATAAGCTATTATAATTTAGATTCCATGTCGAATTTTCTCATGTTTATAGAAATATTAATAAGTTAACTCTCAAATAATTTCTTTCCAAAACCATAAATTAAGAATTTACTTTAATGTTTCTTAGCCCCATAGCCTTTTAAGTACTGGATGATACTCAAATTTGATACACAAGTTTGATGCGCTGCATATTTTTTTTCTTCACATTTGACAAACAAGTTGTATCCACCATGTTCTCTGAACAGTTTAAAAAACGGGTGTCCTTGACCTTTTTCAAGGTAAAATCTGCCGAAATCTAGTATAATTGTTAACCCTATTACTTTAGAAAAACTTAAGCTATTCCCCTGAAATTTGGCATACAAGTTTTTTTAGCAATGTTTTTTTAAGGTAAACACTTGTGACATTGAAATTCATCTGCAAGGTCAAATGAGTCGACTATAATTCATCTTCTTTAAGATTTTTTGTGAACGTGGTAACTTATATTTTGTCCTTGACTACGTTCTTCTCTTTTAAAACCTGTATAGACATGTCATAATTGGATTTAGTCTTCATTGTCGATCCTGGTGTCAGTAGGTCAAAGGTCAAGATCACATCTAAAGTTAATCGCAATTTTTTTTTTTTCAGATAAAATTCCTGATGTTAAAGTTAAGCTAAAATTTCATGCTTGTTATCACGTCATGACCTCTGGGTCACGTTTTTCATTTCCCTGGCAATTTTGCAAAATCTCACGCGTCGTATCCCGATTATTAAATTAAAACCAGCTCTTCACTTGTCTAACTTGTAGAATTTATAAAAAATCCAGGTCATCAGTGTGTGAACACCTGCAGGATTTTGGTAGAACTAATATGTGTTTCAAATTTCATCGAAAATATGCAAAGCTTCAAATATAATTGCGTGAACAAGACGAAACCACAGATGTCCTACAGACGAAAATTATATATTCCCCGGTCGAGGGTCAGGGTGGTGGTGGGGGGGGGGGGGCACATATAAAACACACCAGGTACAGGAAAATGAAAAAAAAAAACATTGTTTAGAAACTGATACCATCGATATAATTTGGCAGTCTAAAAAAATTTGGAAAAAATGAAAAAAAATTCAGGTGGCGCCACCAGTCATTAGGAACTGATAAACTAGTCATGATTAATAAACAAACCAGGTTTCGGGACTATTGATAAAAACTCATTTCAGGAACACCAATCATTGATATGATATGGCAGTCTCCAATGGAAAAGAAAATGCATTAAAAATTTTTTTAAAAATTGGAGGTGGTGCCACCAGTCTTCGGGAACTGATAAAACTAGTCCTGCTAATTAAATATATACAGTTTAAGGGCACTAGATGAAAAACATAAGAGAAACTGACACGATAACTGTCCTTGGAGGGTCTAAAAATGATATGAAATCTTAAACATTAGGAGAAATACAAGAGGCGCAAAAAAAAAAGATTCTTCAAAAACTGGAGTGGCGGATCCGTGGCACGTTTTTGGTGGCCTAGTGTACGGATCAATTCGATATCTGAGTCTCAAGTTAATCGATCATTTTTGTATCGCTTTTACGAAGGCTCTCACACAGAATATTTTTCAATTTGCCTATTGAGCCGTGTTGGAGATCTACCGCAAACACGGGCAGAAGTAACTGCATGATATAATGCGGCGTATGTTTCCATTACATGGATACCCCGCCCCAGTTGAAACTTCAAGTAAACTGGAGAAAGTAAATCAAGTACCGGACAAAAATTCCTATATAACCAATATTGTGTGTATGACAAGGAGACTTACCCATTCGGGGTCAGAAATAGCCAATGTATTCGACTGACCAAGAAATCTTGCTAAAATTCATGCTTCAATACCAAAACCGTACCCACTTTGAAAATTAGCTTCCCTGAGCCTATCAGTTGTTCCAGAAGATCCAGTGATATAGTTTCCAGTGATCTCGTGATGTGTTTCATAGTAGGGGCCGTATCCACTTAGTTGCTATCAAGTTACATGACATGTGTAAGTACACGTTTTCTATTCTTTCATGTGAGACGGCCCCCTGAAGCTCCATATTTAAAACACGCAGACACCAGGTGGCGTGTATGACGCTTATGACGTATTATGTGGAGATACCCAGGGAAATCCCAACCAGACATGCATGTTTGTCCACCCTGGTTCAGACGGAGCTCTTTCTGAATCAACTGACAGAAAGATGTTGACGTGGCATGTTATTTTACCATATGATTTAAATATGTTTGTTTTCCTACATGTGACAATTTATTAGCCGAGATATCATGACAGTTTTATTGTCCACTGAAATGTCCCTAGTTTTCAAACTCCTCTTAATAAAGGTAGTATCTCACTGGGTTGCGACAGCTTGGAGACACGACCATTGCGAGAACATACGCGAATTAGCGACAATTTTCACTTGCAATCACATTGAATCGTACTTACGACACGTTTGCGAACATCGTACGAGTGTTTGGCCCAAAATTCGGCTGAGTTCGTATATCCGTCGTGCGAATGTCGTGCGATGTTCACAAGACATTCGCACGACATTTGTGAAATATTCGCACGACAATGCTCGACCAGAGTGTAAGATTCTCATTTTTATCTCCAATTATTCGCAATGTAGTTGAATAGGTTGCAAACCCTTCTCAAAGTTGTCTCGCAGTTCTCGCACTTCCTGACTCGCGTAAACTTAAGAATAGTTCGAGACATGGTTGAGACGGGTTTGAGACACCAGCGACGCGTCTGCGACAATTTTGCGAGAAATCTTGTTTGGCGAATTTTTTAAAATTTTGTGCGATAAGTCAGCGACACCTTGCGAATCATGCGAGGAAATTGAGAACCGCCGCGAATGTTCTAAGACACTTTCGAGAACCTCTCGCGAATGCATTCGCAATTTGTCGCAAAGCTGTCGCAGCCCAGTGAGATACAGGCTTAATTAAGGCTCTCTCCTGAAGGAGAGACCACGAGCTAGGGCTAGGGCAGAAGAAAGGAAACAGAGAATCATCAACCAGTGTAAGCTTCCCGCCTTATTGGGGGGGGGGGGGGCTAAATAAGTGTCAGTGAATAAGAAACTCATGCTCTCAGAACAATACTCAATAAATTCTCGGCAAGAATCGCACAGTATTTTATTTTTCACCAATACAATACATGTGATCTACAGTGTGTGAAAATTCATTCCTAAAGATTTTATATCAAATTGATATATACATTGATATTATCAATATGTAATCCACATGAGCGGAACAAATAATGTTTAGCATTGGAGTGTGCTACAGCATGTTAACATTTAAGACACTAGCTCCGACTGTTGGCCGATTTAAACATCGATAACCTCCAGGTTGCTTATTAACAAAGCATATTATGTATTGTGATTGGAATGATGGAAAGTAGTAATTAAAACGGCCAGCAGATGGCGACCGAAAGAAATTCCATGCAACATATAATAGCAAATGACATTTGGTATAAAAAAAGATGTTATAAACCACACAGAAGAAAGTATTGGATAAGGTTTTCTGATGAATATGTACAATCAATATATAACAAATGGGAAATAAGCATGTTTGATAAAGGCTCATTTTTAGATAATAAAGGCAAAGCAGTTATAGATTACATATTTCATATATCAGAACTAAAGTTAACCACATGTATTTATAGCTATGTTACAAATGTATCAAACACAGTCAGCTGACGTCACAGACACAGAGTGAAACATTGAACTAAGCTTTCATAAAATAATTAAACGTAGGGGCGGATGGTGGTCGGAAATTTGAGTGAAGGCGGCCCAAATTTCACAACATTTTCCTAAATTTTGGCCCACTGACATCAATATTTAGTCCATATCATCAGCAAATACGCATCTATATATTGAAATTTCCCGGTGTCCCTGTGGTCAAGTCCGCCCCTGATTAACTACCTAAATATCTATAATCAATGAATGCCTATTGGCAGAGAAGTGAGATGTCCACATATCTTGATAATACAAAATACGATGCTCAATTGACCTATCCACCACAGCCCAAATGCTCCGCCCTTTTAACATATTATTATGAGCCCCCAAAACGCTCCTACACATAGGGACTCCCATGCCCATGGTAGCGAGAGCTGATTATAACATAATAATGACATCACAAAGGGCGATGGCGCATGACATCGTATTGACTGACGTCATCAACTGGTTTCACCTGACCATTGTTTACTATATCGCAGTCATATATGAACTGTGTTGCAATATATATTGGATTATTTGTCCCATACGAATTATGTTCAAGGTAAGACATTATTATTCACTCGTTAGTCGGAGGAATGGCTTCAGCAACCTATAGCCTAGAATCTTTTAATACTGTGTCCTTCGTACAATAAAATATCCCGGAAAACATGACGACATGGGAACTGATAGCATTTACAGACTAGACGGGTTCTGTTTGACAGAGCTCTGTCAAATTATGCAAAATTTTGTTTTTGTCAGATGATTGACGCTTTACAATGTTTATGGTCACCTTATTAGTTACTTCTTAGTCCCATGCTTATGTTTATTCATTGAATGAATATGCGATAAAGGTCGCATAGTGGACAGGTCAATTGATTCAGAATGGGACTAATAAGCTTTTAAGAACAGACGATCCGATCGACAGATCTGATGACAAATACCCTCATGCCATGTCCGTTCAACTTTCAGAAAAATGACCTAATCAATTATTAAACTCCCCTGTTAAACAAAAAATGCCTGGTTAACACGTCTGAAACAATGTGCAGAGCATCTATGGCTTATTGCTGGATTACTTTTGCTTAAGTAAAGGTACACTTACCATGGGTAAACTGAAACAATTAATGCATGAAACTTTAAAACAAAACTCTCTGAACCAAGACATATCATGTATACATGCTACCTTTAAGTTGTTACGCAGATGAACTTTTCCTCTTAAGATATTTACAACGTATGATTCAACTAGGTCTTGTTCATAGCAAAATAGATAATCAAGAACAGGAGGTAGGCGGCGGGGAACGCGATGCGCAGACCCCAGTTAACTCCGCGCATAACTCTTAGCTTGAAATCCAGCTCAAACAGGAGAGCGTTCGGCGAGGCACCGGTTTCCTCCTGTCCCTCGACTTTCTGAAACACACAAAAATATTGAAATTAAAACATGTTTTTGCAGATATTTTCTGTCTAAGCTTATTTTCTGTAATGGCGAGATTATGTTTATATTTTTAAACCTTTACAGGGGTCGAAATAACGCCTTTCCGCCTGTCTGAGACAGGCAACGAAAAGTATTTTTTTATTTTTCACCAATCCGTTGTAAAGGTGAACACAAATGTTTTCCACATCAGTAGCTGATAAGTATATAAAACATGACATAAAAATGAAATATTTTACAGGTGGTGCTCCACCGACTCCCTATATTTCCCTATAATTTCGTATACGTTCTGGCTTTAAGAACCTCATCTCAAATATTTTCCTTTGTTATTTTACTGCACGATGTGTTTCTGATATAACAGTGATACTATTTAAAAAAAAATCAGTTCTTTTTACATGCAAGGGTGCAGGTAGGATGGCATGTAGGATGTAGAATCGGATTTACACTTGCGAAGTGTGACTGAAAGCTCGATATGATGACATGATGCATCTTTTGCAGAAAGGCAGTTTCTTCTGCCGAAAGGCAAACCGGAATTAATGCATTTCATTTGAAAAGGTGAAAATTTCTAAATATTTCGACCCTTGCTTTGGGAACTCGAACGCCACTATAGTGGAGATGTAAGATATTCGTGAATATTTATGACTGGTAACCTATTGGGTTGCGAGAGGGTCATGGAATCAAGGTCTGTGAAAGCGTAGCCACAGAGTTGGTAGTATGACGATGTGTCAGCTCAGTGAGGTCAAGTGAACCTGTGTGTTATTATGTCTCGATAACCTTGATATCAGTGGTAACAAAAGGTCTTCTTAGGCGATTTGTGAAAAACATTCTCTGGTACCCAAAGCTATACTCTAGCTATTCGGTCATTCTGTAAAGAAACTACATAATCCCGTGTAGCCACAAGATTATCTCGTGTAGCCTATAATTCATTTGTACATAAACAGTAGCTGACAAATCTCAAGAAACAGGAAGCCTGCATGGTGAGATCTAAGGAACCGGATGTGATACATGGGTATAGCGTGCTTCATGTCATGTTGCGAACTTTCTTTTCCTTGTTGGATTCATATGATTTAATTCAGGAACTGACTGGCAATTTACATACAACTGTGTGTTTGTATTTCGTTATGCCGAGAGCGGACGTATTTATTGAACATGATCGATCTTGATATATGCATGATTAGGTAATTATATATGACATTTCAAACCCAAGCGTCGATAAGTGGTTCGTTTAAATGTGCTGTGTTTTTTATGCTTTGTATATGTGACGCACTGCGAGCTGATTTAGTTTAAATTATTATAACCATAAGGTACCTTAGCCATGATAACATGACATTTAGGCCTTTTGATAGGGGCTTGCGGGTCATGCAGATCAAATGAAAAAGTACTGTTAGAAATGGCGTGCACATCTACTTAAAACTGATCCGAACCCTATAGCATAAACTGCCATCTCTATGTAATTAGTTAGTTGAACATCCATTTTTGGGTGGCATATGCTGACGCTAAAGCGACCCCGGCGATGCTAAAGGTGAGGTAAACCTTTGTCGTCACCATGGTGCTGCCTATTCCGTTTGATTATCACAGATACAGTAAAAAAAGCACCATTATACTTTACCATAAGGCATTATTTGGGAAATGTGAATATGACTGGCTTAGAAAAACATTTATAGCATTTCATAGCAGATATTTATTGGCTCACATGACCAAGAGGAAACGAAGGTTACCTTAGTTTGAAGATCTTCGACTTTAACGTCACCTCGGACAAACGCGTAAACAAGATGGAATACTAGCACTTCGATTATGGCAAAGGTCATGAACAACAGGTTCACAAGGAACCACTTGTCGAACTCTGTCAGGTAGGGAACCTGAAATTAGTAATAAAAAGTTATATTGGTATAACATATAGCAGATCAATAAAGTTCGGGAGGAGGGTACAATATTTAATAAAGAGGTAACAAAAGGGTATATACCTGATATCATGAACAACCACTATCCATTTACTTGTTTTGACAATTACGTCCGTTGACATCAACGGATTTCGTTAGACTGTAGTGACTCAATACCGCTAGCCCAGGGCTTGCTTCAATTGGAAGAAAATTTGAATAGTCCGGGACGCTCAGGCCAAAATGTTGAAGAGGGGAAAAATGTGTGAATTTAGACCATTATTAATATATTATA
Organism: Sipunculus nudus; assembly: GCA_026874595.1. Classification (NCBI taxonomy): domain Eukaryota; kingdom Metazoa; phylum Annelida; class Sipuncula; order Golfingiida; family Sipunculidae; genus Sipunculus; species Sipunculus nudus. The sequence goes on along the minus strand of CM049318.1, from coordinate 51,792,565 downwards.
TCATTATAGTATCATTACATGATTAAAACTCTTGTCATTATATTATAATTTAATGACAGGGCATTGTAAGGGTTAATTGTCAGGGCAGTATGTGTTAACAAAACTGATTGGTGTGTCTGAGCAGCCGACATTATTCAGTGACTGCTACAAATGCATTATTTGATCCTCTCGGTCCTACAGTCAGATATTCACGCTTCCAAAACGGACGCTAGGACCCCAAGAGCCGAGCGTCCTAAAGAGATTTCAAGCGTCACAGGCGCCCACCCACGCGTTCAATAAAGCCCTGCTAGCCACCTGTCAGTTGACGTTAGCGGACGAAACTGACAGTGGTTGTGTATGAAAATTGTTATCTAATATTCTGTTAATCAAGCCTTATACAACTATTTGGAGAAGACAACTGAAGTGATAAAATAGCAGACTAAGGAATATTAAAGCTGATATGGGTAAAAATACCTTCTTCACAATAACAATACACATAAAAACAGTAATGGAGGATTCAAGTCCGGACTTTGACCCGAGTCCGGACTCGAGTCAATTTTTCGAGGACTCGGACTTTGACTTGGACTCGTTGTTCCTGTGCTCGAACTTATTCTTAAACCAGCAAAGAAATAAAAATGTCTCTTATAAAATTAGAAAACATGATGCAAGCCTACGATATGACTGTCAACAGAATATGATATAAACCATCCGACCTTTGAGATTTTTTCTACATTGGTACATATGGAATCTCCCATGAATGCCCAAAATTGGAAGGACCTCCAGCCCTACATTTATGTAGTTTTTAAGTAAAGTTAAAAATATACAGGTGTATATAGAATTCTATTTTCTTTACAAATACTTTAATAGACACAATTTCTATTTGACTGGGTCTCATACTCTAAGAAGTCGGGCTTGGACTCGAGTCTCAATGACTAAGACTTGCACTCGAATAGGATAGTGGGGACACGACTACATCACTGCATAAAAATGATGGTTGTGATAACTAATATGGTTACATGATTACAGTGAAGACTATGGGTTATGATGTCACAACGATGATTACACAAATGACTGCTTTCTGAAGAAATCGGCCATACTCATGCAGTGCCTGCTAGATACACATCTTGAATCCTCTGGGTCAAACAGCCCGAACATTTCGCCTGTCCGATCGAACGCTTTGGCCTTCAGAACCGAGCGTCCTCGTGAGATTTCGAGGGTCACAGACTCTCTCCTTTGCATTCCTGAAAGCCCCGGAAATAATTAATCATGGATAGTGAAAATGCCTAAAATTAGAAGTTGTATCATTCATTAAGTTCTAAAAAAGGGGAATATATTTGCTGACCTTTGGTCCGTCATCTATACTGGATACCATGAGCCAGATGTAGGAGAAGTACAGGGCGGTGGTCAGCAGAGTCTTAGCCACTAGGTAGGTCTCGGGCATCCAGAATGCGATGTACACCAGCCCGATGATGAAGATGGTCGGCACAAACCACGTGCTCACGTAGTGACCATGGTTACGGGTTAGGTCGAGCTGAGTTCCCATATATTGCCAGGAAAAAGCTAAAAAAAAACCCGTTTTGTATTTGGTTTAATATAATTAATTAATATACACCTAGTTTGACTTCATCCGACCAAACCATCTTGACACACTATCATAACACTGTTTCCACAAAACAATACCGTGGTACAACCGGATCATTCATATATATATATATATATATATATATATATATATATATATATATATATATATATATACTTTTATACAATAAATACATATATATACTTTTTATACTATACACACATATATATATATATATACCGCAAAAGCGATCTCCTATATCTGGCCTGACAGGCCGTGATTCAGACACTTGCTCTTTGTTCAATCTCTTTCAAGGATATTTGACTATACATATATACATATTTTTTTTTTAATTTCATCCATTTTCAGTAGATGTTTTAATATTATTAAAAAAATAAATGTTAAAATGTACGGTTGTTTACAGCACTATTTTAAACTTCAAGGTCATATATTTCATATTTTTATACAGGAAATTCAAAAGGCGGGGAAAACTGGTTTGAGATATGTTCATGTTCTTACATATTAGCCCTCTAAAATGTAGCTTGTTGATAATAGGGACATAATTATAAGAGCATATACTTTTTAAAACTTAAAAACAACTAAAAATACATATAAAATTAATGTAAATTCTAAAATATGTGTACCTTCAGCATAAACTCCGTGCTAGATTTAAATTGGGGTATACTTCATGGGCCTTTTGTTGATTTTAAATGACCTATGGCTTAATATAGAAAGGCGGCTTACAAGTGTAGTTTCGGACCACGTTGATTGGCGTACTGTTGGTTAGTTTAAACATGGGATGTTCCGATGGATCCACAAGATGCCAGGCCCATCTTAGTTGTACTTGATTGTAATTGTATCCAACTACAAAGAAATGCATTCATACAGAAGATATATAAAGAGAAGATAAGAATCGGAATCATGAACAAGTGTTCGTAATTTTGTGGTGGTCGCTTAACTCAGGTAGTCGTAAGTCTCTCTCTCTCTCTCTCTCTCTCTCTCTATATATATATATATATATATATATATATATATATATATATAGATAGATAGATAAACTGTTGAGCAGAGAATATATATATATATATATATATATATATATATATATATATATAATACATATATATATATATTTATATATATATATAAATATATATATGATAGTGAATTTTTCTTTACTTACAGGTGATTTGCAAGCACAAATGATAAATTGTCATAACTCCAGTCCTTCTTGGGTTTAAGATAATGCCAGAGAGTCATATTTCCATTGGTATTAATAAAAGCCATAGTTTACTGGTCACGTTGAACAAAAAACATAATCGGATTTCTTTATCCTCGAGTGTGTATATATGTGTCTCCGACGTCAATAGGTCCGGGTCATTGCTCAATATGAATATTTCATAAACGTCTGAGTGGCTGTATTTATGAAGTTGTATAATTATTTGCATGTTCGACGAATAAAAAAACGTTTCACAAATCAGATACGACAAATTTGTTTTACCTAGGGTTTAAATCACTTTGATGCAGGAAAAACCCAGACAAAATAAAAAGGACAATTATGCAAATGTCCCATAACACGATGAAAATGACTAAACATGTGTTTACCCATGTTTAAACATGTGCGTTTACTCACATTTATAGAAGACCATGGAGCATTGTTGTCTGTCAAAGGGAAACTTGTAGTATTTCATGTAGCAGTCAAGTTCCACGACGAACCTGTATGAAGATAAGTATATAAAACATAACGTAATATTTTTTTACAATACTGGAATTTGCATTTTTGTTCGCGAAGGTTTTAATTTCGCAATATTCGCGAATTGGAAACTATCGCGAATTTGAAACCCCATGAAAAAAGCTGCCCCATTAAACTCATAATGATGCTTCTGCTCTAATGGATTAGTATCACATCTCTGAAACCAGCCAAAGTATAACATCAAGACCGTTTCATTTCAGTTATATAATATTCCAATCCGTTTTATCGTTTTAAAGTTTTAAGTATTTTAAATGTAAATTACATTATCTGTTTTGCATTATGATAATCATTTCAAATGTCAAAATCTACCCATTTTTTTATATTCCATAATATACAGTGTTTGAATTAGGGGGCCAATTTTACCCTTCCCCTTCATTACATCCTGGTCTAAAAGAGAAGATAGGTTAGAGCAGAAACAAATAAAGGAATTGATCAAGGAATAACGGTACGTGTATGTCTTCGTGTATCAAAATCAACCATCAACCAACCTTCGCAATAAGCCTACGTGTCCGCTGGGCCAAATGACCATACCAGTGTCTGCTCCCATTGTGGAAAACGAGATGCGTTTTGTGGTCGGATAGTGGATTTGTGGGATCCATATTTTCTTTGTCATCTCATCGGCATCAGGCATTATTTTGCCAAGAGTCTTGTTGAACTGCAATCTTGGGTCATTCCAAAACATCACCAAATAACCCTCGTATGCGATGGTCTGTTAACAATCAGCAATGTCTGTTACAGTTTGTCATTTAGTTCAGGGGCGTTAATACAGGGGGTTGGGGTATATATCCCCCTCCCACTTTTTAGCAGTGTTGGATGACTGATGTAATTGTCCCCACTGATATTCAGAGAATAATATTTACAAATTAAAAATTCAATATATTCAAAATTAGAATAATTGACTTTGGATCTATTTCTGAGTTGAATACTGAGTTCTGTCACACAGACAATAAAATATGTTTATATTTTATTTATATTTATATTTAATATTTGTTTATATTTATATTTATATATTTAAATTTATATTTATATTTAGAAAACAGAGTGGAATCACTCCTTCTACAGGCATACATATACAAGTATGTAATATATGTGTAAATAAAAAGCTGTCCTAACATAGATTATACACACCCACGCCTGCGATTCCCCCCCCCCCCCCCCCAGGCCCCATACCCCCAACCTTGAAGATAAATTGACGCCACTGATAGTCTTGCCATATTCTTGGGTTAGCTATTTGTTTGCGAGGGTTTCAAATTCGCGATATTCGCGACATTAAACCATTGTGAATAAAACGTCCAATCTACACATGTGAAAATTAATGTATACTGCAGCTTTAATGCCATATTATATATATTTACAGTTCCACAACATATCCTCCTATTCTAATTTATTACGAGAATATCGTGAATTTGAAACCCTCGCGAACAAAAAGGCAACCGCAGTTTATCACAGTTGTGTATCTAAAAAGGACCCACTGGAGCCATGCATACACCCGGCTTTGTATGATCGAACCAAACATAGGCCTTGTTTGGAACTTTGCTTGGGAAATGTATAGGGAACAATTAAAAAAGAGTACCGACAGAAATCTAGATACCCGCCCCGGGTCTCTTACTGACCCTCCCCCCCCCCCCCTTTATGGCAAACGGAACAAATATTATGGAATATTTTTGTTCGTTATAGTATGAAATGTTTGCGCAATTTTCAACATTGTTATTATTTATAATTAAGATTGATTAAAAGGGTCAACTACATGGGCTAACTTTTATGATGATTCAATGTGATATTGACCAGTGCAATATCCTTAAATTTATCAATATAAGATTCATAATTAAAAAAAAATGTTTAGGAATGAATGACGAACGATAACCTGATTGACATAATTATCTCAATATTTAAAAAATAATAATTGCTCCTTTAGAAGAGAATTGGAGATACCCCCTTCCAATCTTGAAAAAAACGACTATTGTGTCTAAAATCATAAACATAAACTGCAATAATAAATAAGCTACCTGACATTTGACATCGGTATGTATTGAAACGAGGTATTGTGCATGTTTTTAGGCCACTCAAACAATTTTGTTATACGGACTCAAGAAATAACGAAAGTGCGGGAGTTTTTTAGTTCGGGACAGAATACGTAGAATTTTACCAGCTTCCCTAGAAAATACCTAAATTTGCTCAATACCTTGAAATGAAGGATATGAACAACATAAGATTTAGTCTATTTTCCATGTCTGAAAGAATATATTTAGGGAATCTGTGTCTTAGCATAAATTATCAATATTACCTTGTCTTCATTTGGGAATACAAATAAACGAAAAATATTGTTTGTATGGCCTTATTGATACTTTTTATGGAATTCATAAATGAGTTTTAATGTTCTGGGGAAGGGGATTGTCCCTACCATGGTTTATGGGTTTATTTTTTTATTTTTTTTTTTTTTGTTTACCAAGTCCACCAACATGATACACGCAAATGCTATTCCAATGAATTATATGTACCCAAACCTCGACCAGACTACCGAAAGAAATTATTTTTAGGCATAGGTCCTATTTAGTGGAACAGGTTAAATCAATCTCAGAAAAAATACTCCATCTTACAAGTATCATTTCATAAATCTAAAACTCCTTTCTGCTTTATATGTCATATAATGCATGCTATTTCATATTTTGTTATATTTCATATTCATGTCACAATCATGAGTGCCTTTCATATTACGTCGCATGTCATAGTCTCTATAGAGATCACCCTTTGTCCGTCGTCCGTCCATTCGGTCGTCCGTCCGTCAACAGAGCACAAATCGTAACCGTTGGACCTGGAATCTTCTAATTTGACACCCAGGAAGGTCCATGAAAAATCTTCTTGGAAACCTGAAATAAGGTCTCTGTTACCCATATTCTCTAAGCTATGGGTCTCGTAAGTACCCCCGAGAATAATCATCAATTTGATACAAAAGCTCAAGTATCTGAAAAACTAAAAACAATTCTTTGTATGATTATTGATCATGGAGTGTTCCATCAGTTCCTGCAAACTGGTGGCGCCACCTTTAATTTTTTCAATTTTTACGAATTTTTCCTGTATTTATGATAACTTCAAATAATCTGTCATCTGTAAACAGGGCACAAATCGTACCCACTGGACCTGGAATCTTCTCACTTGACATCAAAGGAGGTCCATGAACAGTCTCTGTGGAAACTGATATTCGGTCTCTATCACCCATATTCTCCAAGCTATGGGTCTCGTAAGATCCCCCCAGAATAATTAAAATGTAATACAAAAAAATTCTTTAGTTTCCAGAGAACTCCTCTGAGACCCTTTATCAGATATTTCCGAATCCCAGCATAGTTGTTTCTTCACCTACGTTGTTGTGCTTAACAAAGACAGGTGGCACCACCGGCAATCCTTTCTGTGCAGTACGAATCTTGGTGTCTTTTAGATAAAAGCCCATATCTCAGGAGTGGCCGAGTGTATTGTGCTGAAAGTCTGCATGTCCATAGACCTTGGTCTCTCTATCTCATAATTGCGACTGGTGGCGCCACCTATAATACTTTTAGCGTAGTGTCCATCTGGGCATTTGGAATATGTTCGTCTTAGTTGTTCTTCAATGTATTGGGTTGATATGTGCCTATTCGTGAATCCTCAACACCTCGTAAACTAGACTTGGGGAGCCATCTGCAATCATTTTCCTGTGGCGTCCATCCGTAGATGTGCTTTTGGTGAAAATTGCTCATATCTCAGCAATGGTTCAAGATATTGGTATGAATTTGGCATGTCCATCCATCTTGGAAAGTTTTCTCATAAGCCAGACAGGTGGCGCCACCTACTTTCCTGGTTTTATAGAATAAACAAAATGCACTTTTCTCACTAGTGATTTGCCGTATTGGCCTGCATTGGTGCATACCCATAATCTTGGACTCCTCCATATTGTACTCAAGACTGGTGGTGCTATCTGCAATAATTTTCTTGTGGCGTCTATCCATACAGGTTTTTTTTTAGGTGAAATTGCTCATATTTTAGGAGTGGTTCCAGGTATTGGTCTGAAATTTTGCATGTCATCCGTCTTGGAGAATTTTCTCGTAAACCAGACATTTCTAAGGAATATTTACAAAATTCATGATATTTTGGCACTCTGGTACGCTGAGCGTCATGGCCCATGGGCCACTAGTTTATATTTCATGTTTAATATCTCATCTTGCTGTTTATTATGTTGCATGTCATAGTTATATATTTTCATATTTAATATTAAATCTTACTGCATCATTATATCTTAAGCAACTTTTATTGAATGTAATTGTGATTGCATTTTACATGTTTCTTACATTGTATAAACTGTATAGCCCAGGAAGGCCCAATGGCATATCAGACAATCTTGTCTGAACGGGCTTCCCTGTATAAATATGTTTAAATAATAAATAATAAAAATAATTTACATGTATGGTTCTTGTCAATATAGAGATGTTTTATTGCTTTCAAAAGGGGGAATATGCAATTATTCCAGTCCATGAGTTGATGTGTGCGTTTTTGTGTTTGTTAAAGTTATAATTAACGCTATCTTGAACGAAATCTCATGACACTCTCAGGTCATTTCGGGAATGAGTAATGGAACGATCAATCATATTTTGATGTGGATCCGTCACATGATCCGGTTCAAGGAACATCATCAAGAATTATTAATAAATGTACGGTCTTTTATGCATGAATAAACCTGGGAACATGGGTTGGATAAGTGAATGTCTGGGTCTTGCATTTGTAAGAACGCAGATTCCCAGTTCGTTCACGTTATGCAATACTACTTCTGATTTGATTGACCATTCAATGCTCCATGTGGAATATTGAGGTGTGTACTATTTCATTATAAGTTCAACGAAGTGAATTGTGCTGCCCCTCATCTTAATTTACAGTTCAGAGCTAATTACCGGGCCTGGTCAGTTCATTGTATACAGAGACATTGACTCATGCAAGTCTACGAGTCTTTTCAAGCACTCCTGGGCCCTACTTCAGTCGAGGGTATACACCTGCTGTCACACTCACTTTAAAAGGGAATAAAACGCATATTTTTAACATGGTACGAAAATTCTGTCACTCCCATAGGTCATATATAATCAATATTGGTATAAAAAAATAAAAGATAAAAATTTTAAAATATTGCAAGTAATTGTGATAATATTTACCCCGGCTTCAACAGGCGTCCCATGAAAGGTGTGAATCCACAATCCCATGTGAACTGTCGTGGGTTTTCCTAAAATAAATTTAAAAAAATCAATTAAGTAAAGCTTAATATTTTGACAACCAAGTGATAATATGATCTGCACATATTGCTCGGACTGGCAAGAGTACTACTCTGCTGTTTAGGGAGGGTGTCACAATCAGACCCCCATAATGCATCGCGGCTTCCACATGCACCAGCGGCGTATATAAGAAAGTAGCGAAGGGAGAAAGGTTGTCCGTTTAAATATGTTGTATTAGAATTGTTTAATATAATAAAATAAACATGTGTGTTTTGTTTGTAAGTATTCAACTTGAAAGGTAATTGTAAGCATACACATGCTATATATAAAATAAGATGATTCCTTGAAGTGTAACAATTTTTTTTAGTATAGTCCCGGTCGTCCCAGAGTGCCAGTCAGGAAGAGATTCGTTTCTCTTGGCCAATCCAAGGTTGGTGGTTTTACCCGGGTTCAGTAAATTATAATGTTGTCTAAGAGCTTGCCATAGAAAAATAAATGGAGCTGTTGAGTCCTGAGATAAGGGTGATTTTTTTTTTGCAAAAGATAAGGTACCAGTGGCGCCACCTGTCTTATTTATCTGATAAATCTCTCTACGATCTATGAATTGGCATAATCTCAGGCCGAAAGCGTATAGCATTCCTGAGATATATATTATCTGGAATAGACCCACAGATGACCATAATGAAAAATAATTACAGTTGGCGCCATTAAAGTATAGTACATGATACAGCTTTCCAAAACATGCGCTTGAATCCTTGTATATAATAAAGTCTTCATATCTCTAATATTCTAATACAAACTACGACCAAATCAGGTCAAATGACCCAATAATATAACGGTAATAACTTGTTATCACTTGTTATGTGACAAAGTAGGCAACTCGGCCAAAACCTTTTTTCACATGTCGGGCGCAAAGTAAACGAAGCCTTAAAGCTGAACAAGGTGTAGGGATTAAATTTAATGGGTAAAACGGAGTGACAAACGATGCCCATTTCCAGCTCCTGTTTCATTTTGCCTACCACTTTAAAACTCTTTGGTCAAGTTGGTCAAGAGTGGTCAATGGTTAAAGCAGTTTCGCACTGATTTCTTATTCTAATAAGTTTTAGGCATTTTGAAATGTCGTAACATCAAGGTAATTACCGTAAAATTCTTTAAATTCGTTGACATCCAAACCCGAAGTGAAGCATTTTGGTTTCTTATAATGGGGGTTTTCTAGCCTAAAGTTGCATTTACCTGACGCACGGTATGCCATATGCCATAAGTGAGTTTTCTAACACATTACTGTTATATGTTGGAGACGACTGACACTGAGCGTTCGGGTCCTTCATGTCGATGAAAACATGTGAGTGACCACAGGCGCATGATTTGCTATTAGTGAAGATGCCTGCTGGTGAATTTGAAACTGTCGTCAGCAGTGAAAGGTCGAAACTACGTTTATTTCCCGTGCGGTCATAATCACAGGTTTAGAATTGTCCTATCTCCCACTGGGGAGCCATATAAAGCTTAGTGCGTCGTCGTATGTGTATGACAAACGTTAAACAAAGTGCTTGGATACTTTGAAAAGCAAGAAGTTTGAAACTTGTTACCTTGAACTTGTTCTCTAATGTCAGATCTGTGGAAATATATAATTTTTGTAATCACCATAGTGTAGTGCATAGTTTTTCCATCATATTTTTGGGATGGCGGGCATGGGGAGGAGAGACATATATCTGTTTTTGCAGTGTAAAAACTCAGTCTAATCATGCATTATGTCTGTGCGTGAGTGCGTGTGTGCGTGTGTGATGGGTTTGTGTGTGCTTGCGTGTTCAGGAGACGAAACCCCAATAGACCCTTTTACGTGTAAGTGTGTAGCTATCGCCACCTACTTACCCGATTCGTAACCAGGCCATAGTTTTAAGGCTGGATTATTCGTCCAGTTGCTTAAAACGCTATTAATAGAGCCCCAGTCTTTAGCCGCGGAGGAAACACTGAAACGAACATTACAGGATATTATTAAATAAATTAAAAATTTTAAATTGGAATACCGCAGGAGTGAGAGAAGAAAGGGAAAACTAAAGATGGATATAAATAAGTTCTATCTGTTTTCTTCCTACAGGTTTCTCGAATGCATTTTTCTTTCAAACAAGATGGTCTTTTATTTTTTTCCGACAATCTTTCATTCTTGTTATGGAATGTTTTGTTTTGCTATAGATCACATTATGACGATCAGTCATTGCGTGTGCAATGTGAATATGCGGGTATTTCGTGAAAAGCACCAAATTTTGATTTTACAGTTTCATGATTGAGACAGGTAGACCCAATAATTCTAAAGTGACAAACCGAAAGAGGTTCGTTTTGATTAGAAACTCTGGATGAAGGGTGGATAATTAGGTCAAAATCAAAAACAAATAACGGATGCAAAATTGTTTCGGAGTAATGTGACTGAGAGTAATACGTTTGTTAATTTCAACTGTATTTGAGATTTACTACTACTACTACTACTACTACTACTACTAATGATAATAATAATAATAATATATTTTTATAATGAGCATATATCCGGTCTAGAATTACAATATTTTGCCAAAGGGACCATCAGTGCTTGCAAATATGATAAAACATTATATTATAGTCCGTCCAAGTACCCGTGTCCGCATGTTTTTTTGCGATAATTAATTTAAGAATATTCGTTAAAACTGGCCCTTGGCCTTAAGTAGATACACAGATAGTCCGCCGATTTTGTGTAAAGTAGTTAGATATCATGTAAAACGTATCTACTTTGCGACTCTTATGCGTTATTTATGGTGAATTACCATGGATGGCGTCTTCCGAGCACTGCTGGACAGTACATTCCGCCAGGGTACACTTTCTATGTCTATGGCTGCGTGTGGTGTTTGTTAGACAACAGTGACGTCACTAAGACGTCACAGTGATCGGTAGCGCGTAATCTTCAATTGACTGACGTCATAAGTTTGACAGGCTTGTTTATTATCAATTTCTTAGGCAAGGAATAAGTCGTAAACGCTGTAACTTGTTTTGTCATATTTTGGATCATTTGTCTCACACAAAAAGTAAGCTAAGGCATTACTTTTTACGCAGGTAGTCGGCTGAAAAACTGCTGCAACCTTTGGATGAGAAAGATTTACACTGCTTTACTTGTATGAAAAATCTAAGAAATACATGCGGACACGGGTTCTGGGAACGAATATATACATACAATGTTTATACACATAACAAAATCTTCATTTAAAGGCTAGGTATTGCATGCAAAAATGATTAGAGTGTTTGTATTACTATAACTTAATAAACATGTAATTGTAAGATTTAGATAAACACAGTACAAAAGGAAAGGAAATATCTTGTATTGATGGTTTAGCATTTCCCGGGACTTAAAGGAGTGCCCCATCCCTGGGAAAAATGGGTAACAAGATATGTACATAGGCCTACGAATTTAAACTTACCATGCAACCTAATAGTCCCTACACCTTTTTTTTCGATTATCTTTATGTAATACAAACTTGGCAAATGAAAATTGTAACACTGACAAAAAGGGGAAAATTCGTAAACATTGGTATCATATCTGCTCATAATATGAACATTATTCACTTTACGGCTTAGTTAAACTGTCTGTTATATCTCCGTGATTTATGGTGTCACAAACAAGTGATCATCATTTATCCTTCAGGGATATGGTTTTTACGTAATTTTATGACCTAACAATGCAGCGCGTGCACAAGGAGAAAGCGAGCCCTCACTGTAAACAAGCTTCGACAGCTGTTTATCATTGGCCCTGTAGTTATGGCTGCCGCTATTGTAGGTAACGTCTATGATGACGTCATCACTGCTATCTGCCATGTCAGTTTTATATATTTTCGGTGATCTGTCGCTATAGTATGGAATATTTGCCTCCGCCAAGAAGGTATGTATTCATCCCCGTTCGTATGTGTTTGTATGTGTAGTTGTGTTTGTTTGAGTTCATTCACAATAATTTCACACAATCATGGACGGAATCTCATGAACGTTTCTGAGAATTTCGGGAATGGGCCAGTAAGGAATCGATGAGATATTGGTGTGGATTCGACACATGATACGGATTCCAGAATGTCATTAAAGAATATTCACAAATGTAGAATCATTTATGCACGGATGAACCTGCGAGTGTGGACCGAATAGGTGAATGCAAACACGGCTTAAGAGCAAACCGCAATAGGGACACCATCTATGGGGAAGGCTTGCATTCTTTATAGAATGTAGATTTCTAGTTTTTCATGAAATAATTTTAAATTGTTTACAAAACAATCGTGAGGTAGGTTATTATTCCAATATAGTTACGCATTTTCCATTTTCTGTCCTTGGTGCAACAAATGTTGGTGTACTTCAGCTTGCCATAATATAATCGCGAAAAAATAGGTGAACAGGGTTTGATAGTTGGGTGGCTGATGGTTGCGTGCTGCCTTTGATATCGGGTTTCAACCTGGCGATCGTCATTTGTCTTTATAGGTATAAACAGATAAAAAACAGTTTTCTAGGGATTTCCTGATGCGATAAGCTTAGTTACCTCTAGCACTCGACACAATGTGTGTGTATGGCCGGGGGGGGGGGGGGGGGTCGGGGGTCGATATAATTAGCACTGGAGGACACACACCCCCCCCCCCCCCCGCCCCGTCGTTTAAGCATGCCGTATCGTTAATCAAACTGCTTTTCATCATTTGACAACATTTTGTAGCGTCCCGTGTCCACTGGTACCATTATAAAGAGAATGAAACGATAAGAAATTTTTGTAAAAGTTATGTATTCCACACGTAACTGGATATTTATAAAAAAAATAATGTTGATATACACATATTTTAATATCAAATTTTTAAGTTCATTCGCATTGAGAATGTTTGATCAAATCTCCCTTCGATTTTTGAAAATATTTGAACCCAAACCTCGTTTCCAGTGAATAATTTGTGCCATATTTATGGTTACAGTCTTTATGACTAGTTTATGGTGATTTCTCTTGTTAAAATACATAGAAATGATCTTCTGTGAACGTATAGGACAGCTAAAGACCAATAATAGTAGTACAATGTATAATTATATATCATTATATCTGTTGTTCCCATGTATGATAATGCTTTATTTATATATACATTATGGATAAACCATCTATCGTCATTCAAACTTCATATATTGGTGTTATAAATAATGTATAGGAAATATAATGTATGATAGATCTGAGTCATTACGGACGGTTTCGCCACATCGGCTCATCAGATGAGCCTTACCTTAATATGCCATGCTCTGTTACTTAGCATAGAGCGCTGTGTGACCGCGGAGGAAAGACTACATACTCGCAGATCATATATATATATATATATATATATATATATATATATATATATATATATATATATATATATATATAGGAAGCATGCCACCTAAGCCGACAAGCATAATATTTTCACTGTTTAGGCAATACCCACATATTCATACGCCTCATGAGATAAATGTTTTCAATATAAATATCTTTAGCATACAGACTTATATTTGACTTTATCTCATAAATTTATAATACACGTTAATTTTATTCAAAGAATGTTCTTTGATCCTTATATAGAAATGGTATTTCCAAGGTCATTTCATAGCAAATTTCTATTGAATAAGATATATAGAATAACATCAATTTAGAATACATAATACTACAGGACTCGAAATGATATATGAACATTAAGATTATTATATTCAAGAAACCAATAAATTCTGCTAAAATATATAGATAAAGTATTCAGTACTTACCTGATAAAAATCAAAGGTAGAAGAAGAATTAGAACCTTCATGGTGTGACGTATAAAATTTCCCGATTTTAACTGAAGACTTTTTACGAACAGCACAGAAAAGATTAAGCGTAAACGCATGTAACGCCTACCGATGGCTGGGACAGTACTTGCGCTCAGTTGCTGTCATGCGTTCTGCCTCTCGGGTCACGTGACCTCCCCTGGATTACCAATCAAGCTGTGTTCCTATAAACAACAGCTAACACTCCCCCATAATTCCCGGAGCAGACAGGGCTCACGGGCACACGGCACGCGTTCTCATCATATACGTTCATGTTTGCTCTATTTTCGCAGATTTGGGAACAAAGGCCAAGCCCCGCCATTTTGAATCCATAGCGAGACACTGTGGATGGCTCTTTATTAGCGGGATTAACATTTGACAGTTTCCAATTTTTCAGTGTATCGCGAAGATTGCATTTTCGCGATCTCACCATTCTGAAAACGTACACAGTGTAAACAATGATCACAAGAATGAAATATATCAAGCGATATGAGCGCAGAAGGCTTATAATTCAACTGGGATCCAAAGGAACATCGAATGAGTTGAAATTATATGTACTTATGATAATTTGAAAATTCTGATATCTTATACTTATAAAAGGAATTCGGTTCACGTTTGTTCGCAATGTTCTCTAAAACCGCGTTGTGTACAATACTGTGCCATCCATCATTTTAAGGGTTACTATCCCCGCAGTGACATAGGCGATATGAGAATAAATAATTTTTTAACGTACATATAGTTTTGAGTGATTTTTCAGTTTTTACTGACTTGCACAGACCGAGCACAGCCGAACTGCCTTCGGCAATGACCGAAATGCTTGCATCGTGGTCACTCAACCTCAAAGGCCTATTGTTCATATGAATAACGCTTGCTTTCAGTGAGGGATTTGAGCATGTCTGGCCCTTCAAATATGAACAAGGCTCTCACCCACGTGCGTGGTCAGTAAAAGAGAAAAAAAAACACAATTAATGACAAAACCTATTTCAAGGTCCCGCTATTTCAGGAACAGGGATGAGGTGGGGTCGAGTGGTGGCGGGGTTTCAGGCCTAAAAATATGTCTGATACGATGGAAAAAAAGGTTGCGGTGGCTGAAAACGGGATACGGACCCTCTGCATGGAGTCCCGTTGGGTCCGCTCCTGCTGCTAACGTGGTATGCATATTCTGTTTCTTTCTTCAGGAACACTTCCCTTGCAACATACATTTAATAAATCTTTCATGTGTTCTTCACATCAACCGTATCTTTTTAAGTCTAACGATAGAATCAAGGCAAATATCAACGAAACTGAATGCCCCCGCGTCTCATTCCGGTTCGCAGTGTAAACATCATCACTGACCAGGTCTTCAAGGTAAACATACCGGGGTATGAATTTCTTGCCACGAGCACAGAGCCACAAAATAAATGTTAACATATTCATACACATTTTATTGAGACAGTTTCTCACTGAAAAAAAAAAACCAATATTTTCTGTTAACTTTTAGAATAAAAAAAAGCCAACATTCCACTTCTCAGTTAATATATCTCCCCAACCCCGGTAATAAGCCCGGTATACTGGGTTTATCAGCTAGTAATTTATAATTGCATTCTTCGAACATGCAAAAATTTTATTTTTTTATTGTATATCAGTCTTTTACCTTTCAAATACCTTTCTACGATGGGACCTCTTTTTCACAAAGGTTTAATTAACGCGATATTTCTACTTTCGTGAATATCGCAAATATGACACCCTCGCGAACAAAACGGCAACAGCAGTATTTGTTTCAGTCTATAATTCCGTCAATATATCCGTGCAATGTACCTTATCTTATCTTATGTTTCTAAGCCCGAGAGATTCAAAAATGATATTCGCAGATATTTAGTTCTAATATACCGTTCTATTGATTACACACATTTGTTTATGACTATTTGATTCCTTTGGTTTAGCCCTTCCAGTCTTGGTGTTATTACATAACAAATTGGACCAAACATTGATGAAATTTTGCGAAACATTTCCCTATTGATTAAAAAATGAAGCGCGAGTGAAATTATAAAGGTTTTGACAGTAAAATTAAAAATTACTGCCAGAATCGATGGCACTGACAAGCCGTTAGATTGGCTTTCATGGTGTGATTAATACTATAGCACTGGCTTAATTTTGTATCATGCTCAAATCTGAAGGACTACTAGTCACAGAAAATATCAGCCATGTTTTATATGATATTAAAATTTCTTCCTATTAGTCGGGGTGCTAGAAGGCTCCGATGAAAGCGGAAAAAAAAGCAATTTTTGCGCTTCAACGAAGTGCCCTATAACACTATAAACTAGAGACGTCAAAGATGGCGGTCACAATAGCAAACAAAAGCACATTTCCCAGAACAAAATGTTATAAAATGCAGATATTTGTAAAAAAAATAACGTCTTTTGACAGTCACATGTTGGTATCAGTAGGTCTCTGACTGATGTTATACATTTCAAATTAAAAGGAGAACTTAAAATTCAAAATGGCGTTCAATATGACCGCCATAACGGCGAAAAAAAGCGGTTTTTCATCAAAGTTGAGTGATCGCACGCAAATGATTTTACAGATGATATTTTATTGTTATTTTGCAGGTTAAATTGCAAGTATTGTCATACTGGGACATTAACTGTCGAAATTAGCTCTTCAGTATCTATAACATGAACCTTATTAAAGAATACGTTAACATAAGTTGACATTCGATAAAATTGAAGTTGATTGTAAAAAAACAATAGTCTTTTTTAACTCCCCTTGATAATAATATTTCAATCGTAGTTGGTAATAACCTAACTGAAATTTCACGTAAGTAAATGATATTTATGTATGCTATATGTTATGTAGTAAATAATTTATTTAAACATACAATTAAAGTTAATTTGAAGACGAAGTCCATATAATGTAATAAAATGTATTTTGAATTTATTTGAAATTAGGATCGTTGATAATATTTTATTCGTGATTCTTTATAAGTAAATAATTCAATACCCTATGTAAACTTTACCGTTAGTAAATTAGATATGTACTTAGGTATGTTAAATGTAATGTTGTGGGAGTAAATGATTTGTTCATTTTAGCAAATAATAGCAGTAAATTTCATGAAGAATCAATATAATCTAAATATAAATGTTACACTAACCCACCCACGTTCCTGTCACTGAAGATATAAGTGATTTTACGTTAAACACTTCATAAAGGTCGATGTAGCTCTTGATGTGTTTCACAGACGCGACTTTGAAGGGCAGTGGGTTCATTATACAGGTCATTGAAACACCCAGTACGCAGCATACGTTGTAACTGTCTTTCCTATCATCACATCAGAAACAGACTTATTTCCAGTAAATACGATTGTATGAGCAATGGGTGCTTTTATACAATTAGGTCAAAGGTAGATATTTGTTGTTTGGGACTGAATGATATTTATGTATGCTATATGTTATGTAGTAAATAATTTATTTAAACATACAATTAAAGTTAATTTGAAGACGAAGTCCATATAATGTAATAAAATGTATTTTGAATTTATTTGAAATTAGGATCGTTGATAATATTTTATTCGTGATTCTTTATAAGTAAATAATTCAATACCCTATGTAAACTTTACCGTTAGTAAATTAGATATGTACTTAGGTATGTTAAACGTAATGTTGTGGGAGTAAATGATTTGTTCATTTTAGCAAATAATAGCAGTAAATTTCATGAAGAATCAATATAATCTAAATATAAATGTTACACTAACCCACCCACGTTCCTGTCACTGAAGATATAAGTGATTTTACGTTAAACACTTCATAAAGGTCGATGTAGCTCTTGATGTGTTTCACAGACGCGACTTTGAAGGGCAGTGGGTTCATTATACAGGTCATTGAAACACCCAGTACGCAGCATACGTTGTAACTGTCTTTCCTATCATCACATCAGAAACAGACTTATTTCCAGTAAATACGATTGTATGAGCAATGGGTGCTTTTATACAATTAGGTCAAAGGTAGATATTTGTTGTTTGGGACTGAATGAGTATTGCTTTGACTTGTGTGATTCAGGTTAATATAATTAATTAATAACTTACTTTGGTAAGTGAATTACTAGACAAAAAGGTGGGTGTCTCAGGCCTTGTATTAATCCCCCAACATTTTTAACATTTTTTTTATTTCAGTAGAACTTTATCCATTTCAGCTCCAGCTGCTTAGGTATTTCTTTCTTAAAATAATAACATTTCGATAAAAAATGGTTTAGTTATCTGTTTTACCTGTTATTATAAGCAAAAAAGTTATTTTATTATCATGTTGACAATTGATCATTTGACATCTGTATCGAAAATGTATAAGGAACATGTAATAACCCCCCCCCCCCCCCGCCAAAAAAGACTGAGGATTCGTTTTGGCATTGTCCGCCAAAGAACAACAATTTGTCATTTGGCCAAAAGGATGAAAAATGTATTATGAAAATACATAACCAGCAGATTTCAGAAGGTTCATCACAACGTACACGGATTTTTGTTACACTCCACAATATAGCGCAGGGTACCGCCAATCAGATGCTACTTGTTTGCGTTACCGCGCTATATCATTCTTTCAGAGGTCAGGTTATACTTATTTTTCCTGTTAACATATGTAAAAATACTGAAGTCTTGGCCTCTTTTGGACAACTGTAAAAATAAATTTTAATATTAATATTTTTAAAACGCAGATTATTTTTCCATTTAAACAGTCACATAAGGCCAAGGAAATTGGGGATTGGGTATCTACTTTTCCTACAGTCCTAGCCAGAATGCAATGAACACAAAAGTACCCGTCCAAGCGTTTCCCTAGCATTTGATGTAATTAAGTAAATGAAGCAAATGAGGAGCATGCACCGACAACATCCATTCTAATTATAAATAACAAAGTATTTGCCGGTTAAACATTCTTTACATTCTGTACTACCTGTGGGTCTATTTTGCGGTTTAATATCATTGGTGAAGCATTGTAAATATAAAAAGAAACTTAAAGATACGCTGGCTTTGTGATATAACGTGTTCAATCTGTTTTTAACATTGGTGAAGATATATGAAAATTAAATGTGATTATCAAGTGATACTTGTTATAGCTAGTTCAATATTATCCCTTAAGATAACTTGACTTAGATTAAGGGAGGGGGAATATGCAGCAGATCATGTCGACATAACACGCGAGGGAGAAAGGATCGATGTTCCACTAATGACACAGTAACTGGGTTGGTTAAGCTCGCCTAAATCCATTATAATCTGAAAGGAATATTCATATGATTTAATAGAACGTGAACTTGCTTGGGATATTGCCATGCCGTGAGCATGAATGATCACAGGAGCGTATCATCTGTTCCAATATATTATTCCCCTGCGTGGAGGTCGAAACGTCCCGAAATCAACAGAAACAAAGTACACTAAACGAAAAGCTATTAATTTGTCACATGACCTGACGCATAAATAGGTTTCCCATGTGAGGCAACTTACTACTCGAGTCAACTTTTGTGTTGTTCTAGATAGTATATATAATGATTGCGTTCCCGCACTGCTCCGCCAGAGGTCGCTTCTCAACATAACAAACTTTTTTTTCGAGAAAGGGATCATCGATGCCGCCGGAACTATAAGCCTCAGGCTTCTAGATAAAAATTCATCACATTCAAAGAAAAGCCTTATATCTGCTTTGAACATGTTCATGCTTACAAGATGTTACTTAATTCATTAAGTAAATATCTCAAAATACTAGTTTAATTCCAAATACAGTAGATGGCGCTGCGAGGTCAACCATTTGATACAACGGCGAAGTTTCTGGAAGATCTCAAGATCAAATCTTTCGACTTTCAGGATTATAATGAACCCAGTAACATTTGAAGTACTGCATACTTTTCTTCAAATTTGACACACCACTTGATTCTGCCTTGTTCTCAGATGAATTAAAAAAACAGGTGACCTTAAACTTGATTTTCCGAGTCCAGTCTGCGGAATTTTAGGTTATAATGACCCCTATACCTTTTGAAGAATCGCATATGTTTTCCGAATATTACGTGGAAAATATCAGGATTCGTTGGGAAATAATGTAAAATCACCATTTTTTACATACTAGGCATTGTTAAAGACAGTTCAAGACACAAAAAAACGGACGTTTTCGACTCGTGCTCGCGCGGAGATCATGGACAAAAGTATATATTATATAGATTAATATTTCTAGATTGAAAGGGATTGATAAAGCCAAGCATAAGTTTATATTGTGCCTTCCGTATGTTATGAAATATAAATGTCACTTGTGTATGTTTGAGTGCCTTTCTTGAATAATAACTTGCATCAGTTTAGGGAGACAGAGTCATCTGAGACAGACTTCAATGGAAAAACGAAGTATGTCAAATTTTGATAACAGTTAAGTTTGACTAATTTATGGAATGTTCCATCAAGTTACGAAATGCATTTAACATTCTGATGAGTTTTATCAAAATCCGTCATATTCTTCGTAAGTTATCGCGGCGACAGCACAAACTAGTCTATTGACCCATAACCTTATTAAATGTGCATTTATTTTGCCGTTAAATCGAACTCGGACGAGATAATATGGTGGTAAGAAGTTATGGTGAGTATCGTGAAAATCAATCAAAGCCCCGGTAAGTTATCTCGGCGACAATAAAAGTTAACTGATGGACGGAGGGACGGTGGGTATACCATATTACTCCAGTCATAAGAAGGGCGTATAAAAATGTAGAATATGCTCTAACGTTTACCTCTGCCTATCGACCCATGTGCACGTAGCGTTGTTTCGTATACATATAACGCTACATCGGCGTTACGCATTATGATATGTACAGCTGACTTAAAGGATGCCAGGAATCATATGATTAAGAAACAGAGGCAAGAAAATCTATTTAAAGTAATTTTTCTCCCACGACCACTTAACAAAGGTAAACAGAGAATCAAATGAATAATAATATATAATCTCCTTTGGCCTATCGGTCCTGGGTCTATATACCCGAGAATACCTCGCTTTAGCTTGCAGTCAAATGTCACATGACACAAGACTCCACTTGGACTTACGTGGACTTTCTACGTCTGAAACTGTCCATTCTTGATGAACTCACACAGAAGCTTACAGGGACATAATCATGCGCAATATTATGCCTATCCTTTCACACTAACAGTTCAGTTTTGCTTTATACAAAAGTTTCCAGCAAAACTATCCCAACATACAGTCTCAGTAACTCGCACACGGCTATTTACCACCTTGTTAAGGCTTTGCGTGTTGCTAAACACAGTCCATACGTGTCTGTTAACCATAACAAACCACGTGACCGAAGGTTTGATTGTAAGCCGCAAACACGTGGTGTTTTTGCCAGTGGAAACATGTATGGCATTTTGTGGCGATGTCAGTCAGGGCATCTACTCATTGACTCGTGTTAAGGCTACGCGAAGCACGCGGCCCAACGCGCTGTGTTTATGTTGACACCTGTGATCGCGCCAGGTCCAGTTTTTAACTCGTTTTCAGGAGTAAGCAAACGGTTTTTAGGCAAAATTTTGGCAGGTACAGATTTATTTTAAAGGGAAGAAGGTATTTTTCGTGTAAATTAAACAAGTTGTATAGGTGGTTGGGCCCCTTTACATATCTTTCGGGTGATTTGATTGATTTGCTTAACAATTTGCATATCCTTTTATCGATGATACCCTACTCTTTTAATACAAGACTGATGGTATCACCTGCAATATTTTTCCATTTACGCACATTATTCTCAAATGACCTTGATATGTTTGTAGTTTATCTTCCAAGAAAAGGTCCATTGTAAGGAAAAAAAAACTTATATATCATACACAAGGCTGGTAGAATTTTCTGCAATATTATATTTTTCCCATATTTTGCTTCTTGTCATTTTCCACGCAATTTTAACTTATTATCTGCCAGGCGATTTTTTACAAACTTTAAAACTGTTTAGAAATATGTCTAAGGTGAATTTGATAACCGTAGAAAGCGAATTTTACATCTACCCAGGGACACTGTTATCTTGAGGCGTTACATGTTTGACCTAGTGCATAATCTATTTAATCAGTGGCTACATGATGGTTTACACAGCGAGCGGATTCTTACAGAAAATGAAATTGCAACAAGTTTTTTTTCTGAAAAAAATAAAAATATACTTCTCTCCTGATTTTCTGCCCACAGACCAGAATGAGGAAATATATCAGTGACACTTGACTCGAGCATGGTTTGTTCAGTAACTTCATATGGTTCTTTATGAAGGCTACGAACACCTAGTGCCCAAATCCTGAATATTTATGAAATGTCAACCATCGAAGTCTAATGAAATAACCATTTTTTTTCACTTTGTGTTCTCGTTGTTCCGACAGCATTTACAGTCCGTCTAAAAACTAATAAATAATCTGAACCCTTGGTCTAAGATCTTCCACATTTGGGATTATTTATTTGAACATTTCCACATGCTCTGTCTGTCATTTCTTCAACTTCCGCCAAGCGTTCGACCTATGGTCGTCTAGCTTGTAGCTGGTCTGTCGACCTTGCTCTCCACTGGCTTTTGAAACCCTCGCAACAGATCTGCTGATGCTGTGATCGTAGTAGGGCATCCATGATGGGACGAAACATATCTGAGCCATCTGTCTATTGTGTTTTTTCTGTTGGGCATCTCATGGTTCACAAATCCTCTCAGTCATTCGCGACAGGATTGTGATTGAGCAAAAGTGTGTGTTCGTTGACGAAGAATATCAAGAAAAGAAGGAAACAATGTTAATGTTCGAGACTTTGCGGTTCGAGTACGACTCCGCTTTTATTACAGAACTTGGACTTTGAACTTACTCTGCACAAGGGGACTGTCTCTTATTATGTTTCCCCTCCCATGGAGGGAGACTAATAGAATTTGGTCTGTCCTCTGCTACGGCGTCTGTCTCATGAAAACGTTATACTATTAACTATTGCCTATTTCTTTCTTAAGTTCTTGGATGAGTCCGTAGACTGGAGACTTTAATCAAGATCTTCAAAATCAAATCAGCCGAAAAGACGTTCTTTGTTTCTAAGATTTCTGATGAATGTGGTAATTTTTGAAGCACTGCTTATATTTTTTCTGTAATATGATACATAAGTTGTTTGAACCAAGTTCTCAGCACGCTATATAACTGAAGACCTTGGCCTTTATTTTCAAGTTCAATTCAACCGAAATAGAAGTCATTGTGGGTGCTGTAACTTTTGCACCACTCAATATATTTTTCGTGAACTTTGATACTTAAATTGTTTCTACCACACTCGGTTGATTTGGAAAACCGATCAGGCGATCTTCCTCCTCAAGGACAAATCAGCCGAAATAACTCTTTTTTTTTGGTGAACGCTATTACTTTTGAAGGACACAATATTTTTGGGAAAATTTGTTACGTCATTTTTTTGCTACCAAAATCTCAAAGGTGCTTTAAAACTGGGGCCATCTTCAAGGTCAAATTAGCTGAAATTTTGAATTTTGTTAATCACATACCTTACTGCATATTTCTCTTCCAATTTGATACACAAGAAAATCTCCAGGTTCATATCAGCCGAACAATAGCTCATTGTTTCTAGGATTTCTTGTTAATTTTATAACTGTAGAAGCACTGCATATTCTTTCTTCAAACGTGATACAGTTTGTTTTAACCGTGAACAAATTGTGAATATTTGTGAACGCTATGACTTTGGAAGTACTGCATGTCTTTTCGCCTAAATTTGATACACCAAATGTAAACAAAAGGGCTCTGATGGTTTGACAACCAAGAAATCGTGTACCAATGACTTGATCCGTTTAAAAGGTCATCCTTGAGGAAATTAATGATTTCTGTAACTATAATAACTTTTAAGAAGTGTATATTTTTTCAGATTTGCGGATAGGGCTCGTGGGTAGGGTGAACATGTCTTCCTTTACGTCTGATTCTAATCCTTACACTGATGATGACATCTAGCTGTTTTCTATAGCTGGAGATCATATACATGTTACGTCTTGGCTTCGCTGTCTCGACCAATGAACACATACACTAATTTAATGAAATATGCTTTATTTATAGAAGTTTACCTGGCGGAATCGATGAAAAGACACAGAATGAGCTAAATAGCACGGTGATTTTAAAAATCCTTTTTTCTGTGAAAGAAAGGAAATTCCCCGTTCCCAATTTCTCGGCCTTATGACTATTAGGATATAAGCAGCCATCATACTTAGTTCTCATAGGTGGACCACTTTTGAAAGTCGTGTACCTTACCGGTTTATCTGGTTTTAAAGTATTACAAATTCAATATTATTGCCGAGTAATATGTTTAAATATGAATTATAATAACAATAATGTAATAAAATGTCTCTCAAACCTTTATATATACATATAAAGGTATGAATTCAAAATATTAACAGATATATGAACCTGTCGTTGTTTCTAGTACGCTTTCAATTGTACCTAAGATTCACATTGTTAATGAAAATATCAGATATTACTTCTAGGACACCTTTCTTCTAATGTTTAATAATAACGGAGAGGCTGATTCACTTCTGTGTCTGACCATCGGTGCTGTGTCCTTTGTCCGACATGGAGATCGATTATTTTTTATAATGATCTGGGATGCTATGATGCCATGTTTTGCAATGATGAGTTCATTTGCCAAATGTAAGCGGATACATAATACAAGAAATAGCGGCTCTTTAAACCTTATATATGTAGGCGATAGTGTTTCTCTTTGAATGTCTTCACAGGGTCTAATTGAACTAGGTCTTGTTCATGGCAAAATAGATGATCAGGAACAGGAAATATGCGACAGGGAACGCGATGCGAAGACCCCAGGTCACTCCGCGCATAACTCGAAGCTTGAAATCCAGTGCAAACAGGAGAGCGTTCGACGTGGCGCCGGCAGCGTCATCTTGTCCTTCTCCCTGAAACATACAAATGCATTAATAGTTCATGGTTATTCAGTGTTTTGCTATTCAGCCATGCTGAAGTACAGGGATCGTTCTCAGCGCAACGTCCTTTTTCCGCCTACACGTCCATTATTAGAGAATACACCATATATACTAAACCTAAAAAGGTTATAATTTGACATCCATGGAGGTATCCTGAAACGTATTACTCTTAGATAGGTTCCGATGACCTACAACATATCATATAATCCCAATCATATAAATGGCAAAATTTATAAGTATTGAAACATTTCTTCACTTATCATATATATATATATATATATATATATATATATATATATATATATATATATATATATCCCTATTAATGTGTCAAGTAACGTACTTTATCACTGCGATATTTACTTTGATATCACTGAGTAAACAGTCATACATTCCGTTGCATGGATTACCCTGATATTTGGAGTGCTCGTTGACTTGGGCATAATTAAACATCTAATTGCGCATCTAAACCGGATTAAACTTAACCAGTTCACTTTAGTCTCGAAGTAATCCGCTTTGCGTCCGCACTGTAGTTCTCTTTCCAAAAACCTAAACCGGTTTATACAACACTGCATGAGTTTGCCGTCCGCACTTGTTTCGTAATACGATTCAGGCCTGCAAATGAGCGCTTCTATGCGCAACGCATACTGGGGCAACATCAAGGGTAGCGGTCAGTAAAGGCCGTTCGCTGAAACTGGACTCATTTGGACTAGAAGCAGGTATGCCTGTATAAACTAGAAACCGGTTTACTGTAAACTGGATTAAGTAAACAGGACCACTGTAGTCCGCCTTGCAACCGAACTAATGCGGATCAGTGGCCTAGTGCGGATTATTTGCTAGTGCGGATACGGCCATACTTGTGTCGCATTATCAAGATATATGTGTAGTGGGCAGGTTTATGGTCAACAGTCTCATAATGTTATTAAAACAAAAAATGTATCATCTACACGTCAATCCCAAGCTCCTTAAATATCAATAACATCGAAAGAGACGATAATCGTATTTTCTTGTCACATGCAGGTTCATAATAAACCACTATAGAATTCATTTTTATAAAAAGGTCAATAAATAAATATTATAACTAATAAATATCATAAGAATTTTGTATATATGCTAAAATGAAACGTAACCCTTCGGACTGTTTACCTTGTTTTGAAAGTCTTCTACCTTGACGTCGCCTCGGACATATGCGTGTACAAGATGGAATACCAGCACCTCAAGTATGGCGAAGCTCATGAACAACAGATTAACGAGGAACCACTTGTCAAACTCCGTCATGTATGGAACCTGAAATCAAGGAAAAGGCTGAATTAAATATAATTTATACTTTAAAAATAGTTGTTAATTAAGTTAATGGTACTTGCATAAGTGGTTATAATAGTGGTGGCCAGTGATTGTGATATTAACCTGGAAAATTGTAACTAACCTACTAACAGACAGTCATCTCGACCAAAACAAAATGTAGGTCATGAACGTGAAAAAGTCCTGCTGTAAAAATGTGACAGTGTGTTCTTGTTCGATATAAAAAAAATGAATGTATCGAAAATTTTATTCAGATGTCATCGTGACCTGGGTGTAGTTTTTGACTGCCTCTTCTGGTAGACAATTCTGGGCGAAACTGTGTTAACTGTTTTCGGCAACAACCATATGAAAATGATATTAAAGCCGACGGTGGACACAGTCAACCGTAGCTACGCAACTAATACAGGCCACTCCTCTCAAATGCATTGTTTCAGGCTTCAGGTCTCGGAATTGACGCCAGGTGTGTCCTAAGGGGGTCATTTTCCATATTTTCCTTATGCATCCTGAGAAATATGTAATAATTTCCTCAAGAACCAATCGGTCCGCCATTTATCAGGAAAAAAAACGCCATAGTATCGGGTGAACATGCAGTGCCATGTATCGTATTTGGATTGAAAATGGTCTACAAGTGCTAAATCACAAAAGAGTAATATGAAAGTTATTTAAATTAACTTTTCTATTGTTTGATGGGACCGGGGAAGCCCGTGTGTATTGTCGCCGTGACAAGTGGGATTTCGGCGTTTGATATCCGGGCGATTTTTGGCGAGAATCATTTAATTCTCAAACATTATGGGTTGATAAATTTTTGGCTTTGTGCGAACGCCTCATGGCAATATATCGCAAATGCTCTTGTCCAAGCAGTAGACGAAAGAAAAGAACTAGTAAGAAGGGATGTAAACAGACCATTGTAAACAGACCAGGTTTACGAAGAGGTTTACTCTGACAAAGCTCAACAAACTGGTACGTACATACAGACTCTCCACGTTAGAAAGTTTTCAGAGGTGTACTCACCTTCGGTCCGTCATTGACACTTGACACCATGAGCCAGACATAGGAGAGGTACAGGGCAGTGGTCAGCAGAGTCTTAGCCAGCAGGTAGGTCTCGGGCATCCAGAATGCGATGTACACCAGCCCGATGATGAAGATGGTCGGGACATACCAACTGCTTACGTAGTGACCATGGTTACGGGTGATTTGGAACTTTGCCCCCATATATTGCCAGCTAAAAGCTGAAATTCATAAGGAATCACACAATGAAATACCGAATTCATTCTCTCCTTCTCTCTCTCTCTCTCTGTCTCTCTCTCTCTCTCTCTCTCTCTCTGTATATATAAATATGAATAAATATGTATATATGATTGTATATTTGCATGTATGTATGTTTGTATGTATGTATGTATGTATGTATGTATGTATGTATATTTGGTAAATATCTCTTTGAAAATTGTTTAAAAATCTATTTATCTTTTAATGCAGTAGCAATTCGGATCAACTGTAGTTAATTCATCTACTTACATCCGTTCTATTCGAATCTAATTATAAATTCGGTAAACAAACCGGAAACAGATGAACAGACAAAAATTATAGCAAAAGTTATAGCTTCCGAATAATAATAATAATAATAATAATAATAATAATAATAATAATCATCATCATCATCATCATCATCATAATTATCATTATTATTATTATCATCTTTATTATTATTATTATTATTAATATTATTATTATTATTAACTAGACTTCTTGTAATTGTCATATGACAATCACGGACCCCCACCTATCCCCCACCGCTACTCCAACCCCATCCCCCTCGATTATCCACAGTTGGGTTTTCCCACTGATCTAATCGTTTATCAATCTCTAATAGTCTGGAATAACTTTAGTTCTGCAAAACATAAATGAAATTTGGTCATTCCATTTCGAGTTTTCAAATATTAACTGAAAATGATGACTTTATATTTTCTTTATTTGCAAAATTGCCACTGCATTCTTACATTGTAAATGATATATGTTTACTAAAGTTAAAATTTTCTAGATAAAATGGAGTAAATGGAAACGTAGCCTAACTTAAAAGTGCTTAGTCACCTATCTTATATGGTCCCACATCTATAGGTACATTTAAAATATTGTGTCATAGAAATTTATGGAATCAGAATTAGTATTGCTTTTTTTGTCACTTTGTTTTTACCCCTTGTAGATAAGAAGAAAATCGACATTGAAAATCTGGTAAAAATAATTAGCATTTTTTTAACCCTGTGACCTTGAAAAATAGGGTCAAGGTCACTGAAACTGTGTCAAATTAGTTTGTCCATGATAAGGTACGTCCTTGGTAAAAATAAAGAAATAGGGTAATAAAAGTGGCAGAATGATAAATTTAATAATAATAATATTAATAATAATTAAAAGAAGAAGAAGAATAACTAGAAATAGAAGATGAAAAATAATGATAAATACAGCCATCTATTAATAGGTGAAGAAAATAATTCTAAAAGCAAATATCTCCCCTTAGATGGAGATAATAATATAGTATATAGTAAAAGGGACTGGTAAAACAGAGAAGAAGTTAAAAAGACTTACATGTATAGTTCCGTATCACATTGTATTTTGTATAGTTTGTCAGTCTGAACATTCCGTGTTCCGATTTTCTTACATAAAGCCCTCTCCAGCTCAGTTGCACCTGATTAAAACCGTATCCAACTAAAAAGAAATGTAAGTATAATAAATAGATTAATATATTAATATATATCTGATGAATATATAAAACATATGTTTTCTTCAACTGACCTTTGATGGGAGGAATCGTCACAGTTGATTTATTTGCAACTTATATTTAGTTTAACCTTGGACTAAATTTCAAGGTCATACACGCCATAGATTATTCTCTATTATCGCTCAGTTGAGGGCATCGTGGAGCTCCCAGTGTTCGCCTAGCGAATGCAGATCTCTTTTTTAGTATATAAAAACATGCCAAGAATAACACCTGATCAGACTCAAGCATTATATGAAGGCATTATAAAAAATCAGAATGTTTTAATAAACAAGTTACAACTGCACTGTTTGTTAAACATATAGGCATATTTAAAGATGGTTATGAGAAAGTTCGCAGACTTTTTTTCCAGGATTTGTCCTTTTCGGTGTCACTTGGTTAACACGTTAAGTCGAAAATAACAAATCTATGTTATAATTGACCATGGTTGCACTCGACTTCTCTCATGGAACTCGCCTGAACCCACTCCTCAGAACTGCGATTTTTTTTAAATTTTGAAATCATGCCCAGTATGTGTCCTAAGTGGGATCATTTCCCATAATGTCAACTATCTCCGGAAAAAAAAATTAACAATACCCCCCCCCCCCCTCCAATACCCGGGGGGGGGGGGGATAATTGCAATCTACCAGAACATCTGCGTGAACTACGGAAAAAATGGGTTATATTCCAGTTTGTATAAAGCATCAACCTGCATACCGATGCTGAAGCTTATCGCTGTTCACAAAGAAAAGCCGCGGCAAAGGGTTTTGCTGTTCCATGCTTCTTGTGTCCCGCTAACCAAGATGCAAGTCTGTGGCCATTAAGAATTCTTCTATAGGGCACAGTCATCCCTAGAGTGTTCCTCCGGGTTCTACTTAGATGATGGGTGTCTAATGGGCACCAAACTCTGCAACAGATAGTTTTTCTCCTTTGGACTTTACTCTGGAACATTTTTTCTGTCGTATTTTCCTGCTCATGTTAAATCCTTACCTCGCAACAATTTCAAAAACGCCAATTCGAGATCTAGCGCAAACACGGGCGGGGGAAAGAAAGAAACGGAAAAAAGGTCGGTTTGTTTAGGTGTAACTCTTGGCAGGTTCATAGCCAGGTCCAATTTCGTTAGATGCCGAGCGATCACTGGGGGCGTCCAACCCAACGTAGGCTACTGAGCGATATTAGGGATTGGCTATATCGTTTACGACTTTGTAAATCAGACCAATGTCAAAAATAAAAAAGGGATATTCTGTTACCTGTGACTAATATTGTGTCCAATTGAGATTCAAGTGACCATATTTGAGATCTAGCGCAAACACCAGCGGGGAATGAAAGAAAAAGAAAGGCAAAAAATGTAATCCATGGATTGCATTCTGGGGAAAATCAGCCTGTAACTACATTTTGCCCATTAGTTGATGTAGAAATAAACTCATCAACCCCAGCCCTCCTTAGGCTTAAGGGAGGAGGCTTGAATACCTGATTAAAATAGTACTGCGCTTATTCGAGAGATAACATTCTGGATTTTATCTTTTCCATTGTTTCGCGAGGGTTTCATTTTAGTGGTTTAACGATACAGTGACCAACGCAGTATCTTTATAACTTTATATAATTAAATTGTAGTTTCTGAAACACCACCTGTCCCCATTCCCCACCCCCCCCCCCCCCCCCACCCCCCATCCCCCCCCCCCACCAAAAAAAAAAAACACGCGTCTACAAAAACTACCCTTGAGTGAACCAATAGCATTCACGTTTGTTATGATTGTCTTTTATATTGTAAGGCCACTAGTGAATTAAGACCACTTTTGACCAACCCCATGGGTCGTCTTATAACAAAGCTTTCACTGTATTTGACAAAGACCAAACAGGACATCTAACCAGTGGAAATTCCTCCTTCACTATTGGTAGATACAACGAAGGCCTTATATTACCCATTAATTGTTTTTAGAGGTAACATACAAATCTTAACGGTATCAATCTGCGACACTGTTGGAAGGATAACTTGCATAAGATGAGGCTGTACAATATGAATGTCCACATGTGTAGGTTTGGCGTCTTATTCACGAAGGCTGTATTTTCGCCCCTTTCGCGCACATCGCAAATTCGAAACCATCGCGAACAATAAGCTAACTACAGTAAATATTACTCACGGTAGTAGATGTACATAGTGCACGTCTGGTTGTCATATGGAAACTTGTTGAATTTCATGTAGCAGTCCAACTCAGCGACAAACCTAAAATAAAACACATAACTATAAATCTGCATTCTAAACGATACCCGCCTCTGTCATGTCGACATACACTTTATCTACACATATCCCCAGATGCATTCGTGCAAAAGTTACATAACATTTGTGACTATTCCTTGATGTCGCTCCTGGATCCGGATCATATGGCGGATCCGCACAAAAAAATTATAAATTCTTCCATGGGCCTGATAATTTCATGATTGCTTGAGTTATGTTCTGAACTAACACACATACAAAAACGCACAAACACACAAAGACACACGAACGGGAATTATAGCATATCCACTTGGCGTTGGCAATAAGTGAAATGTATGATGACACTAGTGTTTCTCAAATGGGGCTTTTTAAATATATAACCTAGGGAGCATTAAACTTCCTGTATTATATGTTTTTATTTTTACCCATGTAAGTCATAAATGATAATGTCATAAAGTTCTTTCGTCTATCACTATGTTTATTTCTTGTTGTGTAGGTTATAGATGTAGGTTAAGCTTGTATACACACCCCATAAACCTACCCAAGATTGATAACTAAACTCAACTTAAGGAGATAGAGTATGGTCCTTTTTGGAAAAGAAAAAAGGCTTTTTTTGTGTGCCTGTGTTTGCGTCTGCGAATCATTGTGACGAATATCAGGTGTGACGAACTTTTAGCCTGTAGCGGCTTACCTCTTGTTGTTCAGTACTTCGCCGGAGGAAGATGGGGTTAAAATAGGTCTTTGACATATAAGTGTCCAAAAGTCCTAAAGTATTCTTTTTTTTTCATTTTGCAGCGTATGTAGCCTTTATAATTCACATGAGGAAATAGTGTTGCCCACAATGGACGCGCGATGTCCAAACGCGTTGCCGAACATTAACACTACGCAACTGAAAGATGTTGCCATGTAAGGTTGCTCTTAAATCTAAATAGAAAATGTCATTTTGGTAATGTATTTATGACTGCGAGTCATTTCCCCAAAACCTATTCATCTTAGGGGGAATTTATAAAACAAAATGGAACCCTGGTAGTCCATATCATCAAGAATTTTTTGGTATTCAGTTACAGGTGTGTATGCCGAGGACGGAGATTTTATATACGTGTGTTTGCACTACCTACCTTCGCACCATGCTTACTCTGCCGTTTGATCTGATGTGCATTCCAGTTTCTGATCCCATTGATGAAAACTCGACATTGGTCACACTTGGGAAGCGAATTTGTGGGATCCACATGTACTTGGTAATGTAATTTATATCAGGAATGATTTTGCCGAGGGTCTTGTCGAACTTGAGTCTAGGATCATTCCATGACATTTGCAGGTATCCTTCAAAAGAGATGGTCTGTAACGAAATCATTAATGATTTTAAGTTAAAAAAGAAAGCAGTTAGAGACTACATGTTCCTGATAGAAGTTTGCTTTGTGCCACGTAAACAAAGGAAATAAGCGAATGCAAGACCAGAAAAAAAGTGTTAAGCATCACCAACTCGATGGTTGCATCATAGGTTAGCTATGCCCGCCAGTACAAAAGCGGTCCCTAATAATAAGTGAATGACTTCCACCCATACGTCGTCATGGTAATCATTATCAGCATATTGTGGTGATTCAAGTTACCCTCAAAACCTAATGGATTGCCCCTTGGCATTTACCCAGCCCTCCTCACAATGTCTTCAGATTCGTTCATAAGTTTCAGTAATGATTTTAAGAGACATACCAACCACTTTAGATAACCATTCATGTAACCAATCAACCTAGAACAACCTTTTACCTCATGGGGGAGCCGCACAGTTCCCCGTGTGGGCCTTATCCCATCAAGAACATTTCTTCATATGTATATTTACCCGCCTAGCATATTACTATATCTGGAAATTATCCAGCCCAGCACATTACTACATCTAGACGTTATTCCCACCACCACATTAACAATCTGGTCATTATCCCGCCTAGCACATAACAACATCTGGTCATTATCCCGCCAAGCACATTACAACATCTGGTCATAATCCAACCCCGCACATTACTTCATCTGATCATTATCCCGCCCGCACATTACTACATCTGGGCATTATCCCGACCAGCACATTACTACCACTGGTCATTATCCTACCCAGCACATTACAGCATCTGGATCTTATCCCACCAAACACATTACTACATATGATCGTTATCCCAACCAGTACATTACTACATCTGGACATTATCTCACCCAGCACATTACTACATCTGGATATTATCCCGCAAAGCACATTACTATATCTCGACATTATCCCGCCCAGCACATTACTACATCTGGTCATTATTCCATTATATTATTCCATCCGGCATAACTTTTCCTAGCTCATAACCCTAATTTCTTTTAATTCGCCTATTCATCACTGCTTTATACAAAAGTAGTGCTGGCTTGTAAATTCAGTTTGATTTGGTATTCACAAAAAAGGACTGACTGTTAACAACGATAAGCAATAGGATGGATGGCCGTTGTAGTGCATTTTCCCGTATTACTTATGTCACGACAGAAACTGGCCTACCGGTCAAATATAAATGCCTTCTAATTGCTAGTTCTATCTGTAAATAGGTTTCTTTTGTTAGAACTGCAATCAGGTACAGCATTTGCTACCTTCCTGACTTCCATGGGGATTACTCCAGTTTTCTAAATAATTAATGAAGGGAAAATATATGCATTTTACACTTGTGTGGGTTGTTGGATTTGAAATTGGAAAATTTGTATAAGTAATTGGTATAAGAAACGTGCGGTGGTGAAAGGAACACAAAAATTAAACGAAATAAGGCAGTAAATTCAGTCCGATGATAACCTGAATATAAATAAATAATTTATATAATAAAATAATAATAATAATTACCCCTTTGTCAACCGGCGTTCCGTGGAAGGAGTAAATATACAGTCCCAACCTGACCTTGACAGGTGTACCTGAATAAATAAAACTACTGTATAGAAGGTTTATTGTTCATGTAAGTATAATATCATACAACATAACAAATAATCATATTTGTTTAAGGTAACCGCCCTCCATGATGTCAGAATCATATGATTAAAGATTGGACCTGGTGCACACACCATCCTTGCCTCCGGTTCGTGTGTGTGTTTGTGTTTGTTTCATCATAACTCACGAAATCTAGGATGGAATCTCATTTAATTTGAGGGCATTTCTGGAAGGGGCCAGGAAAGAATCGATTAGAGTTTGGTGTGTATCTGGCACATGCTCCGGATCCAGGAATGTCATCAAGGAATATTCACGAATATTAAGTCACTTATGCACGAATGAACCTGGGAAAATGGGCTGAATAAGTGAATGCCCAAATGGCGGAGGTTTATATTCCTTGGAATGCAGATTTTTAGTTAACTTATAGAATGAACGAATGCAGGCTTGGAATTAATGCCTTAAGTCTCAAGCGAATTCTCACTATTGTACTTCAAAGACAAAACCATCAGTCTCGTTCTATAAGCTAGGCTGCAGCACTCCTGCGCGTTGTGTCGTACAGGACACACAGTTTAATTTTATCGTGTGTATATTCTGCTTTTCAAAGTGATAAAGCCAGACCAATATCAAGCCAAACTGTGTTTCGTACGTAAAAAGTCTAGTTTATAGTTTTAAAATATTATCGGTAATTCAAAAGGTCTAGAGCCCTCATAGGCATCAATCATCCCTGTGAATTTGAAAAAGATCAAGGGTATTCTGTTTGTGAAAATGTTTGCGACAGAAAATCTGCGATTGTGCTCTGGCAGACATATTACAATTGTGACAGGTCTGGAATTCAATAGGTCTTGGGCACTCATAGGCCCCAATGATCCCTGTGAATTTGAGAAAGATCAAGCTGGTTCTTGCTGATATATTGCATGGGAAAGAAAATCACCGATTTTGCTCTTGCGGCTATATTGGAATTTCGGCAGGCCTGTTATTCAATAGGTCTGGAGCTCTCATAGATACCAATCATCCCTATGAATATGAGAAAGATCAAGCATGTTGTAGTAAAGATATCGCACGCAATAGAAAATCACCTGACATCATTGCTGACATTCAGCAAACAAGGCCCATGCAAAAATAGAGGGATCCGATAATGTTACTATACCTCATGCATGGTGATAACGATTATCAGATGAACATGCATTTTAGATAAAGAGTACAATCATCGTTCGAAGTCGCTGAATTTGTGTCATGATAAAGGAAAAAATCATTGCCCTTTTATTCTTTAAAACAAATATTTCATATGATATATATGATATGATATAAATGTAAACACATATGATAATCTCAAATTTTCCTGTTCCAATTTCTTTTAATATGATAATGAAACTGTATTCAACAAAGTATTGGCTTCGGACTCGGTTTTGGATGACTCGGGTTTCCAATGACTCGGATATGAAGAGGATTCACTTAAACTTAAACTTGAAGGAATCGGACCTTTGACTGGACTCGAGTGGCCTAGACACGGACTTACACTAGTACATGAATTCGACTCATCACTGCTGTGATGTCATTGTTCTTTGGCAGTCATATATGTATATATGTGTGTGTGTGTCTGTGTGCTATCCACAAGCACCTTCTACAGTAACTGACCTGTGTCGAAGCCAGGCCTCAGTCTGAGCTCTGGTCGGTTCTTCCAGCCGGTCAAAAGCTTGTTAATATTGTCCCATTTCTTGCCGGCAAAGGAGCCGCTAAAACAAAACATGAAGCAAAGATTCATGATATACAGTATGCGGATCCGACATATGGAATGGGGTTAAAAATCGGTGATATTCTTTGGATCGCGCATGCTGAATGTTACACGTATCGTTTTTGCCGGTTCCGCATGGAATCCCTGGAGGTCGCATTGAAAATATGCATGTTGCATATGAAACTAATGAGAGAAAGATGGAAAAACAGGAAGGTCTTTGTTGGATCACGGGTAACAGGATTTTTTTTTGCACAATGGACATCAGGGTATATTCCAACCTGCAGTTGACCCATGTTTCAGAAGTTGCGAGTAAAAAATGTGCTACTGTAATTCTTGATTTGTCTGTCATAAAAATCATTTTTGTTTTGTTTTTCGGTTGCAGTACAAAAACATTAGCCAATAAGGTTTTACACCAGGTGTTTGCTATGGTACGTATTTCCAAAACTGATATTTTCATATATAATCATATTTATAATATAAATATTATCAATGAATTAGGAATGAAAATTTGGCAAAGCATAGACGTGAGTGTATATATATATTATTATTTTTATGAAAGAATACACACTAAGAACTATGAACTTCGGTAACTTCACCTGTTACATATGCATATGCATTCAAGCTCATGCAGCTCTTAAATACTTTCTGATCATCTTGTATGGTTCCTAGATACTTTATTAACGTAACAAACTCGATTTATACTTCCAATGTTAAGCCTTGAGCCATTGTCTGTAATAACGCTGGTCCCTTGGCCTTCAAACGCTATATTGTTTGGCCCTGTGGGCCTTATTCTATATGTTCTTCGGGGATCGCTGAATAAAAAGTTTGTGGAGATTTACATATCATCAGAATATACGCTCATGGACATCAGCATTTTCTTTTCAAATATCATGGTTATATGATTCTATTCTAACACGCTCTGTTTCAGTATATTATATTACAAGTTCAATCGTGTCCTTTGTTGTTTTCTTACGCTGTTTTATATTTCACCATTGTTTGTAATTTTCCATCACACCTAATGCATTAAATTGCTTCAAGTTGTAATATAATATATTTCGTTAATTTTTATTTATTGTTTTTGAACCTTTCTTTTTACTTCTTTATTTTCTGGAAGATGAGGTTATTTAAAGTTTTATCAGATATTGTGATCTAATAGTATATTGTATGTAATTTATGTAAAACTGTTTTATTATGACACATTTTGTCATTTATGTTACGTCGAATCAATATTTGTCATATAAGATTTAAGTATGTTCATTAATGTTATGTGCAAGGGATTATAATACTTTAAATTGTAAAACTTTTGACAGATTTCACTAGGTTCGACCTCTCGAGCCTCATGTACATAATCATACTTATCATCGTAATGAAAATGTGATACCCCG
Organism: Sipunculus nudus; assembly: GCA_026874595.1. Classification (NCBI taxonomy): domain Eukaryota; kingdom Metazoa; phylum Annelida; class Sipuncula; order Golfingiida; family Sipunculidae; genus Sipunculus; species Sipunculus nudus. The sequence goes on along the minus strand of CM049318.1, from coordinate 51,755,004 downwards.
AAAAAATATCTACACTATTATAACCAGGCAAGGGTAATAATTAATCGTTCGTTGTCAGAGAGCGCTTAAAAAATGGTGAATATATTAGACCACAATTTAAAAAAAGATCATGTGAGGCTATAGGAGAGACATGGCTAAACTACGGAAGGACGTAGCATATTTCAATCTCCACTTTAATTTCAGTTTTTGATAAATTAATTTAAATTAATTAATTTATTTTAGGTGTCGATAGAGCATCGTTGAAATTAAGCTTAGTTGAGATAGGTGGCTATATAACACAATTCATATGCCATGTTTCAGGTGAGAATGTGAGGGGGGGGGGGGTCAAAACGGGGGCGGGGGGGGGGGGGGTCCTCTTACATTATTAGTAGAAGTGGACAACAAGTACATGTATAGAGAATACAAAAAATTCAAATATTATGATTTCGAGTTATTCCCGCTATCCGTTGTACAGCTCAATATTTCTTGTAGTTACCTTTCAATAGTGCATTTCACACAGGAAATTATGAATATGCATCAGTTGTCGCATTGAATAGACATGATATTTAGCCGATCGTTTTTATGTTGCTGGATGTTTGGAAATGGGGGATGGGGATGAATAGATGAAGTGTAAATCATGAAATTACAGCATTGTAAAAACTGAGCACAAACTTTTTTCTGTATACTTGCACTTGTTTACCGGTGCAAGAGTGTTAAGCCCCCCTTTTTCTAAGATCCTGTATCCCTCCTGATATTCTGGTTACCATAGGCCAAAAAAAGGTAGGGTTCTCAGGGACTTTTCAGAAAGCAGTGCGGCCGGGAGATGGGGGGGGGGGGGTTCTGACCAGACTCCTGTGGATTGCCCCATTCAGCAAACAAGGTCCATGTAAAAGTTCAGGGCTGTTACTGCGGATCTGAAAATTTTGATATTCCCCAGGCATGGTAATATAACGGTTATTAGTTAAACATGCATTTAGATACAAAGTTCAATCTTCGAACTTGATGAATGTCATAATAAAAGCAAAATACCTGCCTTTTTTTGCGAAACATAAAATGAATATGATATATCCGACCCGAGTATTTTCCAGTTCGGTAACCTGGTTTCATTATTTCATGATAAATGTATATTGTAATATTGTATTTAGTAAGGCGTGTTTATTAGATGATCATCACTTACCTTATAAAAACAATAGGAAGAAGAATGAAAAGAACCTTCATGGCGTCAGGTAATAAATTTCCCAATTTTAACCAAAACGTCCTTTTATTAGCAGTGTAAAAAACACACCGCCAGCCTATATGTTACGGCTACCGTTGGCTGGGGTGCGGCGAAAATGTTAGTTTAGAGGCAACGCTCCCGGGTCACGTGACCTCCCCTGGATTGTTAATCATGATCTGCTCTTATGAACTGTGGCCAACACTCCCACATAATCCCCGACACAGACTATCCGCGAAGTACTGTACGGTTTATCGTCATATATGATCTTTTATGCAGGGTTAGGATATCATTAAAATAAATTCTACAGAGCACATGGAGGTGTCACGTGTACTGTTGTTCACTGTTGAGTATTCTATCCAGTTTGATGTTCATGTTCCTAATTAACATTTACTGCAGTCATAAACATACAAAAACTGATAGTTAAGAAATGTGTGTGATATACGTAAAGTTTTTTGTTTGTAAAAAATATATATTTTAATAATAATAATAATAATAAAGAAAAATATTATTCTTATTAAGATTATTATTATAATTACTATTATTATAATATATTATTATTATATTATCATAGTTATTATTACTATATTATATTATTTTATTATTATTATTATGATTATTATTATTATTTAACATAGCATAAGTATCATTTTTAATTTTAGCGAATAATTCATGTAATTCGATATATAAGTATATAATATTGTCGTCAATATTTGTAATTTAAGATAAAATTAAGTAAATTGAGTGGTCTTTGAAACAAGGTGTGAGTAGAAACTAAAACGTAAGTTTATTATATGCTGAAAGTAATGCAATATAATATACAAAAATAATATGTTGATTGTTAAATATGGGAGGGTAATCGTTCTGAAAATTTTCACTCGTGGGGGTCACATTTACGTCTCTAGTCTGGAAGACTTACAGCTAATTAGTTGTAAGTCAAGTGATGTAGCTGTGTATCTGTTTTTACTGATAGTGCTTTCACGGGTTAGTGTTAATACTAGTCACTCAACACGTGCTGTACGTCTGTATGTGTTAAAGCAATCAGATCCTGTATCAATAAATATTATTATGAAGCCCCCTGTCATTAAAATGTCACTATAAGGCCACATCAACACAATAAATTGTTTTACATACTCTAAAATAAAGTTTATGGGTCAGTTTGTTAAACAAACACGAGACATGTTGCCACCTCACAAGAAAGATACAAAAGGCCAACAATAAAATAAAAAGGTATGGTTCTCAGGCACCGCCCGCGTCAGTTTTAACCCCCTGCATCAAAAATTTTTATTTTGATTTTCATCTTTCAAGAAGATAACATAATACAATATTGTAGTGTAGTGCATTTACTTGTTTAGCAAAAAATTGTTATAATTTGCACACAGACTATTTAAAGGTGTCCATTCATCTTCCTATTGAAAAAAAGAATGTATGTGATTCCTGGCTTCCTCTGTGTATATATTAATGATCTAAGGGTAGTTTGGTTATGAAATGTTCTTATCATGCCTTCGTGAAGGATGTCTGATCTTATTTATCAACAATATATTTGTAAACACAGCAATGCTGACAAACGGGTAAAAACATGTAACCTAAGGTGGTAGGTTGCATATATGCAGAGGGAGAAAGATCACTTGTTGCAAAACGCCATTTGCAAAGCTCTGGCTAATCTGAATTGCTTTCAGATGCCCTTGCTGAATTTGTTTTTATTATTTTGGCGGGCCCTCACATATTATAGACACTTTGATATAAACAAACCAAGCAGCCTGCGTGCGATGATACCCATATTTTCTTGCCTATTTCTTTTATAAAAGCCCCAGCCTCCAGGGGATTGCCTTCAGTTTATAAAGGTCAGATAAGTGATTGGGCCCCTTTAATATAATGGATAATGCATGGATATCCTCTGTACAGAGCGCAATGTATGGATGCAAAAATGGACCTTTGCGACACAATGAAAAATGAAAATCGAGAAAATTTAACCCCGCGAATATCAAGTCATCACAGTAAATATTTTTCATGGCATCAAATTATGCACACATAATATGCCCCAATGTGAACAACATAATAGACGCCCCCTAACAGGCGGTGATACATAGGTCATACGCACTTGAATGATGTTGCAGTAATTTATCACAAACTCTGTTTGGTAAATAGCTTAACCATCTGGCGCACAGCATTCACACGTCGAGTGAAAATTGCTTTGTTAGTATTTTCTTCACAGGTGCTGCACTAAAATACTTTATTTATAAATACGATAAGAATGGCGAAAATGTAGGATTCCTATGCAAGCTAAGAGAGTAAGAAGAAGAATTAGAACCTTCATGATGTGACGAGTTTAGTTTCCAGACACTCGACAGAAAGACCTGCTGTTAGCCGCTTAAAAGAATCAAAGCGTCAGCTTACGTAACACCTACCGGGATACATCACACCGAGCTGTTCGTTAAACCAAGCTAAGGTTATTTATTGTTTATTGGTTCACTGGTTTACCAATTAAGTTATTTTCTTATGAATAGTCAGCTAACACCCCCTTAATCCGAAGGCATAACCCGAGTTTACTTGATTATACAGCACGTTTTTTTCCTGATAAATTTATGCAAATTGCTCATCATTAAGGAAGTCTTCCCATTTACATTTGTGTATGTGTGTTTGCCTGATTGTTTCTTCTCTTGCCCTCAGTGTCAGATACAAGGCAGTTAGAAGGGGGTTCAATATAAGTAGGGCTGCAAGCGAGTATTGCTATATTCTTAGTAACTGACACCCTCCCGTGGATCACATTGTATGTCACATTATATAGAGATGTCGCTAGTTATAAAATCGAGACACTGATTATTAATGATATGTTTGTCATTAACTTATTCAGTTGTTTAGTTATGCCCCATTCAAAACACTTGTAGGCATGTCTGTGTTTCTGACATCATAGAATATAAGTCAAATGACTTTTGTTTGGATTAAGCCTCTATAACGTTTATTACATACAGATTAAATTTTTCGCATGGATACTATCGATAATTATTTTAAATTTGTATTTACCAACCCCAAGCCCCCTGTCAGCTTTCAGATGTGATGGAGCACGCCGCGATGTCGACGCTATTTATCGTGAATGTGACTTATGTAGTGTCAATGCCCGTCGTACAGTAGACCGCTGCTCACGAACTAAAAACAAAAATGGCGGGGATGAACAGAGGAAGATCTAAATCCTTCATTTACTTGTTTAAATCAACTAACATCCACTTTGGAATAACATCTGTTTTCTTTGGTAAAGTTTGGAATTTACTACTTAAGTTATAATTAAACAGAATCGAATTGAATGTAAAGATATGATAATCGAATCGGTTAAACGGCCCATCACGGTTTATAGGTCTGGTATTAAAAAGCGGCAACATATGTAAAAAGAGAGAGTAACGCAATATTACGCGACAGATGGCGCATTTGTTAGTTATCACATTGTTAAGCCTGCCTCGTAGGACGGAGGGGCTCACAAGAGTTTAGAGTTCATTCTTCACAAAAATTTTGATAAAAACATTCTGTGGATGGACCTTCTAAGTTCCCCCGATTAGTTTCTTTTTTTTTTTTCTTTCTTTCTTTTGCCACTTTTTAATTGTTCCAGATCTCCGACACAGCTGATTCTCAAAAGCAGGAATTCAGGTACAATATAAAGCCTAGGTCATAGATTTGCATGTTATATTAATTTTGACCATGACCTTTTTACTAAGGTCCTACACTCCATAGCCGATTCCCCTTTATCGCTCACTTGCAGGCGTCGGTTGGAGCCTTCAAGCTATCGCTTGGCGATTGCATACATATAGACTTCTGAGCCTCTGTTGACCGTCTTTTTCTCTTAATTCCATTCTAAAAAGCTTATTTTAATTTAGTAGATATTTTCGGCCGCTTAAGAAATCTGACACAACATACACGTGTTGTTCTTATTTTCCTGTGCCAACATCCGCATCAATATGCAGACACAAATTCATACTCCCAGAAGCTCAACTGTGACAAGGAACAAAAGTCATGCGCATTGATTATAAAAGCTGTTAAGTAAATAGCTTTAACATGTGAACAAAGCATACTTGCAAGTATTAGGTACTAACTGCTGCTTGTGTGTTATTATATTAACGCTGCGTCATGCACATTTCCCAAGTAATGTCTGTTGCCGAATACATTCAATCACGGTGCAAGCATACAATTAAGCATCTGAAGTAAAGTTACTCCAGACATAATTTACTATGCTTTTAATGCTTGTCAAGTGGTCCAAACGACTTGCAACCTTTCTTTACTCACTTAACAGAATATTAGGCCCAGTGACCGGATGTCTACGTTATCATAGTAACCAAGCAGGAAACGATATATAATCTATGTTTCATGTCACATTTGTTAAAATTTATTTAACACTAAAAACAATTATTTTCACTGGTAAAATCATGGTTTTATTATTTGGATTCCATCATTACCGCAGATAAAGGCGAAGGCCGCCAAGAGAGACAAACGGGGATCACCAATAAGCCCCAGTTCGTCACATTGACTGCGTGTGTAACGCTACTTTCCATTTTTAACACTTATTTACCATGCGATCCAGAGGTAACGAATGCAGCATAAGCCGGAAGGTCTGGACTGGAAACGGTACAGGTTTATACGTCTTTATTTGAATGGTCATATTCCCGGCAGTGCCAAACGTTTAGCCTGGAAGTAACACGAAGCGTGCCACGGCAGCCGCGTAAAATAAGTTCACGCGAAAAAAAATGGTTCAGTTGGTTTCGATTCCTGAAATAGACGCTAGAGTATCTTGCTGAATCAAGGTCTTAGAGAGGCCTATTTGCCTCAGACTGGTAGTATGAATATGGATATATTACGTACCCACAGAGTCCTATCATATAAGACAAAAGAGACACACAGGTCTTTAGTAAACGCAATGTAAATGTCACCTGTACGCGCCCAGCTACTCAGCGTGCCCCTGGTAATTTCTAGGGGGCGGGGCCATGTCTTTGCAACAGCACAAAAATATTATCTTTATCATCATTTACCGATTAGAGTTGCTTCAAAATATGTAGACAGTTTTGTGTAATTCCGTTCGTCTTCGTTTCTACATGTGTTCTTCCTTGATTTACATATTTACGATGGCGGGGATGCAGCAGTTGGTTGTGTATGTTTGTGTGCAAGTATGTCCGGACTGGTAACTTAAGCAAACTACAGAACATATCCACTAGAATCACTAGAATTTACAAAAGATAGGTCTCCCTCTAAGATGATCCGGATTCGGAATCTGAATGATCCCAATTTAGAACCTGGAGTCTGACATTCACATCGCATTAAGTAAAAGTATTAAGTTTTAATTCACTCTGCACTCCCAAGATGGCAACAGGGCGAAGGTCTGCCTTATCCAACGGTCTGGTTTGGAGTTTTGTTTGGCGTGCATTAAACGTCCGACACCGCTTTCGTTGGTCTGAATACGACGGCTTTCGCACAGGGCCAAGACATAGACCAACTAGAGCGTACTATAGATGTCGTACGTTTAAACTTTGGAGCTGGACGCACAATGCTATACCACGCTCTCACTGATATGATTATAACTCTATGTTATGTGCCAACCCTAGTTGTGGAGCCCAGAGAATCTCGCAATGCAAAGCAGCGATTAAAACAAAGGAGAACTTGGACGACTGCGATGTTTAAGCGCTGCGATGAGGAGCATGTCAGCTATTCAGAACTGCAATTTGGAATTTAGTATTCTCTTTAAAAATGCAGGTCTTGAGTCAAAAGAGAACTATTTAAATGAAGTTGGATAACCGGATACAAACTATTTACTGGCAGATGATCTTTTAGTTATTGGTTATTTAATTACAAACTTAATGAAATTACTAACCATTTTATTTTGCACAGCGACGGAAAAACAATATAAACCGATTTTCGACCAGGTAATTTTTATCTTCTTCTGGATATTGGTTTGTCTTCGTGATTAAGGGACTACACGTTTCATACAATGGTCAGTGGTCCATGATTAAGACTATACATACAATGATACTGGAGTTTTCATCCAATCCATACCAAGCTTTTTCCGAATGCAAAGAGTCCAATGACTAACATAATGAAACTATTTTATTAATTAAAAATCATGAATGATTGTGGATACGAGATATATGCATCCATAACAATGAGACTTGATAAAAATGTTCTTGGTATATACATGTCCAGATATATTGAAAACTCCCGGTTGAAGACCGCGGTCGTACCCGTTACCCGCCTACCGGTACCAGGCACCACACTTAGTTACTGTAAAGCCCCAGTGTCACCAGAGGACTGTTACTTAGTTATTGTGTTACACATTCAAGTGGGGAGTATAACCAGATGATTGTTTTGATTATTTATTTTACATTTATATGCAGTATTGTATTTAGCGTGAGAACTTTGGTTAGAGAACACACGTGTCTCGTTTGATGTTAATTCCAGAACAGTTTAATTCGGTCGGAGACGTCTTTGTTTGGCGGTCTCTATAGTAACAAGTATTTGTTGTAGATTTCAAAGGACTATCACCTGTCTAGTTTAGTCTTCCCAGGATTTTATCTCTGGGGGCGTGTACATATTAGAATTCATGTTGTAATTGGCAGTTGGCATGATAGGGAGTGGTAATTGGCTAGAGGACGGTCAGTGACGTCAGCAAGCAAAATAAGTCGTGATGAAGGGGATGTTCGAGACAGGTGCCCGGTCAGCGTTCCAGTTACACGATAGCCTGACGATGTCTACATTCCAGGGGCCGGTCTTCGTGCATCAGAGTCGAAACATCTGAGAGATTATGTCTATAAGCGTAGATAGTCGATGTCTGAAGCAGGCCACGGTGATTTCTCTGTAATGGACTTCAGAGCGAGTATCGCATTTTGCCGACGAAATGGTAATCTGGTGATTATACCTGTTGTGAGCGCTTCCAGGAACAGACAGAGGACATTATATAACGCGTAATGATGGAGTCACTGGATTTTGCGATTTTACGACCTGTCCTGAGAAATTTTGGAAGGACTTGCGTGGCACGGGATATTCTGTACAAAATTTGGATGCAAACAGGCCATAGGAGCCCGTATCACCGATTGTGACCCAGACTTTTCGATACGTTTCGACTGGACACGAACACACCAGTCGTAAATTTGCAAACATTCGCGACCACCAATACCACCATTAAGGAACCTGAAGCTGGTCGTCTTAGCTGACTGATTCTTGTTCATTTCAGACCAGTCTTTACCTTATCATTGTTACCTCGTAATTTTTAATAAAATCATGCGACAAAGGCTTATCTGATATTGCCTTGTGTTTATATGTGTGTCCGGGCAATCGCCTCTGTTTCCTTTGTGAAGAATAAAAATGGCTGATCTCTATCTTTGTGGCTTGTGTGGTTCTGGTACGTTGGATTTCGCGGAAGCGGAATTATAAGGCCAAAAAATTAAAAGGTTTGGTTCTTAGGCACTTTTTTTCTCAGAAATTACTGCGGGCGAGAGGTTTTTTATTTTGACCTTTCTTGTATGTTTCGATAAAAACGTCATATGATCAGGGAAAAGATTCAAAATAACAGTTTTTTTTGCCAAACAGGTAAAAGCACTACATAACAAAGGAAATTTTATCAAATTGTATTATTTATCTTCTTGAAAGATGAAAATCAAAATCAAAATGTTTGATGCGGGGGTTTAAATTGACGCGGGCGGTGCTTGAGAACCATCTTTTTTTATTATTTATTTAGGTATTTATTTTTTCCCCTATTACATGGAATAGAGGTTCATTGAACAGGTAATACTGGTAAACTATCAGCTTCAGAAGATGCGAAAATTCTCTGTACTCCTTGAGATTTTGACAAAGTTTAAGTGTACTAGATCTTGTTCATAACAAAATATATAATTAAAAACAGAATATAAGCAAAGGGAAACGCAATACGGAGACCCCAGGTCACTCCACGCATAACTCGTAGCTTAAAATCCAGGGCAAACAGGAGAGCGTCAGGAGATCCACCGGCGGCACCTGGCTCATTCTGAAACACACAATAACTGAAGTTAGTACAGTGCAATACAGTCTTTTGTAATGTTAGTGTTTTTCTTGCTAAGCTGACTTTTGTTCAAGCTTAGGTGTAGCGATCGACCTCTGTGCATCGCAATGCCTCTGGTCGTCAATTATCAGAGTAAAACCCATGACCGTTCGATATATTAAATTTCAAACTTCAAACAGAGATATTTCTTTTATTACCCAGTCATACCTTTCATTTTTGCTTTTATTTTTATTGAAATTATTCCTATTGAATCTGAAATTGATAACAGGTGCTTAAATGAAAATTGCAATGCACAGCTAATGTATATTCATGTCAAACCAGGATCAAAAACAATTTTTTTAGATTGCTAAGTAGATTACAGATATCCATTCATTCTCTTATCGATGTTTTGATCAACAATGATGTTTTTATTTATTATATTTTATTATCAAGAAGACACATGGTTTTATAAACTATACTTAAATGACCCGGTGATATGTGATATTCCGGATATTTTCGTTTTATATCTTCGTATATCTTACATATATTTATACATATATATATATATGTATATATATATATATATGTATATATATATATATACATATATATATATATATATATATATATATATATATATATATATATTGATTCTTAACGCACAAATGGACATGTTCATGTTCTGTATAATTATTGTCCGAAATAAACAGATGTATGCTCGTGTGTCTATCATCGTAATACTTTAATTTTGAAAGAGATTGATATGCCCAAGATTCATTGGTGGTAAGTGACGCGATAAACGATTAATACATAATACTAGAGACATCATTTAATACAATCTTCATCATAGCAGTCACACTTTTTTGTCGAGGAATGAAATACTTGTGTTTGGGGTCACAAAAAGTATTGTATGTCCATGAAACATTAGGAAACTTTATTCGCATTGAATGAATAATAAAAAGAAACATTTAGCTATTATAAACAATATAACCTTTTTCTAATTTCCTTACGAATTATTATCACAATTCAGCCGAAGTAATAGTTGTGTGTAGAGGATTGAGCATTCTTGAGTGGGTGACCGTTCTATTGAGGGTGCGTTTTCAATTGAGAACTTTACTGCAATGTGAATGTGCAGTGTGATACTGAGAAAAGTTTACCTTAGTCTGAAAGTCTTCGACTTTGACGTCGCCTCGGACAGCCTTACGCACAATGTAGAATACCAGCACTTCGATTACGGCGAAAGTCATGAACAACAGGTTCACAAGGAACCACTTGTCAAACTCAGTCAGGTAGGGAACCTTAAAATAGAAAACAAAAAAAAACCATTAATATTATATACAGCAAAACTTGGTTTGAGGAGGGAGTTGACAGAAAACAAAATGGCTTAAAGAAAGTTTATGGCAAATAATAGAAAAACGGCGGAAGAAGAGGAATTAGGAAAAGTGTTATTAAATCTTGGCACATCTTCGAATACACAAGTGCTTGGTCATGCTATCCAATACCCGCAAAATACATTTTGACATTCCGCATTCGCCGAACATTTGTGCTGTATTTAAAGCGATATCTACAGTCACACATTTGCCAAATACTACACATAGGAAACAGGAGAACGTGCTTCGTTAGTCATTATGGCTGTAATGGTAATCCTGTTCAAATAAAATGTTTAAATTAAACGATTTTCGGTATAAAACCTCAGGCAGCGTTTATCGCTCACTCAAAGACATTCGAAAATTCCTTCTCAGAATATTTAGTATTTAGTAACGAAATAATGCTTGACGATGAGTTCGTATTTGTCTACTGTTTGGCTCCAGTATATTTTTGTGTCCACGGATACGCGTAAGAGGTCTCTACTCGACATAACACAAAAGGATCCCCTCACTTTTAATTCAAGAGGAAATGCAGTCCTCTAAGTATAAATTAACATATAGCCATTATCATGATCAAGAATACGCTGTCAGTGCACTACAATAATAACTAATCAGCCTGTCAGAAATAGTGACATATACTTTATTTGAGGTTTAACGACAGCTTTGAAATAAAAGTAACACTCTTCACAATTTGACAGAACGCACATTCCGGGCGTTGATGGTGAACCTTGACGCCTCATCAAAATAAGGCAGCCTACAGGTGCACTGAGATGGGCTGCATCGCGCAACCATTTGACTAGAAATCTGCAGTCAATGAAATGCACGTTTCCGCCATGTGGGGTTCCCTATTTTGGGACGCTCTCCAACCCGTGTTTGCATGCAAGTATTCATGATCAGCCCATATTCTCAGGCTCAATCGTGCATATGTGACTGTATATATGTAAATATTTCCTGATGACGTTCCTAAATCCTGATAAAGTGCCGGATCCACACTGAAATATATTCCATTCTTTATTGGCCCTTTCCCGAAATGCCCCGAAAATTCCATTAGATTCCGTTTGTCGTGAAAAAAATACACACGCGAATGATATGAATACATACGCTCCTGGTTGAGACAATAAGAGAATTTCAGGAAGTTAACACACACAAAAAAAATGAACGAAATAAATTTTTGAACATGCAGCTTAACTAATAATAAATCATTTGTCACAACTGTACTCACCTTCGGCCCTTCTTTGACACTTGACACCATAAACCACACATAGGAGAGGTACAGGGCAGTGGTCAGCAAAGTCTTAGCTAGCAGGTAGGTCTCGGGCATCCAGAATGCGATGTACACTAGCCCGATGATGAAGATGGTCGGCACAAACCACGTGCTCACGTAGTGACCATGGTTACGCGTGATTTGGAACTCTATTCCCATGTACTGCCAGGTAAAGTCTGAAGTTCACAGGAGATACCTTTTACAATTAATTTGACTGATATTTTAAGTCGCACACAAGGCGACCACTTACATCAAGGACGACAGGGCTTGGGTCAGACTACGCTCCCGAGGCAGCCAAAATCTTGCGCTTCTAAAGAAGCTACTGATTTAACTGCTACCTGGTATGACCGATTATGACAGGCTTAGACACCAGGTGGCGGGTCGGTGTCTGCTGAAAAACATCGTGCGTATGATGTGAAGAGCAGCCAAGCTAATGCCAGTTAACAAACGCTCGACAGGCAACAGGGCTCCGCCCATAGTTGCGCTTCAAGCGACGATTGATGACATTTTAGTGGCTTTTCTTAGTTAATAATAGATCAAAATTTGCTCCTTATGCGTTCTCGCATCATCGACCGATTATGACATTAAGACTATGTGAGCGTAGCCATTATCCGTTGCCAGCAAAACGGAGACACGTCCAGCGAGGTGTGCACGGAGCCAATATTGTTACAATCGTTTGAGTGACAGCTCAATAGCCGGGCATCCTATGCGCACAAGGACCTGCATGTGCCAACCACGTGTCGAGCCATTCTCTCTGAGCCAGTGGCCAATTCAAACGGTTCACGGGGCGATGATCTGTTGCTCAAAACGAAATGACACAACATTGGCTCTGTGCATTCCTCGTTTGGCATGTATCCGTTTTGGTAGCAACACGTCCAGGTAAAAATGTAGATTTCTTGTCGCATCAGTTGTGTGTCGCGTTTCGAGCATTATCGAAACGCAGTCAAGAGGACCACACGTATTTATGGAATCAGTTTCTGGTCTAGCTAATACACAATTGCCTCCTCCATCCCTAACAGATTTTGCCAACAGCATTTATATTTGATATAAATCATGGGACCATTTCAGCCAGTCATAGAGGATTTTACTTCAAGAACCGGATCTCATCTGATTGGCCCAACATACAATGCTCCCCTCTCGCGTAGGGACCCAGAAAACAGGCCAAATCAAACAGCGCTTGAGATATAGGTAGTGGGCGTATAGGTAAGACAGGCACAGTTACAAATACTATCCAGTTCAATCTCTCTCTCTCTCTCTCTCTCTCTCTCTCACACATACACACACACACACACATACACACACAACAATACGCCTGGGCAATTCTAAGATTTGAGAGTGTATGAAGTATCCATTATTAATCCTATGAAACTATCATAAAAAATCAATAGTTAATATTCCGTATTCAAGGTTGCTCTATGGTCAGTATTTTTATAAAAGAAAATACCAAGGAATAAAATAAATAATAAAATAAAAATTTAATGTACATTAAATCACTGACGCAAGAACAACCAACTCAAATCTCCCTCGATATAACATCGATGCAATTCAGTGAAACAAGCATAAAGGGGAGTGAAAATGACACGAAATGTATAACAGGTATTCATAATTAATATATACATATATATATATATATATATATATATATATATATATATATATATATATATATATATATATATATATATATATTGCCCGTAATACAGAGGTGCCCTTAGTATAGAGGTTATAAATTTCTATATATTTCGGGACCAGCTTTCAAGGGACTGCACCTAAGTGGCCGTATACAGTGGTGCCCGTAATGATAGATTCCACTCTGTATAAATACATATAAACATATCTACGGGAATACGGGATGAACAAAAGGAGAGTAGACATACCTGTGTAGTTTGTGATGGAGTTGATTATAGAATAGTTCGTCAGTCTGAACATTGCATGTTCCGACGGTGCTACGTAATGATAGAGCCAGCGTAATTGTACCTCGTCATAAAAGTGGCCAACTAAAAAGAAATATCAACGATTATCGCACAATTATATATCGCGTGTTTATCTGTCTTAGACAGGCGATAAGGCGTTATACGACCCATATATAAATATATATATATGTTGGGGATCCCTGTTAGCTCAGTGGTAGAGCAGACGACCGGTAATCGGAGGGTCATGGGTTCGATTCCCATACGGGGTGATCCGACTTTTTCTGTGTATTCTGTGTATATATGTATATATATATATATATATATATATAGAGAGAGAGAGAGAGAGAGAGAGAGAGAGAGAGAAGGGGAATTTCCAAATTACCAACAAAAAAGGGAGCTTTATAAAATGTTGGTCGTCCAAGCGTTATCTGAGTAATTTTGAGGTTTTCGCTGAACCGAAGTGATCGCCAGGCGAGGTTTTGCTATATATATATATATATATATATATATATATATATATATATATATATATTAAGGTCTGTAGTATAGAATCGGGTTTTTGATTGTCTAACAGCTGAAATAACTGTATAATGATCTGTAAAACACACGCAAACGAGCTAGATGTAATCGACGTTATTACAAGGTTTTAACCCTTTCCTGTTTACAATTTTTTAAAAGTTCGGACTATTTGTGACACTTCTTTCATTCAGCCTATAGGCAAAAATCTTGATCAGCTTTTGTTGTACTTGTATCTTTACCAAATTTTCAAAAGTTTCTGCACAGTTTTAACACGACAAGCGTATAGAATACCGTTTTGTTAAGGTCTTTGATCCACTTCTTGTTAACACAATGGACAAATTTTAAATACGGGATCGAATAGCGTTTTCTATGGCAAATGCGGCGAATGTGTGCAAATAAACAAAATCGGACACACAGGCTGACGTGACATATCCCAAGATGCTTAGCGGAAACGATATAGTAAACACCCGTTTTGACTGAGCGCTGCCGGCAAATGAATAGTTCAGTGCTGCCACTAAATAAAGATCATGCAAAAAAATATGGAATTGTTTGAAAAGATAATTAAAAAAAGTATCAATCATTGCCAAAATATGGAATTTATCGCAAAATTTAACGTCTTACTTCAAGACAACCAATGATTTTAATATTTGCATATATCCACGATTAAAATGCATGAATCCTTTTGTAAATCACGTTTCCGATCACTTTGTAAAGCCAAACTTCTTTCAATAACGTGTTACTATTAAGAAGCGCTGACGAAGCACATGTACAATGTATAATTATATAAATTGTTCAGAAACAAATGATTATAGAGTATACAATTATCATCTTGCCAATAAAAATTGATAAAAATAAGTATTAAAAGTATTAATATCTGAAAATGTATGATAACATACAAAAATAAGTCTTTTCCAATAAAACTATAAAACTATTGAATAAATATAGAGTTACATCATGCACTGAGATAGGTATAGCGTGGTGAGAAACTTGATTTGGGAGGAGCAAGAAAAAATATCCATATATAATATCAAGTGAATACGGATGTAGTTAAAAACAGCGTAGGCCTATATCAGGAAGTCACGGTTGCCACGCAATAGTGTGGTCAACTGGTAATTTCAGACGCTATGCATCAATGCATGTTTGTGTGGTTTGAATGACATTAGGTCTTGTTATTACTGGAAATTGGGACTCTCAAATGTACTTGGGTTGTTATTGTTTTTCAGACAACCTATGCGCAACCGCACTGCAAAAACTGCCGATAACTTGTGATAGAGTTGGTGAACACACACACACAAGCTTTAAATGATACATTAAAGAGACCTATTCACATACCAGGTACTTTATTATACATGTACATGAAATATAGTATTATCTCCTTAAAATGTTATGGTATCTAGAAATATTTCTGTCTAAAACCGTCTGCATAGTCCTATAAAGAAGTGAAAATAAGCTTTCACCGGGAGCGATCATTGGTCCAAAACACAAACAGAGCGCACACACCACCTGGTGGCTGTAGCCCTTAACTTTACAAATCAAGGCTTCTCAAGCTTCAAACCAATGTTTCTCCCGTTATTCTTTATTTTATAATTCTTCTTGACCAGGAGTTGTTTGTAAGGCGCAAAATCCGACCTCTGACCAAACAGTCTTGTTATGGTAAACAGACACACGTCGGCTGTGTTTACTCACACACAGAATCACAATAATGTATAAAACAGATGAACTCGGGGCAGTAAGTCTATGTGCGCTGATAGTTTTGCTTAGGATCTTTTGTAATATAGAAAAATGAACTTATAGCGTGATACAATACATTTGATATTGCAAATGCTACTGTACCGGAAGTTTAAGCTTAAGCATATAAGTAAAATAATGATTACTTAATTTACCCTCTGTGATGCAGAAAAATAAGTTGACCCTGTTTGAATGATCAGCTGTCTGATAGACCACCTTTCTATTAATTAAGACCAACCTTGCGTGAATCAAAAGCATTCCCATTCGTTATGACTGACCTCTTTAAGAAGATCACCTGTGAATTACGACCACTTTTTGTCAGACTCATGGATCTTATTACACAGGATTCACTGTATTAAATAAGACAATGAAGAAGAAAATATGTTTGTAATATGAATGTATGGTTAAATATGTTTATTTACTTACGTTTATAGAGTTGCATATTGCACGTCTGGTTGTCAAATGGAAACTTGTTGAATTTCATGTAGCAGTCCAACTCGATGAGAAACCTGTTGGGAAATTTTGAAAAATGACTTGAAGCCTCGGCCAGGAGGTTATGCGTTCATTCCCGGTCGTGTGTTTGTGTGTGTGTTTGTGTATGTGTTTGTTCACAATATCACTCACGCAACCATGAACGGAATTTCATGAAATTTTGGTAATGGGCTTAGGAAAACTCGATTAAATATTGGTGTACATCCAGCATCTTCTCCGGATTCTTGAGCGTCATCCAGGAATATTCACAAAAGACGGTCACATATGCACTCATGAACCTGAGAATACAGGCCGTAAAATAAGTGAATCAAGGTCTAGTCTCATCAATGTGGCCCGTTCACCTGTTCAGGTTACGGACGAACGCCTGGCATATCGGACTGACGTTCTCCAGTGTGTTCGCAGAGCGTTTTTTGCAACGTGTGCTCTTTATTCCGTGTTGTGTGGATGCACACACCGTTTATTGTCTCATAAAAGGGACCTCCGTATGGTAAAGGTATGTATCCATCCGGATGCAATATTCGAGTTTGAGAGTGTTGTTCTTAGATTCTTATATCACCACGTAATGTTTTATATATAAACCCCCAGTACGATACACGTTACAATTTCGAAATATTTCGGGCATGGGCCGAAGTGTAGTTGGCAAGAGACACCATAGGCCTGTTCCTCGTAAAAAAAAGCTAGATAAGCTAAAAATCTGCATTCTATGGAATGCAAGCCTCCACAATGGGGGTTCCCTATTGTGGGATGCTCCCTAACCTAGAATTGCATGCATTCACTTATTATGCCAGTATTCACGAGTTTGTTCGTGCATAAGTGACCGTATATTTGTGACTATTTCTTGATGGTGATCCTGAATACGGATCATGTTTCGGAGCCCCACCAAAATCTAATCGGTTTCTTCAAATGCCGAAATGCCTTGAAACGTTCATGAAATTCCGCTCATGACTGCGTGAGTTATACAATGAAAAAAAAACACACATACAAACATACGCACACACACGAACGGGGACGAACGCATACCCTCCTGGCGGTGGCAAACTTTCGGGTATCATCATGAGTGTAGATTAATACACGGTTACACGTGCTCGATGCACATTGACACACGGGGGTCAAGGACCTGTAACACTGTGACGTATTCACAGTTCTACACTCGGAACACCTCGGCCGAATCCGCTGGCTTCTAACCTCGAATATAGAGAGGACGCTGCCAAGGAAAGTATTCAGGCAAGAGAAGGTCAAGGCCGGGTCAACAATCCCTTGGGGGGGGGGGGGGGGGGTTCCCAGATCTAATAATTTGTATAGCACGTTGTTAAAGTTCACGCCACAGATGGGGGCGGATTGGGCGATGAATGAAATATTTATTAAAAAAACTGAACTTTTTAACTGAATTACAGTTGGACATTGGCCATATTTGATTTTCAACAACATATCGAGCCCATTCTATACACATTATTATGGCAATCAATAAAGTTTATCTTTGCGCAGTCGGGATAAACCATTTATATGGGCACACCGCAACCATAGTGGACAGGCCTGCCCCCCCTGGAGTAACATGGGACCGCCCTGTCTCGCGAGACACGGTCACGTGTTACGGAGGTGAACCCTGACCCCTTAAATAGGTCAATGGCCGGTCACCGCGGCATTCTGTATTCAAACAGTCAGCGAGTTTCAAAGCCACCAGAGCGCTTCGTCGACCAGTTTGGTATGGAAACACCGGCCAAACGTACCAGAAGAGAGGGCACTTCACAAACCGGCCGGGGTCGCGGACACAAAAGGTCAGCCGGTAAGACACCTGCTCCTTCGTCTTCTGGCAATCGCAGCCAACCCGACACCCAGACAGCCAACATATCTTCTTATACGCTCGTGGAGCCAGACACCCAACCACAAAACAGCGCCGCCGCATCCCAACAACCATCTGGGAACATCGTCCTCACGCAAGCACAGTTCCAAGGCCTCGTCAACTCCATGCTTGGCCAAATAGACACGCGTATCGACGACAAATTCCGACAACTGTCCAGCAGCCAGAACGCAAATAATACAAGTAGCACAACCTCCCAGGCTGCCCCGGCAACGTCGACGGCAAACCATGATGCACCAACAGCGTCAACCAGCTCCAGTAATACTGGATCGGTCAGCATGGACTCTGTTCTGCAAAATATCAGCCTCACTGGTGGGGCTCAAGGTGAGGGTTCTACACAAACAGTTAGCCAATTGTTCAACATAGGGGGATCAGATAATCATAGTTTAAATTCAGATGACACAGCCTCCTTAGCAGATAATGTTCCTGATAAGCTTAAGGCAAAAATTTGGGCTAATGAATTTGTTGATTTAGACAACATTTTGAACGGCGATAAGCCTGTTCAGTATAGGATGGCTATGGCCAAGGATAGCAGTGGGAATATGAGTGGGTTACAAATGATAGAACAGAAAATAAAAACCATCAATTCAGTTGAACAATGGGTGTCAGCATTTACCACATATATGACTGTTTACTGTCAAAAATCAGGATTAAAAGCATGTTTGTGGGCTATGTAAACACATGACTATAGTTAGGGACCTAGCCAAACAGGGGGCAGACTGGCAGTTTTATGACATTAAAGTACGTCAGAAAAGAGCACAAAATGGGAGAAAATGGGAGGAACTGCATGCAGAGTTCTATGTAGTAGCTATGGCCCGCAGGCTATCAGGTTCTGGTAACAATGTAAGACACAACAGTAATGCAAACAAACAGCCCTTTCGTGCAGCGAAAAACAACCCAGATAGGGAGAAGGGAACCTGTTGGAGGTTCAACAGGGGGAGGACATGTAATGGGTGCAGGTATTGGCACAAATGTAACCGTTGCATGGGAGAGCACCCAGTTACCCAATGTAACACTAACAACGGATCACAACAACCAGGCAACAATGCACAAGCCAGGGGTAGGGGTACGGGGTCTGTCCGTAGACCTACCAACACCAATCAGGTTCAGGGTACTTCAAGATAAGTTATCAGTAACTTATTATCCTGTAGATAAAACCAAATATCTAATTGAAGGTTTCTCAAACGGGTTTAGGGTGCCATACAAAGGCAAGGCAGTTTCACGAAACTGCGATAATCTTAAATCTTGCAATGCCCAACCTAGTAAAGTGTCAGAACACATTGAAAAAGAAAAACAGCTAGGGCGTATCAGTGGACCTTATGTCTACCCTCCTTTAGATCCCTTTATTTGTTCACCTCTAGGATTAGTTCCAAAGAAAACTGAAAATGAATTTAGACTGATCCATCACTTGTCGTACCCAGAGGGGGAATCAGTAAATGGTGGCATAAGAGCTCAGATTGTTCTGTTGAATACGCTACATTAGAGATGGCAATAGATAAGTTGAAAAAACTTGGAACTGGGGCTTATTTGGCAAAATCGGATATAGAGGCAGCTTTCAGGTTAATACCAGTGCACCCAAAGGATCAATTTTTGTTAGGTTTTAAGTGGCAGGGAGAGTATTTTTACGACCGATGCCTCCCAATGTGTTGTTCAGTCTCTTGTAAAATTTTTGAAGCCTTTAGCTCGGCACTTGAACATATTGTAAAGAATCAGGTTAGAACAGAAAATGTGGTACATGTTTTGGACGATTTTCTGTTCATGGGTAGGACACAGGTGGAGTGTGCTGGGATGTTAGATAACTTTTTGAAACTCAGCAAGGAGTTAGGGGTGCCAATAGCCAAAGAAATAACATGTGAACCAATTCAGATATTGACATTCTTAGGGATAGAATTAGATGTTAGAAAACAGGAAGCTCGGCTGCCACAAGACAAGCTAGACAAATGTAAAGACATGATTAGAAAATTTTTTAGGAAAGCAGAAAGTCACTTTGAAAGAAATACAGTCTCTGGTTGGGTTACTAAATTTCGCATGTCGAGTAGTGGTACCAAGCAGGGCATTCTTACGCAGGTTGATTAACCTTGGTATTGGGCTGCGTTGCTCACACCACCACAAAAGGTTAACAAAAGAGGCAAAGAGAGACCTACAGATGTGGCTTGAATTTCTGGAATCCTTCAAAGGAAAATGTTTCTTTCTCAATGACTTTTGGGAATCCAATGACAGTTTAAATTTGTATACAGATGCTGCCCAAGAACATGGGTTTGGAGCTTTGTTTGGCAAAAAATGGTTTTTTGGCACATGGCCTTCTCTCTGGAAATGCCTTTACATTGTTCTTTTTTTTTTTTTTTTTTTTTTTAGATTTAACATATATTTTTTTTTTTTTTATTGAAAATAAGTCACAAAAGATATACATATAACAGACTTAACAAATGAAGCATGACATAAATCATACATAACATGACATGAGTACAGCATACAAGAACATGCATGACAAACAAAACACAAAAACCTTATTACATAACTATTTCTCGAGTTATTATAACTGTCATAATACTTAGTCTTTTCATTCAATTAACCTTTATTTTTTTTTTTTTTTAAGTCTGAATGTAACAGAGCAGATTTGACCATTTCTTATAATGCTGAGGAAGCTTTCCTCTCTTTGTTGCTATAATTTTTTCTATTGTCCAGACTTCATGCCTTTACATTGTTACCTTGGAGTTATATCCAATAGTTTTAGCTGTGGAAACTTGGGGTTCTCAAATGTCAAACAAAAGGATAATTTTCCATACAGACAACCAGGCTTTGGTTTATATTTTAAATAAACAGTCAGGAAAAGGAGTTGAGACCATGGTGTTAGTGCGTCGCTTGGTGTTAGCATGTCTTTCTCACAACATTGTATTCAAAGCGCAACATGTCAGGGGGGTTAATAATCCTTATTGTGATGCTCTATCTCGTCTCCAGATTTCCAGATTCCGAATGCTTGCACCATGGGCAGAGGCAAACCCGGACAACATTCCCTCTCTCCCCAGCTCATTGAGTTAGCAGCCGTTGGGACGGCACTAGTCAGGGACAGCTTATCTTCTAGTACGACACGGTTTTACCAAAATGTCTGGCAGAAGCTACAACAATTTTGTATGCAACATGCCCATCCAGAATGGGCTGTACCCCCCGTTAGCACATTAACAGTTTTCCTCTTTCTGGCAGATCGTTACACAGCAGGGGTGAAGAGAACATCTTTATGTTCATTCTCTTCAGCCATTGCTTATGTGCACAAATTAAGAGAACTGGGAGATCCCACAAATTCAACAGCGGTTAGAAAATTGCTAGTAGGCGCTCAGAAAAGGAGACCTTCATGTGATCTCAGGGCCCCGATTACCAAGCCGATGGTGTTAAATCTAGCAGAGGCTACCACTACCTCATGTAGTTGTATACATGAACAAGTGCTTTTTCAAACAGTGTATACCATTTGCTTTTTTGGGTGCTTCAGGGTGGGGGAACTTTTAGCCCTATCGCACAGCACTACCCACAAAGTGGTGCAGTTAGAAGATGTATCACTATTGTCCGAAGAGGGGAAAAGTTAAAAATATAGTAGTAAAACTGAGACATGCAAAAACCTTGAAACCAGGCAAGGCACAGTTGGTAAAAATTTATGAAGAAAACTGTGCTCTCTGACCTGTGAAAACAATGTTGAGATATTTACAATTTCGTGGCCTGACAAAAGGACCATTGTTCATGTTACGTGGCGCACCTTTGTTAAGGGCTAGGTTTGATAAGCAGCTAAAGACTGATATGAACCTCACAGGTCAAGATACAAAGCTTTTTAGGGGACACAGTTTCAGAATTGGGCGCTGTTCAGAAGCAGCGGCTGCAGGTTTATCAGACACAAAATTACGAGAGCTAGGAAGGTGATCTTCAGATGCATTCAAAAAGTATATCAGGTTATATAGATAAACTCAGTTTAAGGCAGCTAGTATGGTGTCCCGAGTGTGGCCCGTACAAACTGCCCTATAGCAATGTGTTTAGCGCAGGGAATCAGGATTATGAGTTCTTAACGGTGCCCAAAAAAGCACCTTTTAGGATTTTAGGATGGCCTTTGAGGCATTCAAGTGTAAGTTAAGCTATATGGTTTAAGTTTTTAAGGCAACTTATATGGTGTCCCGAGTGTGGCCCATGTAAAATTGCCCGTTAGTTCAATAAATCAATGATACAAATGCCACAGTGGCATAAGGGGAATCAGACTAGTTATATTAGTAATAGGAAACATATACAGGTGTGGTGTCCCTAGTGCGGCCCACATCTGTGTATGGGCTGGAAGAGGTCAATTCCTCAATACTGTCGCAACATTGTTAACTTGAATTGTATAACAACTCACTAGAAAATGCTATGTGACTTTATTTAGACCTATATGTAATGTGGTCAACCAGTCAGAATGGATGGGGGAGTACACCATAAGGGTGTACTGTGGCGGGTTTAGACCCCATCCATTTTATATGTATATGTATATATGTTATTCATGTGACACATAGGGCACTGCTGTTCATTAAGTTTGAAGCCAGTATTATGCTGGAAACAATAATACTTGTATATATAATATATATTCTTGCATGTACAAATGGACACTTGGTATGAGGTTTGAACCTCAAATGGACTCTGATCGATACACAAACAATGTGCATATTCATACATAATGATTAAGAATATTCATAGAAAGGTTACAGCAGTGTAATAATAAACACTGGCCGCTTGCGGCTCTTTTCAACCATATACATGACTTGATAATTTGGCTCCATGTGTGGATGTGTGGTGTGTGTGTATAAATGTCTTTGTGAAACAAGTGACCTTTTCTTTAACGAGTCAGCAGAAAAGGCATTGCCGTCGAACGATACCATATTTTTGGTGTATCATTGGGCTATACAAGAATCCGAGGTCCAATAAGCCACGGATATAGTTCAGCGGCTCAGCACCAAAATTGCTATAAATGTGCAGAAATGGGCCTTAGCCGCTGTACTAGGTAGGGCGAGATGTTCCGAACTTGCCATGTTGAAAATCGACCCGGATGTTACGAAGATAAAACAAACAGCTCACCAAGGTAACCAAGGACTTCAGTAAACCAAAAATTGAATGCAAATAAGTTTATGTCCATTTAGGAAAGTCTGGAACATTATGGGTGTATGTGTATTTGTCTATGTGAATTTAAGATATATGTCATGTGTAAGATGTATGTCATTTTGTCAAGTGCAGACTGTATAGTTTTCCTCCTAAAAATTCATCATAAAAGATTGCAGTCCGTATGAAAAATTAAATGAATAATTATCACGTTGGTCATATAGTTTTAGGCGTTTCTCTCTCTCTCTCTCTCTCTCTCTCTCTCTCTCTCTCTCTCTCTGTGCCTGTCTCTCTACCTGTCTCTTTCCGTCTCTGATGTATCTCTCAGTCACACGCTCTGTCTTATTCTCTCTCTGTCTCTCTCTATCTCCCTGACTATCTTTCTGTCTCTCTTTCTCTGTCTGTCTGTCTACCTGTCACTCTCTCTGTCTCTCTCATTGTGTCTCTGTCTCTCTGTCTCTCGCGCTCTCATTCTTTGTTTCTGTCCTTCTTTTCACGGTTACCCTGTCTATCTCTGTTTCTCCTGTATTAATTCGTCTTATAAATTTAATCGGTGCCAAACATTATCATTTGCAGTCATCATTATATACATGTGCTTGCGTGTGTTTGTGTGTGTGGGGGGGGGGTTGTTACGCATTCGTGCCATTCACCTACCTTCTGACAACCCGCACCAGTCCGTTGGGATAAATGGCCATGACCAGATTCGCTCCCATCGAGGCAAACTCGACCCTTCTAGCCCTGGGGTAGTCTATTTGTGGCACCCATATGGTATTCAATATTTCATCTGTATCAGGCACGATTCTACCTAGTGACTTGTCATACCTCAGTCTTGGGTCTGTCCATTGTATTCCCACATATCCCTCGTAAGCGATGGTCTGTAACAAAATCATTGATCACAGGTAATATTTCAACCAATACCGTATTTCAGACATTTTCAAATTGTAAATGTAGAACATGACTAGGGTGGTGAACGCTTTCCGCTCGTCACCAATATCCCCAGAATCCATGTTTGTTCCACTTCAACCCCACCCTAAGACTAATTTTCATCGCTTCAACCCACAGGTTCTGTGACCTTGACCTTTGAGCTTGACTCAAAATCAATAGGAATCTCTCTCTATTGGAATCACCCTCTTATCTGGTGAAAATGGAAGTTGGGGGATGAAAGGTTTGGCTTAAAATCGGATCACATCAAATGACCTTAACCTTTGTTTTTGGAACCTCAAAAAGGTAAACTTAAAAATTAGTCCACAGGCTTTTGTAAACAGTGGGTGTTGTGACCTTGGATTTTTACCTCGTGGCCTCAAAATCCAGTTCTCACCTAATCATTGGGTCAGCTGTTTTAAATTATGGTAGATTTTGGTGAAGAATTTTGGCTTAAAATACTCCCACATAATAATGGGAATTTCAGAGGGATGGATCCCTGGCGGGTGGGACGGACGGGGACATAACGATCTCCCCTCGTGATTCTTGCGAGAGTCCATGAAACATATTTGTGGTACCTATATATAGCAACTCAAGTATAACAGATTTAATTAACTTAGGAGTTATAAATATGTAAAGTGAATTTATATTAAAGCAAATTATCTTAAACGTTCATACTTGACTTGCGGCTTCCCAGAACAAAATGAAGTTTATATGATTTATATGAATAGAAATTGTTGTATGCTCAAGGTAAAGAAAATACACGAAAATCCAAACAAAATCTGTATGGTCAGGCATATGAAGGAAAATTAATCACTCCATGCCTTTATTGCCTCTGCCAGGGCGGTATGATCTAATTCCTGTTCGTGTGTGTGTGTGTTTTGTGTGATTGTTTATTCACAACATTACTCACGCAATCACGAACGGACATTCACGGCATTTCGGGAATGGGCTATTGAAGAATCTATTACATTTTGTGGATTTGGTACATGTTCCGGGTTCAGCAACGTCATCAAGGAATATTCACAAATGTGCAGTCACTAATGCACGAAAAAACCTGGGAACATAGGCCGAATAAATGAATGCAAACATGGGCTGGGGAGCATCCCACAATAGAGACCCCCCCCCCCCGCCCATGGCGGAGAAATGCAGATTTCTAGTTTAATATTTTTTTTCTTTATGTTACTTTTTAAAAGCATAACATTTACAGCCATAACTGGAGACGTATTTAGATATAGAATTTGTTGTGAGGTGGACAAACCATGGGAATCATGGACAGAAGGCACTTCCGGACATCCCCCCCCCCTTCCTCCACTTTTGCAAAAGGAAATCCCCATCCCCCGAACATCATAATTTTCCAAACATATATTGTAGAATATTTAAAGTAAAACTTCGCCTAACGACCACCTCAGTCTAGCGACCACCTCAAAACAACGACCATATTTGACGGGTGTTGATACTTTTTCGCTCTTCATAAATGACCTCGCTAAGACTATCACCTCATACAGGCGACCACATTATCGAGGTCCGGATGGTGGTCGTAATATCGAGGTTTACTGTATTTTCATTACGAAAGTAACTTTTACTAAGTTATCAATAGTTTGTTTTTCACAATCCAATACTTCTATTTACACACAGAACTCAGTTATTCTATAGGCTAACTGTCATGACGATTCAATGAGTCAAACTGAACCACCCCACCATGTCCAAACTTTTTATCAAAATAGGGTATGCATAACTAAAGGAAATTATTTTGGACAATCTGAAATAATTTTAAACTGGATTATTTCGAATTTGCCATTAATTATAAACTATAAATGTGGGGGGGGGGCAAGAGGTACCTGTTTTACACTCCTTAAAAAAGTGAGGGCTTGTGTCCATCTGCCCCCCCCCCCCCTAACTGAAACGAGGCTTGTGTGTTCAGATTCAGGTCAGGAATGCTCTTTTTGCAAAAAGCCATTACGGATCTTTCAAATCTTAGATACAGATGTAACTTCTTGTCGGAGCCAACGAAATCTCAGTACGTTATATCATATCCTTTATATTGTATTTTAACCACATTATTATATAGATTCTGTGAAACAATATGTAGTACGACTTTTTTATCAACCAATGAACAAAGCAATAATAACAACATTTTGAACATTAAAATACAAGTTTAAATATAATTTGATGTGTTTTGATAATGATCGAAAACAATATAATCTAGAATGAATTTTGCACTCAGAGAGCGCAGACCTCCGCCACATGGCATTGTCAGAAACGCTGCATTTTTCCTTTAAAATGTTCCTGGATCCAGATGGTGATCCAGATCACCCCCAAATTTTAGTTAAATGTTCCTTATATCTTCGCCGAGCTATCCTGAAAAGTTAATTCAAATCCGTAACTATTTGAGTAATGTTACTAACAGGCAGAAACAAACAGACAGGCAGAAAAACAAACAAACTAACCTCGCCAAAAACATAACCTCCGCTGTCGGAAAAGGGGGAGGGGGGGTAATAATGCCACTTTATTAATTTAATTATTACAAATATATTTGATCAGGAAAGCCCATTCAGCTTCATGCTGGGTTTTTTTCAGTGGGGTTCTGTTACAATAGCATATACATTATTACAATAGAAGTAGAGCATAGAATATATGAATGGGCAACGAGATGAATAAGAACTTCAATGTGTATGCTAAATGAAATATAAAAGTCCTACATGATAATTTAAAGGGATTTCGGCAATACATGATAGGAAAAAACAATAACAAATGAAACAGACACACAGTCCACAAATTATGAAAGAAAGTTATGTCAATATTTACCCCTTCCTCCAAAGGAGTTCTGTGGAAAGAGTGAACATACATCCTTATGCCAACCTTCGTAGGCGTGCCTAAAATAAATACAATAAACTGAATGTAGGTACATTGGTCATTAGGACAAATAGCGGAATAACCATATTTCCGACATGCAACATTCGACATCATAGGTTTAGTCTGTACGCAAAATGGTAGTCTCTCCAACAGACGCCAGGTGCCGCTCTGCACCAGGGCGTCTGTTATTGGACGACATTTTTTTTCAAGAATCTTGAAAAACGGAAGTATCGTTTGGCATGTGCAAGGAATCCCCCCTAGCATCCGGAGGTGAATCCGGCATTGATGGCGTCCTTGCCAGCAAAATTAGATTATTTTTGAAAAACAAACAACAGTGTTGTTTACCTATCTTTATTGGAGACTGCCGTTGTTTGCAGACGTGCTGATGCAGAGCAATAGCGGCACCTGGCGTCTGTTGGAGAGACTAGCAAAATGGCAGCCCATGATCGGTGCGAATGATTTGACGGGGTCAGGGCTTGTTATGGGCACCGAAATACGATAGGAAAGTACTCCGAGAACAGTCGCAACGTGGGAATTTATCTGCGGACAGGGTTTGGTGGCGAATATAAGGCCAATACACCTGTACCTTCCAAACAGAAGCCGGAGGAATGCTTATAGTTTGATATCTAAGCACTGACGGAGGCGAGTCCACAGGATCCCAAGTGCAAGTCCAAGTCCAGCCCACTCGTGTCCAAGTCCGATTACATGAGGTTCGAGTCCATTTCTGCCTTCAAGTCTGAGTCATTAATTTTAGAACCTTGGTCCAAGTTATCTCGAGTGTTTTCTGTGTCATGAGTTTTTTTTTTGTGAAATTTTATCTCCAGATCTTGAGATATAGAGATAATATACTGTTTCCTTAAAAAATCGGTTTTGTTATGAAGCGCTGTACCAAGTTAACCCAACCAATACTGTTATAATCACGTTGTTTCTTGATTTCATGAATTATTTATCGAATAAAAGGTAATAAAGAAGAGAAAAGGGTTCCTCGCTCTCGCAATGATTTCTGAAAAGATAGACTCTTCGTCTGAGGAACCAGCCTTACATTTTGCCTGACACTGGTGTTTGTGTGTGCGGGCGTTCGGGAGTGAGGGTGTGCGGGCGCCAACTTGCGCCATCTACTGACCTGTGTCAGTACCAGGCCACAGTCTGAGCTCCGGTCTATTCTTCCAGCTGTTCAGAACCTTGCTCATATCGTCCGACTTCTTCCCGGCGGAGGAGCCACTAAAACAGAAAAATAGTTTAAATGTAAGCATATATGCAGGAAGGTATGAGTTCATTACGGTTCGTGTGTGTGTGTGTGTTACTTTGTGTTAGTGTTTGTAAACAATGTGAATTTAATAGAGAACGAAATCTCATTAGATTTAAGTGTGGATCCGCCAATTGTTCCGGATTCAGGAATCTCATCAAGTGATTGTCTTAAATGTACAGTCATTTATGGGCTGAATAAGGATGGCATTCCATAGAATAAAGATTTGCAAGATTTTATAGTTTCGCTATGCTAATAAAAACATATCTTAGGCCAAAACAAGTTACGGTTCTGAAGCAAATTTCAGATATCTATTCTTTACTTTTTTCATTAAGGTGTTCAATCAAATTTCATATTTTATCAATACATTTCAAATTTTAATTTTATTATTCTGTTTACTTGAAAAAAAAATCCACAAGGCTAGAGTTCATAATTGATATATTTCTCTTGAAACTTTCATGCAGCGGTCAAAATTGACGCGCGCGTTGCTTGAGAAACAAGCCTTTTTTTGGCCTTACATCATTGTTTGAACAGCACAAAAATGTGAAAGGTTGGAATACTTATCGACGACAGAAGTGTGTTAATTAATTCACTCGTAAATAGAATAATAACGCTCATGTTACAATACGTTGTAATTTAATATATTGCATTGTTATATTGTTTTATTCTCTGTTGCATTTCATTCTGTTGATATGGTATATTATATTAATCCATTTGTACAGTTTATTATATTGCTTTATAAGGTACAATACATCACATAACACTGTGTTATAATACATTATATTTTTGCCTACTTTAGAGCATTGAAATATTATATATTGTATTTTTTTTTATTTTATTCACATTATTCAACAGCGAAATAATAACACTCAAAATATGCATAAAAGATGTACACACATTTTTATCAATTTTACTGCTCAGAGAACCAATCAGAACCCCATCTTTAACATATTCCACATTTCTGCATATTCTACATATATTTCAGTTATAATAATAATAATAATAATAATAATAATAATAATAATAATAATAATAATAATAATAATAATAATAATAGATGATAGATAGATAGATAATTAGATAGATAGTACATGTTTATGTATTTTTAAAGCGCTAATTCTCCGATTAGTCCGACGCAAACAAACCTTCTCTTGAGTGACTGTTGTAAATTTGGTAAATATACAATTTAAACTGATATCACCTGCAATGTAAATATAAAGGGTATCCCCAAAATTAATCTGAACCGAAAAGGCTCAGTAGTTATCTGGTAACAGTTTTTTTAGCTTTGTTTCACGTTCAATACACAGTCATTTCTCTTACTAAACATGTCATATCTCAATCTATAAAACATTTACACACTGACCACTTCTCCATTGAATCATGTGTCTTACTTTTTTTCTCGATCAATTCAGTCTGCATGTAATGCTAATTATTGTTCAAATCATGTAATCATTACACACATTTCTACGCCTGCATCTATAAATATAACCAACAATATATATATATAATTTTCCACATTTCTCCGCTTAACACCTTTAAAACACCAGCGTTATCAAGTTGAAAATTATTCATACTTTCAACCTAATATAACGCCTTATTTCTATTTCTGACCATAATTCTTTGACCAATGCACTCACCCAAAATAGATGCACAGCAAATATTACATCGGTTTTACAGAAAGTGCATTTGTTATTTTTTAATAATTTCCACTTCTATACCCAGTAATTATTAACTAAATTATTCTGAAGAAATTTATGCTGAAAATCCTGTTTATATTTTCACCATTACACTTATTATATCACCGTCTGTTATATTTAGGTTACATTTTAGCATATAACTATTCTAGGCTCAATTTGTTGCTAGAACTACAGATATATTATAGCAGTCACCTGCCTTCGAAAATGAATGGTTCTTTTTTCGTGAAAGCTAGATTTTACCAACATTGACAAGACATTTTTTATTAAGCACTAAATAATAAATAGTATGCAGATTAGACCCTCAGACTTACCTTACAAATATAGTAACCAGAAATAGAATAAGACCCGTCATGGCGTCACGTAATTATTTTCCTGATTTCAGCCAGAGTAGGGTGCATGCCATGAACAGCTTATATCTGTATACCATCAGATGGTCTTGTTGATGTTGTCACGAGTCACATGACCTCCTGGATTATTAATCACCTTCTGTTCTTCAGAACAATTGGCAATACTCCCATCTAATGCAAGAAACAGACTAAACTCTCTGCATGGGTTATATCACGTGGTATGTTTTCGTCTTTCTCGGAATAGGCGATGCAAAAAAAAGCGGTTTTAAAGAAAACTCTACAAATGACAAAAGAAAATAAACAATGAACCATATACCAAACAGATGTAATCTTCTCATATTCTGGTGTTTAGAATCCCGGTTAGCCATCACTGTATTTGGCCCTGGACAGCTTGGTGGTTAAGCGCTCGGCCCTCTCCGCCGGCGACCCGGGTTCGATTCCTGGCGTGGCTGTGAGAGTGGGTTGTAGTGACCCGTCCAAGGTTTTCTCCGGGTCCTCCGGTGTCCACAACTCTTACCGACTACCGAGCGCCAACATCCGAGTCACTGATAGTGCCTCGTATAAGTTATTATAACTAGTTTTACAATTCATGAAAATAAATAAAGTTATATTTAGACAGTATTTGACATGTTTGCAATATTTATGAATATAAAAAAATATGTGTGATACATCTGTGTTTTTTCCATTGCAAAGTGTCATTTTCATTCCAAATCGAAGATGGCCGCCATTTTAAGAGATGAACTATTTAAATAACCACAATTTCTTGATTAAGTGATATAGAAATACATTAATATTGTCATTAACAACTTACATTAGAATGTCTGTTCATTTGGTGACTTCGGGGGCCAAACAGATACATATCATGCATTAAAGTCAAGGTCAAATTTGGGAGGAAAAAGCCAACCTCGCCATGAGTTGGCATCTTTTTTCCATAAAGTGTTGTTAAAACATATCTCAAGTATCATTTTCATTTATCTTTAGGATGCTAATTCATTTGGTGATACCTCTGAGGCCATAAAGGCAGATACCATGACTTATGTTCAAGGTCAATGTCAAACTTGGAAGAGAAAAGCTACAATTCCCATGATACGGCATGTTTGGGCAAGAAAGTGACAGAAACGCATTCAGGATGTCATTTCTAAATAACTTTAGAGGGGCCATACATCTGATGGTACATCTGAGGTCAGGATATGTACATATCATGCATCAAGAACAAGGTCACATTGCAATGGATGGAATCTGGTCTTGTTTCATTTGAGCACTAAGATACCATAAATAAATCCATTTGAGGCGAGAAACCTTTGATAAAATTTTTGTCCAACCTATATCAATTGTTGCTCGAACTATCAGCCGGTACACACACCAAAAAGTCGCGATTCCATGAAGATATTTGTCCTGATATTAGTCCCTGAACATAAAATACAGACAGTAGTTGATCATTACGTAAATGTCTGCTCCAACTTTGATTTGTTTTACAGGTGCTATACGCCTCGCGATATGTGGGTAGGCATGAATGTGTTAACCTGACAACTCACTGTGAATCTGCTTTTGTTATATACACTTCGTTCAAGTTAAGATGATCGAAAGAGTTGCGGGGTAGGTTTTATTCAGTGTGGCCTAAACAACGCATTGTTGTGCTCTTATCATATAAGCTTTGTTCCCGCTTCGTAATCCTGTTATGACATTTATTTTATAGAAGCTCTGTATCCGTTGCCAGTAAAAAGTGCATAGGACCCTATACCGGCGGCATGTCGGGCATTTCTATGTGAGCCTGTAGCCTATGCACGCGGGTTAGCGGGCCAGTGTGCTGTCAGTCAAAACAAATGATACAACATTGGCTCTGCTCGGTCCTCGCTGGGCTGGTATCCGTTTTGCTGACAACAGATAAAAAAGATGTTATGCCATTTTGTTACGAAGACAAATTGCTCAGGGGTAAATCCCGGGCCGATCTCGGTTTCGAGCCCAGATCGGTGGCGTACAAGTCCGGCGTATCAACCGCTTCGCTAGCAAAGCAAGCTTCGATAGAGAGACAGTTCGGTCCGCTTTTATGTCAACCCGTAACATAGACCTAATGTCATAGGTCTACAGTATAATTTACTCTCTAATATAAGATATGCCCAAATGACTCTAACTGAACAAAAGGTTCAACTTTTGGTAAAATTTAGAGTTTTTAAAAAGCCCGTTATTTCAAATATCTAGAAACAGCAATCCAAACTGTAACAGGAGTTTGTTAAATTTTAGTTCATCTAAAAAAAGATCTTTTTGGCATTTTCTGATTAATTAATTTTAAGACGCCTAATACTCAATTATGATAAATTCATCAAATGAATATGGACCTGCAAGTAGGGATATATTATATAACATTTCATTGTTTTTTTACTAAAGATATCAATATTGTTGTATCCCAAGTCTGGAAAATAAATAACTGTCAGTTATTGAAAAATGTTATCAAAGTTCCAGATTCGATTTCGCGAAAAGCCAATACAGTACAGTTTTGGTACTAATATGATTGACACGTGCTTTTATTTTTGATAACATCACTATTCCGTTTTGGTAAGCAAGGTACCAGGCTACCGCAGCCCCGCATAAAATACCAGTGTGTACCCGTCTGAGGACATTATATGGTATACGCCCCCTGCAAGTTTATCATGCGTGCTGCCATGGGATGCAATAATTCATAATATATTCTGTTTGGGAAATAGCTTTACCGTACGAATCTCGAACACCGCTCCATTTGTCCTCCTGTTTGTTTTGTTTTTTCTTAACAAATGCTGTACTCGCACTAAACAATATTTTATTTTCTCATTATTAATATACCGAGGGGCAGGAACATCTTACACAACTTTGGATGTTATTATAGTGCTGATAAAAAGTGATACTATGGTTACATGTCCGAGAGGGTTTCGAATTTGCAATATTGGCAAAAAAGAGAAATTGTCGCCAAAATCAAACCTTCATGAACAAGAGACCCCATCGCTTAGAAAAACAATGATGCTATAAATAATTCTAGATCATGCATGATACTTTTAAATTAAAGATTCCTATTATTAAATATATCAGATTTTTAAATTATAAAACCTAGGTCCTGGTCTAATTCTTATGTTTTTTATGGTTAATATAACTTGAGGTATTAAAGTTAATGCATGGTGAAATCAAGAAAATTTAATCATCGAAAAAAGAGGAAACAGCGAAATGTTGACCCCGCGAATATGGAGCCAAAAGCGTATGCGTCTGTATGTGAAGTTTGTTCAGATATGTCTTAAGGGGGGGTAGCGGGAATGATATACGAGACCCGAAGAATATGACTTTTTTATTGATTACTATCTTTACGCTCAAGCTAAAGGGGGTCATTGGCTGTATTTGCACACTGACATGATCCGGATCGTGATTTGGAAATTCCGATTCGATTAGGCCACTAATCTACATCAGTTCGGTCTAATGTAGTCCGTTGAAAGGTTGTCTACAGCGGTGCAATTTACTTTAGTCAGGTTCCTAGGGAGTACAGACAAATCCATTTGTAGCCTTCTTGGGGCAAACAGTTTTGAACTATCAATTAGGATGAGACGATTCAATGCATTTTGAGAGAGATTGTTCCGTTTTTGCAACTGATTAAATAAGATTACAAACCATGTACGGACAGCAAACTCACAATACATTGAACAAACCGATTTATACTTTTATAAGCTACATTGCGGACGCAAAACGTGTCACTTTCAGACTTTCGTAAACTGGTTGTAGTATAACCAAAATTATAGTCGCGAACCAAGTGCGGATATCTTCATAGTCATTTTCCCACTAGCCAGGTTCTGGCCGCAACCCTTTGGTGTGTTTCATGAATAAGAAAAAAGGAACTGGAACCAATCAAATTACTCGCGGTCACATCCTCTTTGCAACGGCAGAATCACATCCATTGTTATTTTTAGATCAAACGTTTAACATTGCTAGAAGGGCATCGATAGTCTGATCAATCAAATAAAGGTTTGTAAACCTTACTCGTTTCAGGTGAATATGTTATTATTCAGACACTATTGTATACATTTGGTTCCTTATATATTACTGACAGTTATGATTTTGGCCGGAATACATGCAGGTTTGTTCATTATTTACGAAATAGACGCCACAGGGGCTTGATGAAGCAAGGTATCTGAAAGCGTAGCTGGGCCTTGATAGTACGAAGATGGCCGTGGTTGAAAACTGACAATCAGATACCGGCAGGTGAACACACGGACACTCACGCACACTGAAAGAAGCAGTATCATTCGAATAAGAAGAGTTAAAAGGGAAGAAAATGGAATCTCATACTTATTCCAACCGAAGAAAGGCATATTTTATTAAAGGTTTTATTTGGTATTGGTAACTGCCTGAATTTTTAAATCTTTTTTACTAAGTAATCTGCAGAATCCCATACCGGTTTCGGACTACGTAACGGATTTTCACGAGCTATTTTAGGCGTCAACCAGGCATTGTGTATTACTCCTGCATAGGCGGAGATTCGTTCTCACGACCTCGCGGATATTATTCCCGTGCTCCATCCAAGACAACCAACGCCGGCCTGGGATAAAGGGATGCTAAATTAACATCCGCTAACTAGACGTAGCTGTCTATAAAATAAAATGTAGGAAACTGTTTTAAACTCGGAAAATTTCAAAGGAACAACCTGATTGTAGCCGTAACTGTAAGAAGTATGTGGAAGTATCTATATTCTTTAGGTAGGCCTACTTCAGGTGTGACACAAGTCATACGGGAAAATGCACTGTAACGGCCATGTATCTGGCTATTGCATCGTATTGTAAACAACATATACCCTTAACATTAGGCCTCGAAGGAAGAAGTATTAAGTAAAGAATATATGTGAACGTACGACCCAAAGTGTAAATCCCAACTCTCTTGACCATCTACTTCCTGTGCCGCGTGCAGACTGGCTATCGTCCTTATAACCCTTGCGAAACATGCTTGCATGCGGCCAGAATTTCAACAATCATGCAGCATGATTGACCGATATGCGGAGTTATAAGTTTATTCCCGCAAATTGAAAGTGCACAACTTGTCTAACTATCAGATTAATTTTTAGTGAAAGCGTCCTTGGAGTCCATGAGGCGTTGTCAATAAGTAATAAAAAATTGTTGAATCCTCATCGAGATGAACAGTGCGGTACTCGACATACCACGGTGCCATCCTGACCGGTCTATAGACTCTCCTACGTCGGAGAGGTAAAATACCGCTAGAGTTGGCCGGATAAATTGGATATTTAGATGGGTGGGTGTCAATCCAAATCCCCCTCTCTGATGTAAACAAATGATGAAATAGTAGGCTTTAAACTCATGTTATATTATTTAAAAAAACTCACTTATATGATACAAAATGTCAAAGCTGGAATCAGTCTAAAACATTTTACCGTCTCAAAATTTTAGATTTTTTGCAGTTGACTAATACACTTCATCAACGTGTCTGACACAATAAATGCAAA
Organism: Sipunculus nudus; assembly: GCA_026874595.1. NCBI lineage: Eukaryota > Metazoa > Annelida > Sipuncula > Golfingiida > Sipunculidae > Sipunculus > Sipunculus nudus. The sequence continues at coordinate 51,719,047 of CM049318.1, read as the reverse complement.
TACACGATATACGAAAAAAGTTGAGGAATCAAGGAGAAAGAAATTTGAAAAATTTCAAGCAAATAGACGTTTCCATTATCACACCTGCCGAAAAAACTATCCATATATTTCTATATATTCCCTTTCTTCTGCCCGTGTTTGCGGTGGAGGTTTTATTTAAACCTGACCTTTGGGTTCAATGGCTTTTATAAGGGATAGATTTGCCAGTTATATTTTTTCTAGACATTGACCTAATTTCAAGGTCATACACTCTGTACCGAATCTTGCATGGAACTCTTGCAAACGTCCGGGGGGGGGGGGGGGGGGGGGGGGGGCTTCCACTCACTTGCACTGAGTCCATTTGGGGGGGGGGGGGAGGGGGGGTCTGCTTCCAATGATGGCTAGGAGATTGCTAGCATCTTATTTTATCAAGTGGACGTTAAGCTACGATTTCTTTTACGCGGTTGCGGTTGCGGCCGCGGTATGCGGTTGCGGTTGCGGTTACGGCAAGGCCGATTCCTTATATGCGGTCGCGGATAAAACGATATTTGTATATATGATATAATAAATATGTATGATATATATATATATATATATATATATATATATATATATATATCCCTGCGTTGTGAAAGTGGTAGTAAAAGATAGGAAACCAGGCACTTCAATCGAAACATATACATGTATGTGATAGACCACTCACCAGTGAATGACAGACAAATGTTTCCCATATTCACAATAATTTAAATCGATGCTTTCAGGCGGAAACGTTTTTCTTCGTGGCATATACGGATAAACACGTTATAATCCTGGGGAAACCCCAATGTGACGTTTATAGACAATTCAACGGGATTCCTTGTCCGACCCAATCCGTTTAGAAATTTTTTGTCGCATCGGTCGCTACATGATCCGACAAAAAAAAAATGTCGGATGACAGGTCAGACAAGTACCGCAACCGCATAAAAGGAATCAGTCCTTCGTAATATCATATGTTCGACTGTATCTGCAACGGCGACCGTGTAAAAGGAATCATATAGTCCGTGGGCTGGTGGGACCCACTTTGACCCCTCCCCACCAATCAGCCAAACCTACTTTCTCTAATTGCAATATACCTATAGTTTGATTATAAGGATATTAACTTTGCATAAACTAGGACTCAGTAGTGGTTCTGAGGTGTTATTTGAACTTTGCCAACTGAAAATGTGGTCACACATATTAGGTCGTAGGGGAAACGTAAGTTACCATAACTCCAAATATATGTTACACAGAACAACAAATGACCCATCATATTGTTTCTCTTGCAAAACCCTTTCAGATGATGTATAGAATATGCAAATTAGGTCAGTATTGAGGTCATCAGGGGTCAAAAGGTCATGAAATTTTCTCCTTGGCCAAAATATAGGAACTAATGACTCTTCATTACTATGTATACTGAAAACATATTAAATCATTTAATTAAGGCATGAAATGGGTTTATAACATACGTCTTTAGATAGTTTTGGCTCACACAAGTTCAAGGATTACTCAAAACAAATAAGCGTTATCAAATGATAAAGGTACAATTTTAAGGTAATTAATTGCTGCAAACTCCAAGTTATGGATAGGGAAAGTAAAATTACCATGTAATATGTAATATTAAGTAATATGTTCTATGTCACATATATTTGGAGTTATGGTAACTTACGTTTCCCCTACGACCTAACATGTGTGACCACATTTTCAGTTGGCAAAGTTCAAATAACACCCCAGAACCACTACGGAGTCCCAGTTTATGTAATCTTAACATCCTGAAAATCAAAGTATAGGTATATTGCAATAAGAGAAAGTAGGTTTGGCTGATTGATGGGGAGGGGTCAAGGTGGGTCCCACCAGCCCACGGACTAAGAGCTTTAATACAATTTTCCCAACGACCTTAAACTGGGCCTAGTTTACCTGGAATCGTTCTCGAGTAGAATCATTACTTGTCTATCATCGACAAGGGATTTAGAACGACGAATTAAGTCCATTTTCAAAGGAATAACTAACTTTTTCCATTTCTTATCAATCATACGCTTTGGTACATACAGGAACACAAGAAAAGTTGTAATAAACCATACTTTATTGATATAATCCCGCATGCATTCATAAAAGTAGAACACGACATGCTATATGCATAGTATAACGATGAGGCTAAATGAAAACCAGTTCTTATTAACAACGCGATGATAAAATACACATACTAAACTGTACTAAACCACCATGTTTGGTCCAGTTAACAACCATTTTCAGATGTGTAAGCCTTAAGCTTGTGGTATTAGCAGGTTTTGCTGTATTAATTATCGGTTTGCACTTTGTTGCTTAGATGAATGTCTCTGTAAATATGATCGTATTAACGAGGATTCACAATATTTATAATAAACCTGATGTTATCACAAGCTATTCTTTGACTGAAGCTAAATTAGGTTGTGTTAAAAATGATACTGTGTAATTGCTAACACGGGTTTGGGTACAGTTATACTTTGCGAAGTGCCATATAATTCCATGGTTAAGCTCGACTGGGGAAAGATATATATATATATATATATATAACTCTGAAGAAAAACAACACTGTTAATTCACAACAGACTGTTTCACGGGATGCGACCCGATCATCAGGTGAATGTGGTTAGAATGAAGCTAACGTCGTGGTTTGAAAAGCCGAGACTTTACGAGATTACGAGATTATGCTTTGTGCGATTCGGGTCGGGAGGGGGGGGGCATGTGAAAGACTGACACTGATCCTATTGTTCTCGGGTGCACAATAGGATTGGTCGGGGTACACGTGCGATACTGGAACATAACAGGGCAGGGCAAAGAGGTTAAATAATGTAGTAAATAGTAAATATAATACAAAGATATAACCAGGATGCTCAATCAGCATATTGAAATGATTTCTAATAGGGCCTAGGAAGCAGTGAACATATCAGTAGTATACATATGATATGACAAAAATACACATATACTGTGAAAATACACAATATACAAGGCAAATATACAATATAAAAGGCAAATATACTATACCCATACCAAGTGGTGCAAGTCTCCTAGCTGAAGGTCGTAAAGCCCATTAGACCAGGATAAAGTAGAACTTTCCTGTCATCCAATGGACTCCACGAGCCAGCAGTGAGAGAACAACTACCTGAACAAATGAGTCTGCCCAGCGGATCCTCGTTGGGGGGGGGGGGGGGGTTAAGGGGGCACGCTGAATATTAGTACGAATGCTAGGTTTTAAAATATTTCAGGGTGAATTTGTTTTGATGGCGGCACTTGGAGAGAATTTCAGCTCTTGAGTTCAACAATGATCCAGGGGGGGCCGTAGCTATAAGTAGCTTTTCAGACAAGCAGAGATCACACTTCCTAGTCCCACAGAAGTAAGGTGCTGCCTTGGCAGATATTTCCCAGGAGAGCTTGTAATTGATATTGTTGTCTTTTAGTGACCAAATGTGTTTAGACAGTTCAGTGTTTTTAGCGTGGGATCTGTTCCGAAAGGATTGTTTGTGGTTATTATATCTTGTCTTGAAATCACCTTCAGTACACCCTATGTAGTGTTTCACGTCATTGTCTGTTCTAACTGTAGCTTTATAGACAATGCATTTCAGCTGACATTGACCATTCATAGGACATTCGTCTTTTTTACGGCAGTTACATTGTTTTTGGGGTGCATTCACAGCATTGTCAGAATTTAGAACCTTCATATTATGTTTGCTGATCAGGTTAGACATGTTGGGTAGACAGCTGTAGCTAATTTTCAAATTGTTCCTGTTGAATAACCTGTGGTACCTGTGATGTTGAGGGAAGTGTTTTTCAACTAGTTTCATGAATTTTCTGCCAATGTTGGTTTTTACATGACGGCTGTAGGGTGGATTAAACCATATTATTTTCCTTTTCCTGTTTCTCTTGCTTTTCACTGTTGGTTCAACATATTTTAAGCTTTCTGAGAACCCGCTTTTCGCTAAAGCTTCATCATACATGGGTTTGGCTTTCATAAATAGCTCTTTATTGCAGGAGTTGTCAGAAACACGTTTACTGATCATCATAGGTATCTGCCTAATGATAGCTGGGGGGTGATTGGATTGTGCGTGGATATAGAGAGGGTCATTGTTCGGTTTTCTGTAAGGGTAGAAGACGTCATTTTGGAGGTCAAATGTTACGTCTAAGAAATCTGTGCAGGTCAGGTTAGTTTCAATGGTTATCTTTAACCCAACATTGGAAAAGAGTTTGATCATTTTCTTACGGGTGCTGTCTGCTTTGGGTCCAGACATGTTGGGGAAACAACCTAAACCGTCATCACGATACAGGCCTAGAGCATTTACACCAAATTCCTTTTTCAACATATCTAGGATGTATAAACCAACAATTTCGCATACTTCAGCGCCATCAAAACTGCCCATGGTGACGTCAAAACTAGTGTGATCTTTTTTCACCCAGGTGTTACCGTTGCTAAACAGTAAGCTTTTCCTGCTGTGCAGGATGGTTTTGATAACATCCTCTGGAATGGAGACCATGGTTTTGGCAAATTTGAGGGCTTTCATGAGAAGATCTTCTGTGATCGAGGGGTAAAAGTCAACAATATCAAACTTTATGAACTTAGATTTTTGTTTCAGCTTCAATTTCTTGAACCAAGATATTACCTGTGCGGTATTTTGCCACTGGTTGAGTTTGGTTTTCAGCCTCAGTTGGCTATTAATTTTTTCCAAGTGCTTTTTGCTAATGATACCTATTTCAGATTTTGCTGGATTAATCAATCTGCACTTGGGGTTTTGTTCAAAATTATCCTTGTGGTCTTTCAAAGTAATGTAAGCATTGCGCTCGGCCATGACTTCGATGCGGTCTGCTAGGTTAAGGGAACCGGCTATTTCTTTGGCTTCTGTATTGATATTTTTACAGATATTTCTGTCTGCTTTATATATATATAATGGAATTACTAAGTGTTTTATTAAAACATAAATGGAAACAACCACTCACTAATCTCGATATAAGATAAGCAACACGTACAAAAACACTTGTGTTTGTTTATAATGTCAGAACAAAATAAAACAACATCAATCTATCTAGTATAAAAGAGATATTTTGAGATAATTTGAGATAAATTTGTTCAATTACCTAAAGGCCCCGTTAGGTCCTTGTTCAAGCAAAATTGTAGAATTTAGTATATCCTTATATTTGTAGTTGACAGTTCAAATAGTTTGTATTTATTCAGTTAAAATGAAAATGTGGATTTACGTGTAATACATTGAAATGTAACTCGACGATATATATATATATATATATATATATATATATATATATATATATGTGTGTGTGTGTGTACTAGTATATATCATGTATACATGTTATACTTACAATATATACAAACTAATCTGCAAATAGCGATGTAGACTCTTAACAATAAAAGTAACTCCTCAAAAGGTTAAGTGGGATATAAATCTGAGTACATTAGGGATATGCGTAATGATGGCCTTGTTTTATCACGTTACGTGACACATTTCCTACTTATTAACGGCAAAATATATGATGAGAAACAGGATGTAGGCAACCGGAAACACGACACGTAACCCCCACGTCAAACCTTGGACGACCTTGACTTTGAGGTCTGTCATGAGAAGCCAGGATTTCGGGTTCCATTTACTGGCGCTGGTTACCGCCTCTTCAACCTGATTTAAGTATAGATGAAATATATATAAATACACAAATATATAGATTTATTAATAAATATTATTATTGTTATAAATATTGATAATCCTTTATCATGTTAAATATGATGACAAATAAAAGTTTATGCGTCAGTTTCATTTAAGCACAAAATATGGCAACATTATTTATCACATTACAATTGAGGCTCCCGTTTTTAAATAATAATATGTTGACCCTCTATATTCCTGTAGTTATCATTTATTAATGAATTATTAATTATTATCATATGCAAATTTCCAAGGACGGACCTTTGAACTATGATACATCAGACACGGCTTCCATTTTAAGCCTGTCATTAATCCCAACTTATTTAGATCTCTAATTTTATCACAGAAACATTTATTACTAGAAAAAATATGTTTGATGCACGTTTACAAAATATCCATAGTAAAAACTCTATATGCAATATGCGAATCTCCATATCGCGATATTACGGTATATCGATAATATATCATGTTAAATATGATGACAATATAATATAAGTTATTCATTTTTCATGGATTGTACAAATAGTTATTATAACTAATCAAGGCACTATGCATGGCTGATGATAGCGTTTTGTAGGCTATAGAGGTGGTGGACACCGGAGAACACTGAGAAAACCATTGGCCTTGGACGGGCAACTACAACTCACTCTCATATCCACACCGGGGCCCAAACCCCAAACCGTTCGCCAGCGGGAAAAGCCGAGCGTTTTACCCCTCGACTGTCTAGTGACTACAATCATCATTGGGCCCCATCAACCTTTCAACTATCTAACCAAATTCCCCTTGTACCAGCGTGACATGGAAACGGGGTAATCATACCATATTATCAGTCATTCAGCTGTTTTATAATTTCGTAGACACTGCATTTTATTGATAGTTAATTGTATTTGCGAGACTGTGACACATTTTTGTAAACGACCTTTTTTTGACTTATTAATTAAAGACCATATTGAATGACATGATTACTTTCTTTTATTTAGCAACTGTTAGGCGACATAACATGGTATTTGTTCCTTCTGGTTGTAAAGATGTGGTTGAAAACGCTTGTTATTTCTGGCTTACATATTAATGCACTATAGCTAATACCTACTGAGAAAAATGTCTCAGTGAAAGGTATAAATGTTTGTTTATCTGCAACATGTATGTAAACAAAGAAATGTTGACAAACGGACAAATCATGTATTCTATTGCTTATGTACGTAAGCTTAAAGGTCAATAGTTGCAAAACGCCCTTTGCAAAACTCTGCGTGGTCCATCTGACTTGCTGCCAGGTATCATTGTTGATTATTTTATATGAGAGGGCCCCCATATGTTATAAACATGGATATAAACAAAACGAACTCCATATGTGTGAGTGGAGTCGGGATTCCCTGGCTTATTTTTATAAAATGTTCAAGATATAATCTTTAGATAACAGACGTCATATACATGTATATCGTAATAGGCCCCTTTAATAAATTTTGCGTAAAAATAAAATGAAAAATTTCTTTACCATAGCTTGAAAGTCCCCTTGAGACTTGTTGTTGGCTTGCACAACTAGTCCCGCCAGGTGGAGCACAAACACACCCAAAAGGGCAAAGGTCATGAAAAGGAAATTGACCACGAACCACTTGTCGAATTCAGTCAGGTACGGTACCTAAAATTATAAAAAAAAATATTTTTTATTTTTATCTACATTCACATTAATTTATGCTAATTCATAAATCCAACAGGGGGCTCAGCTCCTGTGTAGCCCGTACTTGCATGCACCATTTAAACTTTTCTATAACTTAGTCTTTAATACATTATTATATATTTCATTGTGGGATTTATGGTGTGAACATTATTTTTACAAAACATGAAAGAGTATTTAAAATTTACAACAAGTGTTACAAATATTCTTTCATTTGCAACAGCATAAGTGTATGGGGAAAAACTATCCTAAGGACGTCATTTCAAAATGTGACAGAACAGGTCTGAGAAAGCTGCATACACTGATTATCTAAATGCATAATTAGAAAATAATACATCGATAATGCCCTGTTAATTTCATGAGATTCCTTTCATGGTTGCATAAGTTATATTGTGAACATACACACACGCGAACACACGAACACACGAACAGGGATGAACGGATAGCCTCTTGGCGAAGGTAAACAGTATGATGGATACCTGAGGACCGTCGTCGACACTGCCGACCATGACGATGACGTAGGCGATATACAGAGAGGTAGTTAGGAGTGACTTGGCAGTAAGCAGATCTTCGGGCATCCAGAAAGCAATGTACACCAGGCCCAGAATCAGCATGGTCGGCAAGTACCACGTGCTTACGTAGTGACCATGGTTACGTTTCAGGTGAAACCTTAGAGACATGTACTGGTAGGCTCCAACTGTAAAGAAATAAACATTTTAAAAATTCACTGTTATTATATTTTTATTGGTTCAGAAAGCCAATATAGCATTATGCATATAATATTTATGGCCAACCTGTGGATCTATTTTACGGGGTATTATCCGTGACGCGATGATGTTAATACAAACAAAAACTGAAGTTTTCTTAGTGATATCACGTGATACATGCATCCATTACTAGAACTGCTAAAGATGTATGAATGTGCAATGGGATCACTCAGTAATACATGTTCTGAGTAGTTCAACATTACGCAACAAGATCACTTGAATTGAAAGGGGGAAAGGGGGCGGTTAATTGGCAAGTATGGTAGGTGAGTTGTCTGGTAACACCTAAATCCATAATAATCTGCACGGTCTATTCTTATTGCCAGATCGTGCGCATAAATATCAACAGAGGCGCATCATTTTCCTCAACAGATCTTGCCCCTGTGTGAGGGCTGGTTGTGCGTAGGAACATGTGATGCATCTTTTGCCGTTTGCAAAATCTGGTCCGTTCTATTGGACTCAAATCTGGCGTCCATTTGAACGGACGTATTTAGCTGGACCCCACATGTTATAAACACGTAACTATAAACATTACATATGTTGGATCTGCTCTTTTTGGTTTGTTTTTCCATTGATGTTTGTTTGGCTTGTTTTTCATATGAACTGATTATATTTTAACTACACGTAAGATATGGGCTGATTTATTGAAAGGAAACAAATGTAAAACTCACATGTGTAATTGTATACGTGCGAATAAGACTCGTATTTCTGCAGTGTGAATGCCTGGTGTTTGGCATGGCGGCTAACATACGGATGATTCCACTCCATCTGGACTTCCCTGTATGTGTGGGCAACTGAAAATCACATTCACATTCCATATAACATATCGGGTATGAGTAAACGTATGTTTTTCGTAAGATTTGCAGTTTCATCATGTCACGCTGTTCAAATATTACCAATTACCGAAAACTAGCGTTAATTGAGACCGAGCTATAAGCATTCCCGTGAAATGTCGTAATATGAAAGTCATAAGCATCCTTTATATACATTTGAAGTGGAATTTAAAAATAAAAACCTTCACTAAAAAAAAGTAAAATTTCTTTTGAACTATAAATGGAAGATTTTTTCTTAAATTGGTTTCCTCAATAAAACGTTTATGAACATTTTAAAATTCTAATTGCATATTTTTCGTTATGTAATTATCGTACATGGTTTAAAAATATGCATGTATGTTTCCTACAGTATGACTTTCACAACTGTCGTTCAGAGTTTGTGTAAGATGAAATTTAAAATTATTTGTATGGAAAGCAGGACTCATATACTTCAGTTTCTTACATACCTCAAGACAAATCCTGTAATAATTTATTTGGGATTGATCTCTCTTAACTATGACATAACTATTTTCAGATGACATGATAGAATTATGAAATTTAAGGTATACAAGGTCCTTTTTAACGTATTATGAGAAATGCGTTTACAATATAATGTTCACTAGCACATATTTGGTGTCTTGGTAAAAAGAAAATGTTATCCTGAATGTTATCAATGCCAATATGTATCATCAACTGCAGCCCCTCTCCCGGCCACGCCCGACCTAAAATTGGACAGTTCATTGGTCCGGCAAAATTTGGAACGTGACAGATGATTAACAAAAACTTTATTACTACAATTTGCAAATATTGGTCGGACTTATAATCAATTTTTTTGTCTGTAAATCTAATGTTGAAAAAAAAATTATTATAAATCTTTATATACAAGTAAAAATAGTGAAATATAGACATATGTGTGAGGATAATAAATCAAACCGAACAACAACAAAATTTAAATTAAAAAATTAAAAGACAATATTTCATTTTCATAATTACCTATGAGAGACAATGATCCAAAAATAAATGAGTTCACCTACGTGTTTCCATATACATCGGGCAAATTTGAGCATCAAACGGGAACTTATTCAGCTTCATGCCACAGTGTACTTCGGCCATAAATCTGAAAAGAAAAACAAATGTTATGCATTTTGATAGTGTATGTTGGTGTTGTTATATAAATACAAATATTCCTCACGTGGCAAAAAAAAAAAAATGATTATGAGATTTAAATCCATCTTCATCAGATGTGTATATATTTCTTGTCCACAGTGCCCGATGTAAATTGATTACTGTGCGTGCCTTTTTTGGTACTAAGCGACAGCACCTAGATAGCTAGTAAGAAATTATGGTTATATGACTTCGGAACGCCCGTCAATGAATATTACGGAATTTTGGGATTGTACTAATGATTGAAATTCTTTTACTGGTGTTCAACTTCCATTCGTTATTAGCGGTCCTGTGGCCGATTTTTTTAGAAATTAATATATTTTACTAATTGCAATAAGAGTCCATATTTTATTACAAATTTACAATCACTTAATTATTAGGAGGAGTGGTAGGGGGCATAACATGAAATATCCGTTGAAAACAGGACATCCGTCCCCCCATGCGGATTTTGATTATGAGGCCCGGAACTCCAGCGCACCAGGCCTAGAATGTAAAGTTAGGGATGCTTGTGTATAAATACATGTTAGTCTTTTAAAAAATATTTTTTTCTTCATTTATCTTTCTCGCTCTGTTATCTCTCTCTCTCTCTCTCTCTCTCTCTCTCTCTCTCAACCACACATACACACACACATATACACACACTCTTCTCTCCCTATCTCACCTCTCTCTCTCCTCCCTTTCTTCTCTTCTCTTCTCTTTTCTTCTCTTCTCTCTCTCTCCCTCTCTCTCTCTCTCTCTTCCCCACCACCTCTCTCTCTCTCTCTCTCTCTCTCTCTCTCTCTATATATATATATATATATATATATATTTATATATATATATATTAATAAAATGAACATGAATACACAGAAAAGTCGGAAAAGTGTGACGATTGGACCCGACTTGTCTGTGTATTCATGTTCCATTTCTACGTACAATGAACCAGCATGGCTATTCATTCATCTATCTCTCTCTCTCTCTCTCTCTCTCTCTCTCTCTCTCTCTCTATATATATATATATATATATATATATATATATATATATATATATATATATATATTCCAATCCCAGTAGAACGACAATTTGTATTTAGCAGATATAACTTTTTTCTAATATCATGGTGTGATTTATATACTTCAGGTGATTTGCATAAGATATAATTATCCACCCACCTCCTGGATAGATATATGTGTCCATCATACATGACGAAAAGAACATCCCCGCTAATACCAAACTCCGAGTACTGATCCATGTGGCTGGAGGCGTAGTGGAGATCGGGAATCCAGATGTTCTTAAGCCCGTCGAAATAAGGAATATACCGACCCAAAGACTTGTTGAACGCCAGCCTTTCATCCTGCCAGAGCAAGCCTATATATCCTTCAAAGGAAATAGACTGAAACACAAACGTTGTATAAGTTTATGTATATTATATTGACATGGTATAATATTTGAAATGGTGTATTGGTGTATCATTATTATATTTGTATATATATATATATATATATATATATATATATATATATATATATATATATAGACGGAGTTATTGGATCGCTGAGTTGAAGGAACATAATCAGGAGCAATAGTATGTTTATTCTTTCACACCATCAGTTCAGTTTTGCTTTATACAAAAGTTTCCCGGCAAAATTATACCAGCACACAGTCTCATTGCCGCGCACCGTGCTCATTAACACCTTTTTATTGCTCTGCGTGTTTGTAAACACAGTCCACGTGTGTCTGTTTACCATAACTTGGCCGCGTAACCGGAGGATCAATTGTGAGCAGCAACACACGGATTTTCAGCCAGCGTGAAAATGTAAACATTTTTGGGGTCAAGTCAGTCAGCGCATCTCATTATTAGCAGGTGTTGTGGCTCAGTGATGGACAGAGTCCCACGCGCTGTGTTTATGTTGACACCTTCGATCGCGCCCGGTCCATTGTTTCAACACTCGTTAACAGGAGTAAACAAACGGTTTTAGGGCAATATTTTGGCAGGTACAAATTTATTTTAAAGGGAAGAAGCTATTTTTTATGTTATTTCAACATGCCTTATAGGTGATTGGGCCCTTTTAAAGTGGTTGGGTTATAGTCGTAATTGATTTAGAGTTTGCAGGAACTTAAATTGGATGTACTCGAGTCCACACCATCCGAGGCCGAGTGCAAATCCGAGTACAGGCTATTCTAGTCCAAGTCCGAGTCCATGAGGTTCGAGTCAAAGTCCACCCTCTTCGAGACCGAGTCTTTTGGAACCCGAGTCAAAGTGCAGATCTGAGTCATAAACAAATATCTTTAGAAGCAATTAAAAATGAAAATTTCAGATAATGAAGTCCGTTTCTTTGTAAGTTCACACACATGTTTTCACTAATGTATAATGACATTTATAACTCCTGATGCTGAACAAAGCTTGCTATATATAGTATTTTTATACTGAATAATATTCTATTAATGGTTCGCACATTTCTTGATAATATGAGACCGATTTTTCTATTGGACTCGAGATAGCCTTGGCCTGATTTCTCGAGTCCTTACCTCCGAGTCCGAGTACAAGTCCGAGTCCAGGACCCTCGAGTCAAAGTCCGAGTCCAGAGTCCCTAAAAAAGTGGACTCGAGTGCGGACTCAAGTCGTGCAAAACACACACACACACACATTTATATATATATATAGCTAGTTTATTACGCATGATAGGGGTAATTAATTGTTTCCCTAGAATTCCGGGCATTTATTGTTCTCTTAATTTTTTATTATTTCTGCAGGTTCCATCTTTCAGAGATATTAAAGCTGCCCATTCACCTACAATTTGAAAAATGAATTTATGTAATTTCGGGCTTTCTCTGTGTATATATTAATAATCTACGGGTAATTCTGGTTATGAAAAGTTCTTATAACACCTTCGTCAAAGACGTATGAACTTGATTTACAACAATTGTTTTTGTAAGTTTTTTTTTTGACAAATTGAAAAAAACATGTATTCTTAGGTAGGTGGTTGCTTATATGCATATATGTATGTTATAATTTTTTTTTTGCGGGCCCCATAAAATCATAAACACGTTGATATAAATAAACAAACTGCCTATGTGAGGTGATATCTATGTTTTCTGGCCTATTGTTATAAAAGCTAAAAAGGATTACCTTTAGTTAATAAAAATCAAATATAGGAAAAGGGCCCTTTAATACTTACCCCTCTTTCGGTGGGCGTTTTATGGAACCTCCTGATCCACATGAATGCTCGGACTTTCGTTGCTGTTCCTGAAATACGCAAAGGTAAGATTCGGTGTTATATAATTGTAATATAGTGCGTTCCATCCCCGCATATCCACCTAATTTCTGCTAGGATAAAAATTATAATATAGAGTAGAAGATTAATGGACCCAGTTGGTAATGGAAACACAAGCTACCTTACATAATCATTAGGAAACATTTATCTAGAAATATGTGAAACCACTCAACATTTTACGACATAGCAGCCCTGCTTAAGCTGTTCAAGGTCATTGACAAAGGACAAAGGTCAAAACAGCCTCAGCTGACGCTTGCTGATGCAAACATACTGAAAAATAGGGCTAGCAAACACGAAGATGGTTGCTTGTGCAGAGAGCTCAGGCGCTTAACACAATACCTTCACCGGGGAGTGATATTACAACTAGCAAGTGTCTCATTCGGCCAATCCACCTGTCACCTATCATACCCCTAGTTAAACTTAGTTCCCTTATGTTAACTGCCAATCCATCTACATTATGCTATAATCACTTCTTAATCTACCACACCTGCCTGCGTCACCTTATGCTCCTTATTTTTGGGTTGAGGTAACCGCCTCTTTTTTTTTTTTTTTTTTGCAATGCTAACTTAACTAAGGACATATGTGCATCTGCAGTATATCATTCCAGTTTCGAACTACATGACAGGGCAATGTCACACACTTCCTCTCATTTGATATCCTGGCGTATATGAGGCCCGGTGACAACTGCAACTGCAACTACGTGCTTTTGGTGCGGATACGTCCCCAATGCTGGGTCTTTCGACCAGGGAACCCCCGAAAGGCGTATTTGTTTGTGATTGAAACACTGATAATTTACACTGAGTGTTCAGGTCAGTCATATCGACAGAAAAATTGTTTTTTGACACTTCCAAGGTAACTTAACGTAATAACCCTGATTGTACTCAACGGTAAGAATTCCTCGATTGTATTTGATTCACGTGACAAAAAATTTGTTAATTCATTGTACCTGTAAAAAGAAAGTGGACATCAATGTAGTGCGCATAACTGCGCATGCGCATGAAAATGGTCAGTTTTTTTCTTCTTCTTATCTAGATATATGTGAAACAAATGTTCAGGTCTGTACAACAGTTTAATGTCAACAATAGTTTATTGCATACACGCAATAAGGATAAGAAAAACAGGTAAAAACATGTATTAATTCTTCTTTACGCTAGATACATCTACCATGGAACCAACCACGAAAAATAAAATTACATCGCAACTTAACGGAGGTATCAGAGGCGTCAGTACAGGGGGGTGGGGTTTATATGCCCCACCTCCTACTTTTTAGCCGGTCAATTTAATCAACCCCCCCCCCCCAACCCTTGATATTCAGAGAAAACACATATATATCTTAAAAGATATATATAAATCATTAGAATTATAGACTTTAGTTCCATTTCATGGTTAACTATTATATATTATATAACTAAACCTGGTAAAGAATTAACATATACTGTAAAAAATAATTTATTTTAGGTTTATAAAAACAAGTTGTCCCATCATCGAGAACCCCCCTACGTCTGCGAGTCTTCCCCCTCCCCCTCCCCTCCCCCCCCACCCCCCTCCACATTTAATGTTATGAAGAAGGTATTGTTGTACGTTAAAATATGTTGGGTTAGAATTGTTTCAAGGCAAATTGCATAAACATGGGTGTTTTTGTGGCAAGGACTTCACGCATGTTAAATGTAAACACATGTTCAACTGAAATGTAACAGATTTTTATATTAAAGTTTGACAGTTGAGACAAGTAGTTTCGGACGTCCTACAATGTCCAACTGGAAGAGGTTAGTTTTGCGTGGAAACAACCTTCGGTGGTAGGATCGTATTTCATTGAAGATAAGGTATAGCATTTTACTCTCATAATTTAAATAATCATTTTTTTATGGGCACACAACGGACCTGCGCACTCAGTGTCAGTGATCGCCGTCAGGTGACGCTACTTCCGTGGGATAGATTTTTTAGCTGAGTATTAAAATGAAGGTTGGTACAAATAAAAAATAAAGTTACTGAATAAATAAAATAATTATATAATTAAATAATGTTTGCAAGGATTAAATAATCAATCCTTTCACAATTAGATTAATAACTAAATAACATTTAAACTTACCATTGAGGTAGCCGGGCCACAGTTTGAGTTCCGGCCTGCTTTCCCAGCTCTTAATAATCCTTCCTAAACTGACTGACTTATTGACCGCGGAGGACTCACGAATACTGAAATATTCACATATATGTAATACAAAATAATTTAATGATTTCAAGAATAATTTTGTATTAATTTTAATTATATGAACAGTGAGAACGCATGCTGATGGAAGTAGCAAGCTTGGTGGGTGAGGAATTCAGGCTGAAGCCTCACGGTTCGATATCAGCCAAATCTCGGATATCCGCCAAATCTCGTCAAATACGGTTAAATCGCGTGAGATTCTCTTAGATTTGTTTAAACCCTTGAGACTAAGTTTTTTTGGGAGATTTTAACCATTTTCTAATTCCCTGAAATAAAAAATAATAGATCCATAACTCTCTTTAATCTGATTGATTGATTGAAAGTTTAACCATTAATTTAATGCTTTTATTAAAAATTTCCATTTCCATGACAACAAAATCTGCATTTTCTTCCTAAATTTCACCCAGTCATCATTTTGACATGCAGCGATTACCTCTATAACTGTCATTAATTATAAATGACCAATAATGATTATGCCTCGCTAATAAAAACTGAAATCAAGAATGCATAATAATAAAATATAATTATTATCATATGGAAACCGTTAACAACATCTAATAGACAGCGCCAACAACAGGCCATGGACCCAACAAAAAAAAAAGCAAGGACCAAAAGGCAAAAATATTCCCCCAACCCATGCATAACCCAAATGTGTGGTATTTTCTGTGACATGTTTTCCGTTGGGACTGGCAGAATTAGGATAATACAGGATTCAATGGTGTCTTATGTAATGGATGCAACTCAACAAGAAGAGCAGGCACACAACATTTCAGAATAATCCATGATATAATTCATTAAATTTCTGACCGAGAACTGAGGGACCATGAAGTACATCAAGTAGGGCATTAATAATACTGCAACAATTGTTAAAACACTTGTTTTAGATGCATAAAAAGGAATTCAAATATCACTGCATAGCAGCCATGTTGTTTACTCAAGAGTCTGAATTCGAATCGTACACATGCTCCTACTGGAATCGAAATTTTGGTAAAACTTGATTAAGGCGAAACAGTTCTTGAGATTACACAAGCAAAGAGTGTTACTGCCAGATGGACTAATGGATGGAATAAGAAAGAGAATTATACCGGATGCTAGCAGAAGATGGGCCCCTAATAAACCATTAAATGCATGCTAATTTGATTCCTCTTCTCCATGATAAAAATGGTATATTCAAGATAATATAAGACTGATTCACGCACATGGAGACTTTCACAACGCAGGAAGTAAACATCATCAGGTGGCGCCATTTGCAAGCTGAAAACAATATCTCTGGTCAATATGGTGAACATTTTTGCAGTGGTTTTTAAGATAAAAGTTACACAGTTTTTGCTCAATAAATAAATACATTGAAAATACATAACTGGGCGATCGGCCAAATTCAAATTCCTATGGAACCATCACTTAATAACAATCCCATTAAATTTAGAATTAATTTAATCCCTCTTGCTGTCAGTAATCTGCGACACGATGTCGAGGGTATAGCTTTCTAATTTACTCACTTGTCGAAATGTAATTAAAAAACACAACTTTGGGCAAAAAAAGTCTGTCAGTCAGGTGGCACCACCAGCAGGAAACAATGACAAGCAAGTCATGTGACTAAAATGTGGGTAACAATGGGCAAAAACCGCAGGGGTCATATGGACTATACACAAGAAGCAATACGTTACAGGTGGCAAAACCCATATTTTATAATCATATCTCAGTGACAGTTAACCAGTAACAGATTAATCATTTAGTATGCAAACACCAGAAATTGTAAAATTTAATGATTGGTAAAATTTGTATTTGCATTAGAAGCCATTTTAATAACAAGATATTTGGCATCAGAGATGCCGGGGTATCGCCTGGGCGTACCTTTAAAATCGTTAGAAAAAAAACCATAGGTGATGCTAGCAGCCCAAATCTATGGACATGAAAATCATACATTGATGATCAATACTGGTAATGGGACACTCTTCTAGTTACCGATTATTAGTGGCGCCAACTGACTTACATAGGCAAAAAAACTATCCATGATCAATGGCTAAGTTAATATCAAGCCAAAAGCTTACACCATTCCTGAGATATGTGAAATATTTACCTAATATAGATATGTAGATTCCCATAACGGAAAAACAATTATAGATGGCGCCACAAGAGTTTAGTACATGATAAAGTTATCCAAGATTTTTCCATAGAAAAAATAAGCACGACTCCTGAGATATGGGTTATTTTGTGTAGCAGCAAAACGATTCATCTTAGGATTCAATATATAATTCACATGCATTTCATTTATGTTTAAATGCATTTTAAGTCACATGCATTTTATTTCTCTTGCTCCAGGATGGTTGTGACCCAGGTATATGAATAATATATTTCCATACTGCTTCTAGAATAACTAGAAAATACCATTTAACCTCACAGAGAGGACAGAACCACAGGTGGTGCCATCTGCTGAGGAAATAGCAAATATCAGTCACATGGTGATTGTGTTCGCCCAGTATGATAAGTCATGAACATTGCAAGAGCTCACAAGATAAAAAGTGAGCAGATTTTGTAAAAGAAAAAAAACTAGAATTATAAATTACGGAAATTGATGATCAGGAGAATTCAAAGACATATTAAACCATGATTTTAAAAACAATCATATTCCATTAAGTATTAAGTTACTCCTCCTAACAGTAATGATAATAATATAATATTTATTCATTCAATACCGCACTAATATCAAACAATCAGCAAAGGTAAAGATAAAACATTAAAATAATAAAAATTTAAGAAAAAGTTAAGAAAGCTAAACCAACTGTTTGTATCGAAATAAATAAAAATTTAAATATGATGGCAGCTTAAAGTTCATGATGTTCCCATTATAAATACAATTTAATGTTGGCATAGTTCATAAAGAGCAAAACTATAAAATTTAAAAATTCAGGCCGTAACAGATAGGTTTCCATTTGTCTTTTGAAACCGTCATAATTATAATTATCACACATTCTAAGGGTAACTCGTTCCATAATTTTGGCGCAGAAATAAGTGTGAATGATTTGGAGGCTTCTGCTTTATTTACTTAATTACCCAAGGGACAACACGACTGCGGCCGAAAAAAAGTCTGGTGGACAGGTGGAGCCCCCTGCAGGATAAAATGTCATGCTCGTCATGTGACTAACAAGTGTGTAATATTGGGTCAAGATAATAGCAGGGATCATGAAAAAGAAGGAGTGGGACGGACGGACACGGACCATTTTATAACTCCTTCCTCCTATGGCGAGGGACAAATTAAGTGAGATCATACATGACATAGACGGAGTATATCAGAGAGTCAGTTTAATTTTAATTAATCATAGGTATGTTGAAGGAGATTCGTACAATGAGACATGACGATAGCGGATATGATGTTTTCATACACACACACCATCACAAAGAGACACAGTTTATATATAAATACATATAAATATATATATATATATATATATATATATATATATATATATTACAGTAAATGCGTATATCCAGCCACTTGTAAACTGTCTGATATTTCAGTCAATTTGCAAATTGAATGCTTCAACCTGGTAACTTATAAATTGACTGAACATTAAGTTACTTTATAGATCGGTCAGGCTTGATTGATATATATATATATATATATATATATATATATATATATATATATATATATATATATATATATAAACAGCGATTTTTATGGGAAAAGAATGATTTACTCCTCTTACAAGCCAAAGGTCCCTTCTTTTCCCAACGGTCTTTACAAATGGGAATTCATAGATAAAATGGATGATTACAAAATACTAGTAATACAACAATGATCAGTTTGTTTCTTCTACATCCGAAAAACGCCAAGTAACCCGTTGCATAACCAAGAAATAACTACATTCAGATAAACTTACCTTATAAATACTATACTGATCGCCAGCAGGAACTTCATAGTGGATATCCTCCTGTCCATTAGGGGGATTTGAATTAAAGAAAGAAACGTTTATCAAACACTGTTAGACTTCATTGAATCCAACGCCAGCAAAATATTACGCCTACTACGCAGACGGCTATGGTCGACATGTAACTTCCGCCTACCGTGTCACGTGATCGGGAACTGGATTTGTAATCAGAGTCGTGTACTGTTAAGAATGTTAATATTTGGTGAACACTCCCCCTACACGCATACACACTAGGAAAGCTCAACAACGTGGATATTTTGCAGTAAAGTGTGGGCTGTAAGATGCATTAGCAATATTTTTATTTTATCCATAAGTTTTCTCATTTATTTGCTAATTTTCTTGTTAAAGTTTCATTATAGATCAATATTCTGTTTTCCCCCCTAAATCATATTTGTCCTATATTCTAAAGGTTTATACATAGCATTCCATTTTTTTTTTCCTTTGGGGGCTTAAAAGTTTTCCGGTTGACCTATGTTACAGCAATTAGGGGTAAAAATCTCTCCGCTAGCGACCCGAGTTCGATCCCCGGCGTTGCAGTGAGAGTGGGTTTCAGTTGCCCGTCTAAGGTCGGTGGATTTCTCCTGGTGTAAAGATTTCAGATCAACTATTATGATTACTTTTTGTTGGGAGCTCACCGCTCCTATATATTTATTAACAACATCCGCTGCTTGTTGGTGATATAGTGGTCAGGTCGTCGGGCCGTACATGTGTCTCTGTACGTTACCACGTTATAAATGTGTGTATAAATTGGTCCCCTGATACGACAAAACACGGGACGTTTTATGTCATTTTATCTAAAATTGTCAAAATTTCCTCAGACCGAATTTAAAGGGTTTTTATTTTGTCATTAAAAAGAAGTAATCGGTTCGAAATTAAAACAAAAAAATAAATTTTCTACCATTTTTCCATCTACAAACCCAATGTCTAGCTTCAACAACCTAACTAAACCAGCCAGGAAGATTGCTGCAGTATGTTTGTTAGTTGCCGTATTTCGTGATCACAAAAGATAACATTTAAATAAGGAATGAAATTATCATATCAGATAATTGCAAAGACTGCTCTTTCATTTAAAGTATGTGTATTTCTAATCTAACTGGAGCGGGAATGTTTTGCACCTATTGTACTGCAGGATAATGAAATTTCAATGATAATAATCATCATCGTTATTTTTACTATATTCTTATCATTATAGATAGTAGCAGTTGTTGTTGTTGTTGTTTTTGTTGTCAGGTTACTTAGGTTATACAAGTTAATGTATAAGATTCTAACCACATTCACCTGATGATCGGGTCGCATCCCGTGAAACAGTCTGTTGTGAATTAACAGTGTTGTTTTTCTTCAGAGTTATATATATATATATATATATATATATATATATATATATATATATATATAAAGTTGAACATCAGTGTATAGTTTACAGTTCTTACCGCGATATTGAAACATTTTTGTTATAAACTTTATTTATTTTGCATGGATTGTACAACTAGTTATAATAACTAATACGAGGCACTCTCTATGGCTCGGACGTTGGCGCTCGGTAGTTGGTAAGGGTGGAGGAAACCGGATGACCAGGAGAAAACCACCGACCTTGGACGGGCAACTACAACCCATTCTCATAGCCACGCCGGGAATCGAACATAGGTCGTCAGCGGAAAAGACCGAGCGTTTTACCACTCAGCTGTCCAGGTCCCTAACATTGTAACCATGCAGTGTTGTATTCGAGTCCACAATATCCGAGTCCGAGTGCAAGTCAGGGTCCAGGCCACTCGAGTCTGAGTCCAAGTCCGAGGTTATTTGAGATATCATGCTAACTGTATGTTAGTTCACGAGTGTCCTTGACTTGAACGTTTGTAACGTTTAGCCTTTGATGTAGAGCTCACATTGATGTGTATAGTCTTATTTTTAGAATTTTCTATTTGTAGTTCACCCATGTACACAATCTTTATATACTATATGTGACTGAGTTTTCCTTCTATTGGAATCGAGATAGACTCGGGCTGATTTCTCGAGTCCATACGTCCGAGATCGATTACAAGTCCAGGACACTCGAGTCCAAGTCCGAGTCCTTAAAAAGGTGGTCCTAAACCAATGATTGTTATCTTCATAAATGACACTGTCGATCGCCTTGGACCGCAGTAACTAGGTGCCCTTTAGTGAGCATATAAGTAGAAAACATAAGATTTATCATAACTTGGAAATAAAGGTTTAAGCAGGCGCTAAACTTGCAGTGAACAATTTTGAGACATCATTCAATATTTATGATCCGATATTGCATGCTTTATGCCTCTCCCACCTCTTTTACTGTACATCCAGTAGGCCTGCACCACTGGTATAAATCTGGATATTAAATATAACAGTAGCACGTACAGCACATTGTCAATGCACAGTTGTGCTAAAGTAATTTGTTTTGTGATTTGATGCAGAATTCTGTCAGCTGAGGGGGCGAGGTGGCACGTGTCACTGACAGACTGTACTGACCTTCCGTGCAGATGGAGTTATCATTAAGCTATAATATTTGCATTATTGTACGGGGGGCACTGAATAAAGCTTATTTTCTTCATGTGCACGAGGTTGGCCTATGCGTGGATATACTGTTCTGTTGTTAAGTTCAGGGTTCATGGCCTATAAGGCAGGGGCTGATACTTGATCTTGGGGGGGGGGGGGGGGGGGGGGGGCGTAGTGTGTCTTGAGTGCTAGTAGACTTTATACGTAACGCTGGCGTGCGAATGCGTCAATACAGGGGGGTACATAAATAATAATTTATAATGATAAATGAAACCATCACCCCTGCTAAGAGAGTAAGATTTATATACTGGAAATAAAATATATCAATAATGAGTATAATAGTCCATGGTTACAATTCTGCCTTTCTGCATGACCATATAATAAACAAATGTTTACCTAGTTGTAACATCTAAAAAATATCAAGGCTCGCATGCATATAAAAATATATATATATATATATATATATATATATATATATATTAGTGGTATGAAACGGTTGTGTAAACACATTCGATTATTTAAAGATAAAAAACGACCGATGGTTCGATTATAAACCGATTATTTTATGTACCATACCTATTATAGTGAAATATGTTGTATAGTTTTAAAAATACTCACCGAGTCAATTCAGTCTAACTTGTACATCATGCAGAAAAGGTAAGGTAATGGCCAGAATGTTGAAACTTATTCGTTGCACAAGGTTAAATTTTATGCTGTTCCCTGTTTCGGGCCCCATATCTCTTACAGAATAATAATATTTATTACGGATAATAGACTTCTTTGGACGCGCATACATGATCTGACAATATATGTATGATACGTGGACATATTACAGAACTTAGAACAGGCGAAATAAAGATATTAAGTCGGTGTGCCGGCCGCGATTATTATATTAGGACACGTTTGTATTCAAGCAAAATGAACCGATAACAGGAAATAATGCACATATTATTGCAGCTGTTCATGTACCTATAAATCCTCTATTCCTCCCTTAAGCCTTTGCTTGTGACGATCCTAAATCACATTAAACCCAAGAGCAGCACATCACGCATGCGCAAACAGACGGTAGGCGGTCCTAACTCGATAGGTGTATGGCAAACAAATATATAAACCAGGCGTCAAATGAATGACTATACATTGTATGTTTATATTACATTTCCATTTGTGACCTTTTTTAATTATGATTCACAGGAAGAAATGGAGAGCATGTACCCCAGTTGTTTGTCCCTAAGATTTGAGGTGTGGGTAGCGACAAGCTCCACAAACATCGGTTATGCACTGCAGCCGTTATCAATCTCCTTGGTTTTAACCGCTGCATTGTATAGCAAGATTTTCGGTGTTCCATCTCCAGGGTTGGCACAGGGCAAAGCATTGTAATCAGACCAATGAGGGCGTGGCGTCGCATTGTGCATCCAGCTGTTTTACACATTCGACTCCCGCTCTCGTTGGTCTGGTTGGCACGTCTGGGTGCAAGAACAGTGGTTGTTCATTCGAATAAGACACATGTACATGTACACAAAACTGGTCCTGATCTGCACAATGTACAAAAACCTTCCCTAAAGGCGAACCTAAGTTCAGAATTCTTATTATTATCATCTCATAACTTGAAACCTCTTGTTTACAAAATAAAGGTAACAAAAGCATAAACAGACAGTAGGATACATATGATGAAGAAAAGCATGCTAATGAAATAAGATTTATTTCATCGAGTACGTGGTTAATATCCAATCAAAAAATAATAAAATAATATATTAAATTGGTAATCATATGTACAAATTAGACATTGAAATAATTGCTTATATGCATTGTCTGTTATATCCTCAGGGAAATTATTACGTATTATAATCAAATATTAAAATGATTTCTGTTTGGTACTAAATGTGATTTGTTAAGAACATGGATGTTATAATAACGCTTGATACCAGCCATAGGTGCAATATAAACGATTTCGTGAGTGTTTGGACGATGCATTGCAATCAATGGGTTAATTTGCTTTTGTGTCTGCGCTAGAGGGAGTAAAAATCTTGTTTCGATTGCAAACACTTGACGTCGCTAGCTCCGCCATCAGTAAACCATTGCCCTGGTATAATGAATATCGACTAGTTTCGCCTCCCTTTATTAACTGTGAAATCTGGTTTTCTGTTTCGTATGGGATAGTTCAGAATGAAAATAAATCTAGTTTTCCATATCCATCTTCGGTGCCTCTTTCGTTACATCATACACTGATACACATTCACCGGAAGTGAAGGTGTTCTTTTCGAGTAAACAGACGAGATGACGAACAGTGACATCAGGGTGCATCGCATCCAGATCTGAAAAAAAAAAATGATTTTCTATTGTAGCAAAACTCAATCTTGACTGACAGTGAAATCTTAAAAGGTTAATTAATACAGACACCATTCCGGATTCTGCTATCAGAAAAAAAATTGACGCTAACTATATTTGGTGAAAAATATCACACAGATATCTTCAGCGGTTACTGAGTTAGTGGCTTTTGTATAAAGTTATGTTTGAATGTAGAAAAATATGCAAAATCATTCTGAACAGTGAAGGATTTAATCTAAATGACCTTGTCATGTTACCATGGCGACGCATGTAACACATCTCAAATTTCACATGCGATTACCCGTGGAATATGAACAAAATTCTGGTGGGCACCCTAAACATGTGTTAAAGTACCCTTACGGAAATAGCCTTGACAACGAGGATTCGTATGTAAACAAAACGACGTTTTTCACCGGCCAAATATGACTGGCCGCCTGGAAAAGGTTAATTAATCAATTGATTATAATAATCGATTTAGTGATATGCATTCCGCATGGACTCTCACTTTATTTATGTAGTTAGTATGTATTTTAGCCTACTTATAGAAGATATTACTACGAGAAAAAAAACACGGACTGTGGTACTGGTACAGACACTATCAATTTATGATATGGTTTCATTATTCCATACATCAAGTTATGAATAAAATAAAAAGTACAATACAAACAAATCACAAATGAAAATTCAAAACTGGGTACATATATCTGGAATCCAATTTGGACATAAACAATTCACATGTGCAACAGAGAACATATATTAATACATTATATATGATATATAGAATAACTTAAAACATACAAAAAGGTACAAAATCTCTTACATTCACTTTTTTATAGCAGATTTATAAATAAAAGAGAATACATAAAAGATTAAGGTTTATTAGGTTATTGCATGAAGCTATTCTTCGGGGGTTATTTATTTCTAAATAATTGTTACTGTATCATTTAGTTGGTGGTTCTGAACTTTTTGAACTGAAATTTCAAAGAACATTTTACCCCACCTTTTATAATGTATAGATTTTTTGTCATTTTTATAAGCGACATTTCGCTCGATTCTCTGGGTTTCTTAAAAGCAGAAACAAAAATACCAGCACGAGTGATTCAAGGGCGGACTATTTATATAAAGGTTATTACCGCCGCCAGGAAGTTATTCGTTCATCACAGTTCGTGTGTGTTTGTGTATATGTTCAGAATATAACTCCCGCAGTCCTGAACGGAATCTCAAGAAATGTTAAGGGCATTGCGGGAATGGGCCAATGAATAAAAGATTAGCTTGTGGTGTTGATCATATATAGCATATGAGCATATGAGCATATGATCCGGTTCAAGCAGCTTCATCAAGGAATATTTACCCATGTACAGTCTGCACTTGTGTCATTGATCCCGGGAATATGGGCCGAAAAAAGTGAATGCAAATAAGGTTTTGGGAGCATCCCACAGTACGGACCCCCTACATGGCGGAGGCTTGCATTCTTCAGAATGCACATTTCTTGTATTTATATTTTATTACCCCGCAGCCACTGTTTCATCTCATCATCTGGTGTCGCTTCGATGGAGTATCGTAGAAAATCGGTATCAACCGGCCCCGGGGAATATAATAGTACCCGGATGTCTGGTTCTTCTAGCGCCATCGTGCGGAATAAATGGTTTCTGGCAGCCTTAGCTGTAAGCAAATCAAAGGAAACAGAATAATCATTTGAACTATTTGAACTATTCTAAGATTGAAAAAATGGTAAATGAAATATTATCCACCGAAATTTTGAATGATTATTGTTTGGTGGTACTTTATTTCTGTTCGGACTTGTTAACTCATGAAATGAACAACTGTTGAATAAGATTATTTTCCTTGGAAAAATTTCGTCGGATGAAACTTTCAAGTATGACAGGTGTTGTCATGCATCCAACGCGAAATGTGATATGTGTCGCTCTGCACCATAGTCATTCTTAAAGGTACATATTTTATGTATACACAAAGTACAGTGTTTTCTCCTGGATATACGATGGTATCTGCCAATATTTCATTTAGAACCGCTTGCTTTCTCGAAATATTATCTTGCACCTGGCGCGATCAGTGGCGCAAAATATAAACATAGTACGACACGCTGGTGGCCGTACCGCGCAACTTTACAAATCATGATTTTTCAAGCTTCCAACCTGGGTTTCATCTTTCATGATTCATCCTTTTGATTGGGAGAAAACGTGCATGCGTTCAAGAGAGTACGTCAGTGTTCCTTGACGGATAAGTGGGAAACTGTTTTATTCAGCCAGACTGGGCCAATAGCGTGAGATATTACACGTATTTGAATCTCATTATGTACCTTTACTAAAATTACCCCCTCGGGATATTTTGTACGAGTTTCTGTATGGTTTCAGATATACATGTATATTTTTATCCTTTAACTTTCGATCCTCATTTATATGCTTCTATAATCTATTCGTCCTACCCGAAAGCAACAATAATTTCTTTCAATCGTTTTGTTATTTATGTGGGTGTTCTTTAATTCAAAGCGTCTGCTTGGTATTGCATCCTTTTTTTTGTAGGTATTAATGACCAAATAAATGCAACACTACTTGAGATAATGTTGGCGAGTCATAATCTCTGATACTAACTCGA
Organism: Sipunculus nudus; assembly: GCA_026874595.1. NCBI lineage: Eukaryota > Metazoa > Annelida > Sipuncula > Golfingiida > Sipunculidae > Sipunculus > Sipunculus nudus. The sequence continues at coordinate 51,692,118 of CM049318.1, read as the reverse complement.
AAAACTAGCGAATGTTCGTGAAGATATATCATTATATCATTAATATATAAACTAACGCCTCGCCTCCTCCATGAACACCGGTGTTCCATGTTGTTTATCCGGCACATGATCCGGATTTAGGAACCCCATCAAGGAATATTCACAAATGTATAGTTCTTATGCTCGAATGAACTTGGGAATATGGGCCGAATAAATGTTTGCAAACACGAGCTATGGAGCATTCCACAATACGAACCCCAAATATGGCGGAGGCATGCATTCCTTAGAAGCAGATTTCTAGTTTTTCACTTAGATTAAACAATTCACTACAGGATGCATCCTAAACACAGCACGATATCTTATGACTGCGCTGTTTGCACTCTTATGCGGCCTCAAACCAGGCATAAACATTTTCCATGGGCTCACTGAAGGCTGTTAGGGATTCTTTTTTTCTTAGTGACCAACTGATAAATATAATTCCTTGGTCACCTGTAGTTGGTATAATAATAATAAAATATCAGGTGCACATCCGAATCCAATCGGGATGAACTCTGGCCTTAACATGATGTTCCATTGATATGTAAATAAGTAAAGACCCCTGCAATGAGAAACGTGCATTATTTATATCAAGTCATCTACGAATCGCAATATTACTCTTATAATTATCATCAGCAATAGTTATACTAGTAGTAGTTGTTGTTTTTTTTTTTTTTTTTTTTTTTTTTTTTGTAGTTCGGTAGTGTAATGTTGACGGATTTTGCTCCCTTTCGTAACATTCTTCCCGCTTTGAACTTTGACCATCTTTGCACATTTCTGCACAAAGATTAAATATGGTTCATCCACAAAGAAAGAAAGGCCTTAATGACTTAAGCTGAAATACCTTATGTACCGAATCCGGATAAAATCTGTAGTGACTAAATAAATAAGGTCAGATTCTGTAAGCGCATGCGGATCCGGCAAAGCGAATCGCTACATGTAGCAATTTTTGAAGGGTTCCCCATGGTATGCAGAAGCAACACAGAGAAAATAATGCATGCCGCCGTGCCGGTACATATTTTCTCAAATATTTTACAAATTTCTCAACATGCATTCCGCTTCCGCATGACGGATTCCGCATGACGCATTCGGAACATAAGAAATCTTAGCTTAAAATCTGACTAAATATGTTATTCGATACTATAAAACGCAAATTTATTTTTTTTTCCCTGTAGTAGTAGTGGTACTTAAATTAGAAGTATTACAAGTAGTAGTTTAAGTAGTAATTGTTTTGGGTCTTGTTATGGTGGTGTAAAAGAACTAGTTGCAAGAGTGCTTGTCGTAGTTGCCGTCGTAAAACTTTTTGTAGTAGCAGTTTTAGTGGAAGTAATAGTAGTATTAGAAGTAGCAGCAGTAGTACCAGTACTAGTATTAGCAGACGTAATGGTAAATGTAGTAGTGGTAGCAGTAGTTGCAGCAGTGGTAGTAATAAAAGTAGTGGCAGAAGTCGTTGTAAAAGTAGTGGCAGTAATAGTAGTGGTAGTAGTGGTGGTAGCAGCAGTAGAAGTAATAGTAGTAGCAGTAGCAGTAGTAGTATTAGTAATATTAGTATTAGTATTTGTATAAGTATTAATGTGGTAGTAGTAGTAGTAGTAGTAGTAGCAGTAGCAGCAGGAGTAGCGGTATTAATTGAGTTTTGATGCCAGTAGTGATGCATTTGAACTTACCTGCGCCATAAATAGACCAAAATTTATACGGTTTCACACCTGCCTCGGAAGACATAGTAACAGCAGTTCGTGACGTCACGCTGCCGGCCGGAAACAAACGGAAAAACACGGAGTTAAGCACGACAAATGACGTCACATTAGTCATGAAACATTTGTTGACGTCATCAGCGTCATCGTAGCAGACTAGATTACTAAGCACACTTGGAAAAGATGCTGCGTTATGTATAATTAGACAAGCGTCAAAATCCTGTGCTGATTTCCCCTTAAGAGCTTTGTGTAAAACATTCACAAATGTGTCGCGGTCGGGGTTGGACAGATCAGTCGGTGCAAGATAGACATCCACGTGAGGTGAATGCTCAGTGATTTCTCTCTTGACGGCTTCTAAATTCTCCGAGTTTCTTGCTATGAGCACCAGGCATGACCCTGCAGAAAATTTAGCAGCAAATTGTTTTGCTATACTGCGCCCTACACCCCTGCTGCCACCTGTCACAACGCAAAAATTTCGTCGACGTAGCAGATTTTCTCCTTTTATTACAGACATGGTGATTTCAAGCACAGTTTGAGTCTGCATGCAACCACAGTTTAGACATGAATATATGTAGATAGATATATATTTATGCATGTGGCCATCGGTCGGAGCATCGTTCGTGACCTTTCACTTGAACTGTAATGGCAGTTCGTGACTCTACATAACATTTGACTACGGTTGTATGATCGTACGATCGGCGGATTCATTGTGCTCAAAAACATGGTCCCAGCAAGATACCGTACTCAGTACAGAGTTGGATCCATAAGAAAACGAATTTATATTTACATTTTTTTCACATCTGCATTTGCATTTAAATGCAAATATAATGAAAAGCCCACATTTGCATTAGAATGTAATGCTGATGCAGTGCATTTAGAATTGGAAAAATGCCTCGCATTTGCATTTGAAGTATGGGTCAATTGTAAAATATCCATTCTTTTAAATATATAAAAAGATGAATCAATGGTTACTTTAATAACATGTCAAAGGCCGAGTTCGGCAACAAAATGCATTTGTAAATCCTCTTAAATCATTTACTCTCCTGAAATAGTTGACGGGTTGGAAAAACATTAATACACGTATTAATAAACATATATGCAAATCTCATTTGATGTCAGCTGAACAAATCTGGCCACTCGAGCTTACCATTTGGGCTGGTATGTTAGATTTGCTCACTTGTGTCAGCAAGGCTAGCTTGATTGCGCTGGCAGGTGTGTTAAGGCTTTACTCGGGGCTGAGCAAATATGCTAGAAAGGTCAGCTAGCTGGCTTCATCGGCACCAGCAGAAAGGATTTTCTCTATGGCTTGAAGAATCTTCCGTCCCAAACGTGACAGACGGTCGACAAATTGTTTGAATTACACATGTACATCAAGTATACATACATTCACATTTGTAAAGGTAAAGGTGGAGGGTTTATAGTCTGATATCACCGACCAGGTCAGTCTCATCCGACTTTGCCTTCCTGGTCTTTCGAGCCTCTTCATTCTTGTAGCTTTTATCGGCTCCCTGGGGAGCATACAACCCAAGCTGCCATATCAGGCGCTAGAAGGGTATTCGTTCTACATTGGCCTGCCTCCCATGACCAGTACCCATTCACTCCTGGGTCGAGAGAGCGCACCCTTGTGGTAAAGACTTGCCTAAGAGTCTTAGCGCAGACGGCGGTCAGAACGGGACGCGAACCCAAGACCCTGCGGTCACAAGTCCAGCGCCCTATCCATAACGCCACCCTTGATGTAATTAATGAAAATACCTAAAGTTAATTGTGGCTTAAAGATGATTTTGTCCATAATTTTATGGTAAATTTTCAAAAGAATGGATCATTTAATTTTATCATAAGTATAATCTGTTTGTAAAATTATATAAAAGGCAGAAATACATAAAACATATAAAATATTTATACAGAAATAGAGTATACTTTGACTTAAACATATGCTTTTAAATGTCGTTAAGAATGATGATTTTTAAAATATTTAAATGCATTTTAATTCAAATACAGTGAATAATGAAACATTTGCGTTTGAATTTTAAATATCTGAAAGCCTTTGCATTTGTATTTAGGAAAGTAACATAGCATCAACATTTTATGCATCAGACCGCGCACTTGAACCAAGCTCTGACTCAATAGGCATTTTCAATGGGACTGGTAGCCTAAGCTACCTAAGCCTAAACGTAAGAGTCATGACACAGTTCATACGGGATAATGTAATGCAACGGCCATCCATCCTGTTACATGATCTTGAGGTAAACAACGGGTATTCGTAACATTATAAGGTAGGTCTGATCAATTAATACAAAATTACACTTACAAACTTCCATCTCTCTGGTGAAAAGAAAAACAATTCCTGTGTCGCATGGAAGTGGGTTATGGTCCAGCTACCTATAAGTCACAGGCTTGTATTCACCCCGGCAAAATTCAACAAATATGCAGGACTTTGAGCAATCAGATTAGAAACTAAGTACATAGTTGGTCAGATGGGTGAAGATGTATTATGTTATATAAACGGACCCTGCGGATTATAATGGATTTAAGCGTGCATGACCTGAACGAACCAAAACAGCTGGCATATGTGACCGTCGATCCCTTGGCCCCCCGCTTGTTACGATGATTACCCCCCCCCCCCCCCCCCCCCCTTCATTTTACTTAAATGATATTGTTGCATGATTCTGAACTGGCCATAACAAGTATCACTGGATCATTACATTGGATATTCATATATCTTAAACAGTTCTAGAAACAGATGCACCGGGTGATATCATAAGCCACACACCGTGCATAATTTTTTGAATTTATTTACTATGCCGCGTCACAGATATGACACCGCTAAATTGATCCACAGGTTTACAATATTCAAATTATGATTCGCGTACAAATACATTCTGCTGCTTATATTTGAAATTCATGCTCTTAACTTGCTTAGTTTTTCTAAATTAGTTTTATTTAGAATTCCCAGGCGAAATAGCCCGGTTTCGGCGTAAAGCGTGCTGTGCGCATGAATGTGGGCAGGAGATCTATCCCTGATATTCTGTGTGGAGTCATAATTTTTTTTAATACATTTATTGAAAACAAACACAAACATACATTGCACAGAAACATAGAGGAGCGCATATATATAAATGACAATACATATATGACACAAACACAGTACACTATATATAGTACAAAATAATTTTCATGTCTATAATTCATTAATTTTTGAACTAACTTTTGCCTAATCTTCTGTTAATCTCCATTAGACATCCCCATTTTACTTGATGTATTTGGAATTTACCCTTTTTTAAGGCTATCCCCTTTTCTATATCACAGATATTATCTATGCATTTTAAGGCTTCTTCTGTATACTAGGAAGTTTTAACTAGTATCTGCACAAACACAGATAGCTTTTAACAACAAGAATTGTAATATTCAAACATTGTGAATTGCTATTGCTAAATATGACATTCTTCTATCCCAAACGGCATGAACCAATTTCTTCAGTGATCAAATGATTAATATTAAGCCAAATATCCACTACTTTTGGGCATGACCAAAACAAATGTTTAATTGTTTCAGTTTCTAATTTACAAAAGGTGCATCTATCATCCGTGCGTTTCTTAATTTTGACTAGAAATGGGTTTAAATCTAGGCGTCTCTGAAGTAAACGATATTGAAAATATCTGAGTTTACTATCCATGGTCGTGACATATAACTGTGTAATGACCGTTGTACGTAATTCTTGTCAGTACAAAGCTCTGATTTCCAGGACTCGTACATGTTTAATGGTTCTTTGCAGATATCTTGACTTGTAAATATACATGTTTTGTGAAATTTTAAAGCTATTAAGTTTCTGAGTTAAGAATTTACATTCAATTTCTGCATTAATGACATTTTTTCGTACAAATTGTTTCAATTCGACTGGTATATGCTTAAAGTTTAGCTCTACAGGCATAATCATTACACATTATTTCATATGACAGCAATTTGGATCCTTCATCATCATACATATGTGTAATATGTTAAAGATTCTTCATCCCTTGCTCTGTCATTGATTTATAAAATATAATTTTTTTATCAATTTTTATATGGGAGTTATACCAGAGAGTTTGCTCATTAATATTTGTTATTTTCTCTAATGGAAGGAAATGCAATTTTGCCCAGCTCTTTAGAGCATATCTTTCCAAAAGGGGTTACATTGGAATGCAACTTTACAAATATCCTCTACAGTTTTTTTATTAAATTTTTTTATAACTGCATGATAGCTGTAGTTTTATTTATATTTTCTCCTATATATCTACCTTTTAAGAAATCCCTCTGATCTGAATGAATTATATTATTTAAAACCGCTTTATGCCTATATGAGATGCATCTGTTCGCCCTGCTGATATGAATCACTCAATTACACTTCCGCAGTACCTGTTAAACTGTGAAACCAGTCATGTGCTTCGTCTACTGCATTTTAACACGAAAACATCTATTTTTCCGTGTTTGACTTCGATGCCTTATTCATTACGTCATACACTGATACGCATTCACCGGAAGTGAAGATGTTCCTTTCCAATAAACCGACCAGATGACCAACAGTAACATCCGGATGTATTGGTTCCAGATCTGGAAAAAATATTCTTAAATGTTAATTTTAAATTATAATAAAACTTGACTTTGGATGACAGTAAAATGATAATTATGAAGTTATAATCTGGATCCTGTCTTCAGTAATATTTGACTTTACATTTTTTACCTTAATTTACCTGGGTTTTAAATATATATATATATATATATATATATATATATATTAACATTTATTAGGCACAAATTTACATAAGCAACATAATTTTGTCAAAGATTTCGTCTACGATTACTGAGCTAATGTCTCTGTATAACATCATGTCTAATGGTTAATTAATCCGAACAGGAAAGGATTAATTTAAACTTGTCATGTTGCCGTGGCGACTCATATAAAAATAGTCTCAATCCCGCATGTAATTACCCGATGAATGGAACAAAATTCTGGTGGGCATCCTCATCCTTTTTTTTAAGAACCATTACGGTAATGACCTTGACACGTGTTTTCTGTCTGAACTGAAATAAAAATTTGGTTTGCAACTCTAGCTACATTTATGTTGAGGGGCCTGCCGACGGCATCTCCCCAATGCATATGATTCATGTTGTTCCGCGATTTTTGTCGTGGATTATGGTGGCGTCACAGAGAGCATTCGGGAACGATCAACGGCGAAGTTTGATTATCTTTTCTCTAGCCATGGACATTTTCCGTAAACTATATTTTTAATTTAAGGGTGTATTATCTTTATTTAAGTTGTATTTATATGTTATTACCCAGCAGCCACTATTTCATCTCATCATCTGACGTCGCTTCGATGGAGTGTCGCAGAAAATCTGTATCAACCGGCCCCGGGGAATATAAAAGTACCCGAAAATCCGGTTCCTCTAGCGCCATCGTGCGGAACAAGTGGTCTCTGGCAGCCCTCGCTGTAAGCAAATCAGAGGAAACAAAAAAAATGTTTGAAAATTTTAAAAATTATAAAATGGTAAATGAAATATTAGCCCTAGATATCTTTTCATCTATGATTATTGTTTGTCATTCTCTTGGTACTTTAATCCTCTGCAGATTTGTTAATTCAGCATTAAGTAAAGAAGTGCAAATTTAGGGTATCGTTCTAAAGTATATTTCGTCGCTTGGTAACTTTCAAGAAGAACGCAGTCTGTATAAAAATTGACGGTGATCACACTGCACTTTTGTAACGGAAATTCTCTGAGCCCACGCCTCTGATGTATACGTTCTTAGTCTCGAACTATCAAGAATGTCCTAAGGGGGGTCCGTTTTCTTTATATCTCCATAAATTTATTTAAAATTATTTTTCGAAGGGGCTATCGCAGCGCTACCTGTCGGCACCAACGATTGTATATCAAGGTAAAGTGTTAGTTATTTTAACTATGAATCAAGGCCTGATATCGACCGGTTTGTTCCGCCGCAAGCAGTGCAAGCAGAGGATAAACAGTTGGAGATAGGGTTACCAATGTGTTGAATGTGATGTATTGCACATTCAGTCCCAAAAGAAACTATTTTTGCCTAATGACGAATTTCCTTTCTCAGATGTACATTTAGAATTACTCAGTGGCGGACCTAGCTACCACCCACACCCCTTTCTGAGCCGCAACAACCTTTTTAGGTTTCAACCAATGTTTGCGTTCTGGAGCCTCTCCTTACCGGACCCGAGGAATTTTTTTTTTTTTCTTTGTTTTCCTTGGTTGGACCTTTCCCTTTCCAAAATCCTGGATCATCTCGACCCCTGTTGCTGCTTACTATTTACTCAACTTCCAATCAATCAAACGGACGTTGATATCGTCAAAGTTTTTTGGTGAAATCTTTCAAATTTTTGCAGACTTACAAAATCAGATTTACAAAATGTTCCGCCACCTAGAGCACCAAAAAAAAATTGATTCTATAAAAAATATGTGGTCATAGTGAAACAAACTTTTGTCTTACCTATTGCTTATTAATTTACACATTAATGCAGGCATGTTATTCCTCTGGCGTGTGAAACACAATGTTCACCTGTCACGGGTGTGTTATTACGCTATCTGTTAACAGAGCAATAGTGTAGCCAGTCTGTATCATTCTCAGTCGAATAAATTTGGGATAAAATTAACTGATCTTCAATTCGAAAATAATTACATATAGGATTTCATTTAAGTAATAATAATAATAATAATAATAATAATAATAATAATAATAATAATAATAATAATAATAATAATAATAAAAATAATAATAATAGTAGTAGTAGTAGTAGTAGTAATAGTATAGAAGTAGTAGTACTTGTACTTTTAGCAGCAGTAGAAGAAGTAGTTGTAGAAGCAGTAGAAGAAGCAGTTATAGTAGCAAAGAAGTAGATTTATTAACAGTAGATATAATTAGTTGAAGTATATATATATATATATATATATATATATATATATATATATATTATTATTATTATTATTATTATTATTAGGAGTAGTAGCAACAGCAGCAACAGTAGCAGAAGCAGTAGTACTAGTAGTAGTAGTAGTAGTTGTAGTAGTAGTTGTAGTAGTAGAAGTAGAAGACGTAGAAGTAGCAGCAGCCGAAGCAGTAGCAGTGGTAGCAGAAGTAGTAGAGGCAGTAGACGTAGTAGCAGCAGCCGCCAAAGCAATAGCAGTGGTAGTAGTAGTAGTAGAAGAAGTTATAGAGGTAGTAGACGTAGTAGTAGCAGCAGCCGAAGCAGTGGCAGTATTAGGAAATTTAGTGCTAGCAGTAATGCATTTAAAGTTACCTGCGCCGTAAATAGACCAAGTCTTATAGGGGTTCACAGCTGCACGTGAAATAATATTGACTGCAGTTCGTGACGTCACACTGCCGGCCGGAAACAAACGAAAAAATGCGGAGTTAAGCACCACTAATGACGTCACATTTGTCACGAAGCATTTGTTAATGTCATCTGCGTCATCGTAGTAGACTAGATTACGTAATACACTTGGAAAAGACGTCACGTTATGAACAATTAAAGAAGCGTCAAAATCCTTTGGGGATTTCCCCTTCAGAGCGTTGTGTAAGACATTCACAAATGTGCCGCCGTCGCTTTTTGAGAGATCAATCGGTGCAAGGAACACATCCACATGAGGTGTGGCATGGTGATTATCTTCTATCAGTGACCCGAACCCCCCCCCCCCCCCCGGCTTCCTCTCCCCCTTCCACATTTGCGAATACAATATAGTATACTTGAAGTGAATATACTAAATATTAAGCGAGATATAATCATTTACAAAATCCTTTATTAAGATTATATCTGTCAGTATACGCGCCGTGCGCAATGACGCAGTTAGCGTTGAATAGCTTAAATGGTAGTGTATCCAAAACAATCGATGTTAACAGCTTAATTTATTAAATGGACAGACTTGGGGATCTAAAAATACCTATGTCACCTCGATGGGGTGTAGGGTGACACTCAATAGCCAATGTCATATACGTTATACACAGTTCGTTGATCAAATGCTTTGTTTCCCGGGGGGGGGGGGGGGGGGGGCAGGATACATGTCCGTCCTTACTTTTTAGGGTTTGGGGACAAAGTGGTTTTGTGCCCCTTACATTTAAGGAGAGTACAACACATAATTTTTTTTTTTAATTTTGAGATAATTCCGTCAATCAGTATTTAGAATCGTCATATTTTGGTTAATAATCATTCAGTTATGTATCTTATATTGATAAAACTTTAGAATACTGCATGTGTCAATTGAATTATTGAAAAATTATAAATTTTAGCCAGTGTGTCTGAATATTTTAATTCAGTCTAATCGTTGTATAACAAAGTGCTGAAAATATGTGGTTGTGGAGTGGGAAAATAAAATCCTAGGAGTGGTGTTTTGTCTTGTTTTGCTTAAGTAAGAAGGAGATTTTCAGAGATTTTGAACACGTGTCCCTATCTGGCTTGTTTCATTACTCCTTTGTACTGCCTCCCCCCCCCCCCCTTATTTTTTATCAGCATACAAGGTCAATGGCGTTGATTGTTCACTGTCTGTCATGATCTTTTGTTCAGAATACAAGGATCGTAAAGACAGGGTCTGCATCCATTGAAAGGATAAACAGAACGTATTTTAATATTATCAAGAACCCAAACACTGGTTATTAAATATTAATAATAATAATAATTATTATTATTATTATTTATTCTTATAGAGGCCATATATCCAAAATTGAAATATTCCGCTCGAAGCGCCTGACAAAACATGCAAACATGAATAAAATAAATTTTTCATGCAATGATTATACGCAGACAGAAAAACTATACATAAAACGTAATAAAAAATCACATATCTTAAAATTTTTACAAGAACTTTCTAAATTGCCTTTTTAAGAGAAACGTAAAACATTTTTAAAGTTTACAAGAGGATTATAAAATATCGATGTAAACCTGAATATAAATGTGGGTTTTTAACCCATCCTTAAATCTGTCAACTGGTTCACATCTTTCAATGTAGTTTGGCAACTTGTTCCACAAAGCTGAGGCACAGAAACTGATAGTTCTACTTCCATACGTTGATACATTAGCTCTAGGTTCATACAGGTGAAGATACTTATTAATGAATCTCAGAGTGCAAGGAGCTGGGTAAAGCTGGAATAGTTCAGACAATAAAAAGAAGGCATCGAATCAAGGACCTTGTGTGCGAGTAACAAAATGTGAAACGTTATGCTAGATGCAAATGTCATAAGGCTTACTCTTTTAGAAAATGCGGAATATAAGCACGTTTTGTCTTGGTTTTAAAATCAGACAGTTTCTTTCTAATTAAACGTAACTGACCGTAATATAAATCAGGCAAGGGAAATATTTCATTTAAAGATTTTTTTTTTCAGTTTCTATTTCCTATAAATTATGAAAGCTTAGGTAATTAATGAATATTTACTCAAAAGTAACGGGTTTTATTTATTTGTTACATCTTCCAGGGCAGGCTTTATCAGAATAAAATTCTGTTTACAGAATGTCCCTGTAATACATATATAAATCACAATAAAATACAATATTCAATAAGTCCATTAAACCAAAATGACATCATACAATCACAGAAAAATAAGCGAAAACGTTGTGACCTAAACACAGATAAATTTGAAGTACAAATATATGTGGTCGAGTTTCGTTATGAAAAGTTTACAACTGCTAAATACATAAAATGAGGTTAAATAACAATTTAAGCACTAAAGAGTACAATATAAATGAAATGTTTATATGTAAGTCTACATAAGATGCGCATAAGTACGGTAATGAAAATTAGATGACGCTCAAATATTAGTAATATATAGCTATATAAGTAGAAAATGAAAGTAAATTATTCTACCTTGGTATTATATGCAAAGAAATATAGGCGCGTGCTAGCCTGTTAAACCTCTTTAGATTGTTGGCATTTTTTAGTTTTGTCGGAGGGCTATTTCACAGAACACTGCCTGTATGAAAGGATGAGGTTTTCAGGATTTCTGTGCGTGGTTTCGGAAGATTAACATGGGAATTTACTGATAAACGATGTTATACTGATGAACGTCACAGGTAAAAGTAAAATTCTTAATAAGATAAGAAGGGGGAGCCTATTGATACATTTATTTGTCAACATCGATAAAAGATAAATGTATCGTTGCTCTATGTTGATTCATCCATTGTCATAGATAATTGCCAAGCTGTTGTGCGAGTGATCATAAACGACTGAGATAATTCTGGCTGCTCGACCCTGAAGCCGCGGAATTGGAATAGGTTATAGGTTTTCATCAGACTTACATTGTATGGAGTGTATTAACATCGAAGCTGATATTCTGCATTTGTTGAGAACTTATTATTGCGCATCCAATTAACTACTTGGGAAAAGAGTATTGGCTCGACTTACACCTGTTGTTATAGTTTTTACAGCCGAAATACTATTTGGGGAGGTTACAAATTGTTTACGATCATTTAAAAATGAATGAAGCCACTTAAGAGAGGTCTCATTAACTCCATATTGTATTAATTTGTTCAAAAGAACACTGTGTGCTAGCGAATCAAAGCCCTTTTTAAACATTTTAGCTCTTTCACGACGAAAAATTAATTGTTGAATGTGTCGAGTCATTCAAGGGTTTTATACAAATTGAACAAAACCCCATGTCAAACGCAGAAGCACTTAATACCAAGAAATTGTGCTCAATCCGTCTCTACCAGTGGTCCAGTTTTTGGGCAAAGGTGGTTGCCCGTCAGTTCTGTTTTAATGAGTCTTCAACGTCTGCTATTACTCCTATGCTCCTGTTAGCGGTTAACCATGGGGATTTAACTGGATCACTCCCGTGGAAACACAAAATTAAAATAAGAATGTCAACAGCGGCAGGCTCGTTAATGAGTTCAATTAGTTTTACCTGTGTGCGTCTTTTCTTATTTAACATAGCATCACCTACCTGTCCGCAGGGTGTATGTTATAAAACATGATATATAATCGTTTGATGGACAGATAACATAGGTGGACTCATTTAGGATAAAGCCTTCTGCGAAAAGTAAACATTCAAATAGAAGGTTCAGTGCATCTATTGGATTTTGACATTAGCCCTTGAATCGATGGATAGGTGTTTTAGGTATAAAGTCACTTTAGAAATTTCACGCTTCTGATCACTTCAAAACGTTTCGTTATTTAGAAAGTTTAAGAGCCTTCTCGTCCGCCATGTTGGTTTTTTTCCTTTTACTCCTGTTCTGCTTGACAAAAGCGGTGAGTTTGTCATTTTTAAAATATATTTTAAAATCATATTTTTTAAAAGTAATTTAGTTTATCTTACAATACGTAGGCAAATGATCAATTTGAATCCTGAGCATGTCACAAGAAATGTACATGGTAAGATCACTATTACTTATTGATACAAAATCCACTTGTCAGAGAGTATTAATTTTTTATGTTTAAAAATCCATGTACATTATTTTGTTCTAAAGTAGTCATATTGAAAATAAAATTGCACCCGTTAACTCCATACTTAATTCGGTCGCTATTAAGAGCCCGCCAGCAATTTATTCAAAAATTACAAAAAAAAGTCAATGTCAATGAGCAAATCGCAAGGCTTCCCGTGACCGCTTGGTGATAACAAATTTCTATAGTCCGTTCAAGCACCCCTGTCGACCTGTTTTTTCGTGATTATTTTTTTGATAATCAAAGAACGTCCATACTTTTTGATATTAGGGCAGAAAGAGGAAAAGGCGTTATTAACTATTATGGAAATAAAAGCGTACCTTATGTCATTTTCCTGTAAACAATTTAAAAGAATTTTATGAGTAACAAGTCTATTCTGTAGCGACATCGTGTCACTAATCTGTGAAATGGGCATATCAGGGGAAAGTGAAGACGTCATAATAGACGTGACGTACTAAAGAGGCGCCCATATTCATTGGACCAATAATCAAGAGCTCCCGTTTACAGCGAGACTTGTATTCTCCGCGTGCACGCGCTTCACTGTTGCGTGACGTTACTTTATATCCATATCTAAGGAGGATAAACCATAGACATACAGAGTAGACCGACCAATGAGCGGCGCTCGGCGAAGCTCGGCGGCCGCCATATTGGGACCTTACAAGTCGAGTGCAACCGAGTCTTTGGGCCCCGCTTCAGCCACGTGACAGTGTACTGTTTACATTGAACTGATTTTAAGTGAACGGTGTTACCGATTAACACATCGCTTTACCGCTAAATGTAGTCAAAAGTAAGGTCATATTTTTTCGAAGTTGAAAAATAATAGGATTTAAGAAATCAGAACTTCTGTATTTTAAACTTTTGAATCTAAATGTGCGACGTTTCTCTCGAGAAACTTGGGCGGTGTGCGGGTGTTTCGGGTTGGTACAAATGTAAAGCACTTCAACCGCTTATACGGTTTTGCACATAAGAACCTGTAAAAAAAATAATTGGGAAGCTTTAATATTTAGAGATAAGTAATCTGATGCATGTATATAAAACCATTTTAACTTTTGATGAAATTGGGAATTTCAATGTGGGATGTTGGGTGCGGGGGGGGGGGGCAGAATGTCAACTGCCTCCTCGTAGCTCTGACTGGACAACAGACATTTCCATTTTAAAATCATGTACATAAATGTTATTTTTAAAACTGGAAAGTTGCAATCGTGCATTAATTAGACATCAGTTCATTGTTGTGTATATATATGCACTGTTTGAATATCTGAAGGTTGAAGATACAAAAGGATGAATTTAGTCCCCCCCCCCCCCCCAAAAAAAACCAAAAACACACACACACACACATGAAAATGTGCAACTAAAATGGACAAGGGTTCTATAGTGGATGGAGAAAATGGCAAAAAATACTTATTAAAGGGTGTAAATTTGCATGCCACTCCCGAAAAATACAACTCGACTATACAGGTTGGCATCATAGATCATAAATCAGGTGAGAATCCATGAATAAGGGAAAAAAAGGGGGGGGGGGGGGGTCCAACGCAGAAGAAATGATAATTCTAAAAAAAAATCCCAAGGTCCAGAAAAGGGGGACCACGAAATTTTTTCTGAAGCCCATAAAAAAAAGATTGCTTCCGATGAAAAAGGGGGGGGGGGTCCAGTTCATCCTGGACCCTCACACTTGATCCACTTCTGTATATTGTACATATGGTTGGCATATTGTTAATGCAATAATGGGGAACCAATGTCGATGTTTCTCGAACATGGCGCCTGATGGTGTGAACTGTCAATGATGGTGCGAACTGTCAGAATTAGAGAAATTCTGGTGTACAGGTAAGCTGAAAGAAACAAATCCCTGCATCACAAACTGGTCTGCATCCCCACTTGATCAGGTTGTGGACATTTGCATCAGAACTTGTCGTTACCCTATTTAATGTGATATTGATTACTGTATAAAATTGTAAACTCCATAACGGAGTAACTTGTCTTTCAATCTTTGGTTGACATGCCCTCACAAATTTTAAACAATAACAAAAGAAAACAGAGAAGGATATATAGTAATTTTTTTTTTAATATCAAAACAGTCACTTGCAGGTACATATATAAATAATATTAAATATATAAATACACCAATTGGAATTTTTACATCTCTCCACCCCCCCCCCCCCCTTATAAAAGGACCAAGATCTTGAACTTAACACTATAACATGCAAGTCTCCTGATATATTTTACAAGATATAATTACATGTGCATATAATTAAAGTTTACTTTATGGACATTTTTTATATACTAATCAAGTCACACTTATAGAAAATATTAACAAAGTTATTAAAAAGATAAACACCAAGATTGCATAATATGTCAATTATGTTTGTAACCTCCGGCATCAGTAAGATTGGTCTAGGATCTTCCTTGATGCATACAAATGTATATAACGTGCTATTTAAAAACAAACTGCATGATATAAGGTAGAAATATATTTTATATGTTATCTCTGTATTTTGGATTATTCTAAATTTTCTCCCGTGAGAAAAGGTAATGAGTGAATTTATAAATTATATCTAGATTATATAAATTTGCAATAATATACAATGGCTATACTGATTAACATATCCCAATAATATGGGAAATAATATCGCATGTATATAATTTAGATATTATTTACATAAATGTGTATATGAATATTGGCAATGTAAATATGATTTTGTATTGGCCCTATACTTATCAGATCAGATATTTTCCTTATCTCTTACATAGTCATGCATATTAGTTGTACTAAACCTTGTTTTAATTCACTTTAACATTTTAAGAGAATTTAACAAAATACTTTTTCTTCTATCATATGTCCATAAAAAATAGCTGATCTCATTAAAACCAAATAGGATATTCCATAAAAATACAGACCACATTGTTACTATTTAATAAGCTAGGAGTAAATGGCCTTGGTAAAATGCTAATTTACACATAAGACAGTGTACCATTACAAATATACACAATTGTAGGTGGTTGGAACAACAATCAATGCGTTGGTTAGTTCACAGCATTATTCAGGTGTCTCATTGTCTGATGTAGTGTACACCCAGGCAAGACGGGCAATGTGACATCCAAAGACAGCACCACATATTAGCATCTTTGACATTTCCTGAAAAAAAATAACTGATCTCAAGTTTGCAATTTTATGAAGTGTTTAGTTAATACATTGGTCAAATTAAAAAGAGAAAGTTATATTTATTTTTCAAAGAGAGGAATGATATGTTTGCATGGTATAGTATTATTTTACTAGTGTCATTTCCTTAAATTTTGTATTTCAGATCAATTAACATGATGACTGTGACAGACTTGACAGTTTTTCACTGTGCTTTGGATAATTGTTATTTTCAAACAAGTGACCAATAGTAGGTGGGTTAAGTGACTTTTGACTTCATTTCATGATGCAAAGGTCCCCTTTGGCACAAAAGTACCTTAGGGTCATAGGAATAAATTTATCCAAAGACACAAGTTAGGTCTCCCTTAGTATGTAAAATATATGCAAATTATTCAAAATGGCCGCCGAAAATACTCCAAACCCCATATGCTTTCTGCTGTTACAGCTATAATGACAAATGTTGTGTCAAAATATACATTTTCTTGGTCAAGGAATCCAATGAAATAGGTTTCCAGATTGAGAAAACAATAGTTTTCTCCATAACATGAAAATCTGGGGTAAAATGGGCACATTTTATAAAATATCAATGATTTTCTTCCATCATGGTAACCTGAGACACTTGAGACATCTATGTCCTTGGCATTTGGGAGGTATTAAACAGTTGTGAATAGACCATGAAGACGCGTCTAACTGAACACAATCCTCAGTCGACATACATAGAGCATGAAACCACAGGAAATTTAAAGCATTAACTAGAGAATTACTGGTACGTGGCACTTACTTAATCTGAGTTTAGGCAGTACAGCAAGACCATGGTATTACAAGGACAGATATACAGTTTTTTTTCTTTTTTTTTTAAGAATCACCCAATGAAATACCCACATTCTTGCTCTATCACCGATCAAATACCCACACACGATGCTCTATTACTAGTAAATATACATAAGGCCTTGGTTGTGGTTTTTCCGCATGTACTGTTATTTCATTTATATACATTATCTGGGTAATACGGCATAAACTGACCCTTCTGGACCACACAACATGCATGGGATTTACTTGGCAAAAGCAGAGTACCAGTAGACACAGGAATGGGAAGACATTCCTGTAACAAAACTCAATAATGTTGCCAACTGTAGTTTCTTCCCAGTATCTAACATTTTGATTCAACAGAATATTTTGTTTGAGACACATATTATCTATCTCATGATGGTCAACCCTTAATAGTTTATCAATACCAAAAGCACAAAAGCCATCAGTCATTGACACTCTTGGTTTTTATGCTTCTCCAGTTAGTTATTGGGTTTTATAGGGAAATACACGTATCCTGAAAGTTGTGTTCGTATTTCTATTTTTACAAGTAACGTCAGGTAACTGAAGGGATTAGATGTGTTATGTTTTATTGTGGATGAAATGATTGTTGAAGTAATGAAGTAAAAGTATTCATCCTACCTTGAAATTATGGGGAAAGTATGCAAATTTCAATAAATTTTAGTGTCATCATAAAAACTTTTAATATCTTTGATTGGTTTTGTATTATATTCCTTTATAAGTTCCTGTTTATTATCCTTATATAGACAGGGGAGCATTTAATACCAGTGTATATGTACCCGATGTGTGCGATTCACTGCATACAGAGCATAAAACCACAACAAAGTGATAAACATATTTGTATTACGTGGAGAAATAATTAAGCTGCATGCTATTCGAATAATATATAATTATGCTTATGATCAGATATAATTTAATTGAACGTAAGAACACACTTCCATAGTCTTGCTTCCGTAAGTTTTCAAATTTACTGCCATGTTCTGGAATACAATATCTCTTTAATACCCCTTAAACCATACGTTTTGCACGGCTTACATAGGTTTCACTCTGTCACAGTCGGAGTACACAGAGGTATTGGCAGCTGTACACAGTGGACATGAGAATTTCTTTATTGCCAACAAAAGATTATCGTCTGCTTGAGCTTCAATGCACAACTTTCAGTTCTTGTGCGATATAATCATCACATAATCTATTTAAGATGTGCATTTGATAAAAATGGAAGCACCTATTTCCCAGAATCTAGCATTCTGGATAGTGAAGTCCATTGCACGAATCACATTAGTCAAAGTTCCTTATGCACAGAAAGGCAGTACTACTATCAGAGTTGTCACAGGACAGTCACAAATTGATAAACTTGGCCAAACATTGCTTGTTTACAGATCTAGTCAAACTGCATTTGAGAATGTGTGTATACTTCTGAAGCCAAATCCCCAACATCTATCTTTAGATTGGAGTGATTCCTGGACTTTGGTGTTTATTAATATTTATAATGAACTTAATAGCCGCCTGATATCTGTTGAAATTCTAACGAGTAAGCACAACATGTATTACAATCTTAGAAATCTCCCTAAAAACCCAAATGTGACCTGGTATGGCCCTACTTGCCAAATTCATCTGCAGAATATCGGCAGGTGACCCTGAAAATCTTAGGAGCATTGCACTTCATTAAAACTAATGAATTGTGTGCATAGGAATTATCACATGGTGGTACCACAGCATAAATTAAAGAAAACCTATATCTTGCTTCATAGGTTAAACAAAATGTCCAGTACTGTTTATGTTATAGGCCCTTCGAATTTTAAGTGACATTTGTGGCGTGTCTTGCTGACGTCAAAGCAGTTTGAGCCCCCTTTTCAGGTTAGTTGTGACCAACTGTTAAAGTATAACATACACATTTTATTAAATTTTTATGGGCAAGAATTAGTTTTTTTGTTTGATTGGAAATGTGTGAGAATTTGCTGAAGAGGTCAGAGACAAGTAACATGACGGGCGCTGCTGCTGTTTATCAACGTGGCCCATGCCTGAAAGGGTTATACATAGTAACATAAAGCTGCTGGTGCGACATAACTGAATGCGATGTTTCAGCAAGCGGTAACATGTATTACATTTTTGTAGGAAAAATCAGACAGGGCCTTCCTGATTAACACGTGTTGTGGCCCAAACATGAATGTGCACGAGTTGTGACACCGCTTGTAAGCCTGAAACGAAAGAAAGAATATCTGGTCACTTTCAAAAGTTCACAATAGCGATCTGTTCGTCACCGTTATACACTCTAATCATACGGAAATGTATTTTACAAGATTGTCATTTTGACATATTATATATTTTCAGAGAGATACGGGTATCAGGCTCTGGCATGTGACGGAAGTGAGGGCCATCTGCAAGATTGCGCATCATCAACCGACTTGTGTCCAGAAAATAAAGCCGTCACGATCACGTGTCAGTATTCATATTGTCGGGTATGTATCTAGTAAAGTATCGACACTATTGTTTCCCTAAAGTATATAGTTTCAGTATTGGCCGCTAGAGTGTGACTCTCTTTCTTCAAAATAGTAAATTTCAAAGTTTGTGCAGGATATTTACGGTACTCGTTTAAACATTTCCCGTTCTAATGTAGAAAAAAATAATCGTTGCTGTGCTAATAAATAGAACAGGAATATCTTTCTGAAAATATCTGCTTTTTTTTACATTTTCCTGATTCTGAATAATAAGATCATATTTGCAATGAGAACATTTTTTAGCGACATCGGATTAATTATCTCCTGTTATTTCCGGAAGAACACGAATGTGGTTAATTCATCGCTGGAAACAGTGACGGTGTATCGGGGTTTACTTCAAGTCTGGAAGAACGGCAGATGGCGCCCCGTGTGCGGATCTAACTTCACCTTCAATAACAACATCGTAGCATGTCGTCAACTGAAAAACACCATGGATATTCTTGCCTTATCAGAAGTGACTTCAGGTACAACATTTCAAACTTTTGTTCTAAATGTATTGTTTCACACCTACGATAGTGTGACATATGTATCATAGGCTAGTTTGTATACACGTGTGAGAAATATAATCTTGAAATAAAGCTAGGTCCCAGTATATACGCATATGTATATATAAACAAAATATCATTTTTAGATCTCTTTTTCGTATAATAATTATAATCATGAAACTCAAACCGAATAACAAAATAATAATATTTCAACGCATTGACGAAGAATCAAGTCACTGTGTTAAAAATCCGTCAATTAATGATCAATGCTAGGTAATTTCGAACGGAGTTACTTTCCCTCATATATACTGTGATTGTCTTTTTGTTGGCGAGGGTTTCAAATTCGAGGTATTCGCTAAAAGAGAAATTATCGCTAAATAAAACCTTTATGAAGTCAGCCTTGCATGCGGGTGTATTTATTGTTTCATTATGAACACCAATGTACATATCAGACTTTTTACCGGGGTCAATGTTTTAGGTACTGGTATACAGCAATTTTCAAGGTTTTGTAGAAAGTATATAACACAAAAGATTATCATCAATCATCGATTATGATTTTAAAACCAAATCCCATCACTTATATATTGTATGTTACCTGTAATTCAAAGATATAATAAAAATTATAAACTGTTTTTATTTATTTACCAATATTGAATTATTATCTATGTTGTTTTTGTGTTCACTTGGGTCCCCGTCCAATTGTAACGATTTTGCCCACATGTTGATTAACATATTAATTCATATGATAATGGATACATTCTCACTAAATATATATGTTATTATATAATGATATCGCAAAAATGATACCCTCGCAAACATTGAAAATGCGAAAATCGCGAAATTAAAGTCCGCGAATATAAGGCACCGAGTGGAGACGCACCAGTCTAAGTTTTTACCATTCTGGCATTCTCAGACAGGGTAGTTATCTCGGGAAGCTGCGGACAGTCCACTACCAATGACGTAGAATGTCCCGTGGATGGCAAAGACACGTACCGATGTTCCCACCACCGTCTAACGTGTAAACAGGTAAAACTTCAAGAATGTATGTAAAACATATAAGCGTACATTGATTATAACTGTCATCTTGCAGGTATAAACAGAATCAGCAAATACTTACGTTATATTTGAATAAATTATGATTAATTTTATTTTTTAATTGATTATGTTTCAATGACATGGAACAAATTAATATTTGTTTGTGTCAAAGAACATTTCATCTCTTTCTCCCGGTTATTGTATTTTTAGACTTACATAAATCTGTACATGATCACCTATATAATGTAATTAACAATAACGAAAGGTACGCACTTGTCACATGAACCGCTACGGTGAGGAGTGTCAACACACCTGTGGCGCATGCGCAGAAGGCACCTGTTCTCCCTATGATGGGACATGCCCGAACGGAGAGTGCAAGTCAGGTTATACCGGGATCAAGTGTAATCAGAGTAAGTGATCTTAATTTAAAAAAAAAATCACGTTTAAATCGAAATACAGTAGAGCGCCGTTTTTCCGAAAGCGTCGGGGGAAAAGCTTTTTATTCGTAAAAACGAACATTCGGAAATGCGGACAGGGGTCTAGCAGCAAGTTATTACGACAGTTAATGACTAACTTAATGCCATTTTAACCGAGGAACATGGTGTTTCTTTTCAATATTCGTAATTCACGACCTGGATGTATAAAAAAATATTTGATAATTGCTGAGCATAATTGGCAAAGATCAGTCTTACCTGATTTAAAGGGGCCCAGTCGCCAATGAAGCATGTTGACTTGACACGAAAAATAGTTCCTTCCCTTTAAAATAAATCTGTACCTGCCAAACATTGCCTTGAAACCGTTTGCCTACTCCTTTAAACGAGTGTTGCAAACAGTGGACTAGACGTAATGGCAGGTGTAAATAAACCCAGTGCGTGGGGCCGTGTGCAGCGCGAAGCATCAACACGTGTAAATCAGGAGATGCCCTGACTGACTTGGCCAAAAAAATATAATACATGTTCCCGCAGGCTATAAAAAACTGCGTGGTGCCCCTATTAATCGGACCTCCGGTCACGCGGCCTTGAATATGGTAAACAGACATACGTGGACTGTGTTTACCAACACGCACGATCATAACAAGGTGTTAAACAGTCGTATGCGAGGGAATGAGACTGTGTGCTGGGATGGATTGCTAGGAAACCTTTGATTAAAGCAAAACTGGACTGATAGAATGAAAAGATAGGCATAATATTGATCCTGATTATGTCCCTTTAAAGATACGTGCGTGCCCTTTTTTCATCAAATTCACTGGAGGGAAAGGTCAAATGACATCGCGAAGGAAGACGGTGTTTCTTATCGATCTACGGAATTGAAGATCGGGACATATAAAAGCTGCTCGAGCAGAAGCGTTTAATGAATTATACCTCACCAAAGCCGATGCGAGTAAACTGCTCAGTTATTTGGCATGACATCCTGTCCCAAGCCGACGAACTATGCTTGCTTGAGAACAAACGAAATGTTGTTGATAACACACGTGCTCTTGGATTAACTGCTCAGTCGCTTGCTAGGGGTACGGGGGCCGAGCGTTGCGGGGCTAGCTGTAGATTTCACACCTTTGCCCCTGCCACAACATCGGCCCAGAACTAATTAATTAGGGACACCATTGAGCATAACACATGACTGCAGGTTGTCTCGGCCCAAGACGTGTGATTCCGATCCGCTCTGCTCCTCTCCGTCAACAACGTCTTGGGAACGACCCTTAGGAAAACGCCTTGTAAGGTTCCAAATAGGAGACCCCTTTGGAATCGTATAATTGACATTTCAAGCGGTGTCAACATAAAATAATTACCTTTTTGTTGTCTTTGGATGTTTTATAAAACATCTGCAAAGTATTGGCACCAAAATATTGCTCAATAGCCCTACTTATCCATAATTTTGCCAAGAGCTGATGTGTTTACATAGAGAACAAGCCGCCATGATTACATTAAGTGACCCACAGTCCTTTGCAATGGGATTTAGACTGGGAACCCGCTCTGATCTTATCGCTGTTTGAACTGGAAAAAGCGGGCGATAATAGATGTCGGTGGCGGGTACCAGTCGAACAACGTCCGCTCATTACAAATTCCTGTATATTGTTATGTTTAAATCACCGCGGGCTTACAAGGATCGTTAGGGATTATATTTCATTAATATATTAAGGTAAGAACGTGGTTAAGTTGCCAGAAAGACCCATTTACTACCAAAGACACTAACGGATGCATTTTGGTGTGTATATTTAGTAGTTTTAAGAGTTTTTTTGGTGCCTTCTACCGGTGTCTACCATTTCACCATTACAAGGCCTAACTGTACAGGCCATTCCCACAACTGTGATCGTATCACAGTTGTGGATCCGCAACAAGACTGCAAGCCTTGTGACTCGCAATTACAATACTCTTATTAGGTTTTTTACATACTTGAAATATATTTCGGAAATACGAATAAATTTTCGGTTCCCCATTTTAATTTTCGGAAAAACGAATTTTCGGAAATTCGGCATTCGGAAATACGGCGTTCTACTGTAGTTTAATCAAAGAAGGAACCCACGGGGGGGGGGGGGGGAGGGGGGAGGAGGTTCTTGTTCTTTTCTTTTAATTATAAATTTTATTTGTCTTACATAGATTGTACAGCTAGTTATAATAGCTGATACTAAGCACTCTCCATGGCTCGGATGTTGGCGCTCCGTCGTCAGTGAGGGTGGAGGAAACCAGGGGACCGGGAGAAAACCACCTGCCTTGGACGGGCCACAACAACCCACTCATGGCCACGCCGGGAATCGAATCAAGGTCGCCAGCCGAGAGGACCGAACGTTTTACCACTCAGCCATCCAGGCCCCAAACAATGAATGAAAGCGCCCAAATGATTTATTTTATTATATATTCACCCACCGACATCACGGTGTAATTTATAAATACTGTCTCAGCCCCAAAATGCCCAGTCGATCCTGCATTTATGCATTTATCTATATTATATAAAATATAAAGCCTACATAATTGATGAGTGTGTAACTGATATAGTTAATTGATATATTACTTGATTTTTTTTTCATGTTATGGGATTTTTTTTTGTAATTTTATGGGGTTTTTTTTATTTAATATTGTAGGGTTATACAATTCAAAGAGTAAATAAAATAAAAAGAGGTTGGATTTGTATTTTACTATTTTATTGTTATTGGTACCTGACATAGAATAAGAAATATAGGAATGTCTTTACTTCTCAGCCTGCCCCGCTGGGACCTGGGGTGACGGCTGCGCCCTCTCGTGTGGAAAGTGTAAGGACGCTGCACCATGTCACGTGAGAGATGGCTCCTGTCCCGGGGGTCAATGCCAAGATGGACACCTGACCAGCAGATGTGACATAGGTTGACCTTTTTTACATTCCTGTTTAGATATTTCCTTTGCCCGTTTCAGCATCAGCTCTGCTTATGGTTAAACAACAGGTCTCTGTGTGTTCATAGTCTGGATATCAGATTCTTTGTTTAAGCTGCAAGCGCTCTGTGAATAAAGTTGGAAGAGTTTTTTAGTTGTTTTAGTAATTTTTTTGGGACTAATATTTTTTTTATAAATTAGCAATCTATGGACACCTTGAGATACTTCGGCTTTGTTCGGCGCGAGACTTTGGTGCCTTAGACATTTTATTATTTTCCCCTTTTGACGAAGGAAAAAAGGCATATATCTATGAAGAAGATTTATTTCCTCTAAGTGCCTGGTCGTTACCTAATCAGTAACTGCTTTAGACTATAAAAAATATAATTTTTTACTATTCTTTTTGAATTTCATCAAAGAAGTCTTCTACAGATTATAAAATTTGAAGTGAATGGTGAAAAACCCTGTGAGCAACTTGGACTCAGTACTTGAAAAGATCCATTTATTATAATATATAATAGATGTGTAGGATATAGCTAGATATTGCAGAATGTGCACGGGCTGGGGGGGCCGGGTGGTTTTTAGTGAGACCGGAAGCATAAAATTCTGGACCAAATGAGGACCCAATGTATTGAATGATAAATAAGATAACGCAGTAATAGTAAAAAAAAGTATGTGAGTAACATTATAGTTAAACAATTTCTGAATATAGCTACATAAAAGACTTGGAGTAACTGAGGTTTGTATATTTAATAACAGTCGTGTAACTGGTTTAATAACGTCGGACAAAGAGGTCTTGATTTGTATCTGAAAGTTTGAACTCACGAGCCATGTTGTACTTAGACCTACAGACTTTAAATGAACCTGGGAACAAGACACCCCTGCCATTTAATTGCCAGCGGTTTGAAGGTGACAGTTTGTACAATAAGCACGCTTGGTGTATTCGAGAGGACACAGTGGTGTGCTTTTGTGTTTTAAGCAGCGTTTGTTTTCAACCCTAATTGCATACCCTGAAAGGTGTCCTTAATAAGTTACAACAAGGTTTGGATTGTACAACTAGTTAGCTGTAATATCTAATACGAGACACTCTCCACGGCTCGGATAATGGCGTTCGGTATTCTGTAGAGGTGAAGGAAACTGGAGGAACCGGAGAAAACATCGAGCATGGACGAACCATTACAACCCAGTCTCGTCGCATTCTCGGGATCGAACCCGGGTCCCCCCGTTTTCCCATTCCACCGTCCATGCTATGGTATATTAAGGTAAAAGAATGAACGGCAACCTTCAGAAAAAAAAAAATATCCATGCAATGAATGTTCAGAAAATAATACATGTAGTAAGAATACGTCTTGCTTATTATTTTTTTTAATTGAACTTAAAGAGTGTCCCAGAGGCCGGTGGGGACGAGCATGCGCAGAAACATGCGGCAGATGTCTGAACGGAAGTTGTGACTTCAGGACTGGTGGTTGCCAAGGTAACCAGTGCCAGACCGGATATGACGGCACAAGATGTGATACATTTCTTCATGAAAGAAGGAAGCGACAAGGTGAGCTCACTTTATATGGCAATATGTAAATCCTTCCTCTTAACCACTACCTGAGAATGCATCATACTGCTTAAGGAGCGTAACCTATATATAAATCATAACCGCTGCCAATGAGAGGGGGGTATGCTTTTTTCCGACTTAGGTTTGACTTTTTTTGTCTGTTTGTATTTCTGTTAGATATATTACTCAAAAAGGTATTATTTTATTTTTGATGAAATATTCAGGATAGCGCGGTCAGGATAAAGGAACAAATGATTAAATGTTTTGGGTGATTCGGATCCCCATCTGGATTCAGAAATTATTTATATGAAAAATGCTGTATTACTGGCAATGCCATATAGGGGTAATGAGTTGATTTAGCGGAGGTTTGCGCTCATTGTGTGATTTTCTAATTTGAACATATTTACTCCTAACTATAATGCTATTAAAACTGGATTTGTTGTCCTGTTCAGGATGAACACAATATGTTCTTATATTTTTAATGTTATTTATATTGTACGGCATCATTTCAGTCAATAGCTGCTCGTGTCCACCGAACACTGGAACCTTGACAGGGACAAAGCCGTGTGCTGTACCAGACAAGGACCTTACCATCCTTTGCCTCTCAGCCTCGATATTTCTAGTTTCCCTGGTGACCATAATTGTCTGGGGGCTTCTCAACAAAAAACGGTATTTATACACTCTTCTAATGCAACGGCTATACGGAATGGGGTTGTTCGATCTCTCCCTCGTTGTAACCGCTGCTTTATATAGGAAAATTCTTCGGGTCTCATCACCAGGGCTCGAACAAAGGAAAAGCAAAGCAGCGGTTTAAACGAAGGAGATCTGGAACGACTGAACCGCTTCATGTAGAGTGTAATACAGTGAAACCTCGTTGTGTCGAACTCGGTTAAGTCGAATACCCTGCTTATGTCGAAGTTACAGACTCGAAATTCCGGACAATTCTAGTTAAACTATTTCCAAATAAAACCCGCTTGTGTCGAACCTCGGATGTGTCGAAGTTTTCTGAGGGTCCCTACGACTTCGACACAACAAGGTTTCACTGTATTTATAATGATTATATGTTTTTCTTAAACTATGAATGGTTCTGCCTAAATATTAGCCTCTGTGCTTTATATTTTGCAATCAACCATGTTTTCAACCAGATGTGCAATAACACTACTTTTATATTAAAATGTTAATATAAATATATATGTACAAAATGTTGCTGTACTGTAATGGTGTAGCATATGATATACATCTTTAGTGTAACCTAGTAAAGAGTTCTTCGTGCTATATGGGCGTAACTTGCCGAGTACGTCCCTAAGTACGGCGCGTTTAACCCTAATGTACGACACCAAGCTGATACAGACACGTGCCGGGCTGATATAACAGTATTAAACGGGCGACGATACGTACCATCTCCATGAGAATGATGAATCATGCTCATGTCTACAACAGTCTTCAAATTATCAATGAATTATCTTTTCATTTTTTTTTTCAGACTTCGAACTGTGTATACCACACCAGAATTACTGGAATCGAAAGCGAAAGCATAAGATCCTAGTTTGCAATTTACATGCCTAGACCATATCACTCGAGACTAAAATACCATATATCTATGAACTATGTCTAAATTCATATTGTGATAAGGGATTAGTTTAGGAGACATTTAGAATTCGTTGAATGGATTATAGCTTTTTATTTTGTCCTTTGGTGTTGACAGACATTCCGTGAATCTTGTCTTGTCCACAAGTAACGGGATTTCTATAGCTAGTAGATAGTTATTTCATTTCCATTCTTCTGACGCACAAGTGAAATAAAGTACATTCCTTTTAAATCTGTTTTTGTTCGTGACCCTTCCCGTTAATATGTAATGTTTTTGTTACGGCGTGAATGACTAACCTTTTACAGTATATGCACCATTACGTCCCTAATCTTGCTTCCTTTATAACGCCACGTGCGCCATATAATTCATCCATTCCCAATGGCCTCGGAAGTATTTTTTACCGATGCAGGATGTAAAATGGCTCAGATAGGTGTATGTGTAATAAAATCATCAGTTTTCATATATCAGTACAAGAGACCGAACATTTTCGTATTCAGTTTAATCATTATAAAGAAAATAATAATCAATACATGTACTCATAGAGCGAAGACCTCCGCCATCATCTGTATCCGCCCGCAAAAAAGTAGGCCCCAATATAAAATAAATCCATATCCCAACTTTCAACATGAATTCATTAAAATTCATGGAAAATTGTATTGTAGGTAGTATCGTAAGTAAGTGGTATTGACTATTTACATAATTTGAAACAACTGCCTGTCGCCCATATCCTTTCATAAAGGCTAAATGAAAATTATTTAAAACGTTTGAAGATTTTGTGTTATGAAAACCAATAAAGATGTATAAAGTGTGTTTCGTTTCGTACAGGCTCTGACTGGCTTATGATGACTTTGAATATGGAGTAACGTGTGATGCATAAACGTTACTTGGGGGCGGGGGATGTCTGCATGACCCCGTCTGACCGACCTGTACTCGACTAAAATCTATATATTAATAGCGTAAGGCGATTTTTGTGATATTATCCGCATCTCCTCTGATACCGCCGTACGGTTTGCCATGATTTCTGACATACATATGCTCTGGGTTTGTCCGAAGAGATTCCGCCCACTTTTATTTGCAATATTTGCGTATCACGTGCATAATTAATAATTTTAATATTTGCTCCCCCGCGGGCGCCTCTTTTCTTTGTGTCTTCGGGCCTGGTAACACAATGGCCACAGGGTGTTTGATGGCGGGACAGAGTTTTTCTCCGGGGGCCCTATCTGGGCTTTTCTTAAATTTGTGGTGACCGGCCCGAAATAATCCCCATTGGTGATCCCTTCTCAAAAGGCAACCTCCGCGCAGCGAAAAGGTCTATTGTGCACAAGGAGATCTCGCGTGAGGAAAATGCTCAAAAGGGGGATCTTTCAAAGAATGAACATTATCCGAGCGGTAGTGAATGCAGGGTAGTGCGTAAAACCCGAACCCCACGGTCCCCGGACCCCATAAACCTATTTCCTCATTTTCCATTATTTATACCGATAAAAACACCACTATTGTTGATGTAAGGACAGAGCAAAGTCCCTAAATGTTGCACATTTGTAAATG
The DNA here is from genome assembly GCA_026874595.1 of Sipunculus nudus. Lineage (NCBI taxonomy): Eukaryota > Metazoa > Annelida > Sipuncula > Golfingiida > Sipunculidae > Sipunculus > Sipunculus nudus. Next base: position 51,662,992 of record CM049318.1, on the reverse strand, counting down.
ACCGATTTACTGAAAGATTTATAGTTACAAAAAATATTTCGATGAAGACGGACCTCATTTACTTGAATTTGCCGACTGTTCAATTTTGACGGACCCCAGTAACCACCGCTCATATTTTTTTATTTATGACTAAAAGAGGACAAAAATAGCACTCATGTCACACACTAAAAAGTAAATATAATATTTGTTATTTTAAATGAAAATATATTAGTGCGGACACAGTGGGGGAGATTTAATTTGAAGTGCACTAACAGTTGAGCGGACCTGAGACTGATATATCAGAGCACTTCCACATATCATCAGGTTTCGTGCTCCGTTCATAACAACCATGCAATTTTAAAGTTGGCAATAATATAAATACCGAAAGGAATTGTTGATTACTTGCATTTCAAGCAACTACAGGTTCCAAAATAATGATTTTGTAAATGTTTTAAATTATAATACTTTTTAAAACGCTACACAAATGAAATAAATAGCAAATATAAAATTATGAATAAAAACTGAGACAGAAATGTAAAAATACAGTTACTAACACAATAATAAATCACAAATGTGTCATGGCTAGACGTGATGTCAAATACATGTATGTACTAAAGAAATGGTAAAGCAACGAGAAAACGGGGTCCGTGTAATCCGTGAGGTCCGTGCCCCAGGGTCCGTAAGTGTTTTTTTTTATCAAATTTTGTTGCAAAACAGACTACATTTTTATGTTTTAACCAAACATAATATAAAATATGTCTTTAGATACGATTATGCTAAAATATCTGGACAAATTACCATGAGAGTTTAAGAATTACAAATTTTTCTTGGGTTCCGGGATCCGGAGTGGGATCCGGGTTTAACACACTGACTGAACGCAGTGACTGTATCACTGGAAAACATTATAACAGGTTCCTTTACTGGCGGATTCACGGGCGCGGGGGGCAACTTTAAATGGCGATGTTCAGCATAATATATATTTTCATTAAAAAAATGATTTTATTTAACATATCAAATTCTTCGGAAATTCTCCGGCCAACCTCTCGGCTTCAATTAGAGTTTTATCCATAACACCATGCATATAATGGATCTATTTATTAATAGCGTAACGCGATTGTTGTTAATTTACATGTCTTCTCTGACACTACGGTTTGCCGTGATTTTTGACATACATATGCTCCGGGTTTGTCCGAAGACATTCCACCATTCGGACAAGAACGTATTCGTCCAGGTCATTCAGACTCCGACACAAGATAACTCAGAGACAGAACACTTATACCAAATGTCGGATTCAAAGAGACAGTAACATTGTGCACCCAAGACATGAAACTATGACAGACTATTTGACATCAGGACTAAATGCTCGCCCAAAACCGTGCGTAGCACGGGTAATAGCTAGTATTTAAGTAAAAATATGAGTTAGGCGAGATCACCCGGGGACAGCCACGCCCTCCACCAGCAAGACCTATCCATGAAGGAGGTGGGGGGGGGGGGGCAGTAGGGTACACGATGTAGATAGTCCCCAGAGCCAGGCGTAGCCAGGAAATAACAGCTTGACATAAGGACTACGACGAGAATTCATCATCAGTTACTCATATATATATATATATATATATATATATATAAAGCCAATGACGGTTACAGTCACCTTCCTTGTCCGCATGCTCATCTCAAAATGTTCTCAATAGCGTTTAAGATCTTTGAGGGATAATGGGCCATGGAGCCAGAAAGAAGTGGTTAAATTTTGAGGCAAAACAGTATTTTTTTCCGAAATGATTTACGGAAAACACGCAAGCCAACAGCAAAAAGGAGTGAATGAGGATTGATCTGGATGAATTTCAACGATCCGTTCCACATTTATACTTTTTCTCCCATGACCCATCCTTACACAAAATGTCATTGAAATTGATTCACAACTCTAGAAGATACGGGTTGGAAACACACATACACAAACACGACCAGCAACAAAATCACCAGCCACCTTTGTTATCGCAATTTATAATAATAATAATACCAACAATACAATTATATTAATGATAACGACTTTGCCATAAGGTGGGAAAATAAGAATGAAAGATTATTTCTAAGATTGTCCACAGGTGGCAGCACAATACGGTCCTTCCTATGCTTGACTTCAAGATGCTAGATTGTGGGGGTACATTGTCGTATATTTGGATAAAACTCGGTAAAATGTTGAGATACGGGACTCAAACATGCCATGGAAATCTACGTCGTATAAGAAGATTTATCTGTATATCATAGCTTTCCGGATAAAGCAGTTCATGCGAAGATGCGTGCTAAGCATAAATATGAAAAGAAATTGCGTATCATAGAGGGCGCGGATGCTAATGATAAACTTTGAATAGACCATGAACCCTATCTCCCGGGAACAAACTTGATAGTTTAAACAGTTTGTGAGAAATAGCCTTTTAGCTTTGAACTTTTGAACCTTAAACTTTACAAAGACTCAAATTCAAGCGTGACGTAATATTTATTATTTATAAGGTATATAATTCTGCCAAACATAATTAAATTTTGGCCATTGCATCTTGTAACCGAAGGCAATACCAAACAAGCCGACTCATTATATTTTTATTAAACGAACATGCATTGAATCAACACAACCACGCGTTTACAGTCAATCTGCTGTCACAAATAACCGATGCTAAACACTTCAACTGCTATGCACACACGCGCCGACACCGTCACGCATTCTGGATCCTACTTTGATGTCAGTTTCATTCCCGGGCGGTGCGTCACAGCGAATAGTGACGTCACACCTCCGGTCATGTTGCATTCGTTGCGGCGAATGACTGAACAGTGATACCACATGAATTGTGGTCCCTGTAGATTTCATTCGGGGGCGTTACGTTACTGTGTACATAGAGGGCCGAGTGATTTGAGTTTACTATTAATAATTTACTATTAATGCGTGTAAGCATAATGAACCTTCCTGCCTGAATCCAGCCACAGGCAAATCCCATGAAGAGAAACGAACCCGTAATTCATTACAACGGCTTATCCTACCCGTTCATTATTTTGCATTCTTAGCCAGGATGTAATGGAAAAAATTGTGGAAAATGGCTACACAGGATCACACATAAGTATCACATGAATTTGTTGGTCTCTGGTAAAATATCAGGACACACCGAATACAACTTCACCAATTCATTCGCATAGGTATATATCCGATGTACATCATCACCAAGCGGTCACTGAAGGCCTCCAGCTACCACCCCCCCCCCCCCCCCCACCAAAAAAAAAAAGGCCCGGTCAAAATTTATATCAGGTGCAAGTCTGTGACCTAGGACTAACTAATATAGTGCCCGAATTTTGGGAGGGATAAGTGGGTCTTTTGACAATTTTTATTTTACCCACATTTGGGGTGTTTATTACCACCTTTAGATGTTCTTTTAATACTGTAACATATTTCTCGTAGGATCCTTGCCACTTAAGAAAGATTGGACCTTTATTTTACTACAACAGTAACCATTAGCCTATAATAAATTTGTCCATGGCCGGGTACAGACACTGTCTGAATGAGGATAAGGGTAGTATTGTTACAAGGACTGAAATGTACTAAATTAACTTTCCCGTTGTCAGGTTTCAATGCACGGGGAATATCTCATAATAATAAAAGAGCGAGTTTCTGAGGTACTCAGTCGCCATTTTGCCTTCATTCATTGGCTGGATCTAACCATTAACCGCTAGGTCCATATTCCAATTAGACGGTTCAAAATACTCTAAAAAAATTGCAAGAAATTGATTAATGATGATTTCACAAATCTTTTATTTGCGACCATAAAGTTGTGATTTTAGCATTTTTTATTGGTTTGTTCCATAAAATCGCCTTTACCATGGCATACACCGTATACGGTGTTACGGAACCTAATATCAACAGATCACGTAAGCGTGACGAACATAAACTTTGTCAAGGAGATAAAAAAAATCAGACTCTGTAACACTAGGCAGCGTGAAATGTCTAGGGGAATGAATAAAGAAGTCAGTGTTTTTTTTTGTCAACAAATAACTATAATTTATTCTGAAAACAACCCTAACATTACAATACACTAAATCAATACAATTACACAGTACAACAACGGTATAACAGCAAATCAATATAATCATACAGCATAATAAACAAAGTGCACAGTACCTGGATACCACCACTGTCACAGCGACACGTCCTTTAAAATGTATAAACCGGATGAACAGTTCCCACAAACTTCTCAGAGAATAACAGTCCACTGTAATCACAAAATCAATACATTGTAATCCAAAGTGAAACCCTGGCAGTGATCCGAAAGGCAAACGGAAGACTATATCAAATCCGTCACAAATTAAGAAGAAAATCTATAATTGCCGCATTTATCGGAAAAGGTCCACAACTGACTTACGCGCTTCTGTGTCCGCTGGAATATTGCTCTCCTCTCCTCTTGGCTCTAAAACACAGCCCCTTATTTATAACTTTCACCTCAAGCCGAGAACTTTCCATTTCTCGAACAATCCAAAGAACCTAACCTGATACACAAACACACACGTTACAGGAAACATCTAGAACAACATCGATGTGTTTCTACATATCAGGGTTCACATGTGGGCCGGCCCGGCTCGGCATGGCCAGGCGAGAAAACCCCAGACTAGCATGACCGCGTCAGACCCCACGTGTAGGCCGTGCTATGCCGTCATTGCAACGGCCAATGCTAGCGCTGCACATACACGTACAATAAAAGAGACACCTGTAACAATGGAACATTTGCCAGTTGTAGTTCCTGATCATGACCTTTGGTTATGTAAGTAATGGCATTCTGTACCTATTCAAAGTCTCAATGGACAGCATTTTAATGTTCAGTGGCGTAACCAGAGGGATGGTCGGGGGGGACCAAAAATCGGGGAGGGAAAAAAGGAAGTAAAGAAAGAAATAAGATAAAAGAGGGAAGAAGAGAAAGGGAAGGAAGAAGAAAAGGGAAAGAAAAGAAATGAAAAAAAAAAGAAAAAAAGTACAGAATCGGGAAACCTCTTGAGTTCTGCCCCCGGACGGTTAGGTTTGGTTACGCCCCTGTTAATGTTAACAACAGTCAATGATATTTCGTTTAGTTTTATGAAGGCCGGCTTACAGGAAAACTCGATTACATAAAATTTTCACCTAGGCGACCTAAGACACGAAGATAGTTTTAAGTTGTGTTACAGGGGCGCATCAGCAGGTGTCGCTACCTTACGGATATTAGAGACGATAGTCTTCAAGGTAACTTTTATATAGTTTACTGTAGTAACCAGTTATGGTGATCAAGTTAAGTTTGTTAATCAATGCTTGTTCTTCTTGGATTACTGTGTCGGCTTCAGCGTCATATTGACCCTCTGCCATAACGACCAGATTACTAGCCTGCCAGAGTGTCTTTACATCTAAGTCTGAGGAACAAATTATAAGGCCCCATGAGGATGGAAATATTTTCGTCATTTTTGACAACTCTTTATGGCCTACAGGTACACTGTCAATTAACATAAACCAGACAGATCGTAAGCATTTGTTGTGTACTGTCTTAAAACACCAAACATGAGCGAGAAAAGTTCCGTTTTAACTCAGCATATTAAACCCCTCGGCATGTTTGTTAAATTTATGACCGCATGAACACAATCATGGCTCGCACAGGTTGCAGGGCGCAGGCAACTTGTAAGCGATACAGGAAATGACCCGTTACCATAGAGACGGGGTTTAAGTTTGGGTTGTGTGTTCACAAGTATTCTCTTGTATTGAATATTCCCCCGTAGCATAATGGTACGATTTTGGGTGGTATTACCACAATATGAATATTCCCCCGTAGCATAATGGGACGATTTTGGGTGGTATTACCACAATATGTATGTAAAATTATGGAAACTTCTGCGATGCATTCCTCGATATTGCTTGCATCACGACTCAGGTAGGCTTGCCAGCCCAATTATCATTCCCTACTGTGTCAGGCTGTCACGGCTAATTCGGCTTAGGCTACCCTCACGCCACAAGTTGCTTCATGTATATTAATATCACTCATAACAAGGTATATTTGAAAATAATTTGAAAATAATTTACTCAAACAAAACGCAAAGTCACCAAATTTATTTAACGTGCATTACAAAAATGGAAATTAATTACTATCCATTCACGAATGGAAACTACACACATGCTTGAGAGAATAGGCTGTATAGACCAAAATGTATAAGAAGCTTACATGTATTGACAAACGGATAGTGTGTCCTAACATAATGTCTAAATTTTTTAAAAATTATAGAATACATGGTATTATACTACGGTGAGACACTGTCAGTACAAATATGTCGCAAATGTATATTTTAAGCCTTCGTCTTGGATTCCGTGAATACTGGTTTGATAGATACAGTTCCATATCTGAAAACAGTGAATAAAATTATATATGTATATATGTATATATGTATATATATATATATATATATATTATAAAACATTATTATTTTTAATATTCTTGTTAACATGAGCAAGAATAATCATTCCCCGGCCCAAAAACGTGAACTGTGTAAATACAGCGGCGTAGCAAAAGGGGGTGGTTGGGGGGGGGGGGGGGGGGGGCAGGGGGCCTTCCCCCCCCCCCCCACACACACACTGGATCCAGTACTTTCTGTCCTCCCGGAAATTCACTTAGTCAAAAAATGATCGTATTTTCTGTAACACTCATGAAATTCCAGTTACTGTCAACTTTTTTCAATATAAAACATTGCATATGCAGTAATTGTTTATTGGAAATTCTACGTTTCATTAAGTTTGATCTTGCAAATATGATATTTGTTTTGTTTATTCATCTTGTACATCTGATATTTTTTTATTGGAGTTAGGCCTAAAACATGTGAGGTGTTAGATATATATAAATATATATATTATATATATATATATATATATATATGTATGTTTCAATTGCCTTTGCCAAATATTTCGCCCCCCCCCCCCTTTCTCACTCAATCCCGAATACGCCCCTGGAATAGGAGACTCATAGCAGGTTCTCGATGGGATTTGGGCTGAAAACCACACATTATCTTACGTAACGTATTGCGATACTAACCACATGATACACGATTCGATAAATTAAAATAGTAATAGTCCAAGTGATCGGTATCCTTTGTTCTAGTGTTATTTACACGCAGATAAAATAAATAAGAAACAGCTCTTTCCATTAGTTTGATCATGTGGTAGTTCGCCAATATTAGATGAGAATCGAGCCAATTCTGGCCAATCACATTTCAGCTTAAACCCCGATGGCCCAGCTTTTGTTAAATGCCATAGGTCGCTAATTAAAAGTCATAGTTACTGTTAGGTGTTCATATATTTTAAACGTATCGGTGCAGGGACAACACTGATACGGCATTGGGCTTTGTATCGCGATGTATCGGTGAACCAGTCTATCATTACAGCCCCAGAGTTATTTATTGGGGCTTAGAGCGATTAGGTTCATGTTCAGTGTTCGCTGTCACAGTTTCAGTCTGAGTCTTCCAGGTGCTCAGGGCAAGTTAGCCTATACCTAAGCATGTTAACATAGTGAATGTGATATTGATTTGATTATAATGCATTAAATGACGTTATTTGTTTCACCGATAGTCTAGAATGAAACTCAGTTGTTCACATTCGATGGCCTTTAAAAATGGTTGAGAAAAAACTAGCTTGACACCCGTTTGTTTACTGACGGCCGCGGGGCGATATTTTATCTGTATTATTCAATGGGCACCGCCCGATCCCCGTCCGACATGTCACAGGTTTGATTTTATGCGAAAAATACGCTCTACTCCCTGGCGGACTTTAGATTTAGGGACTTTCTGGCGATACACAAATCGGCCAGAGGCCGTTGAATATGTGACGCTGGCTTAAAGGGGCCGTCACAAATCTATTTAGGATTTTTTTATGGGTCGGCCGATGTTCGCAGGGCACCGAAACCTGCTCTTAATACAACGATTTTCTAATGGCGATTTTTGAGGTCAGAGAGCTCGTTAAAAGGTCGCCCATAGATCGCTCGAGCAGCGGTCAATATGCGATCGATATTCGGGCAGCAATCCGACGATTTTAGACATTCTTTTTTTTAAATTCGAACGGAGGTCGAGGGAGCTACGCGGCCGCCGCATGGGCTCCCTACGATACTCGAACGACCCCCTCCCATATCCCGCCCGACTTGTACGAAGTCGAACGTGCTGCGAGCGCGCTCCATGCTGGTGTCGAGCCGCTGTCGGGCGGCTATTTCGGCCCCCGGCCGGGCTCCTCCTGTCAAATCAGCTTCCAGTTCATGTTCCGATGAAGCGGACTCAGGCTCTCGTGCCACCTTCTTCTTAGGGAAGGGTTTCTTTGCTCCCTTGGTCTTCTTTGGCAGCATCTTAGCTAGCCACTATTACTTAGTAGCTGTGCAGTACTCTTCACTCTGTCAGACTAATGGAATATGATGTGACAAACATTTTACCTGTCAAATATATATTCGAGGCCAACACGGCGAACGACGTCCGGCAGGACGTCAGGGGGTGCCCGCACGGCGTCGCCGTGTAGTAATGCGGGAATCGACAGACCAAATGACCATCGACCGCAACTCGGACGGCGCCTGCCATTATGCCGGGCGGCCTTCGCCCGACTACCTTTATTAATGTCGGCCGTCAGGCGATTTTTGATCATCATTGCTCAATGGGCACCACCCGACTTCCGTCCGATATGTGACAGTTTAGATTTAAGCGTAAAATACGCTCGACATCTTGGCGGGCTTGGAATTCGGTGTCTTTCTGGCGATCGACAAATTCGGCCGGAGGCCGTTGGATATGTGACGCAGGCTTTAGGACGGATTGTATCGGCTGGGCAGATGTCCGTATAAGTGAAGTGCATAGGGGTTAATTAAACGCGCTGACTCCCGAGTACTATGTTACGCCTCAGCCATTTTGCCTATGCATCACTATAACAGTATAAAATCTTGAAAGTACATTTTAAGAAAAAAATTAGATCAATTGTACATATGTTTGATAACATACGTGGTAGCAAACTAAGGTGCCCTGAGGCTTAAACCAATAAAAGCAGCTGATAATAATCAGTATGAAGTCACGGTCATACCGTTTTTTGTTGAGAAACCTCCATGCAATTATGGTCACCAGGGCAACCAGAAAGATCGAGGCTGAGAGACAGAGGATGGTCAGGTCCTTGTCTGGTACAGCACACGGCTTTGTCCCCGTCATGGCTCCAGTGTTCGGTGGACACGAGCAGCTGTCGACTGAAACGAGGCCGTACAAATAACAATCATACAAGAACTTACTTATTGAGATTAAAGTGTGCACAAAATACAGTATTAATAGCATTATATTTTGAATAATATATGTACCAGGGTGAAAAAAACATGGTCGATCCACGAAGATCAAACCCACACAGCTCCCACACCAGTCCAGCGTTCCACCCGCTTCGCCAATAAAGCAAGCTTCCTTGATAAGGCGCTTTTATATGCACCGTCACATATATGACAGTATATAATCGAACTGTAATTTAGTCAATTAAACTATTCAAAGATGGAAGTTTGTCATGAACCTCGGGTGTGTAGGAAGATTTTCATTATTTGGGACAGCACCGATCTGAGACCATGGTCCATCGGAGAAGTAAAATGAGGGGGTTTGTGAGGTTGTGTGTGTGTGTGTGTGGGTGGGGGGGGGGGGGTTGTACATATGTGGGTCATAAGTATTAGACCGTGTGCAAATATACACGTTTCCGGTTGGGGTATCAATCTTACAATGAACAAATTTTATTAATTAATGATGAGTATAATCTTGGATAATATTGCACTTTTGCATTTTCACAAAAATATAATTAGACAGACTATTTATAATAATAATTATAGTTTGAATGCTCAGCTGCAAGTGTCTACCTTCCAGTATACATAACAATCTGATAGTCGGGATAAGTTATTTCATCCAAATGTTGGGGAAGGAAGAGTGATATTTCTGCTTGGTAAGTTGCTGATCTGAATTACCAAATTGTTTTAATATTTGATTTCTGTGATTAAAACGAGGATACGAATTAGCCACTTATTGTATATTAATGAAACTAACATATTTTAGTTTGAATCTTTGACTTTATTAAACCTAAAACAGTTCTGAACCGTTATTCGCACTCATTTTATGGCTCAAGCAGTCTCTCATATGAGTTCTTGTCAACCCTCGCCCACATACAAACACTACAAAACGAAAGTACGTGCATCGTATGCCATTTATAACGTGAGCTCACCTTGTCGCTTCCTTCTTTCATGAAGAAACGTATTACATCTTATGCCGTCGTATCCGGTCTGGCACTGGTTACCTTGGCAGCCACCAGTCCTGAAGTCGCAACTTCCGTTCAGACATCTACCGCATGTTTCTGCGCATGCTCGTCCCCATCGGCCTCTTGGACACTCTTTAAAATAAAAAGAAATGTAAAGAAAAGAAACATTTTGCAGGAAAAATCTTAATTTGTAATTATTTGTACGAATATTTTCTCTGACAGTTGTTTATTGTCTCCCCCAGGAAGGTATGCGTTCAACCCCGTTCGCGTGTGTTTGTGAACAGAATTTCATGAATTTTTAGAGCATATCGGGAGTGGGCCTATGAAGGGACCTTTTGAATTTGGTGTGGATCCGGAGATGATCTGTATTCAGGAATTTCACCAAGGAATATTAACAAATGTACAATCACTAATGCACGAATGAACCTGGGAATACGGTCCGAATAAGTAAATGCAGGAAAAGTTTTGGGAGCATTCTACAATAGAGACCCCCCCCCCCCCCCACACACACACACACACAAGGCGGCGGAGGCTTGCATTCTAAAGCTTGCATTCTTTAGAATGCAGATTTCTCTAGTGTAACGTCTAAATCTGTCATAACCAGGTAATATTTAACGAAAACTTCGTGGGGTAAAAATTGGTGTCTTTCTGCCATTAATGAATACAGACCAGGGAAAGTAAAAGGTTAACCTATGTCACATCTGCTGGACAAGTAGCCGTCTTGGCATTGACCTCCGGGACAAGAGCCATCTGTCACGTTACATCGTGCAGCGTCTTTACACTTGCCACACGAGAGGGCGCAGTCGTCACCCCAGGTCCCGGCGGGGCAGGCTGCAAAAGGAAGACGTTCCTATGTTTACCTTAATCAGGTATATACGATTTTAGGTAATAATTAAAAAGGATAATAGAAACTGTGTTTCAAAATTTAGAAAATCTAGAGCTCCTTTTTTAAGATGGTTATGAATAAAATCTCAAAATTGTAAAATTAATTTTATTTATGTTTAACTTTATTTAAATTAACATTTCTCATAGAAATACTTATTATAATTAATTCGATGAACTCTCCATGAGGAGACCATCAAGGCACAAATAACAGCAATTTTGCCAGTTTATAACTTCATAATTTGGATGTATAATAAAGAGCACAAATTGTAATTGTTAGAGTTAGGAAAATTATAACGTAAAATCCAGGGAGGTCTTAGAAAAATCTCTGTGTAAACCTTAAATAAGGTCATGGCTTGAACTATGTTTTGCAAGCTACTTGCCAAAAACTACATTTAACCCTTAAGATCAGTGGTAAATGTTCAGCTTGGACAAGTGTTATAATCACTGGTGCTGAAACTTGCACTATGTGACCCCTACCCAATGTCTACCTCCAAATCGGTAATAAGTCACCATGACCTCATTTGCATAAGCAACGGAGTTCAGAACAACCAGTATAAAACACAAATACATAAAGTATCATGGCCACAACCATCACTGCAGTCAGCTGAACGTTATATCCCATGGATCACTTTTTAATCTGACCACTTACTTTCATTACACCCTGGCCCTGTGTAGCCTGGCTTGCACTCTCCGTTTGGGCATGTTCCATCAATTGGAGAGCAAGTGCCTCGTGCGCATGCGCCACAGACGTATTGGCACTCCTCGCCGTAGCGATTCATGTGACAAGTGCGTACCTTTTGTAATTATAAATCTTTCTTCATATTTATTAAATAACCATATAACCATATTATATTATAAAAATCGACAAGAAAATGTCTGAGTTCTTTAATATGTATTTATCAGTTGTATATACATAGACGTTTGGTATCCTTAAAATATAGCGTTAGTATTTGGTTGCTTTTAATATGATTTTATTCATAGGAGAGCTTGTTGATTTGCCTGACTTGGTACAACTATATTTCTTTTTAAATCAACATATTCAATCAACAAGACAAACCACCGACAGGAAGGGTTTATTTTATACTATACTTAGCCCTTAACTATAGGAGTTATCAGATATTTTTCTTGTATTCCTATAAACGTTAACCATATGATGCAAATCTAAAAATAATATATGGTGACAGTCAAACGTTGTCACGCAACTATATGTGGTCACGAATCGGAAAAACCCGTTTTGGACTTGGGATGTCTCAGACTATGCCAACATTAGGGGGTTCTTTTTCAATATTTTCCTTAAATATTGAGGAATTTGTAACTCGCACATTCGTGCAGTATTACCTGTTTACATGTTAGACGGTGGTGAGGACATCGGTACGTGTCCTTGCCTTCCACAGGACATTCTACAGCATTGACAGAGGACTGTCCACAGTTTCCAGAGATAACTACTTTATCTGAAAAGAATTTACAGAAAATGTAGATTTGAATATAATAGATGTTGTAGAAGAATGGGATGATGCGTCCCAGCCTGGGGCCCAGTAGATATATACATGAGAAAAAACAACCCCTGTGCAGTCATTTTACAATGCTCATTCATTGATTTCATGTTTTGATTCATGCATTTGACTATCAATTGTTAGGATGAATTATGTTCCGTTTTTCTGGGTTTACGTGTCAGATAAGAAGATCGCAAAATGAATTGTCACACGTATATATCTTCGTATATAACTGGACCTAGTTTTTTTTCACGATGATGTTTCTAACACGTGCGTACCTGCGTTTACATATATATGCATTAGGAACTTCAATTTTAAATCAGTTTATGATGAACGAAGGACAAATTAGGAAAAATTATAATATATAAAGCGTGATACCGGAAGTAAATTCGGTTATGGCGAGAACATCCGTGGTGTTTGTTAGTTGACGACAGGCCACTTTGTTATTATTGAAGCCAAAGTTCATTCCGCAAACAGGGCGCCATCTGTCGTTCTTCCAGACTTGAAGAAAACCCCGGTACACCGTCACAGCTTCCAGCGTTGAGTCTGTCACGTTCATATCCTTTATAAATCCAAAAAGACAACTAACCCAATATTGGTGAAACTAGATTTTACTTGGATTTGCGTACTTATTATCTAGAATATTTCACATATCGACGAAGCTGAATATTTAATTATAATTTTGTTTCAGAAACAGGGTTCCCCTTATTTTTTGCACATCATCGCCAAAACGATTAATTCTGTCCCCGCCTTCGCCTAAGGGGCCTTCGGCGTGGGACATACAGATTTTGACCATCCATCCGTACTGTCCGGCCGTCTGTCCGTCCGTCTAAGATATTGTCAGGGCAATAAATTGAAAACAAATTGACATACATTCACCATGCTCGGACCATTGATGCATCTTATGAAAGGCTGGAATAAGTTCGAATATGGATGACCTTGATGCATTTTCCAAGATCACATATGTGCATTATTTATTTCACTCAATTGTTACTATTTGTTAATGATATATACTCGAAAGTCCTTTTTAAGTGTCTCTGGAATTTCCCATTAGTATTCAAAACCTCTCCGGAAGCTACTTGCATGATAGGCGGGGACAAACCATATCTGTGTTATAGATCCACCTTTCTTGTTTCAATTGAGGGGTTTTCCCTGATGTTTTACCTTTCTCAAGGAGGTTATGTTTTCGCTATGGAGCTCATGTTTTCCCCCGTGCTTACAAATATACCTTTCTAAACCCGTTAACTTCCAGTAAAACGCCATCCAAAGAAAAGTCAGCAGTTACAACAACGGAAATATTTGTATTGAACTGGTAAATATATTAGGTGGCGATAATTTCACTCGATAGGGGTCCGTAATTGTAAATATCACAGGATTATTTGGAGAAAAAAATTGTATTTATTTGTGGTCATACATGTCTCTAAATAATCCCATGGTACCCGATACGTCATGAACTATTTTCAGTTTGCATGTTAAATGAGATATCTTGCATATTTTTAATAAATTTTCAAAAACCGTTACAATGTAACATGCAATGGAAATTAATAACCAACTAGATATGTGCAATCACCGAGCCATGGTAAGAGAAACCTCCACCCCTGCAGACCAAATTTAAAACTTCGAAGTTTATCATTGTCAAACACAAGCGGAAAATATTGAAACTTATACCGTGAACACTTAAGAAAACAATATTGCTTCAATGCTACGTACTTTCGTAGTAACGTACCCGAGAAAATGAATACTGGCACGTGATAGTAACAGCTTTGTTATCTACACATAAGTCGGTCGATGATGCGCAGTCTTGCAGTCGGTCTTCACTTCCGTCACACGTCAGATTGTCATACCCATATCTCTCTGAAAAATAATATAATAAAGGTGTAAAAAATGTTAAAAAAGTTAACTCCAGCAGCACATAAATCACACTGCGCAGACTCGGACTGGCAAGTGTATGACTCTGAAGTTTAATGTTTATTGGCGTCACAGTCTGACCCCCACAGGGCAGCACGGCTTCTACATACGTACATAAGCGGCGCAGTAAAATGCAGTGAAGGGGATAGTGTAGTCCGTGCAAATATGTTGGATTCAAAATAATCACATAAACATGGACTTCAAGGAATATGTAAAATGTTTTAAGCATACGTTTGTGACGTTTGTCTGTCGACCCCCCCCCCCCCCCCCCCCCCAGTGTAATATTTAACCAATCACATTGCAGGTTTCACCAACACAATCGTATGTTCTTCGAGGTTCTGGTCGATTTGCCTTGCGGTCGAAAGTGCTTGGTAGTGCTTTTTTCCACCCCCGTTGGAATACGCACGATGCAAACACCTTTCAAGACAATCTCTATAATTGCTGGTGTGGCCCGAGGTCAGTTATCCCCATTGTTTGCATATTTCCTCTCTTGCCACTCCGCACGAGGACTAGTTTGTTTACACGCTGAACCAAGCAGATTTCTTTTACCAGATCTGCACGGCGCAGTCATCTTTGTTTACACGCTTTGCCATTCAGATTTTACCTTTCCCAGCGCAAACTGACTGGTTGTTTGGCAGCTTGCAAAACCTAAACAGTCCTTCCATTTCTCACAGCGTGTGAGTGGAAGGTCCCCGGCATGAATATTTACGCCATGAAGCGTGCAAGCTATAACTGCAGACATTAGATGAAATTAGAAAAATACATTATCGAATAAGGTAGTAAATGAATTATTTTTTTCTGTTACAGTACAAAACGAAGTGTATCGAATACCGTATGTTAAACTCAGTTTTGGAGAAGCCATATAAGACACGCTTATAAAGTGTGAGAACGGCGTATTAGTACGTTCCGTGGACGACATTTGCGAGGCGATGACAATTTTTCTTCAAACATGTTTGTCTCCGGAATCTCTCAGACTGTCTAGGTCTGCTTTGTCTGACATTTCCATCCATGCAAAAAGGACTGTCATAAATGTCCAAGTCCGGATTTTCCTCGCCCACCCCCTCCCTCCCTCCACCTTAAGGGGCTGCGACTTTCGGAGTCATTTTTGAGTTTTCAAATTTTCTAGAAATGTTCATGAGGTTCTCAATCTCCTCGTGAGAGTCGCTGGTCCTCGATCGTCACTGGAATTTATAACATATTAAAAAATCGTGCGACAAATGCTCTTTCAAACTATTAACAAAGTCATCTTGGGTATCTCGAATCCTTCTCGAAAACTTTTGAATTTAGTTTACGTGAGTCAGAAAGTGCGAGAAATGTGAGACAACTTGATGGGGCTTGGCGATCTATGAAAATAAATTGTGGCCGATTCGAGACAAAAGCGCAAGGTCAAAAACAACTTCGCAATTGAGGGGAGAGAATGTCGTGTAAAAACTGCGCGACATTCTCCACTTCGGCGAACCTCGGCCAAAATTTCGCCGGGAGTTCGTGCGACATTCTTAAGTATTAAATTACCAATTCAGGTTAAGTAAAAGTGAAAATTTTCTCGCATTAGTATACCTTTAAAGAGTAACGAGTCGCATGTTCTGGGTAGCATGTTCAATGGGTAGCCGTGAATACAGCTACATAGACTCTGGAAGCATCATTTATATTGGACTTGTAAGCCTAACTCGGATCGTGATACAAGCCATACGGGGTAACGTACTGAGACGGTCATCTATCCTGTTGCATTGAAATTTGGAAAACAGCTGATAATCTTTATCTTAAAATTAGGCTACGAGTGATGAATTAACACAAATTAATACGTATGAACTCATAAACCAAAATGTAAATCAACCTCGATGGTAACGAGTTCAAATCTCAGCTGAGGAGGTGAGATTTTCACGGTCGGCCCCAATCCAGGTTGAGCACTCTGCAGGCTTAATGGGAAGGCTGTGTCCGAAAGTCGTGTTGACACCGGGCCTGGGTGACACCAGGATACAAATATAATATGATAAGAGGCGAGTGCTACTGCCCTGTCACGCAGTCCAAACCGAAAAGGAACTCTGCAGATAAGAGAGGATAAAAAATGGAGGCGTTTACCTCCACAAAAAAAGTTACCTGTATCGCGTAAAAGTTTGCCGAGTCCAGTAACCCGTGCGGGCCATGCCTGTATTCATGCGGTCAGAAATCTAACAAACATGCAGAGGGAATTACCAATATGATGAGTTTAAATGGTTTTTTTTTATCACACATGGCAAGGGCTGTATTGTCAGAAAGTATACTAAAAATGCAAATTCAGGTCATTGGTGTGAGTGAATGTAAAGGCGGTCGATTATTTTAAATCGGAAATAATCTGCAAGAAAGAAAGATAGGTCGTAAATCAGCCGATTGTTTGGGTTCCGTCACCACCTTATTCTTACGGCAGGATATAAATCGGCAGGAAAATCTTTGCATTGTTATGGATTTTTGCAGCTGACTATTCCTGCCGGATCTCCTGATACTACAAATTTTTCGGGTCGATAAAAATCGGCCGGGATGATCGGTAGATGGGAGACTGGCTTAAAATTACAGACATCCTCTTACCTAAAGGTCTGGAACACATTGCGTGATAGCGCTCGTGACAGGGTTTCATATACCAATGTAACACATACGCTTTGTTGGATACCACGCAGTCTTCCTCAATCAGCGCCGAATAGGAAGGCTGTAACATAAATGTGGATACATGATTAATTTTGAACAGGACAACAGATGAAATAAAGGGATGCACATTCATAATGTTTCATATGAGTGGTTTTGTTTTAGAAAGAACAGAAAACAATTTATATTTATTGTAACCCCAGTAAATATATACACAGTTGGACCTATCTGATAAACCACCTTTCTAATAGACCACCTGTCTATTAAGACCGCCCATAGAAAAACCAAAACTGTCATGTCCAATAAGACCACCTGCGCCTTATAACAAGTTTTGGCCATATATATGGTCTTATTACACACGTTTCACTGTATATATGTACGTATATTTAATGATTATATAATTTCATGTTTTTTTATATTCTTTTATTATTATATGTTTAATTAAATATATTTAAATTATTAAATATTAATTGTCAATGCTTGTCAAATGGCGACCACGAGGACTTTCAATTTTAATTGCGCATTTAAACCTGAACTGTAATACTCCGGATACCCACATCGAGCTGCTAAAGCAATATTAATATATTAGCAACTGTCCGTTGTATGGCCCTTCGAAGAAAAACTAAGTCGTTCTGGGCCGCCATGTTGAGCGCCATAAAACACACAGCGATTATAATAAAACACACAACATTTTGTACAACTATCATTTGTTACAATGTTTAATTTTGAGCAATCCTTGAAGACCAGTATTATAAGTCCCAGTGTTCTTAGTGTTAAAATCAAAGTATAAGCATACATATCAATGAGAAAAATAGGTTCGGTTCATTGATAGGAGAGGTTGCAGGATGTTGCTCTCCAAACCACGCAACATACCCAGTCCCCGCCAACAAGAACCAAACATGCAGTGATGTAGGACTCGAGACCGGATTTGGACTCCAGTCCACTTTTTTAATGGAACTCTGACTTGGACTCGGGTGTAGTGGATTTGGACTTGTAATCGGACTCGGAGATAAGGACTCGAGAAGTCCTTCTCGAGTCCAAAAGAAATAAAACACATGTACATGATAATCTGAAATTTCCATTTTAAACTGTTTTTTTTAGGATATTTGTATTATGTTCGGACTCTGACTTAGACTCGGGTTAGTCGGATAGTGTGGACTCGCCTACCTGGACATGGTGTGGATTTGACAGCAAGTGAGAAAGGAGATAGGGTGAGGGGCAGTGGCACAATCAATTTATTCCGTCTGGTGCAGGGTGCATTCATGGCCGGCAGCTGTTTTTTATCAGCTTTACTCCAGTTATCCTTTCTTCTATACATCAAACTCAAAATGAACAACTGAAATTTTATTTTATTCTACATAAACAAGGGGTTCCGTATCTCGTTTTTTCTACCAGAGATCAGCTTCTCAGTTTACTATAGTGCACCATAGATGTCGCCACCTGCCGGGCTATTCCCACACTATTAGCACTGACAAAGTCAATCTCCTCAAACAGCACAAAAATTATGACTACCTCTTAGAAAAAAATTATAAAAGTTTCCTATCTCCCCCCCCCCCCTTTATACGGACCAATAAATTTTTCCTCATACATTTAATGCCTAACATTCTCTGCGGTCCTACAATATTTAATGCCTGCTCACTTTTGACACCACAAAAGGGGCCGATCTTGACCCGACCCGGAAATAGGTCACTCTAACCTACATTTCAATCTACTTTAAATTTCAATGACGACGACGACACCATAACGACGTTATTTCACTCTAGCCTATACACACATACACGTATGCTACCTGCATACTCACTTGTTCGTTGGCTTCGTATTCGAACGTCCCCTCCTCGCGGATATCATTCAACAAGATCCACATAGGTGCGTTGGTCGAGTTCACAAGGAAGCTACAGAGATTTCACATGATTGGTAGAACATTAATACCGGCATCAAATGAAAAATGCCAGGTCTGACTGACTGTGAAGTCTTTGCTTGAGCCAGTCACAGGTCTCCAGAAAATCCGGCCCGCACTGGCTCCCTCAGCAACGACAAAGACTGAAAGATTGAGTCGGTTTAACAGTTAGATATTTAAGGAGAAAGTAGAAGACGCAGATAGAGCTGAAGGTCGTAGTGAGAGAGGTGGATGAAACCGGAGAACCCGGAGAGAACCACCGACTTTGGACGGGCCACTACAGCCCATTCTCCTAGCAGCACCTTTGATGGAACCCGGGTGGCAAGCGGAGAAGGCCGGACGTTTTATCGCTCAGCTGTCCAGGCCCCAAATGCCAGGTCTGACAAGGAACTTTATCGAGGAATGAAACCAGACAAAATTATATGCATATGTCGACCAGATTTATTTTTTAATTTCAACTACCACTACACGTTAGCTACCGCCGAGCGATTACAGGATTCCCCTCCCGACGCGCGCATCTGAGCGATATTGGGGAATCGGGCATAAATAACCGCTGCCAATCTTTCACCTACTGTGGCCAATGATTAGTTTTACAAAACAACCGTATTTTTGTCATAGCGCGAACACGGAGAGAAGAAAGAAAACAAAAAGAAAACGTTCCAATTCAATATATAAAATGTAGTTGGTGTCCTTATGCAAGGCTGTCGGTTTCTAAGGTCACTGTAGGTGTTACGTTAAAACTAATAATTGCTTCGCTAATGTAAAAATACCCAGGTTGTAAAATATCATGGATTTTCAAAATGCTCAACTAATGAAAGGCGCTGTAATATATACAGTTTAGAACTTAAACAAGTATATATGTGTGTGCTGTACTTGAATATATATTGGGATTGTAGGTTAAAATACGTTGATGATTGGTTGATATACGTGGACACGTTTCGTGTTCTCGTTTTTCGATTGATCGGTGAACCAAGGTTCGGATAAACGATTGATCGGTAAAGTGAGGTTCGGATACACGAGTGTTTTCTGTACAACAAACCTGTTGTGTTCCTGATTAGGGATTCTTGCGAGATCTCCCCCTTTCCGTTGGCAAACACTTCGTGAACTCGACCAGCTGCGCTTTGTAAGTGCAAAAAAATAGCAAGATCCACCATACGATGTCCAGTCAGACGGACATGTAGCTGAAAGGTATGAACAATATCTCGGGTATGAAAACGTATTAAACAAATAAAATGTAAATGCAAATCCGATTGAATCGAGCAGTAGGTTGGTATTTTCTTTTTAGTTTTTGTTTTTTTAGGGATTGTTAGTGAGCTGACTGGTATATCTCTGATATTCTTACGGTGATTGAGTATTTTATTTCATGTTTATCATGTACAGTGCTGCCACTCTGGGTTTAACAAAAAAGTATAATATCTTACAAGAAAAAAAATATAAGGCCCGTTTTCCATGAAAGCGTTTCCTCGAGCGTTTCCTTCGCGGAAATAAGGCTATAGTTTAAACCATGTATATCGTTTCCTTGTTCGCGTTTCCGCGCGCGGGTAATATCCACAAATCAACTGCGCGATGCGCGATATTCCGCGCGCGGAAACGGGTTCATGGAAAACGGGCCTTAAATTGTCTGAAAAAAGGATGTAAAAAATGTCAGGGCCAAGTAGTGCAATTTTTGCATAATTTTACACCATATCATATTCTTGTAAAAGCTTAAGGTATGAAAGTATATATATATATATATAAAGATATTACAAATGCAATTGCAATCAGTAGCGGATCCAGGGGGTGCAGGAGGTCCGGACCCCTCCCTCTTTTTTTTAGCCGCCGCAATCTTTTTTTATGGGTATCAGACCAATTTGTGCCTTGGTCCGCTCTTTTCCTGACCTAGAGAATTTTTTCTAGGATTTTTTAAAAGCCCATCCGAATTGGACCCCTCCTTTTCCTAAATCCTGGATCCGCCCATGTCAGCCCATACTTGCATCAAGTATTAATAATTCTTTTACATGGATTGTAAAAGTAGTTATAATACTAATAATGGGCACTCTCCGTGGCTCAGATGGTGATATTCAGTATTCTCAGGAGGTTGAGGGTACCAAAGAACCAAGCCGACCTTGGATTGGCCACTACAACTCCACAACCCCCCCCCCCCCCCCCGGCAAGGCAAGGGACCGAACCCGGGTCGCCAGCGGAGAGCTTGTTACAACAATGCCTTCCAGTCCCAAGATCTCGTTTATCGTCAGGATCGATTAACCTAACCATGAAATGTATGTGACCTTGATCGCATATTCTTTCAATTAATAATAATGGGCTGTTGCGAGACGCCAATCAATTTACCATTAGCAATATAAACAGACAATCACCTGACAAGCGCAAAATTTGCATAATTTTGGCGACTTTCCCGAAAAGAACTCGTGTGGTCTGTACCATTACCCCTGTCCGCATGTTTCCCGGGATATTTTTATACTAATGAGACAGTATAAAATGTTCTAGGGTAAAGGTTGCCGGAGCTAGTCTGACTGCGTAGATAAAAATATCTATCCTCGCACTAAATTCACATGAGAAAAATAATCTGACTTTGTGGTGAAAGAATGCATTATGATTCCGATATATTTACACTGGCGATCAGAGATATAGCCATTCAAGCTGATGACGTCAGTCAATGCGACGTCATAAGCGACCGACCTTTGTGACGTCTTTTTGTCTATCGTAAAAACAGCTCTCGGAACCATAGGCAAGGGTCGAGAGCCTTCTGCGTAGGAAGTTTTTTTTTTTTTTTTTTTTTTTTTTTGGGGGGGGGGACTGGAGGGGGGTTCATTAGCATAATTAGGTCAAAGGGGCAGGACATAAGGTTAATTGTAAAATGTACCACCCTGCATGGATGGAAAACTAGCTTTCAGTATAACATTCCCTAACTTCGGGGTAAATATCCCTATAATAATCATTCAGTTTAGTTGCTACGACATACTCTTCAACCCTTTTCACATTTTCAGATTTACACGTACCTCCTTTTGGGCGACTACAAATCGCTCCAAGATTTTGGGAACACTTTCTTTTGTCCCAGATGGTCGAGTTCAAAGCCACACAGTCTTCATCTACAACAATCTGGAATGGGACCTGAAAGTGCACATGTACACAGATTTATGGTGCAGCATACTGACATAATGTTCTCTTTCACCCGCTACGGGCAATTTGTTTTCTTCAAGCAGTGGCGTCATTTGTTCTTCTGGGGTGGGGGAATGACGTTACACACACACTTACACACACACATACATATATATATGTATATTGTTACGAAGACAAATTATTCAGGGGAAAATATTGGGCCGATCCCGGATTCGAACCCATGTCGGTGGCGCACAAGTCCGGCGTACCAACCGCTTCGCTAGAAAAGCATGCTTCACTAGCGACACAGTTCGGTCCGCTTTTATCTCACCCTGTAACACACCCCCTCTTAAGAGCGTTCTGCTATCAGAACAAGACTAATTATCCCAGGAGTCACACATTGGTGAGCTTATTCCCTGGGCCACAAAGTTTACCGTCATCCCGGACGAGCCTCCATTTTGTTACGATGACAAATTATCCAGGGGAAAACATTGTGCCGATCCCGGATTCGAACCCATGTTGGTGGCGCACAAGTCCGGCATACCAACCGCTTCGCCAGAAAAGCATGCTTCACTAGCGAGACAGTTCAGTCCGCTTTTATGTCACCCCGTAACAACATATATATATATATATATATATATATATATATATATATATATATATATATATATATATTTATGGTTGAAAATAATATTTTATGTTTCCAGTATAGGGTAATTCAAAACCAGGTTTAGATATATAATATTTCATTATATACTCAGAAAAGGAAATTCTGTATAGTCTCTAATTCTATTTCTTAATATATTTATTTTTTCAATATATAGATACTATTCTCTGTATGAGGGAATGATTACATTGACCATCCCCCTTGCAAAAAAAGTTGAGGGGGGATATACACCACCAATTAGTGGAGCGTGGTGGAGCAATGGATAGAGCGCTGGACTTGTGACCGAAAGACTATAAACCCGAACCTTACGAAAAAGAAAACGCCGAAACCATCGCACACAGGCTGTTTGTTTTGTTATTTTTACGTGTTTATAACATTTGGGGGCTCGCGAAAATAATCCATAAACTTTAAACAAGGTCATCTGACGTTATGTTTTGCAACGGGCGTTTTGGAAGTAGTGACCGTCAATTTCCGCTCACATGCCCGTATATCGCAGGATGGATCCAGCATTTAGAAAAATAAGAGATACTAACTGTTTGTCCTATACAAAAACCGTAATTAACTGTCATAGAATAAAAGAAACGAATTATTTTTTTTTATTCATTCAAGTTATTTAGCAATCAGATGTTGGGTAAAGGAGACCTAAGATGTGTTAATTTCAAAATTTAAAGGCATTCTAATAAATCAAAAAGTGGCTGCCAATAATGTTACCTAAAAGGTGCAGTATTCACAAAACAAGCAGCGTTTCATTGTGATTGTCAACCAGGCAGTGATTCGTTCTTCAGTTATCAACAAAACAAAGAAAGGTTAGTTCATAATGACGATTCTAGCAGTTACTTGTGGTGGTCCCATTCCCAAATGTTTCTTTCTTAATTACGTGTGTACTTACAGGTTCTCCAGCCTCATATTCTAGTGTCATTTCCGCTCTTTGGTCATTTGCTAAGATCCAGTATAAATCTTTCGACAAAGTCTTCAGAAACCTGCAAAATAATGCAACCATATTTTGTACAGGGACAACAAACAAATGCATATTTATTTGTTTAATTTGCGAAAATACGTAAAATTGCTAGAGAATGGCAAAAAATTGTAGGGGATCAACAGGCTATAATAACTACATTAAAGCTGCCCATTCACCTACCTTTTGAAAAAAAAAACTTTTTTATGTTTATGGCTTCCTCTGTGAATATATCAACGATCTAAGGGTAATTCCGGTTATGAAAAATTATTATAACGCCCCAGTGAAGGATGTTTGAATTTATTTATCAACAACTTGTTGGTAAACACAGTAATATTGACAAATACAGGAAAAACTGTATCTATGGTGGTAGGTTGCATAGATGCGGAGGTAGAAAGGGCACTTGTAGCAAATTGCCATGTGTAAAATCTCTAGCTTATCTGACGCCAGATGCCCTTGTTAAGTTTGCGTTGATTATTTATCGGGGCCCCCACATATTATACACATGTTCATATAAATAAAATAAGTTGGCTCTGTGCCGTAAGATCTTTGTTTTCTGGCATACTATCATAAAAGCTCCAAGTGATTACCTTTAGTTTATAAAGGTCAGATAGGTGATTTGGCCCCTTTAAGAAAAAAAAAGACTTTCTCACTTGTTATGGTCCCTGTCAGGAATTCTTGCGAGGTCGCCTCCCATTCGTCGACAGGCGTCACGTGATGTGTTCCAGTCGGACATATTCGATATGTACCGGTAACAGGACTGCCGAAACTGATGCCACCCCAGTGGACAGACTGGAAAGCACACTTACACGATAAGACTGCTGGTTTGAACACATTACTGGGGACCTGCAGGGTTAAGACTAAAGTAACATGTACGAAATATCCAGATATGAGTGTTCATGTGCTCATTTAAGCATTGTGTTTGCTGTACTCGTTCTACGTGATAGTAATGCGGACATTGTAACCTTACACCTCCATTCTAACTCATCGGTTATACCACAAGCGCTTGAATCCCTATTTATATTAAATTCTTCATATCGCCAATGTTCTTAGAGATACTACGACGAAATCAGGTCAAACGACCCAATAATAAAATGGTAATACCGTGTTAACACTTGTTATGAATAATACTGATATGACAAGGTAGGCAACTCAGCCAAAACCGTTCGTGCGATGTTAATGGAAGTTACGTTCTCGACGTGCTGATACTCGATTTATCTTGCTTTTATGCGTAATCACCATAATAGTTCAATACTACGGGATTACAGGATCAAATAGATCCAATATCCATTGTTTTTAACCATCAATACATGCTACCTGAATACACTTTTTTGGTGATGTCTGAATTTCGACGTTACATTCCAAACGGTGGCGGAAGCGGCCTTCGTTGACAGGTAAGTGATGCGCAGTGCCGTGACCTTACGTGACCTATCTGGAGTAATCGCCGTCGAAAGTTTTTGGCTGAGTTGCCTACCTTGTCATATTAGTAATATTACAAGTGATAACAAGGTATTACCGTTTGATTATTGGGTCGTTTGACCTGATTTTGCCGTAGTATCTCTCAGAACATTTGAATTATGAAGACTTTATTATAAATAGGGATTCAAGCGGCTGTGGTTAAACACTGCAGTGGTATTGCATTTTGCATCCAGCCTAGTTTTGAAACACCCGCTCTCAATGATCCGATAACACCCTTTTTTTGCCACAGGGCCAAAAAACAGACCAACGAGGGTGGGGTGTCGCATGTTTAAAATTTGCGCTGGACGCGTAATGCAATAACACACTCATATTGGCCCGATCACAATTCTTAACTCTATGCGCACCCTGGTGTTCTTACCCAGAGAACCTTGCCATACCAAGCAATGGTCACACGAACTGATGTATGGGACCAATGCAGTGTATAACCGCTGCGTGAGGAGTTATATGTCACACTTTGATATCAATTACACTCATCCGAACAGATTATTCTTCAGATAACCTGCTTCATATTGCTTGACGTCAGTGATATGCTTAGACGGGAATTATTTAATTATATTTTACTTATAGATTCAAGGAAACTAAAAGACCGATGCTATCAGCGACATTCATAATTTGAGCTCGATAGAAACATCTATGTTTGAGTTAAATACGTGTAGGCCTATATCTATATTGAAAATGAGAACAAAATAAGGTGTCGAGTATTTTCATTAAATTATGCAAGCCAAGTCTGCTTTAAACATACGAAAATTTGACATTCCACTGGAATTGATAAGAGCAACAAAAACAATTCAGTTAATTACAGCTTGCCTTGACATGAAACGAAAGCTTCCTAATTTTACCGTGAACCAAACAACCTTGCCATGAGCAATGGCGTCAATTTATCTATAAGGCATGGGAGGATAACTCCGACGCCTAGGAGTTTAATCCAAGTTTCGACATCTTAATATATACATATATATATATATAATATATATAATTCTATATATAACCTTTGTTGTCTGTGTGACATATTTCAAATATATTACAATTAAGTATAAGGTTTTTAAAAATTATGTATAATTCCTAATGTATTTATTATATGTTATACCTGGTATTGTGTGAAATTTAAAATTTCATTTCCTATATATAAATAATACTGTTTATCAGGGTTGGATGATTACATTGACCATCCCCCTTGCAAAAAAGTGGGGGGGGGGGCAATATAACCCCCCCCCATCCCATCCCCCCCCCCCGTATTTACGCCCCTGGTCATAGATATACAAAAATTGGCTGTTAATCTCAAAAGAGCAAGATTGGATTACTGTAAAAAAATCCTGGCCGTATCGGTTCCACTGGCGTATGAATTGTTGCGTTTGGCGGCGAGCACGAAGCACGTGACATCATCTGTGACGTCCCAATGTCTCCCTCGCATGCTAACGTCACAGTGGCGTTAGGCGACTCCAGCGATCCCAGGAGAACTTGGTGTACATGGTCAAGGCGCAGGTCCCCGGGCTCCTGCTGTTAATTAGAGTGAAAAAAATAATTAAAATACGTATTTAACTATCATATTATTTAAAATCTACAAAAATGAATGGTAATTAATGAATAAAACTGTATTCCATCAAACTAATCCTACAACCTGTGTACTGTCATGGGTGTGTGTGCCTGAATGATTTGTGATTAATAGTCAATATTCATATAATAAACAAAATAACAGCCGCCTTGTGTTTTGATTTATTTATTTGGCTCATATTCCCAAGTTCTTCGTGCACAAGTGATGACGTTCCGGAATCCGGGTCATGTGTCGGGTCCGCACCAAAATCTAATCAATGCTTCAATGGCCCTTTCCCAAAATGCCCTGAAAATTTCATGAGATTCTGGTCATGGTTTCTTGAGTTATGTTGTGAACACACAAACACACACAGGATCGGAGATGAACGCATAACCATAAATGAATAAATATATATCCCACAAAATAAATTTTCAAAACGCGTCAACTGTTATATGTGTGCGTGTTAGCGTGGTGATGAATATTCAATATGCATATTATAAAATTAGGCCAAAAAAGGTATCATTCTCAGGCACCGCTCGCATCAATTTTAATCCCTGCATCAAAAATATTTATCTTGCTTTTTAATAGAAACCTACCAATTTGACCTCCAGCCACTCGGACATTTCTTACAAGAAGATAATAAAATACAATGCAGTTAAAATTTCATTTGTCATGAAATTCTTTTACCTGTTTAGCAAAACAAATCTGTTATAACCATGCTTTTTCCCTGATCATTTGACATTTTTATCGAAACATACAAAAAAAATCGCCCTCGCGCACAAATTTCTGAATAAAACTGCCTGAGAACCATACCTTTATTTAGCCTTATAACAAATATTAACAATTATACTAATTCATATATTCTCAATGTTATTGTTTTATTTTATAATTTGTATTAGTATACAGTGAAACCCCTTCCTCCGGACAGCTCAGTAAGGCGGACAACTCACTAGTGCGTATACATAAAATCTCAGTCCCTTCAAATTTTCCCGTATGTTATGTTTAACGTAATTGCAGTTGTTACGGAACCTAATAAAAAAAGATCACGTAGTCCTGAGTTGCATAAATTTTGTTACGGAGATAAATAAAATCAGATTCTTTAACACTAGGCAGCGTGAAATCTATAGGGGAATGAATAAGGAAGAGACGTGTTTTTTTTGTTTACAAATAATTATAATTTATTTTTAAAACAATCCTAACATTATAATACACTAAACCAATACAATAACACAGTAAAACAAAAAATGTACAATACCAGAGTGTCCGGATTCTAGGCTTTTCTGGATACCACCACTGTCACAGCTCAACAAGTCCTTTAAAACATATTATCCAGATGAACAGTTCAAGTAAATCTTCTCAGAGAATAATGGTCCAATGTAATCTCGAAATCAATCTGTTGTAATCCAAAAGTAAAATTCTGGTAATAGTCCAAAGGCAAACTGAAGACTGAATAAAATCTGTTACAAAGTTCTATGGATATATCTGTAAGTGCCGCAATTATCGGAAAGGTCCACAAACTGACTCACACTCTTCCGTGTCCGCTGGAATGTTTCTCTCTCCTCTCTTCTCTAAACACAGCCCCTATTTATAACTTTTTCATCCGAGAATACAAAAATGGTAAACTCCTTAGAACAATACACACGTTACAGGAACAGACTTGAAACATCATGCCAACAGTGCACAATAAAAAAGACACCTGGAACACATTTTAGCGGACACCTCACTCTCCCGGACAACGGACAAACTTGTCCGTTCCGCCTGCGCGTCCAGCAGTAAATAATACGACCCTCTAAAGCAGACAGACATCGCGAGTTCTGTTTTTTGCTCACATATCTGAAAGGAGATGGCGCTCCGAGGTCATAACCTCGTATGACCTGTGTTGGTCACAGAGACAGCCTGGGAACCAGCGTAATTCGGGTGAACCATCGGGATGTTATAAGTAAATATTAAGCCAAATTGTTGTTTATTTATATAAATGTGAAGATATCACGATCATTATTCGATGAAAGACCCTCCCACGAGTGTGTTGCACTCGCGACACGAATATAACCTAATGTTCTGCACTCACGACACGTAAAAGGTCCATGTGGACACCATATCTGCCTGTTCTAACGGTATGAAAGTTGAAAACCGACCGAGTAATGCGTTGTCTAAAATGCCTGTTTTGTTCTACATGGCTTGTTTTTGTTTACCCAAGCATAATACTATAATCTGGTTGAAAATGACGAAATAGCCTTTTAAAATGGCGAAATTTATGGTAAATGCCGATAATCCTGTCGTACACCCGGTTCCGGTTTTAGCATACAAGTTGCAAAGTAACACATAATATGTCAGAAACATGGTTTTCTAGCGGAGTTAAATAGAATAAGACATCTTTGACAGGTATGTTTAATTCTCACTTCAAGTAGAGAATGATCTTTTAAGATTGGCAGGTCAACCATCTAATAAAAACTTAGCTTTTAAACAGCTATTCATTCGACAAAACCACCATCAAAGGCTTCCGAAATCGGCGTCCGGTCAGGGGAGCCTTAATTAGTTAGCGCCAGTTTGCACGTGGTTATGGTGAGTGCGTGTTGAAGAGTTTCTCACATGGTTCATCTGTTAACTCTCAAACGATGTTTATATCATTTTTTTGTAAGCTACAAGGGCGTTTATATCCACAGTTTAAACTACCGATCCCAGCCAAGGGCATTTGACAATTGAATTTTTCAAAACATGCCATACTAGAAAGCTAGGAAGGTTCGTTTATGGAGCCCAATAAAGTCTTTCGAACAGACAGTCATTTTACTTTGGTATGCCTTATGATTACATTGACTAGAGCTCGTTTTATATTTGTTTTCTTTATAACAATCCTTTAACTAGCAATCATGCTGTCCGGACGCTGTCAATAATCAATGTCTAATATGCCTAGTGCAACCGGTCTAGAGCTACCGCTTTGTTTGAACATAGAGCATGTTACGTCGAAGTGAAACTGCTAAGATCAGTGTTGAAGTCTAGCTGATGAAGTTCATAGTGAAGAAAAGTGTTTGTTTTTCTCTTTCCTTTCTTTATTTAATAATTAAATTTTATAAAATATGAATGCATATTTAAGCTATTTTGAAAATGATTTTAATCAAATTTATGCATTTAAAAAAAAACTTAGAGCTGATCACAAATAAAGTACAGCTAAATATACGTTTTTGAAAAATAGGTGTGTTTCGAGTGATTTCTAAACCAGGCTCGGATATATAATATTTGATAAAATATTCAAAAATGGAGATAACCAATCAATGTCTATTATTCTAACTATTGATGTTCTTGATACTTATATATATATATATATATATATATATATATATGTAATACTCCACATCTGTCTTTATTGACGCCCCTGGTTATGTAGAAATGATCCAGAGGGAGGACCCGGAACCCACCTTTTTTCAGCCGCCGCAACTTTTTATAATGGTTTAAGACCAATGTTTGCGACCTGGACCCCCCCCCCCCAGGACCTTTTTTTAGGTTTTGTCATTAGTCCTCGTGGGTTGGACTCCCCTTTTCCTAAATCCCGGATTAGCCCCTGCTGGTAAGGTGTCTCAGGAGGGTCTAGATAGATTACCCAAACATCTAGAATCCGCAAAGATCTCGCATGGCTTGAATATCGCTCCTCCTTTAAGATGGCTCCTCCTGACAAACTTTTATTAGTTTATCCCTTCCCCTCACCCATCATACAAAACCTCAAATATTTTGTATTAATTGCCCCAAAAATGCATATTTAAAAATATTTGGTAGTTTTATCTTGTTCACAAGACTGGCTATGTCACCAATAAGCATTTCTCAGTTTTGTTGCCGTTTATCTCCCTTGAAAAGGTCCATTTTAAGAGAAAGGGAAACAAAACCATTCATATTTCAGTAAACGTATATACATGTATGACCCTGTAAGAACCCTTTTATGAACAAATGGTTCCTGGAAGAACCCCTCTGTAGTGTTCTCAGAAGTACCATTATCAGGGTTACATACAAAACCCTTAGGTTTCCCTAAAGAACCCTCGGAAAGTTTTCCATGAAGCACCCTGACTAGAGGGTTCTGCCGGGAACCTCTAAGGTTTCCCCACTGGCTCCATTCTTCAGAACCCTTAGTAGTTCTACATGTTACCCTTTTTTTCGTAAAGTGGGTCAATGATTGCCGTTATTACTTGAACGTTAAAAGATTTTGGAGATCTTTAATCTTGTACAGGAGACTGTTGACTTCTCGGTATTTACACAGTTAACTCCCTTTTTTCCCTTCATTATTACGAAATCCTAGTTATTGAAGGCAAAGTATACATTTTTTTTGCATATATTCATGGTTTGACATTATCTCAAAAGCATTTTATCGATTCTTTTTATTGATGTATATGGGAAATCTTTAATTTTTTTTAAGAGCAAACCTCATGGTGCTGTTATCAGAATTGTTAAAGAGAGAAGCATTCTTTAATAAATGCAAATAAATTTGTTAATAAATGATACTTGTCCAATGACATTTTTTTGTGCTACAGTTTACAAAATAGGTAAAAAACTTCTAATACTAGATCTATTTTTCAATTTGTTTACGGTTTGTTAAGTAACTGCCCGTAAGTTTTAAAGATTTTGATGTCATTCCGTACTCCTGCAGCAAAGCATGCGGCATGCATGCAGTCAAAGGTCTTAGACAGGTCAGTTATCGACACCAACTAAGTACCCAATGACAAATATTAATTTTGCCTAAAAACAGAGAGTGACAAATATATTTTTGCCTAAAAGCAGAGATTGACAAATATAATATCATATAAAATTATAAACATTTAAACAAATTAAACATTTATTTCACATGGATTGTTTAACTATAGTTATAATATTACTAATAATATATGGATGGTGGCGTTCGGAAGTCTGTAGGAGTGGAGGAAATCGGAGGACCCGGAGAAAACCATCGGCCTTGGACGGCAAGAAAGCGCCCAGGGTTTTTCCAGTCGACATTCCAGTACCAATACACAAATATAATTTTGCCTAAAGGCAGTAACTGCATTATGTAAAATTTTATCCTGAAAATAAAGTATAAAAGAAACTTAAATACATATAGATAGGCCTAAATATATATTCAAAGCAAATAACTTACCGCTTCTACCATGCAGGACAAGAGTAAAACAAAAATTATAAACATCAACATGGCTGACGAGACAGTTTTATAGCTTTGTGGGCCCAGCACAAGTCACAAGTCACAAGTCCAGTTCGGTTCTGAAGTGTGCTTTAAAGTAAGACAAGTGGGTCTTCTAAAGGGACTTTGTACCCCATACCTTGTCCTCAAATGTCAGTGCTAAAGTAAAAACCCAATTGTTGCGCCGGACTTACCATCTGAGCGTTAACGTTTCTCTCAGTCTTTTATCATTAACGAGTTGATCCATGGCACACGTCCATCAAACGGTCGTATGTCATGTTTTGCGTTAAACACCCCTGCGGAAAAATTAGGGGGTTCCATATAGTATAAGAAAGGACGCAGAGAACTAAAAATTATTGAACTCAGTAATGAGCTTGTTACAGCCAACATTAAATTCATTTTAATGGTTTGTTTCAGTGCGTTTTCTCCAGAAACTGTTGCAGCTAATGTAATGTCCACATAGTTAACTGCTAACAGGAGGGAAGAACTGAACAGATGTTGGATCATTATAACAGACTTTGCGGGTGGCCATATGTGCCCCGTAACTGGACCGCTATATAGTAAATATATATACATATATAATCTTTTTGTTTTCATGCTCATAATAGATACTTTTTTTTAACAAAAAAATTCTTTCTTTACAGTTGTCTTAGCTTTCCTTCCTTTAATTTAGAGAAAACAGAAAATTGAGAGAGAAAATCTACATATTAAGTGTATCGTTCTATCTGAAAATCTTAAATATAAGTTCAAACAGAGATGAAAATTAATACATAGTGCAGTGAATATCATCTTGCTTGTCTCTCTGTATACTTATTCTCTCAGTCGGATTTTTTAAATATGACTTTAACATGCCGTTTAACATCGGAGAACACTGGGTTCATGACTCGTCGGTTCGATCTTGAATGACCACTTTCATCATTTTTAACTCATTAAATGTTATACCGCACCGGCAACTACACTGATACTTGTCAAAAATGTAATGCAAACTATGTATTGTGTATACGCCCGTTAAATATTCATGAGTCAGTACATACATAAGTTACGGTCTTAAATTACAATGATCTATACTAACCACTTTGCATATTGGACACACACACACACATATATATATATATATATATATATATTTATATATATATAATTATATATATATATAGAGAGAGAGAATGAGAGAATGTGAGAGAAAGCACAAATTATCAAACACAAATTGTCCATAATATATGAGTGTGAATATGTGGGAGTTACGAAAACGATGGCCTTTTATCCTAGTTATCATAAGGTGGGGGGGGGGGGGGTCCGAGGGTACTTTGATTTAAGCAGGTGTCCTTATTTTAGTATAGGGGGATGACCTCAGTCGGTGGTATGTCCAGCTCGCATTTTCACAGCAAGCGAGGCCCGTGATGGATATGACGCCTTCTGTAAATGTCATATGCTCGAGGCATAGGGTATATGGCAAAGACAGTGTAAATTCGAACAAGGTGGACCTATCTGCACTTACTTTAACTAAACTAATTAAATAAGGCAATGCTCCTTGTCAACAGCACACGATCTCCTCCAAGTGTTTACTAAACAAACAGTACTGACTCAAACAGGCACTAAACGAAATGTAATCAGGCGTTAAGTGCACTCGTGTGTCAAGTTCTCGTTCTGACGTTACTTTTTGTAAAACGAATTGGACTGGAAAGAAGGACGCTCCGCAACCTCCTACATGTGAATATATTACCCAAGTTTAAGATAAACACAGCTGTCGTTGTATATATATATATATATAAAAAAAATATATATATATATATATATATATATATATATATATAGATATATATATATATTCTTTCTTTAGTTTTTTTGTTTAATTGTTTATCTATTTAGTCAGTTATTTAAGACCACCTGTCTTCTGAAAACATTCAGATTTGTTATAACTCATTTGTCTAAATAGACCATATGTGATTTAAGCCCGTTTTTCCCCAGTCCCATGGGTGGATACATATGTTTGAGTTATATATACATGTAAATATATATATATATATATATATATATATATATATATATATATATATATATATATATATATATATATATATATAGGGAGGTAGGTATGCAGACAGGACAGAAGGACCGTTAATATAGAGATTTATGGGTGCTTCCATGTATATCTACATATGCGTGCCATGTAAAATAGCAATAATAAACAAAAAACAACTAAATAATAAGAAATTATGACATACCTAATCCGAAGGTCATGGTACTAATCGCGGCGTTACAAAAACTTTGCATGCTAGCTTCAGCCTTGCGAATCAATAAAAGCACCCCCCCCCCTTCCAAATTCATCCCCCTCCCTCATCGACCCCTCAATTCACGAACACACACATACATACATATATAAATCAATAAAACGAGCAAAAATAAGTCTGCAAGAACAGGTCGTGGAATACGTTAATTTGTTTTCTTAGCTGCCGCTAGATGGCAGTAACATTCAACCTCTGCGTCGTGGTACTCGGCCAGTTTGCTGTTCATATTATTTAAACCAAAACATTTCAGTTTGACAATTTCTGACAACTTTTCATCTTTCAATTAAAAAGTTTCCTTTTACAAAGAAAAAAGTTGGTTCCAGTCTACATTTGAAACTAAACAATGCTTCTAAAGTAGGCTATATGATATTTTATTCAAATATTATATTTTATATTAGAAAGATAAGTGTATATTTATCAGATCGTACTCTTCATTTTATATCATATCATATTAAAATTTATTTTCAAAGATATATATATATATATATATATATATATATATATATATATTGATATCGGTATATTGTAACAATTGTACCATATTTTACAATGTGTGGATCATTCATAACGACCAGGTCATTGTCCAAATCACCAATGTCATATACACAGCAAACCCCACTGCGGAAACTTGTGTCACAGTCTCGTGGCAGCACATTTATTTCTCTGCTCTAGTCGGGAAATCACATTGTCCTGTGGGCCCTGCGACAAGCACCTGCAACATACAAATCATCTTAAATTCACCTCTTCTTTTATGAAGGCGAGAATTTTCTTTGAGAAGAAAATTAGTTCCAGCGCCTTTCACTGCAGGGCGTTATTTACATTTCCGCTGCATTCGTGACGAAGTTTTCAATGTTATACCTAGGTAGCTGGCGATGGGAATGAGGGTGGGGATGGAAAACCAGATATGTCCCACCAAGTCTTTAATTTACAATTAAACATGTGTCAATAACACGTGTTGGCTTGTAAGGTATATAATGCCTTGGAAACAAGATGTAAAGACGCAGCGCGAAATAGATTTACACGCATACATTTCACCAGCCCTTCATAACAGTTGCTGACTTGTATTTATGATCCAAATCATCTCAGTTGCCATGGAAGAATTCTAACTCACAGATGTATAATGCCAAGTTGAATTTTCCCCCCGATGATAATTTATAGTTTATTTTATGTTTAATTTTATATTGAAGGTGTTTAAAGCAAAGCAAAGGTTACTTTATTTTCATTTTATTTTATATTGATATGTTAAATATTATCCAGCCAAAGACTAGTTTTATTTTCATTTGATTATATATTAAAGGTGTTATATAATATTAAATCATGTAAGTTTAATTTATTTTCATTCTTTTCTGAGGATTGGAATATTGAATATGTGGCTTCCTTTCTTGAATATATTAGTATATTAAAAATGATACTAAGATAAAAGAAGCAGGATTGTTTACAAATGCAACTTTATAATACAGGACTATCATGGACAAACAGTACAGCAGATATATGGTACAACGATCTACTTTAGGCTTGTAGTCAAATGTTATTAAACTTTGTTTTAATTTACACCTTACGACATGCACTAATTTACCAATTAAGCAGTTAGTATGATCAACTGCCAATGGGAGAACACACTTGCAGTTACGCTATTTTTGACTGTCACCTTACATTAGGTACACAGTGTTGACACCTTTAGCCTAGCATTTGCAGCGAAAACATTCCCTATAACCGCACATCGTATCTCCCTTTAAGGTAAGGCCATTATGTCAAATATTATAGATATAAGGCCAATGCGGTACATCCCTCTTAAGCGAGAATAGCTTTTCTACACAACGATTCGTGTTGCTGAGCGTTGTGAATGCAAGCGCGGGGTTGCCTCATGATTACCGGAAATCAATCAAAGCGAGGCTTGGCGCGAACTGACAGCGGCACTGATCGTCTGCTGGGTGAAATCGACAAGGCGTTCAGAGCGATGCGTGCGGTCTAGCTAGCAATATACTGGCGAATCCTTCGACGATTCACACTATTCTGTTTCGCAATATCGCAAAAAAAAGTGTTTATCTTGTTTTTATGGAATGTGTGCTGTCCTTAATACCCGAGGGAGATAATTTATGATTTATTTCAATGGTTAAATTTTAAATTGTCACAATTTTTGAGTGAACCTGCTTTGGATTACAGACTTTACCACTTGGAACATCTGTTAAGGAAATAAACATAAAGTTTGAAAAAAAACTTGACCTGGACTACCTAAAGGTAAGTGTTGTTTATGTTACGGTACTATAAATATAGATCAAACATCAGATGCATTATGGATATGAACTGAGTATGTTCGTAATACATTAAACTTAAATGCCTTTTCGTTTTATTCCCAGCTTAGTTATATAATATCCATATAGATTTACAAAATCGTTCCTATAATGTTATAAACTTGTACTTTTAATGAAACTCCTCATGGTTCTGTTTAAAATGCGGTTAAAAGATTGCCTATAAAGAGTTTGAAGAATGGAACGGCTTAATCTGCGATTTTTGCAGTGCGCCATATTGGAACTGTTACAAAGGTCATTCAAGAAATTCATAAAAGGTTATATAAGCCTGCATAAGATGCAAAGTTAGTAATATTACATGTCGTATAAGCTGTATATTTTGAGGATAACCTGGATACCGATACAGAATCTTGTGCAGCTAGCTTTATTGAAATAATATTACAGTGGATTTTGATAGAAAATATCGATTTTTCTTTTCCTCGTGTAAACATATCATTTTATATATATATATTAATATGTATCATCAAATACACGGGACGAAAAGGTGTAAATAGGAAGCAATTCATTATAAATAAGAAAGGTAATAATTCTTTGTTTAGAAGTGTTTTTTTTTATTAATAAGCAATTGCCATTTAATTGAATAATAGGGGGAGGTATGTTAAAGTCAGATATTTAATTTTATTATTTTAAACAAACTAATATTTTGTTTTGCCATTTATTGAATCGGAAACATTTGTGACGCAAAACAATTGCGGATTTAAATATGAGAACTGTGGTCCTGCATATCAGATGTGCGGCGTGAATAATACCAGCATTTGAACACAGACGATGTCGGTACCATAAGGGTTATTTGATTTACAAAAACAGGAATTACCATATACTGCAGGTGTCAATAGGCAAACCAAGTGCACTGGGGAAATATAAATATGTACATAAATTACGCTAATGGTTACATTTTTAGGCGCACAATAGGTAGAGAGAGACAGATAAGCAGTTCATGATTTTTCTAACAATACCAATTGCTGCGCATGCAGGTATATCTAGTTTTGAAGTGTTCTTATGGTAATAAGCGTCGGTCTCCCTGGCTTCCGGCGAGTAGTTTCTTGTTTAGTGCAAAGTCAAAGCGTTTCGCACCCAACGTACACATATTTATTACGACACAGTATCGTTAAATGGTCCCAATCATTAATCTGACATTTATTAACTATTATTTTATTAAGGTGAACCCTTGGACCTTTTATAATTTTATAATTTTCAAGAAAAATCAACAAAGGCATCTGACAGCAAGTCAGATATGCCAGACCTTTGCAAATGGCGTTTTGCAACAAGTGACCTTTCTACCTCCGCACATATGCAACCTACCACCTTAGGTTACACGTTTCCATGTTGTCAACATTGCTGTGTTTACAAACATTTTGTTGATAAACAAGTTCATACATCCTTAACGAAGGTATTCGAAAATTACCTGTGGATCATTAACATATACACAGAGTAAGTAAAAAATCACATTAATCACATTAATTCCTTTTCAAAAGGTAGGTGAATAAGCACCTTTAAATAAAGCGGTTTTTATATAAACGTTTTTATAAAATTTGGGTAAAATTTTTGCCCAAGTGCGTTTATCAAACGGACACAAATAATACTCTTTATCGAAGCATTTATGTAGTACTAACTGGAGGAGAGAAGGACATTAGTGGTCATTAAGAAGTGAGAGTAGTAATTTTGATACTCTAGATCCATTGGTTAGAAGTAACGTAATTAGGGTAAAAATGTACATTAACGCTTAATACCCATTCCAAAACCTTTTGATAGGTTAGCCTGTGTCAGTGTGTACAGTGTAAGAATTGTATCTCATGTATTTTAACTGATGAAGTAAACGTATGCATTCTATTGACTGAAACAAATTTGTGATAAACGATTTATATATATATATATATATATATATATATATATATATAAAATAAAGATGAGTAAAAAAAGAAAAATGTGATGCAAGCGCACAATTGAGCTAACGTTTCCTAGGAATCATTTCACAGTGAAAAGAAACCCGTAAAAGTATAATATTTCATTGCAATGAATTTAGCCGTTTATTCATCTGTTGTATGCTGACCACGGAGAGCATTTCCCCAAAACAAACAAAAAAATAAGGAATAGGTATTTTGAATAAAGGTCAAAGGTCACATTCGAGTCACCTTGCAAAGCTTAGCATCTCATTATCTCATATATTATTACAGTTTCATAAATTCCCTAAAGGATGATAAATGTGGGAGAAAATGACTGTGATTATTATACTTGTCTTGTCGGTTTACATGAAACATTTTATGGCAGTAGCAATGATCAATATTTGATTGGACTAGGAGAATTGATCGCCGTCCCTATGAATATATAAGTACGGTCACTGGGGTCAGTAATGATTGTTCTTAACTGTCATCACATGTTTTTGTTTTGTTTGTTATGAGAATTGTACTAATAAAAGATGCGTTTATATAATGATTTTTTTTAATTTGTGATCTGTTGTTGTGTTTCCTTTTATGACCAAAAGAGGCCATTTATACTAACGCGTTAATTTAATGATCTTCATAACTTGTGATCTCCATTTATCACCATGTGGTACTTTAAACTGTGTTATATTGACCATACTCATTTTCCATTTCACTGTTTACTATTATGGAGGGTCATACTGGTTCAGTTAAGTGTTTAATGAGAAAAGATATGGGTAATTAGGTGAAGAAAACCTTTATTTTTAACTTTTATTAAATTAAGTCGTTCCCATCATTTATCAGGCGTGCACTTTTGGTTTTGGAACATCAAAGTTCGTAAGAAGCCATTGATAATATAACTGAAGATACAACATTACATAATTCAACCAAATTTCTCTTGTAATTATCCTGCATGCATGATAGAAAATATAACTGTGCATAAATCATAGCGCGAACTCCACTAGAGTGCAATTTTGTGAAAAGACAGCATATTCACAAGATATATGACGAAAATATACGTTTGTAATTCATTTTTAATGAAATGAGACAAACACGCAAAATTGATCCAGCACTGTAATATAAAGGTAGAACTACATAGATACGCGTACAAATAATGCGTTAGAAAGGATAAGGTATTTAGGTGGAAGAACATTTAACCTTTTTCAAATTAAATCGTACCCATCATTTACCAGGCGTGCTCTTAGTTTACGAAAATCAACGTTCGTAAAAGACATTGATTATAATTGAAGATACAATGATTCAAACATGCAAAGTCCTGTTGAACTTATCCAGAACGCATGATGGAAAATATAACCGTTCATATATCAAAGCGCGATCTCCCTCACAGTGCAATTTTGTTGACAGCATA
The DNA here is from genome assembly GCA_026874595.1 of Sipunculus nudus. Classification (NCBI taxonomy): domain Eukaryota; kingdom Metazoa; phylum Annelida; class Sipuncula; order Golfingiida; family Sipunculidae; genus Sipunculus; species Sipunculus nudus. Next base: position 51,623,176 of record CM049318.1, on the reverse strand, counting down.
TTCATCAGATATATGACGAAAAAAATACATTTGTATATCATTTTCAAGGAGATGAGACAAACACACAAAATGTACAAGAATTAATAATGCATGGGTATCCTACTGTAATTTAAGAATTTTTGCGTGGTCCCTAAAAAGCGTTAGTCCGCTATAAACTTGCCATTAAACTGTTTCCGCAGAGGGATTCTCACCTGGATATCCTCTGGATATTTTCATGTCGCATCTCCGCACCTTTACAAACATGTTTAATTCTTTTCCAGTTTCTTGAAATCGCTCTTGAAGGATGCCATTTTCCATATACACGCTAAAATCCGGGATTCTCAGAGTTGCATGTCGAAATTATTGGTATACCTCTAAAAGAGAGAATTAATGAATATGCGGTCTAACATGCAACATTCAACTACTCTCTCATGCACGCTGATCGAGATTATATCTCAACATGACGCCGCATTACGTATCGGGATGGTCTGCCCGGACACTTTGATGACCGCACTGAGTGAATCAATAACAACACCTGTCGCCATCACGAGTGTCGCTGGTGAAAAGCTCCCAAGCATTGATCTCCGGTCACCCAGCAAGATGAACTTCAGCCAGAAACAATACAGACGGCCCTACGTCGCTTAATTACATCTGCAAATTACTCTGGTATTAGTGTCGACAAGTACTAACTGCCCACGGGCCCGGCTACCAGGGACCACTCCACAAATCTATTTCCGTTTCCGTCGGTCTTCATTTTAATCCGGGTTTTTCCACTTAGACGTCGCGAGCCCCGGCGGTAACTGTAGCCCGTTCCTGTAAATAATTGACAAACTATTAAAATGTTGACAACTTTGAAATGAAAATTGATATAAAAATGTTATTTTCATTAGCAACAATAATAAATTATAATATGCGTTATTCACCATTAATTTACCCTTGATGCATTCACAATGAATTGAAAAATACGTACTGCTGGAAGCTTTTTTTAACTGTTATAAAAGTTGACGTTAAATAAATATAACAGTCTATGATTATTAAGGTAGAAACATGTCCCAAGTATATTGCGCCTGTGAAAATATAATTACTTCACACACGACTTGTATGTGTATTATACTGAAAAGGCACATAACAGTTCAAAAATGACTTTAAAAATCTTTCGATTTTTATGGATATAAATCAACAAGTTGTAAAACCATTTGACTGTGTTTATTCATTGAACGAATCGACATTTAATAATTCCATGTCAGAAGAGATTGCTCAGTAAAACTTCGCTGTTACAGTCGTATCATGCCAAGCCCGTCGGCTGTGCGTCGAAGCTACTGCAATAAAAATAAACAAGCCACTTCAAAGGACCGTGAGCTTTTGATCACGTGACTACAGTTGATTCTGGGATATCGCCGACGAGAATGGATCAAGGTTATCTCGATCCGTCTCTATCCTTCCCTAGATAAGTAAACATGGTCTGCGTTAGCCCTTTGTTGCAGAAACATGGAAATCGAACGGACTGCGTGGGAGTCTGTGTCTTATCATAAAAAACACTAAAGGGCGAACGGTAAAAAGTTAAGAGAGCCCATATACTGTCTATGGCTGTCTCACTCATGAGGGTTCTCACATTCTGTCTGTCTGTCTGTCTGTCTGTCTCTCTCTCTCTCTCACTCATTTCACAACTAAGTATGTTCTAAATGTTGTTCTATCTTTCTTCCCAAGGAAAATGAAACTAAAGTCGCCACAACCACATAAACTACTTCTGTTACGGAAATCAATGGATAAACGAAAGAGGCTTTTTTTGTAAATTAAATTGTACATATTTTATGTATCATAACTTCCTATAATCAATATTTTTATATATGGGGGTCTTCTCTCTCTCTCTCTCTCTCTCTCTCTCTCTCTCTCTCTCTCTCTCTCTCTCTCTCTCTTTAAACAAACGGTCAAAGGAATATCTTGAATCTCAAATCTAAATTCATCCGGCAAGTTAATGGCCAACTTTAAAAAAATTCTTTGGACGAAAGAGATGAATTAAATAAAAAAGGCTTTTTGAATAAATGACACAAAATATTTTGTCATTTCCCATCATACACCCACATACTCAAAACAAGAAGCCAGAGTTAATTTTTCCATTGATATGTAGGTGAATCAATTTACCTATCGTCGGGAGTAAATGTCTTTGGGTTTAGCAGCGTCACCACGAGTCCCGTCTCGGCGTGCCGTGACACCGGAGCTACATCAGAGGGTCCGTTAATGGTGAAGGATGGCCCGCCAGGGGGACCATTTCTCGTCATCTGTGCTCTCCGTGTTGCTTGGCACAATTCCTCTGGCCCCTTTTTATCACTAGAAAACTGCTATTATCTGAAACACCGTCACTGAATTACTGGGATGCGTAATCATGGCAACATTATTTACCGTGTTTTTCCCTCGATACGGAGCATACATCATGCCGTTTTTGTACCCTCTAACTATTAATAATTGTCCCTATAATTTAAACCGCGCTGGTAATAAGAGCCTTGTGGAAAATTTCAAGATAGTCATTTTTGTTATCGTAAACTAATGATGTTCAGCCCGCTACTGTTTTGACACAAATCATTTGTGCATGCATTATATTGTTTATTCACATTTATGTTTGATTTTGTTTTCTTTCCTTTTATGTGTATTTAATGTAGCCACGCAAAATATTTGACCTACAATATTACACCCGGTGTAGACGCTTTTTGTATCCTCGGGATTCACAACACGTAATGGTAGTCCTAACTCTTCAAGGGCGGGAAAGAATGTTTAAGACAGGCCGTGAAACTCATTACGTCAATGCCTGAGGGGAGTCTATAATTACGCAGACAATACTAGTATTTTCTCCTTTTCATGGCCATGCTATGGTTAAGTAAAAAGGTTCGAAAAAAGGTTGAATTTGGAGATAACGAGATTAAGTTTGAGATTTGCCGGAAATAAACAGTTCGAGATTTATCTTGTGATGTCCACTAATGTGTAGATAGCAGATTCTTACAACTATTCAGGGCCGGATTTAGCCCCCTTCCTCCCGGTTTTTTTTTCTATTCAATAAAATGGGAGTAATTGACAGGGGCGTAGCAATCGGGACGCTGCAGGGGGCCACCCATCCCGACGGATCGACTTTGTGTGCAACATTGGTGGTAATGTATAAGAGTGATTTTTCAAAATCATTAGAATATGGTCCATGTTCATATTATGATTCAATAGTGAATGCTATATCCCGGGGACATTTTTATGAATTAATCTGAGATTACTTTAAGGCTGGTTCCACGCAAATGATTATTGATTTTATTATTTGCAACAACTGACACTTTTTCATTGCTATTTATACTTTAACCTGGGAAATATTGCCACACAAATCAGGCATTTGAACGATTATGCAGCAACGCAACGTTACATAGGCAGAAATACGGGTTAACCTGTTGAAATATATATATATATATATATATATATATATATATATATATATATATATATATATATATATATGTCCAAAGCTACGCTCTTTACACAGCGCTTTACCCATATGCCAACTACCTATATCGTAAGCGCTGTTTGTTATGACCTTTTATCCTGAATCTCTACACCAGAGGGGAGCACTGTATTTTGGTCCAATCAGATGAGACCCTGTGCTGAAGATAACACGGTTTACCAGCCAAGCGAGGAATACACGGAGCTAATGTTGTTCATTTCGTTTTGAGTGACAGCTCATCGCCCCGGCAACCGTTTGAACAGGCCACAGGCTCAGAGAGAAATTCCCCACACGTGCATGGTTTTTTTTTGGGGGGGGGGGGGGGGGAGCGCTGCTCGTCACATCAGCATTTTTTCAGCAGACAGGCCCATGTGCACCGCCTGGTGTTTAAGTGCATCATAAACGGTCAAAGCAGGCAGCGCGAAAATCTGTAGCTTCTTTGGAAGCGCAAGATTTCCGCTGTCTCGGGAGCGTAGTCCAAAGCTCACCCAACAGTAATGCTCCAACATATGCCGTTCAAACGTCTGCCTCAGATCGGGTGAAACCGACTTTATCCCTATACACCAGATATCGATTTATCAACCTGGAACTAAGATTTCAAACCGCCAATCCAGACCAGGGAGCCGAAATAGCCGCCAACACAAAGCTTTATTCCTGTATGGGTTAGTATCAAAAGCGGGCGTAGGAGGGGGAAATGGTCTGAGGGATTTTACTGCAATTTGAACTTTTGACCCCAACTTCTTTACGCAATCATGTCGATTTACATGATTGTCTATAAAGTACTCCATTGATTTATAGGTATCAGTGACTTGTGCAGAAACTACACATGACTGTGCATGCATGTGCACGTAGTTCTTTCGAATTATGTATAAACACAACCTTTTTTTTCCATAGTAAAATCATGCGACATGTTGTTTTTATAATCCAGTGTCATTTGTCATAATTTTGGTATGTTATAAATACTGTATACAACAAAATATTATATTATGTTATACTACAATACGTTATTTTATTTTATATTATATTATATAATATTCATATGATATTATTTTATATATTTCGTAGCATTTACTTCACACCTAATTTAAATTTGTACTTTATTAGGTCCAGCCCCTACCATTATATTTTCTAATATCATATTTTATTTTATTGTATTATATTATATATTATATGATAATATATTATATCATATAAAATCATTTATATAATGTTGATAAATTAAAATAATAATAATAATACCCGATCAGGGCTAACATAAGTTTTCGTTACAATGCAAATATTTTCATCTCTTAATTAAAAAAAATGAATAATAAAGTTACAAATGAACTTAGGCTAAATCTTACAATATATAACCAACAGTCTAATAATTCATCTGTTTGGATTAGGTTACAAACTCCAGCGTTGTCTGGAGAGCAGTGAAGATTAGGACCTCCCGTTTGTAGGGTTAGGCACTGTAGCGTGAACTGGCAGGGCCGTGCCTGTCACTGGTCAATACACATTCAATGAAACAGGTGAGGCAAAGTAGGCAAAGAACAGCAGCTGAAACAGCGGACTCAAGTGAGCCGGATGACGACCACATAAACGACACAAATGACCGTAAAATTGCTGCTTTTATTTCTGTTGTGAGATCGTACTGGGTTCTCCTGAATGGCTGATTAATCAACGGCTGTACTGACTGAGTCAGAGGGCACACAGCTGTTTCTTATGCAACTGGATCTCAAAAACCACGTAGCGTACGGAGCCATTGGCCTGCGGCTATTGTCGAATTATAACCAAGAGCATGCACTGTGAAGACTCGGGCGCAGGTTTGCCATTTCGCCGTTTACCGAAACCTTTTATGGCTGTTCGTAACTTTGTTCGTATTTTGCTTAAAATTTCTTACGTCGAGGATCATATTAATAATTTTGCGATGATTGTTAACACACGTATATAATATATAATAATATATTTTTATTGATGTATTTATAATTGGCTCAATGAGAAGTCCATATAAATTGCCCGCGCAGTTACCCATGATTATAACACTGTAAACACATCTGTACGATTTAATATATTTCCATTGATTAAGGTTCAGTAAATCCGTGTGCATTAGATATTATATTGGCCATTAAAAACGTAACTGTTCTGTTCACTGCGCTATTTTGCACACTGGAAGTGAAATACAATACATATGACTGGTATCATGCTCTTTACACTAACCTCCACACAGGGCCAAATTCTGCCGGTTATATCCTTGTCATAACACGTGTAACTCCTCGGTGTGGAAAATGTCCAAACATAAGTCTCTTTCACAGACACTTGGTCCCGCTAAATACAATATGGCAACCGGGCTGTATATGCCTCATTTCTTTCATGACAAATCAACCAATTATTGATGTTACAGGTGCTTCATGCTTTCCAGAATGGTTGTCTGACAAAACATACCTTTTATCATACAACATAATGTGAACATTGCAATCTCTTACTAAGGTTTATGCAACTATAATTCAGCCTCATATTGACTATGCCCTAAGCATTTGGGGTTGTTCATTATTGTCTACCAATGATAGGGTACAGAAAATACAAAACAGAGCTGCCCGCATTATATCCAAAAACTATGACAGAAATGTTGATTCTATAACCATAGTAAATGAACTGGGTTGGTTGAATATACGTCAATGCTATATGTATTCTGTTGCAGTACTTATGTATAAATGTGTTTGTTCAATAGCTCCTGGTTTACAAGAGAATAATTTTCACTTTGTCAATGAAGCTCACAATCATCAAATCCGAGCTGCTGTGAGCAATGATTTAGTCGTTCCTAAACCTAGAACAAACTATCTGAAAAAATCTTTACTATATATGGGGCCAAAAATATGGAATAGTTTATCAAATGAATCTAAGTCAGCCATAACTTGTGCATCTTTTAAGAGACGACTCAAATTGGAAATTTTACCAACTGTATGTTCTATATGACACATGTTATATTTGCATAAATTTGCGTTTTATACATGTAGCACTCATTCTTCTATCATTTCATAGATCATACAATAACTGTAAATTAATTTCATACGTATTTAACTGAATCTAACAATGATCAGGTCCATAAATGCTAGAGATTATTGTAATATTATTGGTTCGTATGCCTCGCATATTTGCATGTATATATATACTGATCTAATGTGATATTTTAGTTTACTCTTTCTGTCTATAGATGTATATATTGATATACTTTCTTAACTGTCTTAATATGCTTTTATGATTTGAGTCCATATGTTCATGTTTATATTTTTAGTCATGGTATTATTTTATGCATTGTATTGATAGTTAAGTCATTGTATGTTTTATATGTACTGACACATTAAACTGATTGGTTTTCCCTGTATAAACATAATGTAAATAAAAATAAATAATATGTTATTACCAAAGGAACTATTTTTTTTGTATTTAATTTCCTTTCTAAGAGTAACATATCGTTTTGTGCAATAATCCCAATTTACCTTTTTGGTGGACTGACAACGCAACAGACATAAAATATTAAAAAAAACTGTTGCGTCGCCATGGTCGGCTACATCTGAATGAGATTTTCACATTACGGCTCTTTAACCACTTTCATGCCTTTTTAAATATTTCCAAGAAAACACCTGTCTTTAAATTGCGAATGGACCAAACATGACCTGGTGCTTCATCACATACTGGATGATTTGTTAGAAGCCAGGAACAGTTGTCTGTGATGGACGGGTTTGGCCTCGATGAGATGAGTGTTCGAGTTGGTCACAGGCTACGCTTCATAAACAGCCGTTACGCTAGATCATCTACGCGCTCCGTTGTAACCGCTGCACAAAAGGGGCGGGTGTCCGTCCCGTTTGGCTTATTCTGTGGAATTCCTTCTCCTGCGTAATATTTAACCAATCCATTGCACAAATCTAAAATCGGCGGTTTCCTTGACAACGCATCATTTCACAAGATGGCTCCCGTTGTTGACAAACGGGATCCCACGGGCTGAGGAAAATTGCAACTCTTAGTACCATCCTGAAAAAAAAATATTCTAAGGATGTTAATTGTAATATGGGTTTGACATGCGGCTGCGATATAGCTAAAGGTACCGTTAATGCGCGTGGTCGCAGAAACTTTTTATCTGCCAGTTGCAGTTAACTGCTGGACTGTGTGTGGAATACTAGTACACACGATGCAATCGTCACCTTTCAGGACAGTCTCTATACTAACTTGCTGGTGTGTCTTGAGGTCGGTTATACTGTTTGCCAATTTCCTCTTGTTACAGGTGTTACGGAACCTTATATCAACAGATCACGAAGTCGTGACGAACATAAATTTTGTAATGGAGATTAAAAAAATCAGATTCTGTAATATTAGGCAGCGTGAAATGTCTAGGGGAATGAATAAAGAAGTCAGTGTTTTTTTTAACATATAGTTATAATTTAATCTTTCCGATAATTGCAGCATTTATAGATAATCTTCATACTTTGAAACAGATTTTATTAAGTTTTCAGGTTTCCTTTTGAACTGTTACCAGAACTTCACTTTTGGCTTAAAACAGATTGATTTCGGGATTGAATTGGACTATAATTCTCTTAGAAGATTTATGTGAACTGTTCATCTTGATTATATGTTTTAAAGCACTTGTTGAGCTTTGACAGTAGTGGTATTCAGAAAAGCCTAGGATCTGGACGCTCTGATACAGTACACTTGATTTAATTTACTGTGTAATTATATTGATTTACTGTTTTACTGTTGTTATACTATGTAATTGTATTGATTTAGTGTATTGTAATGTTAGGGTTGTTTTAAGAATAAATTATAATTAATTGTTTACAAAAAAAAACGGACTTCTTTATTCATTCCCTTAGACATTTCACGCTGCCTAGTGTTACCGAATATGATTTTTTTTATCTCCATGACTAAATTTATGCTCTTCACGGCTACGTGATCTGTTGTTATTAGGCTCCGTAACACTCTCTTGCAGTACAGCACAACGAGTTCCGCATGAGCGCAGCCATCTTTGTTTACGCGCTGAGCCAATCAGATTTTGTTTTACGGAGCGTTCGGTTTGCTGGGTGTTTCCAGATAAGCCTCTGGTGTCAAAACCTGTAAAATCCTTCCATTTCTCACAGCGTGTGACTGGAAGGTCCCACGTGGTCACACGCTGTGTTCAAAGCTTAGTCATGGGTAATTTGACAAACATCCTGAGAATATTTCATGGTTTTATGAGCCATCGTTATTGGTTACATGCAAAAACAGTCTCAGCTGACAGATGCTGATTGGAAATCATTTTAATCATGAGATCTTTTTAAAGAGTACCGTTAAAAAAAGTAAAACGTAAACTTCAGATTATTTTTATAAGTGTTGATTGCCATGTTATGTTGTCAGTTATATGTGCAACTTTGTAGGAATTTTTTTCAAAGTATAACTTTTAATTATTTAATAATTATATAAAAACAGGTGGACACAGGTTGGTCGAACAAAGTATAAGTCAGGATTGAGTGTTTCAAGACTTATATATGATATACTGATGAGAGCACCGCATGTTTTGGAACATCAGGATTAATGAAAACATTTTTTTTTTTCTTTAAATTGTAGTAACACCGCCTGTACGTCTGAGAGTGTTTGTATATCAACATATTACTATAACCTATGCTACAGTCGAGGCCACGCCAAAAAAACATATTGTTCTATGGATTCGCCGCTCGAATTTTCCAGGGTCATTTTTTCCCCTAAATCAAGACCGGGTCCTTAGTAATGTTGCTAATTTGTGCTATGGCACAAACTCCTTGAAAGAAATCTTGAAAATATGGGAAGTGAACTAAATTTATTATGTTGATCTTAAGCACAATTACAAGAATTTAAACATTTTTTTTATTTTCTAGGCAAGCTGACAAAAATTTATAGTGTTGTATTCCGACCGGTAAAGAAAATTGGAGGGAAAACAAATCGCCATCTTGGAATATGTTTTATGTTCCCATAATCCGTAGAACAATAGTTTTTATGTTGCCAAAAGAATATACGTATGGTTATTTGATGGATATATTTCATAATTTAGCCTTTTGGATTTCAGATTATCTATACATGAGGTCATGTCAAAGTAAAAAGTTATAACTGTTGCTGGGTTATAAGATACATGCACTGACCCAGTCGATATGATATGCCCTCGCAATATAACAGCGCATAAGACTTTAGGACGGTAACTACCATCTAGGGGTGAATTGTATAACTGATTCATATATATGGATCGTCATGCATTTTGTGTAATAAGCCAGCAGAAAAGTTAATAAATCATTAAATGTTAATCGGAGCATTTTTGTACATATTTTATTGGTTTTATTATTATTATATGAGGCCTGGACAGTTAAGGTGTAGAAGGCTCGGTTCTTCCCGCTGGCGACCTGGAATCGATCGTAGCTATGACTATTGGTTGTAACATGTAATGGCCCGTCCAAGACCGGTGGTTTTCTCCGGGTTCTCCGGTTTCCTCCACCTCTTTTAGACACGACCGAACGCCATCACTTGAGCTACAGAGAGTGCCTAGACTAGTTATAATAACTATCTGAATAATGCATGTATAATGAACATGTTTATAATTATAATTGGCCTGATAGGTTAGAAAGTACCTGTAAGATTCTGTTGAGATTTTGTTTTTAAACACCAGGTGGAGCCAGGACCCATCAGCTTCAAGGTCCAACGCCTCAGCTCCCAGGCCCTTATTACAGTAAAATGTCCACATGCTTTGAAAATATCCTCATTATACGTTCAGCCATGGATTAAATAAAGCGTCACAGTAACTGTCAGACTTTTTCATATATTCAGGTTATTTATAACTATATCCATCTCCGGCGGTCAAATATAAGACTACAAAGTGCGAAAATTCAATGAAATGAAGTTAAACTGCAGCGTAGAATTTAAAAACCTAAAAAGAAATAAAAGAAAATCTATACGTTAAAAATCAAACAGGAACGTCATATTTCAGCAAAGCAACCATTCGACCAAAGATATTGACCAGATATAGCTCCTTCAAAGATTTCTCTGAACCCTCCGTATTACAAAACAGTCATTTAGAGCGACTCTTGGATTACCAGAATACTAATCAATTGATTTACTCGCGATTTTCTGAGCAGTCATCCTTGTTGGGTGATATGTGACTGCATCAGCTTGCCGGTTTATTTCGTTTTGAAAAGGATATTTTTGCTAACATCTTAATCCATAAGCTAATGGAAGTGAAATGGAATAAAATAATGTGCCATAATGATCGATGAAAGTTACACAGTTAAATAAATGTTGAAACAGTAAAATTATAATAAAAAATGAACTGTATTAAGTTTGAATTGGTAAAATAAATAAAGAATAAACTGTATTGATTTTAAATGAATTGTACAAACAGTTCAGGCAAGGAACAGGTGTTCCCCATTGCTCATATAATGGCGGTAACTGGTGGAAGAAACCGGAGAACTCAAAGACAACCACTTTGTACGGATAACTACGACCCGCTCTCATAAGCCCCCCTCCCCCACCCTCCATCCCCCACCCCACCCCTGACACGGAACTCGAGTTGCCAGCCGAAACAACCGAGCGTGTTACCACCCTATTGTTAAGGCTCCACTTTTCTGATTACACTCTGTCTACACCAAAATTTTGACAGTCTTAACCGGTTTCATGTTTGGAACAGCGAAAGCAGACTAATAACAACTGGAAATCTGGATTCTAAGGAAGGCAAACCTCTGCCATTCACTTATTTTGCTCATATTCTCATATTCTTAGGTTCATTTGTGTTTATTTGTCAATATTCATTGATGACGTTCATGGATCCGTGTCATATGCCGGATCCACATCAAAACCTAATCGATTCTTTAGGCCCATTTCCCAAACATTTCATAAGATTCCATTCATGATTGCGCAAGTTATATTGTGATCAATCACACACACACACCCACACCCTCAAATACATGCAAATGCAAACACACGAACCGGCAAACCCTGCTGGCATAAGCAATAAGGCAGAGGGAATATTTAACTTATTCAACTTATTAAATAAGAACTATTTTCATGTTATACTAAGCCCTTTAACGAGACTCCAGAGCATTTAACGCGTGCAAAAACAAACATCTGACTGAGAATGTTAAGCTGTTCCCTAATACATTCTAAACTGCTAAAGATAATTAATGCGGTGCTTGCTGCCACAGTCACAGGAAGTAAAGATGAGCCAAGCTAAAGATATTAATTACACTAAGGGCGGATATGCTGATTCAATATACGATGGTAAACTCTCTTTATTTAATATTAAACCTAGTCTGTCAGTGTAGTTTGTTATTTTAGACTTTTCAGAAATATACTAAAACTTAACTGGACATGCTGTGTTTTGATAAGTCACAACAAACAAACAAAATTATTCTACGTAATTTTTTTGAAAAAAAATCTGATTTTATATATTTGGAATAAGAAAAACATTTTATTTTATTATGGATTAATATTTTGATTTACATTTTATTTTTAATATCGAAAATATTTATTCCAGAATAAAGTTTATTTCTCTTATATAAATTTGGTGGTTATCTGTGCAATTGCCAGTGCTTCTTTGATTGATAATTTTGATGCTCTATTTCATTATAAACCTAAATGACGAAATAATGATAAAACGCAGACGAATTGCCACGCTCATTCGAGTTACCAGGTTAATATAATTAGAAATCAATCGTTCTGCCAAGGTTCGTGAAAAATCAAATCCATTAGCATTTCTTTGAACCCGTGTGGCTTTTTATTTGTTTCGCTTGCTCCACACGGAAATTTTAAGCCAGTTTTATACCGGAAATGATTTTTGAAGTTTCTCATCAATTAACGAACCACTTTGGCAACACGACATGTAGAACTGCTCTCCGTTGTTCGCTAAATGACTTGGATTATCACGGCATTATCAACGGATCGGGGAGATTCCACGAAAAATCAGGATTAGCATCTCGACGATGAATCAGTCTCAATTCATACTTCAATAATGAGTAGGTGAAAATGAGAAACAGTTTTGTTAAGTTTTGATAAATGGTCTTTTAAAGGGAGTTTGACAACTGTGATTAAATTGCTTCCGTAATCGTAATGATGACCGCTTGCACAACTTCTCCCATGCCCCATTTCCCAGATATTTCAGACCAAGCTGTATTTGTTTAATTTCAATCATGTTATGGACATCTGATTCCTGATATGATTGTTAGTATTCGTCCTTAAATTCTATTTATACGTTAAAACAATGAATGTGTCGAAACAAAGTGGAAACGTTGAATACAGAGATTATATACATGTATGTATATTCTAATAAAATATCAGAAATTTAATCTCAAATTCACAAATTTTTAGTGATATCATTTAGATAGTTGGTATGATCATATTAATATCAACAGGATTACACAAATGTTCATTTTGGCTGATCGAGAATTTCTCCCTTTAGCACCTGTATGCTATTATGTGAAAGAGATATGTTCTTTGTAGTACATATCAAATTCATTATCTTGTTATATTCAGCTTTATATTGTTACGGGGAGACATTAAACCGGACCGAACTGCTAGCGAAGCGGTTGGAACGCTGGACATGTGCGCCACCAACATGGGTTCGAATCCGGGATCGGCCCAATGTTTTCCCCTGAAAAAAATTGTCTTCGTAACAAAATGGGGGCTCGTCCGGGATGTCGGTAAACTTTGTGGCCCAGAGAATAAGCTCACCAAAGTGTGACTCCTGGGATAATTAGTCTTGTTTCTGATAGCAGAACGCTCTTAAGAGGGGCTTAGTTACGGGGTGACATAAAAGCGGACCGAACTGTCTCGCTAGTGATGCTTGCTTTTCTAGCGAAGCGGTTGGAAAGCCGGACATGTGCGCCACTAACATGGGTTCGAATCCGGGATCGGCCTAATGTTTTCCCCTGAAAAAACTGTCAATATCCGCATCAATATAATCAATATATAAATTTTACAACGCAGAGTCTAAGTTCCTAAGGTGACAATACTCTGACTGTCTTAGCAAGCTGAACTACAAGCCTGACAGGTCATATTACCACATGGTATGTTGAACGCTGAATTCCATGCGACACGCCTCTGCCTTGAACACCCAGTATAGTTGATTGGTTTATTGTTGGTAAATTGGGTAATGCGACTGGAAGCTGGAGGCCGACCAGCTCGCTCTTCTGAGACATGGCGTCAAATCTTTCATCATTGATTAGCGGTCTGTACACTACTGAGAAGATACCGAGTAAAACGATGGCTGACAAAGCATAAAGTATGAGAAGCTACGTGTCCCGAATGTATTTCTATGATCACTCAACACTCAGTCGCATCGCTGATCTCAATTGGCGTGTGCAGGACGAAGGGGGGGCACAATGACGGCTGAATGTGCTATCGCGTTGTCCTTCCAGCTCAAAGTTTCAAACCCGCGACACCCCGCTCTGCTTGGTTCGATGCAAAGTGCGATGCGATGCTCTCACCGGTCTGATTGTGCCGGTCCAGGTGTAAATAATCCCATAAAACTTCATCTTCAAGCAGCGGTTTAAGCGAATGGGAAGCGGAAAAGCGCTTGAAAAGATGTCTGTGTTGACAATTAAAAACTGTTAAAGCAATGCATTATAAACCAGATACCCCATAATAAAAAAGCAAGGCAGATATGTGAAGTTAATAATACTTGCTAATTATCTTCTCTTATTTTTACTAGCTGATAACCCGGTAACTGGCCTTTTTTATTGGACATGGGGGATGTATTTAATGGGATGAAGAATGTTGGCTCAATATTTTTTTATTCTAAAGTTAAAACAAATAAAGATATACAGTGGGATATATAGTATACTGTCCCAATAAGATATGTACAACTATTTTTACCTTGATTTTGTGGCGCTATGCTTGTGGCAAGAAATTCATTCATCGGTATGTTTACCTTGGAGACCTGGTTAGTGATGATTTTAGAAAATCTTAGACTGGTTACATATATTATTGTTGTGAGACGTATAAAGGATAGACTGATGTAAGGGATATATGAAAGAAGAATTAAAAGTATGTTTTAAGGCAAGGAAGCTGTTCCTGAAGAAAGAAACGGGAAACATACATATCTCTTTAGTCGCAGAAGCGGAAGCAGGGGGTGGGGGTCCAGGAGGTCCGGACAAACTACCGGAGGTAGTTCACAAAGATTGGTCTATGTAATTACTGTCGTGTGATTACTTGGAACTAGCTTCAGATTCATTAGCCAAACATTGGGACCGAGTGCATCAGCACTCATCGTTCAGCAAATTCGTGGGACTCGGTTATGTCAAATGGCCGGCACAAAGCAGGGGAAACGGCATGGGTTGACCACGGGTTCCGCGAGCGTCAGGCAAGTGTGTTTCTCAAAGCGCTATATACGAGGATTACGTTCGCAAGAGAGTGTTCAGAAATTTGGAATCTGGCCACGTGGGTGATGGGGTGTTCAACAAATGATATCAATTACTACACCTGCCTAATAAATCTCCATAGTGTATGGACTAAGCAAGGAAGGCATGTCCCGCACCAAACGTCCTGTCTCTACTTCCATAATTTTTGTTTTGATTTTCCAAAGACATATTTTCCAACGTGAAATAAGTATTCTGTTACATTTTGTAATTTGTATTATTTGTCATTGTACTGATAATTTAAATATTGAAGCGTGTTCCTCATTTTGGCTCAAATTACAAAATAATCGCTCGCTTGCACCCCCCCCCCCCCCCACACACACAAACACATCAACCCCGACACAATTTATATGAGACCTCCTTCTTTGGATATGTTCATAAGCTTAGCAGTGTATATTTTATATAGATACTGAGGGATTGTCATGAATTCTTTACTACAGTGAAACCTTTGTTACGAGACCAAATTCGGGACTAGCTGAAGTTGGTCAAAATTTATTCACAGGTAGTCTTTTTAGACAGGTTAGTTCAATCTAAGGCGGTCTTAATAGACATGTGGTTTTATTATATTGGTGGTCTTTCAGATAGGTCCCACTATAAGTCAACGCATTATTGACTCATTGCTATATATCTGTGAACAGGTGAAGTGAAAGGATGTTTATGTTTATCTATAGATTTTGGAAAAAGAACTTACCGGACCAGGGCAGACTAATGTACTAAAATAGGTTTTTCATATTGGGTCTTGGACTCATCTGGGATGCAGACACGAAAATCAGCTTCAATAAAACTGAAATTTAGTAGATAAATGTTCATTAGAAAGTTTCCATCAGGTATTAATAAGATATACGTCTCAAAAGGATTGCAAATCGGGAAAGTAGAGTGATCATTTAATGTACTTTTGGCAGTCTGCAACAAGTAAATAGAAGATGACTGACCGTTTTATATATATATGAATTTAATATGATCCTGTCTATACGTGAATTATCGGCATCTTCTGAAAATTGCCACTGTGTTTTATATAAAGGGTGTTGCAGGTGCACGTTTAAGCGAGTTGAGAAAAAAAGCCTATATTTATAATCAATCCAAACGTTATTTTGATATTCTTATTATATAAATAAACCTAACCAGTCATATCTCATTTTAAACTTTATTCTTTAATCTTTCTTGAAATTTTATTAAATTAAAATTTTATTGAAACTATATTTGAAATTTCAATTTCATGGATGAAAAATGTGGTAAAAAAATGTTGATTACTCATTTATTTTTATATTCTTATTATATTTCCTTTAATCTTTCTTGAAATACAATTAAATTTAACTTTTAATTGATACTATATTTGAAGTTTCAATTTCAAGGATGAAAAAAGTGATAAAAAATGTTGATTACATCGTTATGAGTATTCCACTGAAAAGTGGCTACTTGTAACTGGATACTTAAAGCACCTTTGGAATTTGAAATTTTCTTCAAATGACAGAATTAATTAAAAAACAAATTAGGACTTCATCAAGGCTGAGAAGGAAAGATGTCCGAGGTTTATTATGCCATATACTGTACGGGGTCTCATATGATTTAAAAAAATTCTTAT
Source organism: Sipunculus nudus (assembly GCA_026874595.1). Taxonomy (NCBI): domain Eukaryota; kingdom Metazoa; phylum Annelida; class Sipuncula; order Golfingiida; family Sipunculidae; genus Sipunculus; species Sipunculus nudus. The sequence continues at coordinate 51,606,762 of CM049318.1, read as the reverse complement.
TTATGTAAAAAAGGAAGTTCTTCCATCATCACATCCACAAAGTGATGCTCATACGCCATGCCAAGGCCTCCGTAAAGGACCTACACATTGGGCCATACTTTGAATACCGTACACTATTGGAGAGGGGGTCCGGTAATTTTATTTCAAGTCAAAGTGGAGGGGTTAGGGCGGCCACCCACAATTCATGTTATTTGTAAATCAACGGACTGGTGTTGCGACTACGACTTTGTTGCCCATCATTACCATAACAATGAATAATTTGATTTCAGCGACAGCACTCTACCTGTCACGGCGCAATAGACCTTTTCCATTACACTTGCGACACCTGTCGGCGGCAATTTAGAGGGAATGTTAGGGTCCTTTATTCCGATAAATAAGTTGTATTTTATTATTTCTTAGATGATTCTTATCAACAAACATTCTATGCATTTGTCGGAAAGGTCTCTACCAGAGTTTTTGGTTTGTATGACAAAAAATGCGATACTGGCCAATTCGACCCGAAATTAGCGCCAGATCGGCCCTCTGACATTACGACTAGATTACTGGCTGTCAGAGTGCCTTTACATCTATTTCTGAGGAACGCATTATAAGGCCCCTTGAGGATGCAGATATTAACTTCATTTTTTACATCACCTCATGGCCTACAGGTACACTGTCAATTGACATAAACCAGGCTAATTGTTACTATTTTTAATGTACTTTTCAACAACACCAAACATGAGCGAGAAAAGTTCCGTTTTAACTCGGCATATTGGTAAACCCCTCCTTATGTTTGTTGAATTTCCGGCCGCATGACTACAAGTGCTGCTCGCACGGGTTACTGAACGCAGCCAACTTGTGAGTTTTCATGTGTTCTCTTGTGTTAATTCATCATTCTTAGATTAATGTAAAGATTATGGGCTTTTTACCACAATATGAATGGAATATGATGGAAGACCACTGCGATGCATTCCTTGATATTGCTTTATCACGACTAAAGTAGGCTTACCAGCCCAATTATGATTGCCTACTGAGTCAGGTTGTCACGGCTAACCAGAACCAAGCAGACGGCCGTAATGTACGCCAGACACTAAGACTTGAACATGACATCACTGGCTCGAGTGACTATTTTGTGATTTTTAAAAATATTTCACAAATGTAAGTACATGTCAATATAATAAGAATATCACGTAATTTATGAGTCAAACACACAATTTAACATACTGTCGACACATAGCCGAGGAAATAAATACTGGCACGTGATTGTGACTACCTTGGTGCACAGACGGAAGACGGATGGTGGTACGTAGTTTTGCAGACGATCTTCGCTGACGTACCACGTCAAAGCTTAAAATTTGTTAGCTTTGAATTAGTTCTTATTTCGAAAATATGTCTGAGCCACAAGGGCGGGGATGGGAGGGGGGGAATCAGATTTTAAAATGTTTGGCTTTGACGTATTCTCTTAATTGAAGTATAGAGGTTGCGCTGAAGATATATGTATAAAATACTCTTACTTAGGTTCTTACACAAAAATGCAGAGCAAATGACATTTTCGCATTTTCCAAAAGAAAAAGAAAAATCTAAAGTTTCCGTTGTTTTCTAGAGCTTCATTACATACTGCTGATTTGCTAAAACTGGCCTTTGGTCAGAGTAAGAGTTACAACTTACAAGTGACAAATTTGCACTTGCATTTGCACCTACATTGACCTAATTTTCAAAGCCGTGATTGGGGAGGATTTCTTTGCGATTGCTTAATTAATGGATGTCTGATTTTCTATTATGCAACTGATCTCTCTGTAACCATTATCATTTCGTATTACAATATTTTTACGAAATATTAAACCCTATAGTATTATATTATCAAACCTTATTTAATTATCAAAATGTATGTTTGAATATATTATATATATATATACATTAATTATAAAATAACATTTTTCAAAAACATATAGACACGCATGTATATGAAGAAAAATAAAGGTATTTATATTTAACTGTGAAGTTTTATCGATTCCAGCAAAATGCTCGATACTGTGTGTGTGAAACATGTAATGTGTTGCTATATATTGGACGTGGCGGTACTATTATTGTCACGCCTCGGACACCTATGGTTGCACAACAGACCGTTTTGTAACCATATGTAAATATATATAAATATATATATATATATATATATATATATATATATATATATATATATATAAAGTTGTCACACCAGGCTCTTAAACACGAACATAGAATGTGCTTTACACGATTTAATCTGGATCTGGAAAACGAGAGAAATACATCAACTCTCCAGTTCAAAAGATGCCAGGTCATATATACAATTAAATCTGCAATACGCATGTACAGTTTGAAAACACTCGGCATATAGATAATTATACCTTATTACTGCATATAAATTATTATTTGGCGGAAAATAATTACTAGGTCAAAGGTTACAACCCAGGTGCATTAGAGAGGGATTACAACGTTGGCGAGTTGCTTTCTGACCAATATTAACACAGTGTGCACACTCCTGTACACAGATCACAACAAATAATAACAACCGCAACTGACGGCGGTATAACTGGTCACATATATATCCATTTATAAATAGTAATATATATGGTAATATATATATATATAGTAATATATATATATATATATATATATATATATATATAAGTGAACCAGATCGAAATTAGCGTTCTTTCTTTACTTAGGCTTACAGTGGGGTTAATGACAGTATGTCAGATTACACCGAAATCGATTTTGTTTGTAAATCTCTTTCACCTGTTTCTACCAATAATCAATATTTATTTGTAAATAAAGTTCCTCTTATTCAATTTTCAAGTAGATACAAATATCCTAATGTAAAGTCAAACTCGCACCTGCGCATGAAAGGAAGTTAGAAATATTTGGTGGTCAATTTATTTACATATATTAATTGATGCTTGGTAGAGGTGTGGACACATAGACAAAAGTGTTAGCATTTAACCATGAACACAAATACAGTTTTAACCAGATCAAATTCAAAGCCAGCTGTCCACCGACAGTTTCTATAGACTTTCTGTGATTTCTGCCTTTTCTGTGTACATTTGAATAAACTGCAGGTAATTCCTGCTTAAAAGGTTCTTATACTGCATCTGTGACTGATGTATGTACTTGTTTATATACAAGCTGTCAGTAAACAAAACAATGTTGACAGTCGGTGGCTGGTTGCATACTTGCGGAAACTGGAAGGTCACTAGATGCAAAACGCCCTTTGATTCATCCGACTTGCCGCCAGATGTTCTTATTGAATGTGTTCGGAATATTAAGTCGGTCCCCTCAATTTGCAAACAAAACGAACAGTCTGTAAGGTGGGATCGGCTTTTTCTATTTTAAAGGATCAAGGGGTTATCATTAGTTAATAGGCGCCGCCAATAGGAATATGCCACTTAAAGGGATTATCCCTCATGCATATTATTAGCGACAGGACTGATAAAAAGGTATGAAACCTTGACGCAAATATTTTCCCTTAGTCTGAAAATCAATGAATCCGCTTTAATCTTTACCATGTACCTGTTTCTTAAAGATTATTTGGAGGTAACCGCCTCCATTTTTATTGCTTTTATCTAATTCTTCATCGCAGTATGTATATCCCTAGAGTTCCATTTTGTTTTTGGACTACGTGACAGGGCGGCAGGACATTTTGTATCCTCGTGTCACCCAGGCTCGGTGTCTACCGCATCTGCAGGTCCTGGGTGTGTAATCATTCCCATTGGTGGGTCATAACACCGAGGAAACCCTCAAAGACGCACTCGTTCATGAGTGAAAAATGGCTGTTGGGCACAGCCTTCCCATTAGGCTTGCAGAGCGCTCACCCAGGGTGGGGGCCGACCGTGAAAAATCTCACCGCCTCGGCTGGGATTTGAACTCACGACCTCTCGGCGTTGAGTCCCCCTTGAGCCACAGAAGGTTTCCTTGAGCCACAGAAGCCGGTTACTATATACTAGTTTGATCTGTACGTTTGTTCTAGTTCCCTACTCTAGGAGGATATTTGTTCATCCCCGTTCGTGTGTGTGTTTGTGGTGTGTTTGTTCACAGCATATCTCACGCAAATTTTCAGGGCATTTCGGAAATGGGCCAATACGCGTGTCCGGGGATCCATGCTCTCTAGTAAAGGAGGTAGGGTAAGCCAAGGGCTTTTCACCAGTGTGAAAAAGAATAAAATGGCGGCAAGCAATTAAAATGTCCTACGCATCAGGGGACTTGATCTTCTTCATATACTCCTGTTTAAAATAAATATGAACATTTATATACCTCGTGGTACAAGTGTGTCTATTTATCGATGCTACGTCACAAAATAAATAGCTTTTCCCCGGCCTAGATATATTACCAACTCGGAGACCCTGGCATTATGCGGTGAACTAGCATATAAGAATGGACTCCCAAATTGCTTTTTTTAGTGACTAACGCTTGAAACCTGTTGCTTCGCCGTCGGCTGCTAGCGGTGAAACTGTCAGCAAACACTAAGCCCTCTCTCCCACCTGTTTAAAGTGAAATATACATTTTTGAAATTTACAAGCTTCTCTGGCATGACGTCACAAGTTAACTAGTGCTTTGAAACACAGCGAATATCAAACTGCCGGTAGCCAGGCTGATAAAACGCACTACTAGTGACCAAATGAAAGCGGCTTCCTCCATTTTAATGTCACCTAACAACCCAAAGAAACGCTTTTCATATCGGGGTTTGAAAATTATTTAAAATGTATTAAATACCATGCGAATCTCAATAATATTATACCCCCAAAACCTGGCGTTTACTAAATATCAAGTCATTCCTCTTAATAATTTTTCTTGAGCACGGTCGCACTTATAAGAGAGAAACCCGACTTGTTTCCGCAACAGAACATCTAGATACATACAGAATAAATAAAAATTCATGGACAGCGGGTGAAAACAAATTACATTATTATCCTTTTAAAATGTTGTATAAAAGTTCGTGCTAAAAACCACGTTTGAAATGACTGTTTGAATTCTATATGTGCAAATAACGATCCCAGTGTGAATAATGTCAGAATAAATAAAATATACGCTCATCATAGCATATATAAGCTGTGATTTAAACTTGCTTCCTGTAAAATATACCTATAAAAAAGAGGCGAGTACTCCCTGCCGCCATATTGTTTTTTGCCCCACACTGGCAAAAACCGTATATGACATTTTTCTCCTCATTTTAAAAGAGTTTACTGTTAGTAACGGAAAAAGTCTCCGAATACGCGTATTAAGAATCGATTAGATGTTTGTGTTTATCCGGCACATGATCCGGAATCAGCTAGGAACTTTATTCAAGAATATTCACAAATGTACAGTCACTTATGCATGAATGAATCTGGGAAAATGAGTTTAAGAATGAATGCAATCACGGTTTTGTGAGCATCCTACAAAAGGCCTGCATTCCTTATAATGCAGGTTTCTAGTATATGATGCAGTACTACGCCTGACCAGCCGAGGTTTACCAGAATACTTAGTGGTGGGGTAATCGAGGTTCAAGTCAACCGGTGTGTTCAAAAGTTCTCGCAAAACGGAAAATTGATGTGCCGCTATTCCTAGGTTAAGACATATGCTATAAAGAGCAAAAATAACCGGTACCATAGAAAATGGTCCTAATTTCGATATAGTCGCTATACCCAGGTGTTCGTTAATGATGGGTCTTACTTTATATCTCTAATATGAGAGAGCCTCAAGACTGCGAATTTAGGCCCCCGTTGCCTACTGTCTTTGCCAGATAGCCCCACATGCTTTTATTTTAAGGGTTTAAATTGTAACCGTCTGATCTTTGAGATGTCCTTTTATACAATACATTATTGTATAAATGTTTACTTATTGTACAAAGTGTTTACTTATTCTCTAACCCTACTTCATATGAAGGCAAGTTTACTTTTCTTAAATTGGTCTCTTTGATTTCTTAATTTTTTTTAATTCTTCAAAGTGTTAAATTGTGACCTAGTTACCTCCAGTCTGAACTATTTTGACAATGGTATGAAACTATACAATATACATTAAAATGAATTAAATGAATTTCCGCCACTTTTGGCATGCACTTCTATGAATTTTCTATTTTTGATAGTTTCTAATACTTGTTTTATTTAATAAATTCTTATATATCGTCACGAGTGAGGAATAATTGGACCATTGAAGCAGCGATAAATGTCAGTGTTACTGAATCTGCAACGATTTTGTCTCTTGGGGATTTTCAAATCCCCAGCGAAATGTGATAAAAGGAGTACAGTAAAGCCAGACAATTAGGGTCTTAATTGACGAAATATGCAAGAAGATGTGGCAAGAGAGTTCAAGTAGGACATCTACGGCTCCAATTAATGCATTTCGCAAGCTTCCTCGGGGGCCTAATAAGTAAACTCTATCTATATTGAACCAACGTCGGCCTGAGGACCTTGCTGTAGTATATAATAGAATGGACACTCAGCTAGTGACCACCTTTCGTGCCCAGAGTGACCATCGTGGACATTTAGGATGAAAAGGATGCTGCGCCATTGACCAGTACAGCATAATGCTGTCTTTCTCTATGCAGGAATGGAATAACCCAAGCAGTTCTTTTGGTTAGACATGGTTGATGATCAATACGATCGTGCTCATCTCCACTATTGAACAGGTTTAACTGTATTACAGCAGGACCACCTGGAGGCTAAACCTTGTAACACGTGTTAAGTCCGAGCCTAGGGGGACCCAGCAAGCTTATAAAAATTAACAAATGAATAAAATATGATTGTTCATGATTTCCAATTATTTACAGTAAACCGTTTTTATTTGAATCTGTTATCAAAAATCGTATTGCAAGGTGATGAGGTTTATTTTCAGCTATGTTTATATTAAGTTTTATTAAAAATAATAAAAAGTGTCATGAAAATGAAGATCCTCCCTCTAATATCTTTTATATTTCCCTTATGTCCAAGCTGATGGGGCTCCGTAAGCTTATATAATTTACAAATGAAATAAATATGACTTGCACGACAGGGTGTACATACATTCCGATTATTTTCTCTTAAAATATTTTCAATCATCGTATTTCAAGATGTTTACGTTTGTTTCAGTAATGTACATATTTAAAATAATAAAAATGTGTCGCCTTCGCGTAGAAAATTAAGATGCAACGCCAAACCTCTATATTTTTCTATCCCTAAAGGCTGCCTCCCACCTTTCCCTTTTTCGGCCAATTCTTTTCAGGTTTTGGTGGAGGCAATCGCCTCTGTTTTTAATGCTTGCTTACTAAGTATGTAAATCTGCAGAATTCCTTGGGGATTTCGGACTACGTGACATGACAGGGGCTTACACGGGATAAGCCCGTTGTCAAACAGGCTCGGTGAACCACTGCTGCGGGCCTTGCGCTCGTTTCATCCTTATTGCTGGATCATAACAGGGGGCGTTCGTGTGTGAGCGAAGCACAACGGTTGTGTCCAGTCTCTTTATCATGCCTTTGAGTGGGAGCCGAACTTGAAAAATCACACCGCTTCTCAGCTGAGGTCCGAACTCACGATCCCCTGGCTTTTAGCCCCATGTTCTACAATTAAACCACAGAAGCCGACCGGGAAAAAATCATTGGTTAATATAAGGGTGCTGCCTCTCAAAGTTTATTGTAAATCCAACCGAAAAATCTGCTGCAACATTCTTTGACATTGTAATGGATTTTCCTACCGATTTCTTTTTTTTTTTAAATTGGAGGATGTGGTCATAGAACAGAAAAAACGGCATGTTTTTGCCCTAAGTTTGCATCTTTCGTCATTCATGAAACTGGAAGTGACCGACAAACAAATCTGGTTAAATGCTAAATCCATGTGCCCCGGCCCCGAGGCTTTAAAGTTTTTATGCATAATTTTTCGGTCATTAACTAAAAGTGTAAATCCGCCGGCAATAAAAGATAGATGATAGGATGTCAGGCAATGCGATGAGAACATCCGCCAAGAAACTAGCAGGGTTTTTTATGCGGTTGATTTATTTATACAGGCTTTTATTTTCTTGCACGGTGGGTATTTTGAAGAGAAAAAAAACATCGGAAGAAAATAAAGCCTGTTATATCAGCAGTGATTACCCTAAAGGGGACGGGGAGGGGTGTCGTCACATATAAAGGTTGGGGGCAGGCTTTATATGGAAGGGGTATTAGCAGCATCATTACTTTTATCTTCGGGCTTAACAAACAAAGTGATAGATGAGCCAAAAAAGAAAAGTATTCAGTTTATGAAATGTTACGTATTTTCTGTATGATTTTACAGATTTAAGCATATGGTTGATTAAAGATATTACCAAGATCAGATACAAATATACCATACGTGAGGTTCCAGCTATCGATTTTAAAATATTTCAATATACTTTAATTAATGAAGTCATCTTAGCATTAAAGTCAGTCTTTTTATATGATATATTTTTCCCTGACGTCCAACTATCGATTTTAATATATTTTTTTCCATTTTTATGGTAATATAACAAAATCTTTAAACTAATAAACCAAGCTTTGCTCAACATCATGAAATATGAATGTAATTAACCATTATAGTGAAAGCATGTGTGAACTACATGATAATCATGTATACGATGTACGTGATAATTTGAAATATTCAAATTTAATTTCCTTTTACTGATATTTGTATTGGACTTGGACTTGGACTTGGATTCCAAATGACTCGGACTCGCAGTCTGACTCGGATGGTATGGACTCGCTTCATCACTGATAGATATACACGTGATCACATACGACAGCTCGTACATACATACATGTGTCTGCGAACCAAAGTCAGCCTGACAGTGTACGGATAATTGTCATCAGTGTCTTGCGGGCTACCCCAGGGATTCACCAGGGCACTTGACCATTTCACCTGTTGCTGACCTGGCTCCTTCAATTAATGATTTTATATTAGCATTAAAGTCAGTTCTTATTGTGTGATATATGTATCGTTCCTGGAATTCTGAGAGAAAGGAGGAGGGATTACAGAGCAAGGCTACTGATAGGCTAAGATGAACTCAAAACTTTTCCGCCCCAGCGGGCTTCCATGTATAGAGTCAGAGGGAGATCACGTGATCGACCGAGTCCCAGGACAGACCGCAATCTATGGACAGTCTACTGTAGTCTTTACGGTAGACAGAAATAGTTATGATAAGGTGTCATATGCTGTCATAACCGAAAATGCGAATGGGAGGAGTTGCCAGACATCAGTTGGCTGTTACCACCGTCAGATGTAATAAATATAATGTCATTAACGCCATGTGCTTATGTCTTCATTTGACTAGTAGATATTTCAATCAACAGCTGAGAACTGTATATATTGGTCAGCAGAAAAAAAACATTAAAATTTGTCAGTAGCTAAATTTTATCTTCAAGAGGAGATGACTCTCAGGCGTTTGAGGGTAATCAAAGTTGGGCAACCTTTTTTCTTAATTAATAAATACTTTTTATTGTCTGTGTGACACATTTTAATATTAAATTTATATATGTCATTTATAAAACAAGTTTTTATTTGAGACTATTTGTGTACGTGTATGTGTGTAATATTGTGTATAATGTGTGTAAAAATATTCCATAAAAAATAGCCAGTGAAAACCTCTTACTCGGAATTTTCATTGATCCGAATTTTCAATTCGGAAAAAAACAAGTATATATTATTTCATTAAATATTGATATTATTTTTAAATTGTTACTTGTCTTACCACTTTATTTCTTAAGCTTTTCAGATAATTGATGTGGTACTTGAGTTAATAGGTCAATTCATTACGCATATCTAGGTAAATATTATTACAAGCTGTCACACGAATATTATCTGCAAAAAATAATTTATGATTGTCGCAGGAGTCGGTACACAACTACTTATATTGATGGATTTTCAAACCAGGTATGTACGCCTCGAAATTAAATTGAAAAATGTATGAGGTATTGGCCTAAAAAAGTTGTTATAATGGTTATTTACAGTTAACATGTCTGCACATTATTGATCCAGTATTGTCATGGGTTTATTTGCCCCAAATGCTTAGGTAAGACTATTTTACAAACTGACTATTATAAAAAAAATAAGACCTTAACTCAAACAAAACAATCTAGGAAGCAGCGTTTCGTAGCCCGGTCCACCGTTATATGTAATTACTGCGGGAAAATCGATAAAAGTCTTCGGATAGGATGGATAAAAAGTCTTAAGATATTCTAATGGCTGGGCATTGAGATTGTATATTGTGACCAATCTCTGAACAACTGATGCGGCTGTTTCTGTATTGTTTGCGGTTCCTTAAGAGTCTGGGTCAGCGATCAGCGGTGTCCCTATCCATCATTTGGAAACTGCCCGTGGAACGTTGCAGGAGAGACCGTCTTCACTTTGGCTACTGACATCTACTCTTAATTCCCCTCAAAGCAGTCTGGTGTCCTCTCCATTTTGGTCTGGCTTTTGCGGAGAAACCGCTGCGCTGACGACCCAGATATGCCCCCCGGTTACAGACTCTCTAACGTGCGCTTGTTCTCTGCGGTACCAGTATATTAGTCGTTGAATTTTCTTTCTGTCATAACAAGCTGGGGAATTTAAAAACTGCACGGGGCATTAGATTTTAAACACACAATTATGAGTAATACTCGAAGGTATTCATCAATAAACCATCTTTAAACTTGAGTAATAAACAACGATCATGATATTTATTATTATGTTTTTTTTTATATATTTACAGGTCAGAGGTCCCTCCTTCAAATTGAATTTAAAGCTCTCGATCACGCTTTATCCAATCACATGGCTGTCATAACGTTCTTTATAAAGGTGTTTACGACGAATAAATGTCATTGTTAATTAATCCTAGCTGTGATCTAGCGAAAAAGGATAGAGACTTCAAAGATGGACCTAACAAGATAAAATTTTAAAATAGCCTCAGAGATTTTTTTTGTCTGTATCTGAAATAAAAGGTTTAGCTTTAGAACGATTCTTAAAAAGTGAAATACAAAGGGCTGAATAAAATTGAATCATCCATTATCATACTCTTGGTCTCATAACATCAAACAATTATACAGTGCACGCTTCAGAGTATAGTCCAAATAGTGTTAAAAATGAAATGGGAATTAATTAAATAACTATAATTGATTATTGTCTTTCTCTCTGAATAATTGCAGTTATTTGTGAGAATCCCATGTTTGGCAAATACGGAAGCTTTCCGCTACTAACCCCAAACGTGTCCAGGAATAAGCCAGCGGCGAGCTTGAAGCCACCATGCTTTGAGCACGGGTGGCAGCCATGCTTGGTTAAGCCTCGGTCACAACCCGCTGCCGTCAGTGACGGTTTTTGGGACAGCAGGAAGATTTAGGTAAACTTGTGTTAGGAGTGATTTTATCGTTCACTAAAAGAATGTGTATTCACTAACACCTTACAATGGTACGTACTCCCAACCCATGTAAGGGCTCATGAGGTGTGAATTATATCTTTAGACTTTAACTCTGTATTATAAACAGAAGAGTTACGTTTCATGTAACAGGTCCCTTTATTACATATGCAGTCACTCTCAATGCACGTATTGTTCTACCAGTAACGTACCATTTATGTGTCAATTCATGATTTTGGGACTGTTTTCATAGTGCAGAAAATGGCCGTGTTAATAACGAATTATTGTTAATAATATTTAACGCATATGTATATAAAAGGAGTTGTTTTAAATATGCATGCTCATATTACAAACGTATACTGAAAAAATCCTGTTATAAAGGTGAAATAAAACCCATACTATGGGCCTATGACAGGTCCTGTGTAAGATGATGAATTAAATGGCCTAAATAGTCTAAATGCTTCATGCTTATGAAAACTTAATATGTTGCATTATGAATAGCTCTGTTGTCTGAAATAAATGTGATATTTAAATTTCTAGTGGTGATTTGGCCGTCTCATCAGCCATTCACTTTTAAAAATGAATTAAACTAGAAATCTGTGTTCTAAGGAATGCACGCCTCCGCTATTTGGGGGGATTCCAATTTTGGGATGCTCCCAAAACCGTGTTTTTTTTGTTTTCCGTTATTTTTGTAACCAGCCCTGAAAAAAGGACGTTTGGCAACCCTGTGGAGGGAAGGATATGGTCATGAATTGACAAGTTTGTATATGGAGGTCACGGGATCAACTCCCCGTCTAGACGCCGAAATATTATATCTGCTTTGCTCCAAGGCTTAGTCTGTCTGAGTTGTTAAATGTTGTTTAAATGAACTGTATATCTTTGGAACTTGCAGGAGGTTTTGAGCATCTAATCTGAATGCGCATAATTGTCCACAGGGCTTATCATCAATCAGCGATCCTCGATGTAACCATGGAAACAGATTTGGCTGTATTCCCTTTTGTAATTTAAACTGAAATTTAAACAAGATAATTTCAATTGAAAATGTGTAAACGTCTATGGTCTGTTTTCAATTGTTAAATGAACTGCATACATCCTTTTCAATCCTCCATTATCTCCACGCACTTAATTTATGTTTGTGTTTACTTATTCAACATAAAAATGATGGGAACTACTGCTTTTATTGTTTTTTTTTTTAATCGGAAAAAGGATGTATCAACCATATAAATCTCTCTGGGAAGAAACACATTTCTGCAAATAAGGCCCCGATAATCCAATAAGTCGCCACGGCGTAAGCTTTGAATACAAAAAGTCTATTTTATTAATTCAGTCAATTTATTTGTGGGGCTGACCGAGGCCAACGGACTCAATCAATATCTGTGTCAGTCTATAATTTTATGTACATACAAAGACTGCAAGAGAGACATAGGTGCCGGCAGTCTAGCAGATAGCTCGTAGGCCTTTTAATATCGTTGAAAGTACTCATGATTGGTAGCACCATAGGTTAGAGGATTATTTTAGATGTACGAGGATTACAAGGAATGGAATTGAATTAAATATCCAAGTTCGTTATGAACCCATTTTATCTGTATTTTCTAGCTTTGCTGTTAAATCAAACGTAAACTTCAGAAAGGAGGATAGAGAAGAAGTCCAGTTAACAGCATCGTCTTCATCATATGAACAAGGCAGAAGATAGGTCCAGGGTTCATTTCAAATGCGTTCTCGTCATCAAAGATATTCCCTTACTTGTGTTTTTGATGAGGTGTTCGGTGTAGTGATTCCAGATAACCCCTCTTTAGGTTACCGGGCGCGGGGGGTAATCAGAAATCGATTTCAGATTAGGCCCGGGGCTGACTTTAAATAAGTTTCAGAATAACCCAGATACGATTTCAGATTAGCCCTTCAAAACAGTTTTTTCTTTATTTTTAATTACTTAAATTTGATATAATTTATTTCTTCTTTATTTCCTTAATTACTTTGAATATTTGTATAAAGTATATTGCTTGTAATGCGCCATGCGCTTTGGTGAAATGTATGAATCAATATAGCATAATTAACAATATAATCAATTTACAACAGTTCTATTTTTCCTTTATTTATTCCATCTTTTAAATCTCGTATCTTTCACATGGTTTATTGAAATAATATCCCTAGAGTTAAAAGCCTGAGAATTTATCATCAGCGAGGGAGTAATCGGAACAGTTCGGGGGGAACCTGAACTTAGGTTCCGGTCCCCTTGGGGTAGTCTTTACACAGGCACTTGGTATGAGAAGTTCACAAGGAAAACTCGACCGAAAGAAAACTCGGCACATGCACCCAATAGCTTTTATAGTGTAAAAAATAAATTGAAATGGATAATATAATAAACTCATCTAACTGCCGTGATAGGATGGGTATGTCCAGCGGTTTTGCATCCCATGTTAGAAAACAGAACACCCTGCATGAAAGTGCTTTGATATAGAGCGAGAAATAAGACGAATAAACTTTAGCTCCTGCGGCCAGGGAGCTCTGCTGCTAATGAACTTAGCGTCACGTTTCACCGGTTCGGTAGCGCTAAACCAGATTCACCTGTCATATATACCAGACTCTGAGTGAATCTACGACCTCGTGATGGCCGTTTACTTTACGGGTAGTCAGGTAAATGCTTCGGAAGTACCTGTGCACCTGCTACGCCCTTACATATTTAACACTAGAAAGATACTATAGGTAAGGCGCACCCCTCCGCCAGGACAAAACAAGTATACGGGAATCCGCACCCTTATTCGGATACGCACCAAATGTATCACGAATTTCGTTTCCCTTATTACATATCTTAACAAAGTTTAATCGATCTTGTTAAGTTAATGTTTGCATAATCCTGCTAACGGACAGCCAACCCAAAAGTCAGTAAACAAACAAACACAACTGAAAACACAACCGCCTGATGCAGGTAATAACACCCGGCCGCATAAAAAAAATAATCGGACATTCCCAGCTGCCCCTTACCTATGCCGACACACGCTAAATTATTTTTATCCTAACCACATTAAAATTCTGGACACTTATGCAATTCATTTTTTTATCCCATCATTATTGGAGATCCCTAGTTTATATCCCGACTGAATAAAACGAGTCTGAATAAACCATCCCTATACGTCGATAAACTCACATTCAGAAGAGCAGATAATACATAGATCATACATTTTCCTTTGACCATATCACATAAACAACATTTTTCTGCCTTTATTTCTCTTAGCACAGACACCTAGAGTATATAATACTGTAGTCCTGCAGTATCTCTGAATATTCAACAATGCTGGTAAGTGGCACATATTAGATATCATAGGATTGAAACGCTCAGGGTCTGCTCGATTCGGGGAAGACATTACAAACATAATTCATTTTCTAAATGGATTAAAAAAGCTTATGGTTAGGTATGATACACCCACGGATAGGCTAGCTTTCATTTTGTTTGTACCTGAATAATACCATTCACACTACAATAGTAAACAGAGTAACCACTGATAATATGTAGTCACCATACAAGCTGGGCTGAACCTGTGTTAGCGTAGCTATATAGGGTGACAACTCAGACGCTCGCTGCCGTAATTCTACCAGGAATAAAAACGTAGAGTCTGTTTCTTCTTTAGGCGAAGTGACATAAGAGATATAAAGATAACAAATTTCTCTTTCTGCTTCACCTAATTAAAATCTGAAAACCCGGAACTGATTACCTTCCTCAAGGCATTATTATAAATATTTTAACCCAACACTAAAAGAACAGATGAGAAAATTAATATTCGAGTAGCTTTCAAATGTAGTCGAAATTGAGTTTTTTTCCAGACGACTGAGATGATTCAAATAACGTTTTAGATCGAATTTTTTTTCGGGCAACAACTTTACATATTTTTTTACTTTTGGTTAGGACGAATTAATTTTGGATTGCACCTTCACAAACAATACTCCCGTCTGACTGTTCCATGTATTAACCTCTTCCCGAAGTAATAGGGACCTGGACATCCGAGGGGTAAAACGCTCGGCCTTCTCCGCTGGCGACCCGGGTTCGATCCCCGGCGTGGCCATGAGAGTGGGTTGTAGTTGCCCGTCCACGGCCGGTGGTTTTCTCCGGGTTCTCCGGTTTCCTCCACCAGACAATACCGTATGCCACCACCTGAGCCATGGAGAGTGCTTGGTTTAATAATAATAACTATTTGTATAATCCATGTGAAATAAAGATGCTAATTTTATATATGAGGCAAAATACACATACTCTGCTTAGCATTTTGTTCGGGAGAATTCTAAATTCTAAATTTGAGAAAGAAAAATCATCCCGAATATTAAACCTTCGTGAATGTTTAACCTCCTTTACACAAATGAATGGTCATTTATAATAAAACCTCATTGGCATTTTATGTATGTTATCCACGCAATCACGCCTGTAGCTTTAATAGTAGATATTCAAATTTGATATATTTTATAGTGATATATATCTTATGCTACCGGTTAATATTATAATAATATCAACACTTTCATATTAGTTGCCTTCAGGGAATCTCCCTGTGCTCTTGAGTTGTTAAGATGTAGCTTACATATTAAATAATCAATGTTATAATGGGAATACTGCGTATAGGTTACTGCATGGTGAGATCGCAAAAATGGAATACTCGCGAAACAATGGGAAAAAATTGAAATTCGCATAATATAAGGCTCGCGAATATATAAAGCCAACTAAACTAATAAACTATACGAAGTAAATTTTTGGAATGGTAGGTCATATATGGTGAACTTTCGGACATCATTTTATATACATTTTGGATTATTCTTAAAATCCTGGGTCTGTATACCTGTCATTTTTTGACGGATATGATTCATTAATTCCCCGTTATTCGATCCCTTCTAAAAGGCTTGGGCATCGTAATAGCGTGCATCCACCCCACATCTCGCTTAGGGGCCAGACTCTCGGAGACAGAGTCCGTCAGCTATAACCTCTATAGCGAGTGAGGCATGTCGATGTCGTGCCATCAATCATTTATTTTTATCGTTATATGGACCCTATCAGATACGTCCGTTTCTGCATACTGTCGGCTTTGGTGTAATATATGACAAATGTGTATCGTTTTGACACAACATTAATATAAGACATGTGTTTTAATACTAGAGGGGTGAATCTAATTTGTTAGTGACAATTTAGCAAAAATTTAAAAAAATTGTATATATTGAATCTATAATATGCATGTTAGCATGTAAATGTATCAAATAAATGGTTATGTGTGTAGCTAGATTGATTCATATATTTATTTTTTTATTAATAATTGTTTTATATATTAAATGATATTAAGCAAAATTTTAGTTTAAAATATGGCTTAAAACAGTCACTGGTCAATGTGCTATATTGGCCAAAGGTGCGAATCAAAGTCAACAGTCTTAAAGTCAAAATGTTTCAGATACAGAACCCATGAAAGTGAATAACTTGTATTTATTAAGAGAATATAAATGAAAATGTATGTCTTTATATTAGTTCACACATTTCACTTTATATCTAAATTAAATATAGCTAGATGTTTGTTCTATTTCGACATTCAGGAGAGAATTACATAGGTACCAATTATGAAAAAAATATTTACAACGGTCCGATGGTTCAAATCTAATTGTGTTTGTAATATTTTGCCAATAATTCGCATATTATTCTTATGTTATGCTTTCACATCAGACCTCTGCCAAAAACGTTAATCTTCCTCGCGAGATTTTAACCCCAACCCCCTCTCGTCCGAATCCAAGACCATCGAATCCAAGTTCTGAAAAAAAATCTTAGTCTTGAAAAAGTTGACTAGAGCACGGACTCGAGCCCTACATCACTTTAACAGAATAACTAGACAGTTTTTCGTGAGAGCATGTGTGTTAATAATCATAGAGACGAATCCCTGATTGGCGAAAAGTTAGTAACGAGTTGTTTTCGCTAGAAGCTCATACCTTGCTCAACGTCTTCAACATTTTTCCGCAGAAAAACAGCTAAGTTAAAACGCAGTCCGGATCCGGGCGGTGCCATAAAACCACATCGAACCGAGCGCACCGGGTACGAAATAAACCCTGTCCCGTCGTGTTAGGAACAACAGGCTGTTGCAGCCAGTGGGGATGCTAGTTTTAATTCCACAGGGATGCTTGAACAGTCAGTGGATTAGTTTTTGTGGCTGTTTTAGCAGGCAGACCCCTGCTTGATTGTGACTGCGCTACCATTCATTAGAGGTGCCTAGCAAGAGGGAAAGCCAGCAAGGAGAAAGGGTTGTAGATCTGTTGCAGATGTATCGATCCTGTTTTTGGACGGAACCGTTCCTTGTTGTCCGTTTGAGATTTAATCTTATCTCATTTTTTGCTCGGCTTGCCATCATAGGTTTGTAGTTACTTCCAAGTCCTTGTCATTGAAAGATGCCCGTGCGTGACCGTTGTGACGGGGGCTTTGTCCGTTGCGACAGTTTAGGACGTTATCTTGCTACGATAATTAATTGCTGTAGCTGTACCAAACTTTAAGAATACCGCATCTAAAAATATTTCTAAATAACATTGGAATAATATATACCCTATATCATATATTTCAAGAGGGAATTTATATATCGGAGTTATGTAAATGATAAAAGACATATATGGGTTTGTGGATATGGACAGTTATCAACGTCAGTTGCTTGCGTTATCTACGTTATATACTTTCATGTTTATTTTTCGTGACCGCACACGTTAAAATATATGATTCCAAATTCTCCCTAGACAGTTTCACGTCCGGTCATACACTTTTCTTTGCAACTGTAACGTTTGAATCGGAGATCCTTTTCAATAAACCAAGAACCTCGAATAAAACATATAGGAGAAGAAGCACATAGCAGTAATCCGCAGTAAACACATCAGATCCATAGGGTTTTCCACCTATTCTTGCGAAAAACCAGTTCTAGACAAAAACTTATTTATTATAATTAAATTACTATTAATAATACTGATGTCATTTGTTTTTATTAATCTTCAGGCATTTTAGATGAAAGCACTTGTTTATATCCTTATTGAATATTTAGGGTAAAATAGCAATATATGATTCCATGATCTCCCCCGGGAGTATCACATCCACTAATACACTTTAGATGACTTTTAAACTGTAATGTTTGAATCTGAGAGTTCTTTATCAATAAACCAAGGTTCCTGAAGAAAGCAGCAACTAAAGAAGTGCATTTCAAAAATACATGCTATCTTTATTGAAGCTCGTCTTTTACTAGCCCGCCGTAAGATCTAAGATCGATTCCGCGGTTCTTATTTGGACGATTGATTTTGATCCGTTTCCAGTAATTAGGTCTTGCTTAATGTCTACCAGCCGTTATAACGCAAGGTTGAACCAAGACTGACCAGTCACTATTCTTAAAAGCATTGGCCTTGTTACATAGGGATGGGTGATTAACTAATTACTAGAGGTCTCGGTTACGTAATAGTGCCTACGTGCATATGATATGCCATCGATATATACAGGGACATATATTTTTTAAAAGTAAATCTCATCAAATACGTACTGGAGGATTATTGTGAAAATGTTTGCCTGAATTGATCAAACTTGTTTTTACAGTGTGTCCCACTGCCTGACTTGGGTCTTCTATTAGCAAAAGAATAAGTCGACCCTAACAATGATTATCTAAAACTTAGTTTATCAGAAAGTGTAATACTTTAGAATAGGTTTCGACTTTGATATTTTATCAAAAGCTTTCTTATCTGAATAAATCGTGATATTCTTAAACTATTCAGACAATCAAAGTACTACTGTACGTGATAGCCTGCCTTGCGAAATCAAATGAAGACCTGAAAACTCATTAATATTATTCACTCAGCGGATTAATATATTAAACCCCATTCACTTGTAGATGTCTACGTTGTTGAATACATTGCATAATTTACATGTACATGTAATTAAGCAATTTGTCATTAGACAGGTGAGAAGCTTTCAGGACATTAGACACTAGTTAGTATTAGTACAGTTGTATCCTCATAGATTCAATATTATGGTAGGTGCTAGTTTGTGCCCCCTCTTAAAGCAGAAAGGTCATTCTTTATTACATTTCTTATCGTTAGCAATATGAAATAGACACTTTGGACAGATTAAATGTGATTTAATTAGTTATTAAAATGTGATGTTATTCAATTTCCACGCTAATTCTTTTTAGGATTGGACCTATTTCTTACTTTATTTAATTAATTGTATTCCCTGCTGATATCCATGATAAGCGTATTTAATGATCTTCATGATCTAAAGTTTTGATAAAAGATGCAGCAAAATACAAATAATTTCCTAGTAAACTTCATTTCCAGGCATTGACTATTGATGTTCTTGAATAATGGTTCATGAAAATTATTAATTTTTTACTAAGATACATTGATTTGTAAGATTATCCCGTCGCATCTTCTTCTGAATCTGTTACCTCAGTAAAAGTCAACCATGATTATCAAAACAAAAAATATCCCGAGTCGTTCCAAACAAATTGACACGACTACAAGACAGAGCAATTCATATTCATTTCTTCTTTTTGTCTTTGTAGAATAAAGTTTCCGAATGCTATTATATAAAAAGGCACATAATCAAATGGGTACTTTTTCATCCTATTAGAATTACAGATAAAACATGAAATATTGTCCAAATCAGTAAATCTGATTCAACCAGAATATAATTAGTGTGACCAGGTGTATTACCATGCTCATATTTGTGGTTAGTATTTCAGCAGCCATTTTTTTATATATTTATACAAGGTGAAATGTTCACTGATTATGCTTTTCTTTCACCCGGGTATGTCCAAAAATTTACTGGGGAAAATGGTAGACTGGTACCCTGCTCTATTATTGTCCTCAGCCAAGCATATGCGGTGTCATACTAGAGCGTGGTAGGACATTGGTTCTAAAATACATATGGGAATATGATGTAAAATCGGAAATTTTCGCAATTTTCACGAATTTTGTGAGGGTACATTGATTTGCAAAAAATACATACTCTCAAAAATTGCATTTGATACTACATTTATAATAAATACATTATGCAAGCATATTGAAATGACTCATGTCGATTATTAATTTAACTCTCTGAGTAATTAATCGCACGGAGCATCGCGCCAGTTTGCGTAAACGCAGTTAAATGCATTTCCAGCTCAACCAATTACCTCTTGAAAGTGTTGGCTCGTGTTAAATGAGACCACTTAGGTTCTTCAAAATTTTAAATTTAGTATTAAAAACAGGCGATTCGCGAAGATAACATGCTCGCGTGGGTCGGTCTGTGCCAGTTCGGGAATATGAGTTGGGCGAAACTAACATGTTCTGCAGTACATGCACATATTTGAGCCATATATAGTCTTAATACATTAAGGCTGGCAATTGTAACTAATATTTCGAAATATATAACAGCAAAGCATTATATCTTACAGCCGTAGCAATAAGTCGGTCAGAGATGGAAAATGAACCGTGCGTCTTTCCGAGTTTGTTTTCACGTAGGTTTATAAAATCTGATAAAAATCGATAAAAGAATAAACCTGAAATACGTTGGAATACGAAATCCAGATATAAAAAGGACTTGGCGCCAAGCATCATATTGGCAAAACACACCACTGACTTGTCACTGTTTGGCAACGTATACCAAAATAATCAACCAGCACAAATAAAACTCAATGATTCTAAGTATTTTACGACATGTGAAAGATACGAATTCACTTATCCTTATTAATCTTACCCCAAACGTGTTATAAAAATGTAAAACACCATGCGGCACGGCAAGTCGCTATCTAAAAGCCCAATATGACGGGAGAACCAGCTTAAGGCTGATCTAACATTTCAGCAAAGGAGTGCTATCGTGCTATCTGGGAAGCAGAAATCCAGCAGGGAGAACCCCAGCAGTGACCATAGAGATTTCTGTTCCGTACGCTTATCCCCAAGGAGGTCGGCAATCAAAACTGGTTTCTCCCGGGTCCAACTAAACAACAACAGTACTGTGGGGTCGGATGTAGTTTTCCCCCTGGGCGTATAACCATTTGGGCTTGAGAGTACCATGTGTTTATCTGGCCGCTACAGAAGAGAGGACCAATTATGAACTCCTTGACCTGAAAATGATGTTGCGATTTAAGATTACCCCCGTTTTAGATTATCCCGGGGGTAACTTGAAATCGATTTCAGATTGCTCCCTAAGATTTCAGATTACCCCCTTCAATTTTAGATTACCCGTTCAAAAGGTTGTTAAAACTCTTTATGTTTATTAGCTTGAATATCATGTTATTTCTCTTCTTGACTACCAAATTGTTCTGAATCACTGTAATCTTATGATTGCATGTCATGTGTCATGCGCTATGGTGTAGCTAACAATATAACTATAATTAACAATATAATTAACATTTTGTGACAATTTTGTGACATAAATTGATTCCATCTTTTAAATCTCGTACCTTTCATATGGCTAATTGAAATAAATTTCAAATAAAATACATCATGAGTTAAAAGCATAAGAAATTATCATTTAATCACTGCAGCGAGAGGGTAATCTGAACAGTGCGTGGGTAACCTTAACTTAGGTTCAGACTACCTACGGATATAATCTGAAATATATTTCAGATTACCCGGGGGGAGGGACTGAAATAGGGGTAACCGGAAGGCTTTACACCTTGTCTTTTTCCATCCTGTCTCAGTCCAATCCGTCCAGACGTTTTTCCCTTATCTCTTCCACAAGAACCACTATCTCTTCATAGATATACTTTGTATGCAACTGACAGACTGTACATCGGAAGGACAAATGTGTATTGTCTCATCTCTGGGACTACCTTATCTTTAAAGTGACGGCTTGGAAACCTTTGCAAAATATCAAATATTGATGCAGTATTTGACATGAAACTTTTGGCAGATAAAACATAAACGAGCCCTCAGTGTAGGAAGGTAATGTGGGTCCCATGATTTATAAGTAAAACAATTTGGAATGAATGATTTCTGTCTCAAAAGTATTAGTCGGCAAGCGTACAGCATCAAGAGAGGCCGGAAATTTGACCAACTTCGACACAAGGAATGCTGCAAAGGTTGGACAGTGCCGACAGTTGAATGAAATTGACTGGACAAAATCGTTCTGATAGCTAACATCAGAGCATTAAACAGATGGTCACATTTCTGTGTAGACTGGCCCAGTCGATGCAATGGTTAAAACATAATTCCTCCCACTATCAGAGCCAATCAACTTTTTTTTTTTGCTGTGTCGCAGCTCCTAGAACAGATACTACCACGTCGCGGCAAATTATATAACTAAATTACGGCTCTCTGAACGACTATTTTATCATTTAGTGATAAGAGCAGGCACTGAATCATGGAGTCACTTTTTATTTTAGGCATTTTAGTAGAAAACGTAAATACTAAAGCCATAGCAAGGCTAATGTCTGTGTTTTATTAAAATGTTTCTCTAGGTAACTTCGAAGAAAGTACTGAAAAATAAGAATCGTACGGATCCTTTATTAGGAGTTTAAAAAGGTACTTTATGATAATACAGTAAAAACTCTAATAACCAGCGAAGCGTTCCAGTTTTAACCGGAAGCTATAGGCATCAGGTTTAATGTATTATTAAATTCCAACGTAATAAATATTTATATATCGCACTACAAAATATTTAGGTAGCAAGACCTAGTTTTGTCAACCAAACCACATCTCTTCAAGGATACACTTTTTATGCTCCTGAAGTATATAAACGGTTATAAAATATTTCAAAATACATTTGAGAAAAATGTTTTTATATAAAAAATACATGCCCCCAGCGGGACACTGATTTTTACGTAAGGAAGTTGCTAAACAGCCGGCAGTGGCCGGCAGTTTAGTCCACAGGTTTAAAATCCGGCAGGAAAAAATTACCTTGCCAGCAGTCTTGCCCACCTGTGTACTCAATAGTATACTCAATACTTTCCATTATTTTCAAACATTGATTATTTGTTTGCTCATAACCACACTAGTATATAAACAGCTGTTAAGCTTCACACTTGATCACCTTTAATGAAAGAATCTGCATATCCTTTGGTATGACATCTTATGAGTTGTTTGTGCTTTCACATATTACCTATTGTCTGTCCATAAGCATATATAAGCAGTTGATGTGCTGACAACTTCAGTTCAGTTCTTATAAATCTATATAAAGCTACCCTGTAAATATCACAAAATGTGCATTTTTAATACCTATTATCAAAATACTTATTACATATAGACCAGCAAAATATCTAATTTAATCTAAATATCTAATCAGCACTATACTGTCAGTTCATTGTCAAAAATAATAAAAGAAAGTATTGAGTATCACACTGAAACACTAAAATAGAGCAAGCATACATTGTTCAGCCTACACAGGTGGGCAAGACTGCCAGCAAGGTCAATTTTAGCCTGTGGACTAAAGCCGGCCATACACGAGGCGACATGTTGCGCGACATGTCACAGAGCACGAGTGTTCTGCGACATGTTGCTCAACATGAACAGTCCGTACACACAGCGACATGTTCTGCAACATGTCCTGCAAAACTATGATATAAACTACATGCATCAAACATATCTTCCAGGTTTCAACCAAATAACTTTATATTTATCAATATTATTGCGATTGACGAAAATTGTATTCTGCCTTTGACATATTCCGTCTTGTTTCTCTTTATTAATATAGATATATAAGAAAAATAGGCATAGGTATTCTGGGATAGCTACACAACTTCTTCTGAGTTTCCTGTTGACCGCGCAAACACATAGCACCCTAATCAGACACAGTGAAACCATGGACGGTCACTTTATCACAGGATAACATGATCAATCGTTATATATTCGTTGGCTTTTCCCAACACTTGGCCTGATGTCGCGCGATAAGTCGCAGGAAAAAGAAACATGTTCCTTCTTATGCTACATGTCGCGCAACCCATGAAAACGTGCGACTAACCCCTAAGCGGAACAAGCGACATGTCGCCTTGTGTATGGCCGGCTTAAACTGACGGCACACTGCCAGCTGTTTAGCCACTTCCTTTCAAGCATATACACACACACACATATATATATACGAACCAAGAGAAAACTTAATATGTGTTCAGATTTTTCACTTAACGGTCCTTTCAAACTACACTACTCTCCTTATATAACTACACATTTTTGAAATCCAGAAAAGCCTTTTTTTAAATCTATTGAAAATTAAAACGGATAAACAGTGCTCTAAAATTAATGGCATATGATAACCATCAACACTAAACCCATGAAGTTACTTGAATATACAATATTATATATATATATATATATATATATATATATATATATATATATATATATATATATATATATTGAGATGTATGTATGAAATGAAATGTGTGTAACACGTGCCTGTGCATTTCAAGTGTATCAATTCAAGTATATATTATTTTATTTTAAACTAGATATAAATATTAATATATGTACATATAATGATTCTTAATTATATATATATATATATATATATATATATATATATTTGTGTGTATATGTGTGTAAAGAGAGAGACAGAGACAGAGAGAGAAAGTGAGAGAGAGAGAGAGACAACAAGACAGAAGAAAAGATGGTAAGACAGATTTTATATGAAGAGAAACGGAGCGACTCTCAGTGAACTACATGTAGCGTCCAGAGCTTCCAGATTTTTGTACATAAACTATATAATCACCCTCTTATTGACTCTGGGTGACTAATGTTCTTGCACCATAAAGAGGTCACATTCCGCCATCCATTAGCAGAAGGTACACTTGCCAGCCCCGTGTGTCCTGTTTTGTGTAGATAAATTAACTTGTAACCCACGCACAGATAAACAGTCGTGGACCTGGCATCTCGGTCCGACATAACAACAAACTGCCAGTATTTGTATAAGAAATAAACAAGTTAAGGTTGTGGCTGGTCTGGCGGTTAACTTCATTAGCAGTCTGAGTGCGGCAAATTCTAAGCATTCAAGACAGCTTCCTGAAACAGGATACGTAATCAAATGCACCCAAATCCTTGAATGAGTTTTGCACTGGTTGAACACTGTGGATTTCTGTTGAATTAAAATATTGCTGTTTTATATTTTTTACTTCCATGGGCTTTTCTTTTATTTTAGTGAGTTTCACTTGCGGTTGTACCCATAAATTACACATATTTTCTTTTAAAATAAATAAACGAAAAAAAAGAGAAAAATTAAGAGGTTTCAGTGTAAATTGATCCTCTGATCGGCATACCCGATGGAGAATCCGGTTATAAAGTGATAGCAGTTATATAGACACTAAAGTAAAAATGAAGCAATTTACAATGCGAAGAACTGTAATTTCTTAATGCTACATCCGAGAAATTTGTTAATTCAAAAGCATATTATGTTAACATTCAATCTTATGTTATTCCTATACAGTGTGAGCGGCCTTTTCTGACTAGTCTCAAATGTGTATTAAATTTTTTAAAAGGCTCATTTAATTAAGTAAAATTGCTCCATTTAATGTAAAATAGAAACTCAAACTATTTCTAGCATTTTATATCCACACAGTTTGAGGCAAAAATAGCTTCAACCCAAATGTCATATACATGTAGCCCGTTTATTCAGATTTCTATTATTTTTTTCCTCGAGAAATTCGATCAAGCAACTCCAACCCACAACCAGTTCAGACAAAGTCCGAGTTTTTTTTTCTCTGCCTTTTTGACAGAAATGTGTTAAAGTCATAACTTTATTAAGATTAAATAAAACAAAACTAGAAATCTGCATTCTAATAAATGCAAACCTCCGCTTGTGGGTGGGCCTGGTTGTGAAATGTTCCCCAACCCGTGTTTTCATTCACTTTTCGGCCCTTATTCCGAAGTTCATTCGTGCACAAATGACTGTACATCTATGCATAAACCCCGATGACGTTCCATTTGCCGGATCCACACCAAAATCTAGTCGTTTCTTCATTGGCTAATCCCGATATGAAGAGATACTTTCATAAGATTCTTTTCATGATCGCGTGAATTATGTTGTGAACAAACTCACACACACACACAAACCCCCCCTGACACACACGAACAGGGATGAACGCATACCCTACTGGCGGAGGCAATCACTACCATGATATAGATGATGATACCAGTATTGGTATCTGGTGTAAATATATAAAAATGCAGACTGCAACAATACAAAAATTAGGCTAAATCTGTTTCCCGTAGAATGGGCCTAGTGGCAATGTGTTTTTGAAGCCGACAAATACGCTGAGATTCAGGTGCAATTTGCCATCGTACCTTTTAAACAGAGGATAACGGAAACAGGATTTCCATAAGAAGAGATACTTTCAATGTGACTATTTAAATAGATGCAGATTGCAAGAAGCCTTTAGAATGGAGGACACCACGAATTGGTGTAAAGTAAGCATTATTGGTGTAGCAAGCACTATCTTTTGAATCAGGCTGAATGTAGGACTATTCTGACAATGCAGGAGATACGGTGTCAAAAAAAGTCTTAATATCAGGCTTTTATATCCGGGGTAAAGAGCTCTCCTTCGAGATCAAGCAGTTATATTACCAA
This sequence comes from Sipunculus nudus, assembly GCA_026874595.1. NCBI lineage: Eukaryota > Metazoa > Annelida > Sipuncula > Golfingiida > Sipunculidae > Sipunculus > Sipunculus nudus. Next base: position 51,579,950 of record CM049318.1, on the reverse strand, counting down.
CAGAACCATTTTTGGTTGGGTTACAGATTTGTGCGAGTACCTCTGAAGATAACAAAGGTCTGAGGTCCAAAACGAGTTTCATCTTTAGATTCTCGAGAGTCTGTCTATCTGTTTGATTATCTAACAACATGTTTCTGTTTATTTATCTTAATTGTTCAATCTGTCTACCTTCCCATCTCCGTCGTTCACTGAATACATACAATTCTCGCAGACATCTCAATGCCGAATGAAATGTAACTTTTCTTCTGGAATGAAAGCCTTCAGTAAGGAAAATGCTTTTTGTCTAAAAGAAATCAGTTACGTTTATGTAATTATTTCATGAGAGATAGTCGACATAGAGAGACACATATATATATATATAACTAAATATATATATATATATATATATATATATATAGAGAGAGAGAGAGAGAGAGAGAGAGAGAGAGAGTATATTTTTTTTTGGTCATGAGAGAGAAAGATGACAGAGAGACAGACAGAGACAGTGACCGACACAAAGAGAGACAGACAGACCCACAGAGAGGAAGAGAGGATTAGGAGCGATGAAACAAAACACTTTATTTATTTTGGCCACAACAAACAAGATATTTCACCGGTACCGCTTACCCTGATTTTATGTATCACAGTAAAAAAAGATATATTTTCACGGACTTCCTCGTGAAAGATTCTTTTTGCTATCATGCATATCCCCGTTAGTTATTAAATAATGAGAAATTAGGCGAGCAGTCGTGTAAAACGTCTTTGCTATCACTTACACAGATAACCGGAAACATTAATTACTCCCCAGCAGCGTCCAGTAAATTAAACATTAAAAATTAATAAATGGATAAAAATCAGTAGGCGTTCATTCAGAGGCATGATTTATCATTTAAAATGTGTGGTAAATTCTCCTTCCTGTATCCCACCAAGACTAATTACTGTGGGCGGTTAATGCACTCCGCTAGGGGGGGGGGGGGGTTCTTTCATGCCCGTTTCTGTATGTGTTTGTTCACAGCATAACTCAGGTAGTAATTAACGGATTCTCATTAAATGTTCAGAGCTTTTCGGGAATGGGCGGATCGATTAGATTTTGGTTTCGATCCGACACAAGACCCGGATTCAGGAACGAGTCCCGTGAATATTAACAAATGTACAGTCACCTTCGTGAAAGAACCTGGGAATATGGGTCTAATAAATTAATGCAAACACATGGCTGAGGCCTGCATTCGGTATAATGCAGATTTCTAATGTTTACAATGTGTTTGTGTGCTCCGGTTTTCCAAGCGTTAGAATTAGTGTGATATTGTTCTTGAAGTGTTAGTATTCAAAATCGACAGTAGCCCCGATTGAGTATCCCGTCTTCCGCTGAATGCAAAAAGCCCTCGCAGAGTCTCCTGGTACACTGACGCGTGATATGACTGGTCGAGGCCTCTTACAAAGTGATCGCTCCAACAATGATTTCCGTGTGGACAAAGAAGAGTAGGACTGGGACCAGTGTGATGTTTATAATATGGTCGAAGCCAGTCTATCGCCCGTTTGGCGGATGTAAACAGACGTATATGAAAATATCGGGCACGATTTAATTGAATTCTTCTGACTCGTGTCATTGCGGGAATCAGAGTTTTGCTATGGGTTTGCCTAAAATTTCTTTTTATTGAATGTCAAAACACTTTCATCTGAAAGAACTTATATAGAAATATACCCCAGAGGCATTATTTGTGAATCTTTCATGAGAAAACTAAGAAACTTGAGATAAGGAATTTTTCATTCTAAACCAATGACTAATAAATTGGTTTTAAATAACTGAATTTTGTTTCACCCATTCACAATTTTTATTAATGATGTTACCAGGCTTGGGTCAAGTACATGTACTTGGTACTTGTACTCAAGTATAAAATTTTCAGTACTCGGCCTGTACTTGTACTTGGTACTTTTTACCAAATACAGTACTTGTACTGTACTTGCACTTGCTAAAAATGTACTTGAAAAATCAAGTACATTTCATGTACTAGTCAAGTACATGTATTTTTTTTAATTATTTTGAATACAGAGCCACTTATCTACTTACCATTAACACAGCATTAGGAGACCTCAGGTCAGACAGAAATCTTAGCACTATGTTTGACTGATAGACTCAGACAGAACTGACACAACACAACACTTTCAAAATACAATAATGTATGAGTGTCAGCCCTGAAAAAAAAATCTGTGGTTAAACGTCTTGGCATTTATGAAGCTGATAGTATTCATCAGCTTGCATCGGTGTTGGATCCGCATTTCAAGATAGAATGGTGCCAAGATGACCAAGAGAGACAGAGCCTGGAATTCAAGTTTGTTCCTGTAACGTGTGAATTGTTCTTTGGGATTTTCCATTTTCTAGTATTTTCGGATGAAAAAAAGTTATAAATAAGGGCTGTGTTTAGAGCCGAGAGGAGGAGAGAGAGAAAAATCCCAGCGGACACGGAAGAGTGTGAGTCCGTTTTGGAACCTTTCCGATAATTGCAGAACTTATATATATTCTTCGAAATTTGTAACAGGTTTTATACAGTCTTCAGTTTGACGTGATCTCTTGTTATTAGGTTTCGTAATAATATATACATGATATACCTTCACTAATAGGGCGGACATTTTTACAGCAAACATTCATTGTTTAACAATAAATATGACAATAATCATCGGCATTTTATCTTTGCAAAAGGGAAGGAGTACCCATTTTTTGTCAGTTAAAGAATTTTCATATTTTAATGTTTCAATTTAAATAATTGAAATCTACTTGAAATTTTTAGTTTCTATGTTTACATAGTCAACGCAAAACAACGTTATTTATGTCATATAAGCTAGCGCATTCACAAGACGGGACTTGTTGAGGAATTGTATGCTATAGGACCATACAAGCAAATGGCAGCCGACTGCAGGTTTCTAGTAATTTCTTAAAAATGGTGTGCACTTAAATTAAATGCATGATTTGAGGAAATTAACAAGTCTGTCACAAAGTTGGTGTAAAAAAGCACCCTATTTATCAGCCATGAAGAACAGCGGGTTAATTGTAGTTAATATATCAGAATTACAAGATACGTCTTCTAGGCCTATCATTTTTTTCACTTTATGCATAGTGATTAATATCTAGAGTATAACTTCATGACAAATTGAACCAGATTGTCCTCGATGTCTTTAGTATATTTACTTGCAGTTCAATTACACTGATGGTCAGTTACGTTTGAATATCTTGTTTAGTATATCAGCTGTTATTTATATAAAAGTTTAAACTTTAGTAGCTGAGCATTATGGATTGAAGATCTATTTAGAAGCAAAAAAAATATTTAAATTAAAACGGTTCTTTGCCAACATTTCTCAAGTGTAATGAAGTATTGATGTATTTATTAACACTGAATGTAATATAATCATGTAAGTATGTAGTTCATTTTACCAAATGAATCACCAACCTAGCTTTATATATATGTTATCATTTAATACACCTGCTGATTAATAATTGAACAACACGTTTTATGATGACTTCTTCAAACCTAAAGAAAATTTGATCGATATTTAAGACTACGTACTTCTTAGACTTAACTATTTGAAAGGTCACTAGCTCATTTAATTAGCTTTATAACTGTTATCATTTAATACACCTGCTGATTAATAATTAAATAACACGTTTTATGATGACTTCCTCAACCCTAAAGGAAATTTTATCCATAATTGAAACTACATAAATCTTAGACTTAACTTTTTGGAATGTCACTAATTCATTTAATTAGGATTTAAATGAGAGCTTTATGTTGGGGGACTTGTCTCCCCTCCCCTCCCTGATTCCATGACATTTGCTTGGTCACGAGAAAAATATGTACCGTAAATTATTTTCTGAAACTGTGAGGAATTCACTGGTTATTTCAGCTAAAACCATTTTTTTCTGTATTTATTTCACCGAATGTATAATACCCGGGGCTCGGTCTATTTGTTTGCTGAATCCTCAGCCAGGCTATTGATATGCATATTATATAGACCTAGTCAGTATATTCCACCCAGGCAATGAAAATTTTGTATTGTCCTCTCGAACATAAATAGGTGTATTACATGTGGATTCAGAAATATTAGTTGGGATTTTATTTTCGTGGTTTTCGTGGATCATGGTTATCCACGAATTCATGATTCCAGCGATAAAAAAAAACACACAGGCAGAATAAATCTTAACGACAGCAGGTGGTCGACTTCGTTTATAGTTATTATCGCTGTTTGAGTTTTCAATAAAGGTACAGAAACTGTTTAATACTATTTTACGATTGCAGTTGATATATATATATATATATATATATATATATATATATATATATATATATATATATATAATAAATGTGCTGAATTCCTTTTTGTGTAAATAACTGTAAAAAATACGTGATTTAATATGTTGTCAATTCCATTATGTCCACTAATATCAAACAAATACGGCACCCTGAAATGTTTACAATAAAACAACTTTAAACTGAAAACAGATCACCGCATTCCATTTTTCAACAATTCTGGTAGATAGTGTTTATGGGAATATGCAGATACTAATAAACCACGAAATCTAATTGTCTTTCCAGGAATTCAAATAACCAACGACATGTGTTTTGTAAAAAGACACGAAAATTTAAGCCCACGATATTATTTGAATCTACAGTATTTCACACCTCTCCCCCGGGAGGTGTGAGTGAGGCCTTTTGTTTTGACTTTGGCGAACTTTATCAAAAGGCCGAAGCGTAGTGAATGAGATTGGCCGTGACACGGATAAAGAACTACCATGAAAACTTCAGGACACGAACCATCATCTACTTATATTTTCGATCTTCTTAGAGTCACTCGGCACCAGTAGTTTTAAGAATACACGTGGTTATGATACAAAGCAACCGATAATTGTTTTAATGTGCATGTGACCAATGACATTTGCTTTCATCAACCGAATGAAAATGTCTTGAAATTTAGGACATTTCCTTTTTTTTTATTCCTGCAACATTAAACTTTGGTTTCATTTAGTTAGTTAAACCTGTACGACGCATTACTTTATTTCAGTTAACTATTCTAAACTTTTCTGCAAATTTAAAAGAAAGAAATTACCTAATTTCAAAGAGCATTTTGAATAAGATTTCAATTTTGCTTAATTGCTGGTCCCGTATTTCGCCAAATATTGGTGAGGCTCTAGTCTGTCCTGCCTCACGCTTCCGCCGGCTCTGATATAAATTGAATCATTATCTCCGCAAGGAGGGTATGCTCTCATCCCCGTTCGTGCGTGTGTTCCTGCGTTTGTGTGTGGGTGTGTTCGTATGTTTGCAATATAACTCACGCAGTCCTGAACGTAATATCATGAAATATTCAGGGCATTTTGGAAAATGGGCCGAAAAATAATCAGCTAATGTGGATCCGGAACATGATCCGGATTGAGCAATTTCATCAAGGAATATTCACAAATGTACAGTCGCTTATGGACAAGTGAATAAGGAATTAAGGACTGAATAAGTGAATGCAAATACGGATCGGGGAGCGTCTCACAATAGGGATCATCATACGGGCACAGCCTTGCATTCTTTAGAATGCATAAAGAATGCAGTGTTCCTGTTTAATGTTTAAGACAGGTCCATGGCAGTGTCTGTTGAATGAGGATGAAATTAAACATATGACGAAAACGATTGGTTGTTTTCAAACCTTCAGGAGTTAGGAATAATCCAGAATTATTCTCAAGTAGTTATGGAATATGATCCAGTGTCTGAGGTTCCATGTGGATTTAACCATTGGGGCATTGGGCACTTTCTAGAATCCTTCATCCGATTTTCACTTTTCATTAGGGCTGCGAGATATTATCAATGTATCGTTATATCGCGATACGGTGATTCGCAGATCGATATTCTTCGATCTTTTGTTTACATGTCTAACAAAATTTTGGTAGTGTAAAAATGTTTCTGTTACAGATTCAAACATCTAAATGGATTGGGCTCAATGGTAGACTTTAAGTAAAAGCCTGCAACCGTGTATTTAGAGATTTACCTTGTTCTGATTCCACGGTTCTGGCACAGGGCCAAGAATCAGACCACGGGGGTGTCTCTGTGTAATCAGGGCACTGAGAGCAGGTGTCGCATGTTTAAAATGGTGGGACCTTTATTGTTCACAGTAAAAATAACTACAGTAACACAGTATGAGGGTATCCTACCATAAATTTAAGATGTGGGCGTGGTCCTAAAAAATCGTTATCCTGTTGTAAACTTTGCCGATACACGTCCCCTTGTTACCAAACCCTCTCCGCACATAGATTATCGCTTGGACGCTGGTCTCAGAGTAGTTCCATGTCCCATCCCCACTTATTCTCGGTCCCGAAAGATTTATTTCTCCCACTTTCTCGAAACCGCTCATGGGGGCTGCCAATACACGTATAGGTTAAAACCTGGATGTCCCAGATCGCATGATGAAGTTAAGGGAATACTATTATATAGCAAACAGAAAATAGCAGTGTTCCGTGATAGCTGGTACCAATGACTCTTTGTTTTCTGATAGTGAACAACCACAGAAAAAGAGGCTCATTGGCCATGTATTTGCTTCAGAAAATACTACAAAAAATACAATACACATGAACCCTTGATGGACCGCCTCATAAAAGTTGCCGTGATTCATTGTAAACGTTATAATTCTTAACTTGATTACTGGATATTTTGTATGTTTAAACACTCTCCGTATAATGCACCGATACCAAAATCTTAGAACCGCCCGTGTTAGGCGTGAACCACGCACAGCGATTGGGACTCATTGGTCCGGTGAGAGAGACAGAAGGTCGCCCTGACTATAATAATCCGTGTAGTATTGATCTCATACCCGCCTGTTGATTAACGCAAGACTCACAGCAAACAGCTGACACACGTGTCACAACTTTCAGGAAAGGATCATATTCAAGCATGTACCCTTCCCTGACTTATGAATTTAAATTTATCAAAACGAATTTAAACCCTTTTCCTTTAAGATAAAAAAAAGTTTGTTCTGTTAACAAATACCCGCACACACACATGGGGAAATGTCAGTACAGGGGGATAGGGGGATATATCCCAAAACACACTTTTTAGCAAGATGGGATGATCAATCTTATCACCCACCCCCTGTTATTCAGAGAGTAATATTTTACATTTCAAATAGAATATATAAATAACGATAATGCCTGTCTGCTTGATGGATCGGCATTAACAGATTAATTATAAATTATTTTAAATCAGCTCATCCGTACTTTACATTGCGCACACAAGTTTTACACGGGTGAGTTACTACTACTACTTGCTGTCTGCTGTGACCTAGCAAGTTTTAAATATATAATCTGATTCTGGATTAGAACTAACATTATATATATATATATATATATATATATATATATATATATATATATTTATATATATACATTATATATACATTATATATACATTATATATATTAACATTATTTATATATATATACATTAAATATATTAACATTATTTATATATATATATATATATATAAAATTATACATATAATCATATAAATATGTATAGAGGGAGAAAGACAAAAATGAGATTAAAATATTGCTGAATAAAATGCAACTCAGTAATTGGTTATCGTGCATCACATAGAAGCAATTTTCTGCTTTTATTTATCAGCTTTTATCCAGTTAAGGGTTTCATTAGAATTAACGTTTGTGAGAGCCATTTTATTCGATGAGATTACTTAATATTTTGAAAGTGTAAAAAATACGGAGACCTCACATGAAACATGAACACATCAACGGCACCACAAACATAAGCGAGAGGCGTATGGCATTCTTGCGTAAGTAGTTAGACACATTTTCATGGCAATCAGTATTGCCAGATTTGCGGAGTTAAAGAGCGAAAAGCATGAAGCTTTACAATTGTTACTGGGTAATGTTTATACTTTCAATTATGTTGCCGGCATTTCTAAAGAAATGCTCCTACCATTTAATTTGAAATATGAGATCGTAACAGTAAAATATATGAAGATGGTGACATATATATTTTTATATATCTTATTACACCACAGACTTCAATAGAAATAAAAAAGACAAGTTGAACTGGAGTGGCGATTTCAGATCCTCCCCGGGGTGACTTGAAGACTATTTCAGATTACCCCGTTTGATTTCAAATTACCTCACAGAAAAGGTTGTTTCAAAATATTTTCTTTAAATTTTTATAATTGAATTCGTTCTTCTAGATTTCTCAAATTAGATTGAATCTTTGTATATCTTATATTTGCATGTATAATGTGTCAAGGTCTAGTATATGAGTAAACAGAAATAATATATATATATATATATATATATATATATATATATATATATCGTACACTCAAAATAAGGGCCTACTTTTAAATCCACTGTTAGCCAGTAGAAGAATATAGGTTACTAAAGCATTTCAGCGATGATAAAGAATACCACGTAAATCTTACGTAGGCAAGGTATCAAGTGACAAAAACAGGGGAGAAAACAATATCTTATCAAACCCACCGCCTTCGTGTCCTCTAGGGCGGCTTTATAAGCTTTTTTTTTTTTGGTTTACAGCTGCCCAATTAGCCTAGAACACATGCTAGGATTTACCTACAGGACACAGAGAATCTCTGTTGACGATCAGCACTAGACGATCGTATGCTAGGCAGACGCAGCTACGTTGAAAGTCACAGAGGGCTTGTAAAAGGACCCCCCATTGCGGGCCACTCTTCAGCAAATGCTAGAAAGGCCTTAGATCTAATTGACACAGGGAGAATTGATTCCCTGGCCAACACAGCCGAGGAGCAGCCCCTCAGGGCACCAATGGATAATCCTAAGATCCCAGCCGGCTGGTTTCAAGGAGTACCCGGATGGTACTAAACAATAGAGAGACCTGCCAAGTTTGCTACAAGTGAATAGTCCACTGGTAACCCATATTTATGATTTCCATATTTTGTATTTGGGACATGTGAGGCCTTCAGAGAACGAGCAGAAATGAAATAGAAGAAAGCATGATAAATTATCATTAGAGTTACAACAGTTTGTTTTTATAGCTGAAATGTTTCTCAATATTTTGGGTATATCTGACGGCATCGCAGTGATAAACTTGTTATCTTAAGTATATTTCTAGTGAGGGTAGTTCATACTGCAGAAAATCTTTGTTATCAATATTATAGGGAAAATGTAATCCCATGAATATTCATATAATTTTGTAACGATAGGTACATGAAAACACTTGAATATTTGAAATTTTCTTATTGCAACAAAACATGAATTAAAGCACTACTTAATGACAAGTTAAGGCATGAAGCGGAGTCCAGGTTATACTTTTTTTCACAATATCATGAAAATCCCTTATACCAGAGGTAAAAAATAATTGTTATTACATAGCTTACAACATTAAAATCTTGGCCCTATCTATTGGCCCAACAAGGATTTTTCCTAGGGTGTTCTTTCAGCAAATTAAGTTGAAATATTCAAAGTACATGATATGTGTATATTTGTCTTTTGAAAAACAATAACACGTAAACAACACAACGAGCAGAAGTTAGGGATTAAAATTTAAAATTTAAACATCAGTTTTAGCACTATAACAAAGGTTCTGGTACATGGCAAGGTTTGCAAATGTCAACACCTTTAACTTATGGACACCATTATATGAAATATTTAAAAATGGCACCCATCTTGTTTTGGTATTATATGACATCTTAATCTAACTTAAGCATAACATCTTAGATCAATCAATCAATTATTTTGCTAGAGTATTGAAATTGTACAACATATTTCTTCCACAAAATTCATTACGGAATTCTGTACTGTAGTACTTGGACTTCTCTGCACCTAAATTTTTTACACAAGTCAGGAAAAAAGTGTTCTGTTATGCATCAAACCTACACACCATACTTACCCCATGAACTTAAAAATGACGGGAAAATGTCAAAGCAACATTCTATTACGCTGGTTCGTATACCATGAGACAGGTAGATCTTATAAAAATTGAGGAAGGAAAAGCGGCAGCAATGATCCAACACGGGCTGTCTGGCAGCCTGTTATATTGACATGGACGCCCCGACGTGCCGGCCTTGACAGGCTAATTGTGGCGCGGCGGAGTGACAGTTGAGGTCTTGGGTGATTCCGGTAGGACGATTTCTGGATTGGTTAATGTCAATCAACGACACACCCCCAATGGATCCCAAGGCCATCCCGGGGTAAAATGGGAATTTTGTGAAGATGAGGGGTAATCGGACCGTGGGTGTGATGCAATCATTTGTGCGTTAAATAATTGAATATGAAGATGGACTTATCTGATAGTCCTGGATCTTGTCCGGCATCGTGTTCGGGGTTTGACTATATACAGTTTGGAATTTAATTTCCAATTCTGGAGGGCACGCTATTGCTTCCGCCAGGAGGGTATGCGATCAGCCCGTCCGTGTGTTTTTGTGTGTTTGTTGATAACATAGCTCACCTTCTAATTAACAGTACCTGACGAAATTTTCAGGTCTTTTCGGGAATTTCCCAGTGAAGAATCAATTTTGGTGTGGTTCCAGCGCATGATCCGGATTCAGAAACGTCATCAAAGAATTATCACAAATATACAGTTAGGAATAACATGAAAGAACCTGGGAATATGGAAATAAGATTCCGTTCATGATTGTGTGAGCTATGCTGTGGTCAAAGACAAACACAAAGGCAAACAAACGTACACACGAACGGGGATGAACGCATACCCTCCTGGCGGAGGCAATGCAATACACAGGGCTACCTTGACCGTAATTGGAAATCTACCATCAGGATAACAGTTACTGTATTATTCACATCCGTCCGCGGTATTGACCAGAACGTAAGTTCGTAGGTACCGTAAAATTTTCCTGATTGTAACCTTTGTTAAGGACCCAATACACAGGCTTATCTGACTGGTCTAATTTGCGCTCTTATTGACCGGTCCGAAGTCAGCATTATGTTAATATAATTGAAGCATGTAGAAATAAAGATTTGGACATACTTAAGGTGCGTATTCTTTAGTTTACTGAAGATAAGGGGCCTCTTCGGGACATCTTGAATAAATATATGAATTTTACAGGAAAATTTGAGGACTAAATAACCTAGACTATAGGAATATTCAGCCTGAAATAAAGTATTTTCACTGAATAATTTCTATTGGTTACTTACCATCACTATGTTCTACAACCATGTACAAGTCAATCGAGATTTGTTTCAATGGTTTAGTTTGCTATATTTGTATGACTGCATTACTTGAATACACAACTTTTAGAAAGCGTTTAATGTTTCCAATAATAGTAAGTCTATATAAATGTAATAATTATTCAATAATAACAGTTATATTACAAAATGATTGTGCAGTAAAAATATAAAAATATAGAAGACTAAAGCCTAAATGCTAAAAATATAGGAAACTATAGGAGAAAATGTATACTAAGGAAACTATAGAAATATATAGGAAATAAAGCATTGCTAGGAAGACCTGCTTCGACTGTCATACGGCTATAACCATATTTGTAAAATAGTGCAGTGATCGATGGCGATACAAGCATTTAGGAAAAGAATAGGGGAGACCATAAATTTATAATGTAGGTGCGATAGTTATCAGACTACTCTTTGAGTGTTAACTTTAAAATAATGATTAATGGAGATAACATAGTCAGACACGAGCTTGCAACGGTATTGGGAACTTTTCAAATACCGAATAAATGAAAATCCACTGGTAAAAAGAGTAAAGAGAAAATGTATTAATCATTTTTCAAAGGATAAGTCTGAGGGTTTTGGTGATCTATTGAGTAAGGATGACAATAACCATAGAAATCGAAGAATATGATATTCGTAAGCCTTTCGAATATCCGGTTTTCTATGCCTTAGGCTAGGAATAATCGAGAAGTCATATCTTGTTATCAACTCCTTGGTTCAAGGGTAGAGCAAATGACTCAAAAGCCCGGAGAGCGCGAGTTCGAATCTTAGACTAGGCGGTGAGGTTTTTCAAAGTCGACCCCCACCACGGGGTAAGCGCTCTGCAGGCTTATTGGGAAAGCTGAGCCCAACGGCCGTGTTTCACTCACAAACGAGTGCACTTCTTGGGGGTTCCTCGATGGAATGAACCAAGTGTGGGGACGATTACCAACCCAAGGCCCGCAGGTGAAGTAGTCATCGGGCCTAGTTAACACCAGGATATAAAATGAGAGGAAGCGTGTGATACTGCCGCTTCACGTATTCCGAAACCGTAACGGAATTCTGCAGATTTACATATACTTAGTTAAGCTAGCATTTAAAAAAAAATTAAGGTGGTTACCTCCAACAACAACAAAAACGAGACGATATAGTTCGAACGCTTGCCGGAAGTTGAAATATTAAAGACAGACAGAGACAGGAAGACAGGGGAACAAGTGAAAACAGTAAAAACAATTTTATGCGACGCGATATCTCGAAAAGTTTTGCTCAGATCTATTTTAAATTGTAGTAGCAGGAGCATCTGATGGGTCTCCAGAGCTGATAAGATGTTAGTCACACTTGAATGATTTTTAAATTTTTTTATGAATTCTTCTATGCAAAAGTTTTACATTTCATATTTGACTTTGTTTTTAAAAATGTTTAACTGGGATCTACTTCTTATCAGTGTAGCAGATGCATCTTAAGGGTCTCCAGAGTTGATTCGGTTTTGGTAACACTTGCATTATTTTGGATTATATACGCCCGTCTAGGACAGGACATATTATGGTATACCCAAAGCCCCTCCGTCCATCCGTCTGTCCGTCCTTCCAATAACTTTTAGTGTCCCCACGATAACTTACCAGGGCTTTGATTGATTTTCACGAAACTCACCATGACTAACAAACAATAGATTCTCTCACCAAAGTTCAATTATAGGCAAAACCCCCGCATATTTAATGAGGTCAGAGGTCACAAGGCTACTTTGTGGTGTTGCCGCCATAACTTACGAGGTATTCGATGGAATTTGATCAAACTCAGCAAAAGTATTTATCAATATAATATCTCGCCTAATTTTGATTTCCAGCAAAATCCACGCATATATAATAAGGTCAGAGGTCACCTAAGGTGGCATCATGATAACTTACCAAAAATCTTATGGATTTTCATTACACTCAATAAGAACATTTACCAAAAGAGGTTCTCACCTGAATTGCCTTCTCATCAAAATTCACGCATATTTAATGAGGTCAATGGTCACTAGATACACAACGGGCGTATTATGCACGTTTGCGGTGCTTTTGATTTGAATTGTTTGTACAACTTTTTACGTTTCACATGCGACACTATTTCTCAAAAAGTTTTACTGGGATCTACTTCTAATTATAAAAGTAGTTGCATCCTATAAGTCACCTTCCGTGTTGGCAGCATATAAGGCTCTCTGATTAAGCCTACACAAAGTGTTTTCGGTCAGTTCTGTGACTGTGAGGGTGTGTGTGTGTTTTATGGTGTGTATACACATTTCTCACATTCCCGTTTGGCGGAGAATACAGTTCTCTGGACATTTTCTAGTTGAATGAGCGATGTTCTGGGAGAGCAGAAAAAATAACACTTTTATGAATTCATGCTGATATTGAAAAGTCGCGGACGAACAGACAGACAGAACACATTTTTGTTTTTGTTTTAACTAAAAGATTTCAGAAGCATTGCTTTAAGAATGTGGACTCAAGAATGACATATGTCAGACCAAAGAACAAGCAGGCAGAAAAAAATGACATCAACAGACGAACCGACAGGCATACCGACAGACTGACACAACCTGGATGACAGGGGACCAGACCTCATAATGGGGAATGTTCCAGGTTATGTCCTACGATATGGCGCCTGAAGTCTATTAACAACAGATGGTGTGCTTAATAAACACACATGATCTTTTCTAACAGCTCCCAAACTGGCAGTACACAGCAATACAACTAAGATCATGTTCTTTAGAATGGTTAGAATTCGTGTTCCTCAGTAGTTAAACATAGATTTCCTCGTTTAATTTAATCACCAGATGAACACCACTTTGAAATTAAAAGTTAAGCCTAGGTGACGTACAGAGTATAAAAAAGGTATTGTCACAGATCGTGTCTTCGGTGCTTAACAATAAATGTGATTTAAAAGGAGATTAAGGACTTTCTTTACAAGAGAATTGGGTTTTGATGGATGTGAGCTGATAGCCCAGAAAATCTTACGGATCATAACCTTTTTTCCAAAAATAACTTTTTTTGTATTTTAATATTGATTCTCTTAGACTGATGACTTTCAGCTCCCCGCAGATAGTCCCCGACCATGATCCGATCTCTGAATCGCCATGGTAGAACTTTTGTTGTCAAGGGTATTTTGATCTTCCCAAACAGACACTGATTTAGCCCCACATATTTTAAATTGCTCCAAATTGCATACTTTTCTAAATGATCCAATTTCACAAATTGCAACCACTCTTTGATATGTATACGTAAAATAAACCAAGAGAACTTTTCCAGCAGAAAACACATCAGAGTCGGATGTTTAGTTGACTCAAGTAAATCGGTTATATTTGGTGTGAAGAAGAAAGGGCACTTGTTACGACCCATAATGTAATAACTGGCCCATAATGTAATAACGGTCCATATTGTAATAAAAACGACCCATAATGTAATAATAGCCCATAATGTAATAAAAAACGGCCCATATTGTAATAACTATACCCTGCCCATATTGTAATAAAATTGCAAGTGGGTAAAACGGCCCATATTGTAATAAAATCGAAGGTGGGTAAAACGGCCAATAATTTTATAAATCAAAGTTCATGCAAATTAACTTAGACAATTCAAATATTGACTTCTCGTGACACGAATGTGTAAATGAACATACAAGTATGAAAAACCACTGGATTACATAATGACTATTTGTTTAAAACGGTGACCAAGCTAATATGAGCGAAATATGGACATGATTCATGATTATTCTTTTGTTGAATCAGTGTTTAAATAGGATGATAAAGTATTTAAACAAGATAATATATATATATATATATATATATATATATATATATATATTATATATATATATATGTATATCGCCAAAATGTAAATATTTTGTCAATTGTAACAGATAAAATATACAAAACTCTCATTATCGATACATTTTAATGTATTTTAATTATTTTTAAAATATAAATGAAAGTTTAAATTTCAGTGCGTTTTGCTCAATGTATCATAGAGAATATTTTATATGATCTCTCGAAACCTTCCGAGATTTGGAAATTATAAATGGAGGTACTGCTGCAATTTTTTGGTGCCTATATATGTATTGGTTAAGATGTCTTAGGTTAACATGTATAACACGTCGCATAGATTAAGAGCTTTACCACGCACGTATTTGAAGTTAAAACCTTGATGCGTCATTCGTGCGATTCAAGAGTTTACAATTTTTTTTTTTTAATAATTAGCCCAAACAACAAAACAACAATTTGAAAATGCCGGTTTCTGTGTTCTAGAGGTAGAGCATAGGGCGCAGAGCGTGGAGATTCAGGGGCGTAGCCAGGTTTGAGGGAGGGCAGGGGGCCATGATTAGTGGCGGATCTAGAAATTCGAAAGTTGTAGGGGGGGGGGGGGCGCTAATATGCATACATGGGTACTATGAAAACTGTTATATATACGTGTATATATATATGTATATATATATATATTATTATTATTATTAAAATAATAATAATTATTATTATATTATTATTATTATTATTATTATTATTATTATTATTATTATACGTTATATTTTAGTGTATGAAAATATTATTTTTTTATTCAATTGTGAACCATGGTTTCTTTGAGGTTAGTAACAGGTTCATGGAGAGGGTATGGAAGGGGGCAGGATATTATGTAAATGACACTAAGCGTGTGCCTTGTCATTCTTGAGCTTAAACATATGTTATTACAATATAAATATGTTATTACAATATGGGTCGTTTTTCCCACTTCCCGTTTTATTACAATATGGGTAGGGTATGATTATTACAATATGGGTCGTTTTTATTACAATATGGGCCGTTATTACAATATGGGCCGTTTTTTATTACATTATAGGCCGTTATTACAGTATGGGCCAGTTTTATTACAATATGGGTAGGGTATGATTATTACATTATGGGTCGTTTTTATTACAATATGGGCCGTTATTACATTATGGGCCGGTTATTACATTATGGGTTGTAACAGCACTGATATCAGATACTCAAATCTTTATTTGAGTCTTCACAATATGCATTGTAAAGGCCATCCAAAGGAATGATTACTCACGATTCCAAGCCCCTATTTGTGGGGATCACAATTTGTTGGCAATTGAAGAGCAGGTCCTTGGTAATGTTGTTAATATGCACTATATACCGAGACCATTCTTGAAGGTATGGAAAATGAACTACATTTTGTGGTTTAGATCAAGCTGGCAATTTCCACGAATTGTTTCTCGACCGGTAACAAAAGAGAAAGAGATTCGTCGGCTGACATTATTTGTTACATGAATAATATATTTTGTGTCCAAAGAATATGTCCCTTTCATAAATAAAGTAATTGAGATTTATATGTTGTATATTTTACTCGCTGCAATTTTATGTTTTTATATATGTACAAATATATTGCTGCGTCCATTGAAACATTCATTCCGTTGATGTCCTCCTGAGAGGGCAAGTTTCTTTTCTAAAAAGTAACTGATGTGTTAGTCAATACCACCAAATGCATTTTATTAGAGAAATACAATAATAATTATAATAAAAGCCATCATGTCCAGCGTACCTACAAATGAATCGGAAAATCGCTATCATGTTCTTTGTCATAATTATAATATCCATTCTCGGAGTGTCACATGTCGTTTGTCCAGACACTTATCATGAAAGCTACTATAAGCTGTTTATCAATTTATTCAATATCCTTGGAAGCAAAAGCTCAAGCAAAGATAAAAAATACTACTAGGAAAATCTCGGCGGTCAAAGATGTTTATGTTAAATGATGATAAATGAATACCTGAGTATATTATACCGAAATAATACATACAATGACCTCCGTTTCTGATCAATCCCGCGCGAGTAGTCGAGAAAATCTTACAGACCATTAGCTTTTTACAGCCGACTGAAACTGCTGTGACAGGGCCTCTGAACATGGTCCAATATTTTGAATTATTGATAAAATAATCCTCTTAGGACATTTGCTTCTCCAGATTTAGGCTTTCACGTTTTATAATTGACAAATGCATCTTAGAAGGTCAGGCTCGGTTGTAAGAATTTAAAATAAATGCAATTCTGTCAGTTTTCCTGCTATGCCCCTGCTGTATACCAATTTGAAGCTGAAATGTTTCCATTCATCCACGATCACATGGACAGACAAGTGATTTTAAATTTCACTGACATATGAAAAAAACATTAGGATTGGTTTCATCATTGACAGGATTGGCGCCCACTTTACCGTTTTCGATTTAGGTCTCATTTTGTATTCCCATGAGTCAATTTATTTATTGCCGTGTGCAGTGTTTTAAATAACTGTGATAAATTATATAACTGTGAAAAATATACATATAAAATATGACCTACTACTGCTAAAAAATTAAATCACTTTTATTCAGCTCAGTTGTGAAAAACCCGCAGATAAACATAACCCACATAAACAAACACTCATAGTCAGACCTCGAATGCTTTTCTTTTTGACTACATGATCAAGGTAGCTAGTTCCATTATTTATTATTCATAATGTAATAATATAAACAAAAAGAAAACAGCCCGTGTGCGATGGGATCGGCCTTTTTTTCTGGTATAGTTTTATTAAATTTTCAAGGGATCATCATCAGTTCATAGACATCCGAATACATAGGTTCCTTTAATCATTGTTTTAGGGACTAACACGACATATCCTGCCGAGGATCAAAAATGCGTTTCTTAGAGAGAAAGATGCATTATCCCGCTAAAGAAACCTAGAACATCCCGATAATCAAGATTTTTTTTTTCTTCTGTTAAACCAAGTCGTTCTATGGCCTGAGCACTGCGGCCACCGGTGCTAGCCAGGTGGTGCGAAATGAGGGTCATTACCGGCCACTCTCTGCGTATTTCTTGTAATTATGCTAAGCTCTGAATTATATTAAAGGCTTGCTGGACCCAGCAGTAATTTATTAGAGCAGTGGGAAATACCGGTGATTGCTGCATTTGCATCCCACTCCCAAAACCCAGCACACATTGTTGTGCCATTATCGCTATTTATGCCGCAACTACGTTTCGGGTGGTGTATTAAACCGTAACGCTCATGTCGGAATTTTAAACTGCAGCTCGCAGAACTTCTGGAATATTATTATTATTATTTATATTAAAATTATTTTTTAATATTGATATTAATAAAATAATTATTATAATTATAATTATAATATTATTAATAATATTTATTATCACTATTATTATATTAATTTATATAGCGCAATGTACTTTAACATAAAGCACTATTTGAGAAACTGTAAAACACGTTAATGCATTGATATTTTTTATGGGACTACAATAAGTTGAAATATATATGTTTGATCAATTATAACATAATAAGCAAAAGTATCGTTTCATAAGTATTGTTTAAGTAATCGAAACCATTTTCAGTATGGAATCCATAGAACTACATAATAAATACATACAGAAATACAGTAGATATAAAACATATCGCATAATCCATTATGTTATGGTTTTAATTGTTCTCATTCTGTTGTGTTAGCTACAATGCATGGTCTTAACCTTAATAAATTCTTGTAAAGAATTGATTTTAGGTGCTGTGTGAAGATATTCTGTGATTGTCACTATGGACATCAAAAGTCTGATTTGTCACACATTCATTTCCAGATGTCGCAAATGAAGTCGCAAGAGGACCCCGCTTTTAATTGTATGTGATTCGCTTGAGAGTGGCCTTCACGATTGCTAGTGGTCGATAGTCGGAAAGTTTCTGAATCTAGCTTTGATTTTTTAACAAGAATAAAAAGTTTAAGAAATATATTAAATTTCAGCAAAAAAAAGATCAAGGCCCATGTTAGCCGGATTTCCCGAGTTTACCAAAGATACCGACTAACAGAGCATAAGCTAACGGCTTTGTGTGTCGTCGTCTTCATTGTTGCGTGATTACCACAAAATTCAACAGTATCATCTTCTACGTTTGAGAAAAAAATGTATCACTAGAAAACTAGATATCTGCATTCTAAGGACTACAAGCCTCCGTCATGTGGACATTCACTTATTCGGTCCATATTCTCAAGTTCAATCGTGCTTAAGTGACGGTACGTTTGTGAATATTTCTTGATGATGTACCTGACTCCGAACCAAGAGCCGGATCACACCAGAAACTAAGCGATGCTTCATGGAAAAAAATCCTGAAATGTTTAGAGAATTTCTCGAGATTTTGTTCTTAACTGCGTGAGTTATGTTGTGAACATACACACACAAACACACACATACGAACGGGGAGAACTCATACCCTCCTGATAAGAAATCATTAAAGAAAATATTGAAAATATATTATAGAATACAGCCGCAGTCCTAAAAGTGAGAGGTGATCGTCGACTCTCGTAGACTTAACCCGGTCAAACAATCTTGATGGCATTGTTACAGTGCTTACAATGGCCAGCACGCTTAAATTTGTGTTCACCATCAACAGTATTGATGATATATTATCCTAGAATCACATTATACTGTATGATATATGCCATTGGTCCCTAGAAATTTCATAATGCAATCTAGGAGGTTTAGATATTTTAACCAAATTATTTCTTTTTCTTACTTTTATAAAGATTATGAGTGGTTTATCTTGATGAAATTAATTCGGTTAGCTGATCGAATGGAAACTGATTTAAATTGTTCAAGTTGTTCAGCAGGTCTTTTCTTTTCGTGATATTTGTAATTGTATCCTTCGTGTAAGACAGCTTGAAATATGAAGAAAACACATTCAGAACCATGACTGGCGCCGACAGTGTCTAGAACTAATTGAATAGCTGAATTGTCTGGCCTCAATGGATCTCTTAAGGATACAACAACGTGATCTTTATATTTTACAGGATAATCCAAGATAACATAGCTGAAATAATCATTTATTTTTACACTTGTTTTGTGTTATTATATTATCTCGGAATTCTATAAGGACTTTATGTTTTTAATAATCATTTTGTGCTTGTTTGTCTGAAAATATCTAATAGAATTCTTGATTTTCTAATTGGCATGCGGATTATAGCACTCTCGGGAAGGCTTGTTGCCGAATACATCAGTTCAAATATACATAAAATGGCATGTGGCAGGTCCATTTGCGGCCATACGCTAATTCAAATAGGAAAAGGAGATAGGAATAATCAATATAAATACCAAAATAAATTTTTCCCCACATGCAATTATATGCAGATGAAAGGGATAAAAGAAAACAAGAGATATTGAAAAGAAATTGAGTTTTATATTGAAATGACCAATATGTCATCTAAAACACACACACATTCTTTTTTAAAATTATTATTAGTTTTTTTTGTGCGTTCTATAGGGGCCTATACCGGTATCTGACGTCTATTTACTAAGAAAACCAATTTAAATTTTTTATAGACAGAAATCGACAATCCCACCTCTACAAGGTTGTTCGTTCGTTTTGTTTATATCCAGGTGTTTATAACATGTGGGGGCGTCAAAATCATTCAAACACGTTTAATCACCTTAGGTTACATGTATTTTTTTGTTTTTCAAACAAGCTCATACGTCCACCAAAGTGGTTGCGTTATAAGAAGATTTCCTGACAAAAATTACCTCATTAATATGCACGCAGAGTGAGCATGAAATCACAAAAATTCTATTGAAAATTTAACTGAATAGCTGACTTTAATTCTGACGCTCAAGTGCAAGTGTTGCGCTTGTCTCGTCCCAAGAGGTGTTTTTCCAATTCGCTCTGCTCCTCTCCGTCAACGTCTAGAGTTCGGCCCTATTTTGATAACCGTGTATGATTCCAAATAGGGGGACCCTTTGGAATCGTATAAGTGACTTTTTTGTCCGATGTCAACATAAAATAATTACCTTTCCGTTATCTATGGATGTTTTATGAAACTTCTAAAAGGTTGTAGCACCGATGTAATCCTCAAATGCCCTAGATATCCATTATTTCACCAAGAGCCCTGATGTTGACATAGAGAAGACGTCGCGATGATTGTATGGAGTGTCCCACAGTCCTTTACGATGGGGTTTAGGGCCAGATCCACTGAAAATTGCTGCGGCTGGCCGATTTTTACTCGGCCGAGCCGACCCGCACGGGAAATAGCCGCGTAAACTTCTCGACCGAGTCCGAGATCCACTGAAAAACTTGATCCACTGAGCCGGCCGACCAGCCGGGCGATTTTTAAAACTCACTGTATCCTTGTGCGAGACCGCTAACATACCGCACGTTTTTGTAGCACATTTAAATTTCAGCACCAAAAAAATCACATGACCTGTGATCTATTTAACAAGCATCATGGCGGAAGAAGAACTATAGGTTTGTTGGTTGTGCCACCGCCGCTGTGGCAGTCTTAGTCGAGTTGCCGCCTATAAGTACTCCATAACGAACCTATGAATTGTCTATTTAGTACAAGGGGTTGTAATGGATTTGTGATGGTCAGTGTCCACTGATCCTTTTGAGTCAGGTTGTCCCCGCGACGACCTTGGGCAATATTTTAATGTGCAAAATTGGGCCGCCATTTATGGAACTTCTATCTTTCCCAAAATCTCAAAAACAAATCATGATAACTGGCCAAATATTATGTCTAGACCAACGTTTTCATGGTCAAAAAGAAAAATGAAACGACATAAATAACGGTTAATGCGTATTTTTAATTTTGATATGCAAATTTGGGCTGCCATTGATGATAAGTCTACTTTTTTCGATATTTTCAGAATTAACATTTGATAACTTGTTGAACATTGTGTATAGAACCAGGTTTTCAAGGTCAAATATTCAAATGAAATAATACTTAAAACGTTAAGTCCGTATTTTAAATATTAATATGCTAATAAGGGCCGCCATTGCTGAAAATTCTATTTTCTTTAATCAAGAACTCAGCATAATAATTGGACAAACTTTAAGTGTAGACCTATGTTTTTATGGTCAACGCTTCAAATGAACCAATTTTAGCAAAGGTTTAGCCCTTGTACAAATTTAACATGCAAATTAGGGTCCCCACTGATTGAACCTTCTTTCTTCAATATTTCAACGGGAAACCATAGTAACTGGTCCAACAGATCCAAAGTTTTCATGGCCAAGCTTGTTCAAAGACCATCGGATTAAACACTTTCAGATAATCCTCCGTATTATCACAAGAACTAACCATAATATATAGTTACATATTATATCAAGACTTTCAAGACAAGGTTTTCATGGTGTTATTGATTCAAACAGACCCCTATAAATAAGTTTTTAATTTTTAGTTTTTAATAAACAAATGTAGACTTTCCTTAAAGAAGGAACATTTCTGTAACATTTAAGCTAGAAACTTTAATCATGTGAATTGGATGGGACGTAGCTCAGTGGCTGGAGGATTAGTTTTTCGGCCACGAATGGTCAAGATTCAGTCTCCAATACTGCCTCGAAGGCTTCGCTCTGATGTTTTCAAGACAGATTATGACCGTGTTATTCACAACCCCGTGCATATAAAGTCATAAATTCTTAAATTAGTTAAAAATAACAAATTACATGTCTTTTCATCATGTCTTTCTCTTTCAATGCAAAGTTCTCTGTTCATTCAGCAATAAATGATAAGACACATGATATTTTCGACCAGTAGGCCGTCCTGGTGACAGATTTTCCCAAAATCACAAACAAAAATTATTTCCTTTAATACATTTTAGGAAAAACATCATGGAAAAGTCTCAGTGTAAATACTAAAACAATTATGTTTGAAAATTAAGTAGGTATAATTACAACTTCCAAAAGATCACGTTTGCATATTGTTAGCTTTTGTTCATATTATAGCATCAAATGCGTGCACTTTGTAACAATATATAATCAGGATAGGTAAAAATTGACAGGCTAAATTAAGTCTGACAGAATTGCTTTGTTGCATTCGACATAGACTCTAAATACAATTTGTAGCGCGCTTCACAAGACCAGGAAAATATTATTATCAATTATTATTTATCTAAGGAAATATTTTTTATGGAATAAGAGAGTTTTCCCTGTAGTACATTATAGAGACGAATATATGTTGGTCAAAAGCCGAACCGCCCGACTCTAGGTAAAGGGGTATCAAGATAGGCATTATAAATACAAATAGGCAATTTCTACCACCAAGATTCGATTAATGCTTGTCTACCTTGGACTACAAATATGGTAGCTTATATTACGATCCGACAAACCGTAATGGACTGAAAGGTGGTATGATATCGTCAGACTCAATGTTCCAACCCAGTTTATTAAGTGCTAAGAAAAAATGCTTGTTAACTTTTATAATTGGACAAAAGATATATCAGGCCTGCATATAAGGCGAATGGAGCGATATTGTGAATAAGGATAAACGCTAAGGCCTGTTTATTTATGTGGTTCTGAATTGGTCCGTGTACACTGCAGAAACCAAATGAAGGCCAAAACTGATGGCAAAACTGCTTTTATCGTCAAATGGGGTTGTCACCAAGAAAGAGGCCAAAATGGCTGTATACTCGACGTAAATGTAAAATGTTCTTATATCCTAATATTTTTATCTAATACATTTATCTGTATATCTTGGCATACTCTTCATATAAAATATACAAGCAAGGTTAAGGAAGTTATCTACAAAGAGGTATATTTTATTTAGATGAAAGCTCCAAATAGAAATACCCATTACAATTGGTGAAATATAGATAGAAATGATTGATGCACCGTATACATTATAATTCTGTGTCACGGTTTTAAGCATATAAAGTACACATCGTCTTTTATACATTATGATTTTACGTCATGGTATAACGCATATAAAGTACACATCGTCTTTCTCCTAGATTAAATTTTATACCGATCTACTAGCTTCTCAAATCGATCTCTGACCAGGACACCTCAGGTTTGAAGAAATATATTTGAACATTTATCAGTATTTTAAATATATACTGGAGAAAATAGGTTTGATTGCAATGACTGCCGTAATTAAAAAAAAAACAAAAAAACACGAACATCAGGCATTTGTTTAGATGGTCTTTTAACATTCTTGGACCATGAAAACTAATTTTAGATCCCATGTTTGTCCAAATATTATTAAATTGTTTCCAATGTTTATCTATTGGAATATCCAGGAAAATAAAATGTCCATCCATTGCATCTAAATTGCATATTAATGTTGATTTCAATTATAATTCACATGATTTCATTTAAATCTTTGACCATGAAAACCTAGCTTAAGGCAATATGTTCGACCAATTATCATGATTAGTTATGGGTTTGTCTGTCTTTCTGTCCGTCTGTTTGTCTCTATATCCGCCCGTCAGGTTTCGTTTCCGTGCGATAACTTTCCTAAATATTATCCGATTTAATCCAAATTTTGTCAGTGATTGCTCTCATGCATACCTTGGTTAGGATTGGTTTTGGAGTGTCTGGCTTCTGTCTGTCTGTCTGTCACTTTGTTTGTCCTTCTGTCAGGTTTTCGTTTCCATGCGTTAACTTTCCTAAGTATTATCCGATTTCATTCAGATTTGGGCCAGTGATTGCTCTCAGGCATACCTTGGTTGGGATTTGTTTTGGAGTGTCTGGCTTCTGTCTGTCTGTCTGTCTGTCACTTTGTCTGTCTGTCTGTTAGGTTTTCGTTTCCATGCGTTAACTTTCCTAAATATTATCCGATTTCATTCAAATTTGGGTCAGTGATTGCTCGCATGCATACCTTGGTTGGGATTGGTTTTGGAGTGTCTGGCTTCTGTCTGTCTGTCTGTCTGTGTGTATGTCTGTCACTTTGTCTGTCTGTCTGTCAGGTTTTCATTTCCATGCGTAACTTTCCTAAATATTACTTTATTTCGTTCAAATTTTTGTTAATCATTGCTCCTATGCTTACCTTGGTTGGGATTGGTTTTGGAGTGTCTGGCTTCTGTCTGTCTGTCTGTCACTCTGTCTGTCCTTCTGTCAGGTTTCGTGTCTGTGCCATTACTTTCCTAAGTATTATCTGATTTCATTCAAATTTTGGTCAGTGATTGGTCTCATGCTTACTATGGTTGGGATTGGTTTTTGAGTGTCTGGCATCTGTCTGTCTGTCTGTCACCCTGTTTGTCAGTCCGTCAGATTTTCGTTTCCGTGCGATAATTTCCCTAAATATTATGCGATTTCATAAAATTTTGGTCAGACATTGCTCTCATGCGTACTTTGGTCATGATTAGTTTTGGAGTGTCTGGCTTTTCTCTGTCTGTCTGTCACTTTTTCTGTCCGTCTGTCAGGTTTTCGTTTCCCTCCTATAACTTTCCTAAATATTATTCGATGTCATTCAAATATGGTCAGTGATTGCTCTCATGCTTACCTTGGTTGGGATTTGTTTTTAAGTGTCTTATGTCAGTCGGTCTGTCTGTCACTCTGTCAGTTTGTCAGGTTTTCGTTTCCATTCGTTAACTTTCCTAAATATTATCAGATTTCATTAAAATTTTGGTCAGTGATTGCTCTCATGCATACCTTGGTTGGGATTGGTTTTGGAGTGTCTGGCTTCTGTCTGTCTGGCTGTCTGACTGTGTGTCACTTTGTCTCTCTGTCTGTCAGGTTTTCTTTTTGGCTCTTTAACCATGAAAACGTAGTTCAAGACATTATATATAGCCAAATATCATGGTAAGTTCTTGAGGTATTGGAGAGGTGAAAATCTGCATATTAAATTTTTAAATACCCACTAAACCGTTCCTATTATGGTTTTATTTTTATGTTTGACCATGAAAACCTAGGTCTAGACACATTATTTGACCAATTATCACGGTTAGATCTTGAGACATCGAAGAAAATATAATTTTGAGGTAAGATGACTGAAAGTCATCTGGGCTATAGCGAACACTCTTTGTCCGGCGTCCGTCCGTCTGTCCGCTGCCCGTCCGTTAAACACGCAGGCACAAATCGTAAACGCTTGACTTAGAATTTTCTTTACATCCAGGGAGGTCGATGAAAATCTCCTTGGAAACCTGAAATTAAGTCTCTGTTACTCATATATTCCGACCTATGGGCCTCAGAAGTACCCTCCCCCCAGAATAATAAAAAAAATTGAGGCTAGAGACATTTATAGGCATATAAACTTATTTAATCAAGTTTCAATTGTATACCCAAAATTAGATCTGAGTTCGTTAATTTTTTAAGTTATTAGCATTAATAAAAATCAGTACCTTAAATTTTGCCCAACTTTGACCCTGGCACTTTTTTTTGTTAGTACATTTTATTTAATTTTCACAGCAGGTATACATATGTAATTTAACTGTTAACTTCTGAAATTTGAAAATAAAAAGATAAAAGATTATGCTAGTGATTAAAGATTTTTCAGAGGCTCTATTGTATTCATTTGCTTCTCCAGGCTGCCCACTTCCGATCACTTCAGCCCTGCCTGGTAACCTTATGAGTGATGACACTGGTCCAGCACCCCTGCTGTCATAGGTGTACTCATGTCACTTTCACCCCCATCCCCTACACACACAACACGTGTATTACAATAATTGCTATTGTTCGAACTGTTTTTTCTTTATTTGTAAAGCTGTTTCCACTCCAATGTACAAAACATTTCTTTAGTAATCCAGAAGATTGGATATTGTGGAAATCTAGCATTTTTAAAGAAATTATTTTCCATTCGAATAATTTGATTAAAATATAATTAAATGCATCAGTAGGCATAATTTGCTAATATATAAGCAAAATAATGGATAATTAAAGGCGTAATTTAGAATTGTGAATTGTGAATCAAGTGTTGTTTTCAGATATGTTTTGTTTTGCAAATTCAACACATATATTTTATAAAACAAATCTATATAATCTATGTGCATAATATGATGTCACCTGACCAAATAAGCTCTAGACTTTGATGCAATTTAGAATTGTAAATCAACTTAAATATTTTAATTTTTATGTTAAACTATAAATGTTAATTAAAATTTATAAACTTGAAAAAAATTATGATGTTATAAAAATGAGGATCTAATGCAAACATTCGTTCATTATTCTCCTTTCTCAGTGGCATTAGAATTTGCTTTGTTTTTCCATCTATCTGCCTGTTTTAAAAAAGTTAATAATTATGAATACCTTTTTTATTGCAACTGCATAAAATGTATTAAATAAAGAAAAAATATATAACGGTTCAGAGGTATTGTAACTCGTCTGTATCACTCCCATCACCCCCCCCCCCCACGCCCCCCCCCCCCCCCCCATCACACCCATTATCAAGCCCTTCCACCATGGAACATTTTTGCAATTGTTTACATTTTATAAAATCGGAAAAAAATGTTTTTTTTATAAAAAATAGGATCTACCTGTACAAATGTGTAAACTGCTGAATTGTCAACAGCTTATCAAAAAGCCAACCAATGAGCATAATAATAGTATAGAACTTATATTCACAAATTGCCTACATGCTTCAGTTTGAAGATAAGGAAACATATGGTCAGATCACAAAATATTATTTGCAACAATATCTTCAATCATATCAACCATCCATGGCCTATATTATCTGTTTCTCTTAGACTTTATCTCCATTTCAGATCATTTCAGATCAAGATCAACTTCAGCTGAGCACAGTGACCAAAGGGTCCCTTGTTGTTAATAGCGGCCCTAATTTGCATATAAAAAATTGCCAGAGGTCCTCGTGAGGACAACCCTTCTAAAAAATATCAGTGGACCCCTACAGTCACAAATCTATCAAACAACATTCATAGGTAACCCCTACTGGCAACTCGACTATCCTGCTGACTGCTAGGCCCCAGTTGGCAAGATTGAAAGAATCTGGATAAAGGAGTGGCTGAAGAGAAGGTATGATGGATCCCAAAATCCCGTGTATAAACTTACAACTGAGCTGTTGGTGGGTAGTATCGTTGAATGTTGAGCTTACCGCGGTATATATCGTTGCTTTCTTTATCAGAAGAATAATTTCGGTATGTTTCGGGCAACATAACAGAAAACAAGGGTCCAATGATCACCTTTGAACATTTCCCATAAAATAGTACTATATAAATATTCAAAATTATTCATTTTCATACAGAACATTTCAGGCAAATTTAATAATTCATTTGAGATCCCTGAGATGGGATTAAGGAACTGCGGCCATAAATTTCGTGTAATATTGAAAATTTTTACAAATTTGAGAAACCTGTTATCAGGCATAAATCTCATGTAGTTTCGAACAGTCTGCAGTGTTTTCAGGACTGCATTAGTATTGAACGGCCTGAGCCGGGCCGATTAAATCAAAAAGTTTTGATTGACTCGCACGTCGCACGCACGACTCGCTCCGTCTAAATAAACCGGCGCGGCGCTGAGATCCACTGCCGCGATACCCATGCGGGTGACTGGAAATCCGGGGCGGCTGTCGCACGACGTGTAAATCGGCCGGCTGATGAGCAACTTCTACGGTGGCTGATTTAGGACACAGAAAAAAAAAATATTTATCTCGTGATCTCGAGATAACATCTCGAGATCTCGACATAGAATTTCGCAAAAAAAAAAATTTAGGAAGCAAAAAAAAAAATTTTTAGGAAGCAAAAAAAAAAAAATTTTAGGAAGCAAAAAAAAAATTTTTAGGAAGCAAAAAAAAAATTTTAGGAAGCAAAAAAAAAACATTTTAGGAAGCAAAAAAAAAAAAATTTTAGGAAGCAAAAAAAAAAATTTTAGAAAGCAAAAAAAAAAATTTTTAGGAAGCAAAAAAAAAAATTTTAGAAACGAAAAAAAAAAATTTTAGGAAGCAAAAAAAAAAGTATCTTTCGAGATCTCCAGATAAAATGTCACACTTATACGAACCATTCGAAGCTGAATTGACATAAAACAAAGCAACCTTATGGGGACAGTATACGTGAAGAGTGCTTACTAGTGCAATTATAAAACAAAGACCATGTATACTGTGTTTAACTGAACGGTAATACAATATATTTAATTTAAAATCAATCAAATTTGTATATCCCCTGAGATAAGGCGATTTGAAGAAAAGTTCAACATAAATTCAATATTTAATATCCGTAAGGAAGATGTCAAAGCCTAAAGAATCTGAAACATTCTACCTGAACGGCGGATTCGGAGCCATGTCTGATAAATCACTCAAATAGATTTGTTTAGTTCTGCATGCATGCATTGTGGGTACCTTATTATTTTAAGAATACAAAGAAATATGAGCTTCATATAGAAACACGCTTTTTGTGCAATTTCTTTCAGCTTTTGTTTTATTGAAATGGTGTGTTGTTTTATGGAACATGTATTAGACCATCATAAAAAAAAATATGCTAAAGCTGATTACTGTGTTTTCGAGTAGGTACGCTGGGAGGGGGGGGGGGGGTCGGGAAGGGGCGTTGCCTCAGCCCCTAAAGCCCAAGTCTTGATCCACTATAGCTCTTACTATAGCTCAGATTAATTTAATCAACCTATCTTCATAAATGTTTTATATTCATAAATAAACGGTTTAAAATTTCGATCATCTCTCATCATGATTTTTCTTCAGCAAAATGCTCTGCTTTGGTCTTAAAGTCGCTATTCACCTGCCCTATTTATAGAATCTTTGTAATACAAGCTAACTCTGCATATACATATTAAAGAAGTGAAAGTAATCATAAACATAATCTAAGTAAACATAATCTATTAATCTTTCATAAAAATGAGCCAATGCCATGGGTAAAGGCGGTGTCTTTGTCTATATCCACGTTTTTTTCTAATATGGGTCGGGGGGGGGGGGGGTGCAAAAATTGCCACCGATCGTAATAGAAAGACGTCCGGCAGAAACTCGGTTACATGTTTTTATCTGTATGTTAACACTTGCTCAAGTGCCTTGTATACAAGTAGCCTGTAGATAAAATGTTTATACGTCAAAGTGGCGTTATAAGACCCATTTCCAGCTGGGGTTTCTTCCTAAATTTTTTTTCTTTTGCTTCCAAATTTTTTTTTTGCTTCCTAAAATTTTTTTTTTGCGAAATTCTATGTCGAGATCTCGAGATGTTATCTCGAGATCACGAAATAAATATTTTTTTTTTCTTCGTCCTAAATCTACGGTGGCTGATTTAGGACACAGAAAAAAAAAATATTTATCTCGTGATCTCGAGATAACATCTCGAGATCTCGACATAGAATTTCGCAAAAAAAAAATTTTAGGAAGCAAAAAAAAAAATTTTAGGAAGCAAAAAAAAAAATTTTAGGAAGCAAAAAAAAATTTTAGGAAGCAAAAAAAAAAAATTTTAGGAAGCAAAAAAAAATTTTTAGGAAGCAAAAAAAAAAATTTAGAAAGCAAAAAAAAAAATTTTTAGGAAGCAAAAAAAAAAATTTTAGGAAGCAAAAAAAATTTTTAGGAAGCAAAAAAAAAAAATTTAGAAAGCAAAAAAAAAAATTTTTAGGAAACAAAAAAAAAATTAGCCTTCGAGATCTCCATAAAAAATGTCACACTTGTACGAACCATTCAAAGCTGAATTGACATAAAGGGGACATTATACGTTAAGAGTGCTTACTATGGCAATTATAAAACAAAGACCATGTATACTGTGTTTAACTGAACCGTAATACAATATAATTAATTTAAAATCAATCAAGTTTGTATATCCCCTGAGATAAGGCGAGTTGAAGAAAAGTTCAATATAAATTCAATATTTAATATTCATATCCGTAAGGAAGATGTCAAAGCCTAAAGAATCTGAAACATTCTACCTGAACGGCGGATTCGGAGCCATGTCTGTTAAATCACTCAAATAGAAATGTTTAGGTCTGCATGCATGCATTGTGGGTACCTTATTATTTTAAGAATCCAAACAAATATAAGCTTCTTATAGAAACACGCTTTTTGTACAATTTCTTTCAGCTTTTGTTTTATTGAAATGGTGTGTCGTTTTATGGAACATGTATTAGACCATCATAAATTAAAATATGCTAAAACTGATTACTGTGTTTTCAGGTAGGTACGCTGGGGGGGGGGGGGGGGTCGGGGAGGAGCGTTGCTTCAGCCCCTAAAGCCCAAGTCTTGATCCACTATAGCTCTTACTATAGCTCAGATTAATTTAATCAACCTATCTTCATAAATGTTTTATATTCATAAATAAACGGTTTAAAATTTCGATCATCTCTCATCATGATTTTTCTTCAGCAAAATGCTCTGCTTTGGTCTTAAAGTCGCTATTCACCTGCCTTATTTATAGAATCTTTGTAAAAACTCTGCATATACATATTAAAGAAGTGAAAGTAATCATAAACATAATCTAGGTAAACATAATCTATTAATCTTTCATGAAAATGAGCCAATGCCATGGGTAAAGGCGGTGTCTTTGTCTATATCCACGTTTATTTATAACATGGGTCGGGGGGGGGGGGGGGGGTGCAAAAATTGCCACCGATCGTAATAGAAAGACGTCCGGCAGAAACATCTGGCTTCAATTCAGAGATTACAGATTTTTGTAAATGACAAATACTGCATTGCTTCACATGCTCTTACGAATATAAACTAGTGATCTTTCAATAACTCGGTTACATGTTTTTATCTGTATGTTAACACTTGCTCAAGTGGCTTGTATACAAGTAGCCTTTAGATAAAATGTTTATACGTCAAAGTGACGTTATAAGACCCATTCCCAGCTGGGGTTTCTTCCTAAATTTTTTTTTGCTTCCTAATTTTTTTTTTTTTGCTTCCTAAAATTTTTTTTTTTTTGCTTCCTAAAAATTTTTTTTTTGCTTAATAAAATTTTTTTTTTATGCTTCCTAAATTTTTTTTTTTGCTTCCTAAAATTTTTTTTTTTTGCTTCCTAAAATTTTTTTTTTTGCTTCATAAAATTTTTTTTTTTATGCTTCCTAAATTTTTTTTTTTTGCTTCCTAAAATTTTTTTTTTGCTTCCTAAAAATTTTTTTTTTGCTTCCTAAAAATTTTTTTTTTGCGAAATTCTATGTCGAGATCTCGAGATGTTATATTTTTTTTTCTGTGTCCTAAATCAGCCACCGTATAAATCAGCCACCGTACAACTTCAGAGTCCTTCATATGAAAAAAAAATTAAATGCAAAAACACACATGTTATCTAGTTGTTCAAGCCCAAAGCGGGTCAATGGACACAAATATCTCTTAGATATTTAAAATATATAATTTCATGTCAGCTTCAGGATTTTTATGACACGTACAAATGCGGGTATCCAGCAATATATCAGTACATATTTACATAATGATGCACAACAAAACGAAAGGAAGGAGCCCGTGTGTGAACTGATTTGACCTACAAACTCTTGTATATTATCACAGAACCAAAATTCTACCCAGACACCTTTTAAATGTTACGATGGCGCCCGCTGGTAAAATTTACATTTAATTATCGACTCGCACGGCATACACACGATTTCAGTCAAATCGGTTATAGTAAATTGGGGCGGTTTTATGAAACCGGCGCGGTGTTGATATCCATTGACGCGGGTGACCGTAATTATCTCGCACGGCACACGTACGACCCCTAAATCGGCCGGCCGTATGGCCAGTGGATCTGGCCCTTTAGACTGGTTTCCCGCTCCGATATTATCGCTGTTGGCACTGGAAAAAGCGGGCGTTACTAGTAAATCGTGCAGGGTACCAGTTGATCAACGTCCGCTACAAGTTCCTAAAGTTTGTCATGTTTAAATCACGGCGGGCTTACAAGGATCTTTAGGGGAATAATGTTTCATTAAAATATTAAGGTAATAACGTAGTTATTTTGCCAGAAAGACCCATTTACTACTAAAAACAAAAACGGATGAATTTTGATGTGTATATATTTGACCTTTTAGAGGTTTTTTTCTTGTTTCTTCTACAATTTCCCCACCACAAGGCCACAGTGTACAGGTCAGGGTCACAACTGTGATAAGATGATTTTATCACAGTTGTGGATTCCTTAACAAGTGTTGGGCATCCTCAAGCATAGCTGAAGATGTCCAATGCATGACTAACAAAGTAGGTGTTGTAGTTTTAGTCATAACCCGGATCATGATATGTTATCGGTAGCTCAGGTAAGGTTGTATGGTAGCGTCCTTAAAATGTTTTCCTCTACCGGGCGCTAATATAAACCGACCCTGAGTGGCAGAGCTGTGGACGGGCCGGGTATGCCCTCTTAACTGTTATGGGCTGTCAGGGGCTGGAGGGCACCTTTGATGCTTGTTGAGACAAGGTCGCTATGAGAACCACTCCAGCAAACAGACGGCTGGAACCTTAAGAACAAGGCTTTTACTAAACAGACTGGCAACCGCGGTTTCGATATTTTTTTTTCATTTTCTGAATGCTAACGCCCGTCTTGCGTCGCTTTCAAATCAAAGGAATCTATATTTTTTCTATTTGCTTTGAATATTTAAAATTTTTGTGTTTACTTTACAACATAATTATAATTCTTTGTTTTAGACTGTTATCTTTGTCAGGTAATTCAGTCTTATAATAAAAAGAGACACTAACTACACTTTTATTTTAGATATTTATCTTGGTCGGTTCTTGTCCACGCAAATATAGAATTATCTGTCAAGCAAATTTAATCAAATGTAAATAACCGATCTGTAAATAACCGATCTGACTACTTAATAACACCCATCCCTTCAGCAATACTAAACACAGATTTTTTAATGTTGTTGAAATAACATGATTTGAATCATTTGGGATTTCTTTTTTCCTTTTTAAAAAAGAGGGAATAAGCTTAAAATCAGTATTTTGGACTTACATTTTTTTCCAATTAGGCTCTGCAATATTTAAAAAAAAGTTTACTTACTCTGTACGCTTTAATTAAAAACGGGTATCTTCACTTGGGCCTCCAGTACCTTAAACAAAAAAGTTTTCCCTGAAATACGTTCTCCTTTGGGTTCATCTCATCCACCTTGACTGGTTCAGGAAGGCCATGACAGTGAACCATGATATATTGTAACTCGACTGCACTTAAAATTAAGTATTCTCTATTTGAATACAATACTTTATCTTGAAAGCTATATTATAACTTGCACTGTTCCCATGATTTCGACATGCGACCTGTGACACCTGGGTTGTAGTGTGTACTAAACAATCGCAGCTCCAGGGGAAATAAACCTGCCACAGTTCGATAAGGGTACGGGGATGCGAAACTATTCTAACACAATGTGGAGAATCTAGCTGCGGGGGTGGTTTTGTGGCAAGTGGACTTGTATCGGCAAAGTTTAAAGTGGTATAAAAAGCTTTATTTGGACCACGCCCAAATTCTAAATTTGTAGGAGGAGAATGTTATACAGGACTTTGTCGAGTGTTTCCGAAGCTGCTATTGTAAGCCTGTTTTATGGCCAGGCCTTCATAAGACGAGCCCGTGACGAGAACGTATGTAGTGCATGATGTGGGTCAAACAAACCCATTAAATATAAACTTATTTATTACATGGACTGTACAACTAGTTATCATAAATAACGAAAGGCACTATCCATGGCTATGATGGTTGCGTTCGGTTGAGGTGGAGAAAGCCGTAGAATCTGCTGTTTTGCGTAGACACCACGCCGGGGATCGAACACGGGACGCCAGCGGAGAGCGGGTACCCGCTCAGCTCCACTGACCCGGCCCCAAAATAATCCCATAAAACACATTAGCCTATATGAATAAATATTTTTACATTAATTTTACATTATAAGTTTTACATAAACGGAACCTGTTTCCCGACTGAAAGTGGGTTTTTTTTTTTACAAAAAAAAACAAGAAGTGTGAATGTTAAAATGCTGTAGCCACTCCTGTCTGTGATATCAACATTGTCGTCGTCCTAAAAAAAACAACAAATCAATAATATCAATAAATAGTATTTGCCATATCACACTCAAGTAAGAATAATAAACGAACATGTATTACTAGATTTAAATTGTCTAAGATGTCTAAATTCAGTACATGACGTCACGATATCATAGGCTGACACTGCGCAGTCTTTGTTTTCAGTGGCAATGTTCCGTTACCTAACAAACCCACTTGGGAATAGGTTGACCCGACCCGGCTTCGGTCCATGCAAGGTTTTTGTTCCATAATCAGTGGACGCACAAACTGAAATTCCTTGCCTGAAAGGTCTCAGTAATGACTCAAGGGTGTAACTATACATTGTTTCTGTGTTTTTTTCTCAATTTTACCCAAACTGGGACAGTTTACATGAACATATTCTAAAGTAAGCTTGATATAGGTAAAATAAAAAGAAATAAAAATTAAATGCGGTAGGCCTACAGTTAATGCTTAAATAACCTTTAAAATTCTTTCTAGAGTTAACATCCAAAATGATTAAGTTGGGAGATTATTTATATTTTAATAAGAAAGTGGTCTTTATCTTTTAGAGGAATGCTGCAATAAATGATATTAAATAAAAATCTGAGATTCATTAGAATTTTTTTTTAAATATAGATAAAATTAACCACTGTAAGAAACCCAAAAGTTTCTATATAACACAATGTGAAGTGCATTGCCAGCTTTTAGAACATGCACATGAAAAAAAGGTCTCAGAGCATAAGTTGGTAAATTATTACGGAAAAAGCTGAAACAATGCTTACACATAAAGACTCATGAGCCAGTTCTAAGACCTTAATATTATCAGGAAAACAAAGAAATACTGAAATATGGTGGTCATTATTTTTGTCTCTTTTCAGATGTACAAGAGTGTGTGATATGACATCCATCACGAGGTTGTACAGGTGATCATCTCCGACAATATGGATTTTAAAATATTTGGACTCGCATTTGTTATCATGGTTTACCTTGGTAAGTCCTGTTTCCGTGTGATTTCCTTTTGAAAAGTAGTTTACTTGTCACCCTTGGATTTTTATTTATATGTTTAATTTGATTCTAAAGACAGTTGGTCCAACTCACTTCCTACACAAAGGTTTAGGATTTATTTACATATGAAACAAAAAATAATAATTGTTAAATGTTACCATTGTAGAGACTTGAACTCCTGCTAAAACAACGTATGAGCAAGTTTCTTTTAAAGAACTGTACATTTACGTGGATTGTACAAATAATTATTATTACTAGCCGAGGCGCTCTCCATAGCTCAGGAAATTACGTTTAGTATAGCTTCTAGGGGTGGAGGAAACCGGAGAACCCGTAGAAAACCACCGACCTTGGACGGCACACTACAGCTAACACGCGGTGGAGTTTGTTTTCATCGGGTATACATTTAAAGAACAGTTTTGAAGCAATAATCAGAGAATAAAGCAAACACAATAATTTTCATATTTTTTCATTATTATTGAATTATCACAAAAACCATCACTGAATCTTTTAAATCTCAATATTTTATTTATAAATATACATTTTATATTTTTAATTAATAAATATTAAATTAAAATTTATCGAACAGATTTTTTTTGAGTAATTGTAAATTGCTCACTTCTGCTGGCACACTGTAAATAATTCAGAGGATGTGGGATGCTAGGCTGTCCTCATCGGGTGATAATGGGGTCAGGGTGGCCGCATCCAATCTAACCGTAGTTGATCTGGAATTGAGCTGCTCTCCACAATTCTAATTTTACCTGTAGAGCACCTGCTGTAGTTCAGGACCAGAGGGAGGAGAATATTAATGATTTACCGAGATATCTGGATTTTCCATATGATTTACCAAGAAATCTAGATTATCCATATGATACACCGAGAAATCTAGATTTTCCGTATCATGTGCGTGTGTGATAAATGAAACGAGCGCAATGATTGACTCACCAAGGACGGATACAGCATAACATTACCGCGCATCTTTTGTGCAATCATATCTATAATTTATTATATCCTCTTTCAAAGAAAATGATACGTTATATTTCCACAAACATACAAAGTTTCAGTCCGCTTGTCTGTCTCTTTTTTTTCTTTTTTCTTTTCGTTTCTTTGTCTTTTCTATTATGATTAAGACCCCGTATAGTTAATGATTTTAAAAACTTAATGCAATGTATTTTCTATGGATGTTTGTAAGTTTCATTAATATTCGGGTGATATGATAGCATCATAAAAATATAATTTGATAAAGGTACATTAGTCCCCATTAATAGAAAACCACTTTCGATGGGATAATATTAAACTGCATTACAACACTCCAAAACTTTTATAGTTTAGTTGTTGTTTTTTTTCTTTTAAGATGACTTTTTTTTATAAATGAACTGTAGTTGGGTACCGTAAATCAAAGGGTGGTTTTCTAAATAATTTGTGGTTTTGATTCTCGTGGGCATGTATAATGTATTTGTGTATTATATACATCTGTCTGTCGTAAAGGAACAGCAATGTAGTCCCCTTGTGTGGGAATTTGGTAATACATGGCACTTGTCTAATAGGTCGTTTAAGAAGTGTCTTTTAAACCATAGAGGAGATTATTTGAATTAAAACACGAGGTGTGCGGTGTCTGAGTGCAGTCTAGTTTCAAATAAAGAGAGAAAGTAAAATATACCAGAAATCTGCATTCTAAGGAATGCAAGCCTCCGTCATGTGTTTGCATTTACTTATTTGGCGCGTATTCCCATGTTCATTCGTGCATAAATGACTGAACATTTGTAAATATTGTATGATTAAGTTCCTGATTCCGGGTCATGTTCCTGATCCACACCAAAATTTGATCAATTCTTCATTTACCCATACCCGAAATGCCCTGAAAATTTCATGAGATTCCGTTCATGGTAGCTTAAGTTGCGTTGAGAAAAACACACGCACAAACACACACACGAGTGAGGATGAACGCATACCCTCCAGAGTTATAAACCACATACGCAACAGGATCATCAATAAAATGCAAAATGGTTTTCCCTATGGCGATCCATCACACATGATGACATCATACAGAGAAGAAAGCCCTTATCTTTCCCAGTGATAACGTCTGACACGAAACGTCTTCTAAAGTTCATGGATCAGCTAGAACGTGAAGGACGTTAATTAAAACTGTACCAAGGCCTTGGACGTGACGACACTTCATATTATCCACAGAGGGCAGTGATCAAGGGGACTTTAAAAGAATGCTGCCGCTGGGTCCTGGACTCTGCCGCCAAACGTCAGACAACCAGCTGAAGGCGGCGTCCAAATTAGTCGTGATTTGGTACAAGCGCAACAAAGGAACAACGCAGGAGTGAACAGGATGCCGTGATCCCGACGGCACCGGATTTCACATGGACGCTGGACAGTACTTTGATCTTACAGAATGCAGCTCAGCCTTGGGCGACCTTTCCTGTGAAAGGACACGCATTTTGGTCACTCTCCTGCGGTCAAGATCGATACAGCCGTCCTTACAGACTTTATTACAACTAAGATGAGATTACAGGGGGTGGCGCGTTATACTGGTGGCGTATAGCGATAGCTAACAGCTGGTGATCAGTGCCGTCTTTGTTCGGAAAATGTCCGCATGATGCGTCCACTGTGGGTTAACACAGAGGACCGAGTATATAATAATAATCAATTGTAATCTATGTAGTTTAATCCCTAAACGTTTTCTGTATATATGTATATATAATAAAACGTGCGTTGCCGTGTGCGAGTCTTGCACGTCGATTTTTTAATTCAGTAGTATATGTCATTTGAAGAAATACTGGCACTTTATTTTAGCAAAAGCTTATGGTACTGAATTTCTGAAAATCCTTAACCTCCTGGTATTGTATTCATTTAATTATGAATTTCCAGATTTTTTAATATAATTATATATTAAAATATAAATATTCTATTATTCAACAGTTAGATAATATTGTGTACAACAAAATATTTTCAATGAATATCTTTATTATTATATTCGTAAAAATATAAAAAACATAATCATGAACATTTATATATAAATACGTACACACACACGCACAGACAGACAGACACACACACACACACTCACATACACACACACACACACACACACACACACACACATATATATATATATATATATATATATAATATATATATATATATATATATATACCTACAGGGGTTGATGTCAATATTTAACATTGAGGGTCCTAGTTTAATTTTCTGAATGTATTGACGTTTATTTCAGCGGTGTTTGTTAGCGGTGACGAACATGAATACCGTTTGATTCGCCATTTGATGCGGGATTACGATTCAAGAGTCCGTCCATCCAAAAACGCGTCAGAGTCCCTGAATGTCACGTTCGGCTTGGCGCTGGCGCAGATTATAGATGTGGTAAGTCACTTGTATCGATCAGTTAAGCTCCCGTAAAACGATTCATTCAGTTCTGGTTACAGCACTTCTTCGGGTAGAAAAACGTTAACAGCATCCCTGGTCACGACACGTGACCAAAATCACCGCTGTATGTATTTTTACGGCCGGTAGTGTGCAGAAAAAGGGAAGGAGTTATCAGATTTTTGATGACTTAACGACAGCACGTATAAACCTAGTCTCGGCGCCGTTACGGCGTGGGCACATCCCGGTCACGTAGTGAGCTCGTAGTCGTAACATGCTTCAGTGCTGTATTTTCTTTCAGGAACGTATAATTTTTATACTTTTTTCCATACTTTTTTCCAGTGTTAACATTTTTTCCACTTTATGCTCAAAAC
The DNA here is from genome assembly GCA_026874595.1 of Sipunculus nudus. Lineage (NCBI taxonomy): Eukaryota > Metazoa > Annelida > Sipuncula > Golfingiida > Sipunculidae > Sipunculus > Sipunculus nudus. Next base: position 51,540,426 of record CM049318.1, on the reverse strand, counting down.
ATCATCTTTATCATATTAGACAGTTCACATGCAGATACACCTTTACATTGATGCTGTTCAAAACGTCATCTTTAAGAATTTAGGCAGTTTACATACACACACATATTGTTACGGGGTGACATAAAAGCGGACCGAACTGTCTCGCTAGTGAAGCTTGCTTTTCTAGCGAAACGGTTGGTACGCCGGATTTGTGCGCCACCGACCTGGGTTCGACTCCCGGATCGGCTCAGGATTTTCCCCTCATTTATTTGTCTTCGTAACAAATTGGGGGCTCGTCTAACGTGACGGTTAACTTTGTGGCCCAGGGAATAAGCTCACCAAAGTGTGACTCCTGGGATAATTAGTCTTGTTCTGATAGCAGAATGCTCTTAAGAGGGGGTGTGTTACGGGGTGACATAAAAGCGGACCGAACTGTCTCGCTAGTGAACCGGTGAAGCTTAATTGCTTTTCTAGCGAAGCGGTTGGTACGACGGACTTGTGCGCCACCGACATGGGTTCGAAACCGGGATCGGCCCAATTGTTTTCCCCTGAGCAATTTGTCTTCGTAACACCATATATAAATAATATATATATATATATATATTATATATATATATATATGATGTGGGCTTCTCTACATGGCCAAGAGTACAAACGTGTATGTGTGGCTGTGTGTGGGTTTCCTCTATCAATGATTGGCGACATTGTATTCCTGTGTTTATTTACGGCTTGCTGAACAGAAAGCTGAATTTGGAAAACATAAATTACAGGGACTTCTATTCGAGCTCCATCCAACAGGGAGTGTAAATAATTACATGCTTTATAACGGTTGTTGGTTCCATTTTAAAATTCTTCATTTCAACAAAATACAAAATCAGATTTATTCTTATTGTAGTAATCATATATAGTTATGTGACATTGTATTAATCATAGAGCTTTTTCTTTTTCCGAAAAATATATAGCTACTCCAAAAACATATTTTTTCAAAATATCTCTTCTCCAAAATCATGTTTTTTAAAGCAGTAAGACTGTCATTTTCTTATGTAAGTCGCTAGTAAATTTACATGGCCGATTATAATTGAACCAGGTTATCAATATTGTCTAGCATGAGCCCTGTAATGTAAAAACTGTCAATGAGTTCCATTAAAAATCAAGATATTATAATTCCAAATAAAATTGCATGATACTCATTTAACTGTAAATAAAACTGTTGTACTAAATAAAATTTCTTCTGTTATAGTCTATTCCATGGCTGGCTGTCCATTAAAACCTTCCAATATTGCAAAGGTCACAAAATATATGTTGCTTTTTGTTATAAACTTTTACATCTCATATTAGGCCTTTTGTCTTTCATGACCTTTAAGGTCAAACCGTGTGATAATAGTTGAGTATAAGAGAATTATCGCTAAATTTCTGTGGACACCCACTGGTGGAATAGACTGACCCTGCACCTATAACTCCCTACAGATAACGCCTGATTATACATGGCACAACTACAGTCTGTCAAATAAACCCCTTCTTCAAGTATACCTTAAGAAACATTTCCCCGGTTGACTCCGTCGTTAAAGCTGTTTTCATTTCCTAAGATGTTTTTAGGGAATAAATATTTAAGCTGAGCCCCTGATTTGTAAAATTATTCATGATAAACACCACATTCATCATAATCCGTGACCTGTAATTAAATCACCCATTCTAATATAATAAAATATGAGTGCGACTCAAACACCATTCACTCTTTTTGAATATACAGTGAACTGCCGCATGACGACCAAGTAAAACTTTGACAAATCGCATTTCAGTGATCAAGCAGGAACCATACAAATGTCACTAAGAAGTTGATGATTTCAATCTATTCTCACTACGTGTTCGACATCAGACAATCTTAGTGTTAAGACCAATGCTGTAAGAATGACTTAAACGCCCCAACTATTTGTTTCATTTGTGTGTTTTATTTCTATGTGAATAAAATTTTTGAATCATATTTATGTTTGTTATTTATTTTCTTTGTATTTTAAATTTAAAATAAACAGGGACAGCAACTTAACATTTACTTTAAACACCCATATTATCGCCTGCGTTAATAATGGCAGACCAACGTACAAGCATCCCGCTAGCACGACCACCCCGCTAATACGACCACTTTGCCTGGTCCCGCAGTTGGTCGTGTGAGCGGGGTTTACCGGTACATTGGACATATCCATAATAATAATAATTAATTATTCAAATCCAGTATAATAAAAAATATCTTTTCATCATTGAGGGCTCTGTGGAAGAAAAAATACATCTAGAGCCTTAATGTTATGTATATTCCCGTGAAGAAAAATATACTATGTTAACTTTGAACCTCTATTTTTAAAACAAAAAGTTAAGGATCTTTTCATAGCTCAAGCAGTTATTCGAAATTAGAGAAAACTGTTTGCGTCATTCGGAAGCCATTACTAAAAGCTTACCCGGCGTGGACGACATCCAGTATACACTCTGTAACGTCCAGTCAGCTTATCCAGATTATCCCAAATGGAAATTTTGTAAATCTATCTTGCAACAGACTTTTCATGTCACATCAGAGAGATTTGGAGATAGATTTTCCTATTTTACTAATCTCATAAAGTTTTATGTTCCATGCTTCAGCGCCAGAGTAGTGTAGCATTTCAGAAGATGCAGTTTTTTGGGGAAGTATAACCTGATAAGGATACCAGTAAAGATTTATGTACGGGCAAGCGTGCTGTTTTCGATTGAGAATGGATACCAGGGGGATTTACTTGCTTTATCCACAAATTGATTATTATGTATTGTGTATTTATTAACCGTTACCGACGATACACTAGAGACGCGGATAATATTGTTTACAATCACTTGTAGTCGGATATGTTAATTGTGTGCCAAGAAACTGCTGGGGAACCGAATACGTTTAATGCTGAGAAGAGGTAGAGTTTAAGATATTTGGTTGAAATCAGCATAAAAAGCGTAATTAAGGATATCACCATTTGTTATTAAACGGAATAAATATTCCCGGTTTCAGGAATGTCAATAACCGAAGGACCACTCGCACTGCAGTTGATTTTTACTTTAATACAATGTAGTAAATCTGCGGTAGCGATCCGCTGAAGACATAATCAGCGGGGAAGTATTATAAAATGTATGGTATTGCGTACTCGGATTTTTACAGGGCTTAACACGCTATTCTATTTTCATTATGGATTGATTATCCTGAATATATGAGAAAACAATTAATAGCGTGAATGAAAATCGGGGCATTCTTTGCTTATTTTACCAGAAACACTGTCAACTTAGACTATTTTTTATGCATACTACAACAACATCTTACTTGTCAGCGTGGTAAATACTTCTAGCAGAAATTAGACAGAAGGATTTTAAAATGGTTCCTCAGATACCTAAGATTCAATTTCTGTGTGGTTTACCTTTGATATCCCCTTTGAAAAGAAACATAAGATCGACTGAAGATTCACTTCCGGGCAGGAATATGCATATTTGTCCCCTAGAATGGTTGCGAGGAAACAGGCAGTACAAATTTTACATTTTATTTTTTTGCATAACCTTATCCTGGCTTGTTATACTACATACAATGCCGTATATCCGCCGTTATAACTTGTGATACCATAAAAATTTGTCAATGGACCACAAAAATTAAGCTTTCAATTAGCGGAAAACGTGGAGATACCGGCATGCTCAGGTTAAAATTTTGGCGAGTCACCTGACTGAGCCATCTTTGATTCTCTTGGTCCAACATCCCAGAATTAGAGCGTCAGATCGAACGCTTGGATCCCTAAAACCGAGCGTCCGAAAGAGATTTCAAGCGTCACAGACGCTTACCCCAAGTTTCTTGAAGCCACTTTATATATATATATATATATATATATATATATATATATATATATATATATATGTATATATATGTATATATATGTATATATATATATATATATATATATATATATATATATTACCTAGAGGATGAAGTTAATAAGTGTTACCTAAAGTTTCCTTTAGAAATAGATAACACCAAATGATGACACCTTGCACTGTTTTTATTTATGCACAACTTTATTGTCAAGTGTCAATAGTGTAAGCATAATATACCGAAAGAAACACCTGCCTACAATAAAGTGAAAATGATATATGGCATAACCCAGTTTATGTAAAGGGTATAGGAAAGTTCAATCAGCGTTTATCTCTTAGGTGAGTACTTATATAAAACACATGTCATTTTTCTGATTTGTCTGATTTGTTTATAAAACAAACCAGTATCAAGCGAATTTAAAACCGTATTAGTCTTGCCGTATTTATTTGATATGAACTGACATTGAGGGCAAAGTTTTTCACCTGTTCCGGCTTTCGTGCTCCATGCAGGGTATGATAAATACATCAAAGAAATATCTGAGAGGCAAAATCAATAAAAGTCTTTTTCCGTGAAGTTATCCTTTAAAATGGTCTATAGGGATATAAGTTAGGGAGACTTAAGATACATGAAACATATGCATTTTTGTTCAGCAATGCTGTTGAGGGAACCCCATCTATTGACAGTTTATGTTTGATTTTTTATTTTAGCGTTCCTCTAGAAATTTATGTTTGTGATTCCAATGAGACAACAGCATGTTTGATGTTTCCGGGCGAAAACTTACTTTTCATAAAACATATGTTGGAATGAAGAACTTTTAAAGGGGTTGATGTCATAAACATATAAATATAAAAATGTAAATATTTTGAATCATGAGTAAAATACTTGCATGACAACTTATATTATAATATTAAAATAACCTTCACATACAATTTAGATATTAAAAGTTAAGTGAAGCTTAAAACGCTTACTTTTCCTAAAACATATGTTGGAATAAAGAACTCTTAAAGGGGTTGATGTCATAAACATATAAACATAAAATGTAAATATTTTGAATCATGAGTAAAATACTTGCATGACAACTTATATTATAATATCAAAATAACCTTCACATACAATTTAGATATTAAAAGTTAAGTGAAGCATATAAGTGTATCAGCAACTGAATTATGAACCTGTTTCCGTCTTTGTAAACATTAGTTATAAACATCCTACGCATGCGCATGGATTCCCCAATGGCATTTCCTGGACCTATATTCATGTCACGTTTCAAAGAAAAAGTAAACGGAAAAGATATTACATTACGTAGAGGTCCAATCAACTACAGATGCAAAGGAATAAATGTGTGGATAACCTATATTACTTGTGACGTAAAAACAGATCGACACAGGTACCGATTTAAGCTAGTTACTACCCGAGCATTAATTGAATCCTGACACCGAAATCAAGAATCTATAACGTTGATCCGAATTTATACTTTTTGTTTTCACTAGGTCCATTTGATACCATATCTTAATTTATGTTCATTGGTCCACTGACAGTTGTTGTAGGTTTATATTTATATGTTACACGATATACGACCTGCTGGAGTGCACCTTTGGCACAAAAATCAAAAGCCTTTAGTCCGGACCTGTTATTTTGTGCTTATTTTTTTATGATAAAGAAGCAAGGACGACAGAAAAGAGGAAAAATTAGCAAGCAACTGTAGGGGAAACAGCTGCTTACTTTTTTGCCTATGATCTTTTAAAAAAACATAAGGAACAAGGCTACAAGTAGCGAGATCTTTCCGTCATACGCATGTATGCACAATTTTGCTTGGCTAGTTTAACTAACAAAAGATAATCGCAAATAAAAAAAAAATTGTCAACAGGATCAGTGGAACTGACTGTATAGGAAAATAGAATCTTCATGACGATGTTGTACTTCACGATTAATTTCAGAAGTAGTTGCAAAAAAATATCGTGTTATTTAAAGAAAATTTTATTTATTTTGAATAAGAAATTAAACAAAAAATATTTGAAAATCAGTTTGATCTACAATGACCTCGATGCTGACGAGATGTTCTTGTTTATAAATAATTATATCTATCCCTAATATATAGACAATGGTGCGATCCCTATAATACACAGGAAATTTAATAAGTTCGACTGAGATAAGCATTTATGAAGCTATTAAATAAAACAGACTCGGTACTCATATTCATGAAGCCAAATCTCTTATTTCTTGCTGGAAAATGTTAAAAAGCACACTCCTGATAAAAACTCCTTCTTAGGTTTTTAGCCTTTTATGCCCCTTTTATGTTTTATATAATATATTTATATATCTGAGTGTACTGTCAGATAAATATATAGTATTTTCCAATATTAAATAAGCTGTATGTGATGGCCGTAGTAAGCATCAGATGTCTTTTTATATTCCAATCATAATGTACTCGATTAAGCTATACGGTACTTTAACCAGCGGCCAATTCGAGTATGCGATGAGAGACCGACACTAAGAAGAAAACCATGGAATCCAAGACCGAGACCGCACGACTTTTTTATTTACTTTTCGTCAATTTTCAAGATTTGGACGTTGAAACACAGAGATAAAGACGTATGTGCCATCGATAATGCCGTCACCCTCAAGCTGATATTGTTTGTTTCATCTTCTTCGTCGTCATTGAGACATTAAGAGTGCCTGTACATTTTGCGCCAAGGACCGCACTGTAACGCTTCATAAAGATGCAAGTATTTTTGTCATTTTTTTAAACGTTTAACGGTCTACAAGTACGCTGTCACTTGACATAAACTAGCGCAATCTTTAGCTGCATTAGTATAAATTTAAAAATACTTAACATACAGTGCGAAGAACATATCTTTTAACTCAACATGTAGGAAAATCCCATGCATGTTTGTTGAATTTCTGACCGAAGGGACGTAGGTACGGTTAGCGCGGGTTACTGGACGATAGCCCAGTTGTACGCGATACAGGAAAGGACTCATCAGCATGAAGACTCGCAAACACTTTTGTTTGTGAGTTTACATGTATCCCTTTTTGTTAATTTATCACTCGTTCCCTAATGTTATGATTACCGGTTGCTTACCACTGTATCAGTGCATGGATGGATGGTCTTGCAGTACATTCCCGCATATGGCACGTAACACCACTAAAGTTAGGCTTACCAGTCCAATATATTTGCCTGATTCGTGTGTTTGCGGCTACCTTGGGGCTTCCAAATTCATGAAACAGTAACTTTAAATTTTTATATATGAAGAGAAAGAAAATTAACCGTACAACATACTTTATTACCTAATGTAACACCCAAAGGCGTGGAAAATTTAGGTCATACCAAAAAGATGTATATTATATTTGAATTTAAAATTGACAGTTCAAATGTAACGTAGCTGATAATGTAAAAACGGTCTAACATTGATTTCGCCGGCTGAGTTCGACATAAAACTACATTTTTGTACAGTCAGTAGGTTTTCAAATAAATATATAATCATTGAATTCAGCACATTTAACAAATTTAGTTAATTGAATTCAGACTTCGTGAACAAGAACCTAGTAGAAGGCCAAACGAAGGCAAAATTTATAACATGAACAACAAATTCATTTATTAAGGGACTGGTTTAAAGTACAAACCGTATCTTAAAATGAATCACACGGGACGGACTGATAAAGACTTACAGTGTTATGTGAATAAAAATTGATGAACCGTTGCCAGAGGCCAACGCCTTCAGACGGTTTATCTCATTTTTTGAAGTTTAACACCGGGTTCCTGTCAGATAGCGAGCTCTCCATTTCTCTGCTTCGGCGCATTTCTTGTGATTGACGATGTCTAGGGAGACGGAACCAGGAAAACATTAATCCGTCTTCTCCAAGAAAGTCTATATCACACTAGGATTTTTGGTTTGAAAAACTTACGCGGAACTGAGTTTATAGAGCGAAGAGGCCTAAGCGGGGCATACTTTCTCAGTGAAATCAACCTCGCGATAGCTCTTCTTGACACAAGTCTTGCCTGCGCGACGCACTATTCATTATATGCCGGTTGGATCGGTCATGAAAAATTTGACTGCTTCCCCCGATTGCATCTAGTTTGAGAGGGTTCTGGTGGTAAGGGCGCCAGAGGTGACATTTCACTAGTAGTTAAATATCGAATATTTGTGTTGTTTCAATTGACCATGCTCTTGAACTAGACACCTTACATTAATCAAACACTGTAACAGGATTATTGGTATCAATTAATTCTCGCCAAGCTTCCAGCTCTGACTTAAAGCCCTTCTGACAGGACTCATAAGAAAAAACGTGGTAAACCTATTACATTATGAGTGAGAACATTTAAATACAGGTTTATTTTATGAAAAGGACAGCGAATATCAAAGATAATACAATGCAAAATATATCAGTAAAATCAGTGCGAATCTTTATTAGTTTTTTTAATTAGACCTAGAATTAACCGAGTTTAAAGAACAATCAAAAGCTTATGTTTCTTTTTTATTTCTTGTTTGCTCCATTATATAGTTCTTATGCTCTGGACGCTAACAGAAAACATAACGCCAATAATTAAAAATCGTAAGTTAATATAAAATAAATATGAACCGAGTAAGTATGCTTTCTTCAACATCGCATGCACAATATTTACCAATTAGTATGAAATGGGGACTTACAAGATGATCTAACCATTAAAAGTATTAAACAAGAATTTTCTACACGTAATCGTGCGACCTCCAGTTCTCGGGGCCGTAACAATCCGTTTCTACCACACAAGCGACACCTGGGGGCAACGATAAACTGTGAAGTGTTCGGGTTCCTCATATAAAAATATAAAGATAATATTTTGTTAAATTTCATATAATATAATTAAACTCCTGTCATGTCTTTATAGGCGAGGTTCATGTTAGAGCTTCTGGTTAGTATTTATTTTCAAAACCGGAAGTGCTGCCTCTTTTGACCCGAACAAAACAGTCGTAGAAAGGTTGTATTATTTATATCATTTCATGGAGCAGATGATCACACAATACAATTTAGTGGATCATGAGTTGGGCCTGTTTCACTATCAAGTAAAATTTCCATACTCTAATTACATGTAGAGATTCGTTCCTTACAAAATATATCAGTTTTTTTAAGGTTACGAAACATGTTACGTGAAAATAAAGAGAAAATAGCCATGAAAAAATTGAAAAACTAGCTTCATTAAACGGTAGGTGATTGAATAGCTTATTTGGTTTCACGTTAAATATGAGGCAGCGACGTGACTACACCCCAGGAGAAAAACACAGGATGTAACACAATAAATTGTATCAAGACAGGATAATGGCGGTGACACATGATTTCTGATTAGCGATCAATAAAGACATTAATAATTCTCAAACAGGGTGTGAACACCCTTGTTCAGTTGGCAAATCGGAATGGATATCTCCCGCAGGGGACCTGGGGCGTAAAACCAGTGTTAAAAGACACTTGGCTGAATTACACTCTGTTTTCCTTGGTTGAGGCCTTCTGATATCCATCTTGGCAAAGACAAGAACTTAATATAAAGGTCTCCCAGTGGTATTGGACAACATTGTCAATATATCATGTCAAACTGGATTATGCGCACTAAAAAGACACCGTGTGCTTTTATGAAACGGTGGGTGATTACGAAAAAGCGACTTGAGTCTATCATTATTATTTGTTTCTCAGAAGGGAATTGGGTGCCACCTCACTTAACTTAGAGGTCACCCACTCCCGAAGATGAGCCCTGATTTATGGAAACAGAGGCTCATCGATCTGGAAAAGACAAAACCCAGCGACGTGTCATAGACCATTTACTATGATGAAGAAGGAAGCGCTAAAAACTGAGCAGGTCGGGTAAAGGTGATATTTCTAATGCAGAAAACGTGTCCGCCCTCATGTAGCTAGTTTGTGTAAGTGTGAATTGTATGGCTGATTCTGATACTTAAGTTAAAAAAAAACATATAGCCAGTCGTGTGATGAATAGGCGTTATCGCTTTACATGATGTTGAATTTTACAAGGTCCTTAATTTGGGGTTTAAGCGGCATTTTTCAAAGAAGAATGAAGCAATATCAGAATCCTGAAGCGTGATAGTAAACTCGTAAACAGATGTATAATAATGGACTTCATCACTTCATCTTTTATTGAATTTCAGCTTGGTCCCATGGGGTATACATGTGGAGCGTGTTTTGGAGAAAGTGAAATAAAATCAAATTTATCGAATAAATAAGATAAAACATACAATCCCCAGAGCATACGACTTTCAATTAAATTATGTTACATGGCTATGAGACCGAGCAAGAACAGAATTTACGTATAGCCTCAGTCCTCAGCATCTATAGCCATTTCCTTTATTTGAAATTGACGTAGATTTCCAGCAAAATGTCGTCTTTAGAGTGGAAACTGTGATGTGCATGTATTTTTGTTTCAAATATTGCGAGAAATAAATGATTCACATACACTACAATTACATTTTCCTGGAATTGGTAAAATGGTGAGTTGTAAATTTTCTTGTTACTTACAGTGCTCATAATGTGATTACTTTGAAGCCGCAGCTAAGGTATGCCAGAGGGAATGTATTTAATGAGTTATGTAAACTGTAAAATTGACAAATTCATTAGAAACAGCCAATCCCATATTGGACAATCCTTTTTTTTGTTTGCCCAGCCAAAATTATTAATACGGGTGAAACCTGAGGGCGTCATGAAACTGAATTGGCAAGCTACATGAATAGGAAGGTTTTAAATAAGGTTATCAGGTAAAATTGATTCATTAATAAATTAACCAAAATTTAATTAATGCTGGACAGATAAGATCACATGCCGATCTGGGTAAGGCCGCTGCCGATTTCATGTGATCGCTTTACTTGCACATGATCCTCGAAGTGTAATATAATAAAGGTAGCTGATATAATAACCTACTATACGAAAGTATAAGCATAACAATATTACTTCCATAAATCTGCTTCAAACACTGCATAAAAATCGCCTTCAGCCTTTCGGGAAAAGGTATATGACACGAATATATTTTTGTGCAGTAAAAAAGTAAATACAGAGCGTAGCCAGAGGGGCCGTTGGGGGCCTAGCCGCGACAACCCTACTCAGTAGGCAATCGGATAATTGGGCTGGCAAGCCTGTCGTGATACAAGAAATATCGAGGAATGTATCGCAGTGGTGTTGCATCAGGTTGCATTTATATTGTGGTAAACGGCCCATAATCTCAATATTATGCTACGTATACAATAGAATACATGTGAGCTCAAAACCCAAACTGAAAAACCGTCTCCATGGACAAGGGTCTTTTCCTGTGTCGCCTGCAAGCTGCCTGCGCCCTGTAACCCGTGCGAGCCGTGCTTGTATTCATGCGGTCATAAATTCAATAAACATGCCGAGGGGGTTACCAATGTGCTGGGTTAAAACGGAACTTTTCTCGCTCGTGTTAGGTATTATTAGAAAGTGCACAGAAAATGCTTACATTTGGTCTGGTTTATGTTGATTGACAGTGTACCTGTAGGCCATGAAGCGTTGTAAGAAATGACGAAAATATTTGCATCTTCATAAGGCCTTATAATGCGTCCCTTAGACTGACACTGTGGCGCCAGTAATCTGGTCGTAATGCGAGATTATCACCAAATAGCAGGATCATTTTCTCTTAGCTTTGGAAATACTTATATATAAAAAATTTTAATAAAGGGAATGAGTATCATCTGCATTTGGTGAAATTTTACAAAATTCAGCTGAACGCCGTGACCCATGGGTCCCTTGTTTTTTTTATTCATTCAACTTGTACAACTGATTGGAACTAATTGGAATTAAACATAAGTATGTTGTGGGGAATTATTCTGAGGTGCTTTGTATATATATATATATATATATATATATATATATATATATATATATATATACACATCATTGCCTTTGCCAAATTATCCCCACCCCCACCCCCCATCCTTGCTACGCCCTGAAATACAACTTATTCTCGGTCGTAATTGTGGGTTCACCTTGAAGGACTTCTCAATAACATTTCTTCTGGTCAGATGGTACAAGAGGTTGATGCCCTGTTCGAGAATGCTGATTGTACTTTAGTCAGGCGTATTTGCCGCTTTATGGAACAACAATTGAACCTGTCAATACCTTTATCCCCGCAATAAGCAATGGGCGTTGCGTCTTCATCATATTCTCGGCTTGCCAGAGCGCGGTGCCCCGTGACGTATGATGTCGCAGGGCACCACATCAATTATTAACGACTCTGTAATTAGGCTGAGACAAACGTAGGGATTAGTTGGACCACTAGTTGGGAGCCCATCCCTCAAGTCCTTCATCAGCCTCGGCAGCAACATCTTCTGGAAGATAATAAGGATTATATTAAGGACAATGGGACTGCTACACATGTTGATTATCAACTCATTACTAGGATGTTGGCGAATTAAACAGGTTTCATGTATATTTACTGTAAGGGAATCGTTCTAACGAACTGTTTGTTTGTGCGTATACCCCACCAAATGAATTACTTATGGTCTTAATACTTTACGTAATCGAACTTTTCACAGTAGAGTTTGCAGTGTATCGCCATCAGACAGTTGGCAAAGGGCGAAACGTGTTCCGACCAATGAAAGCGAAACATTTCCGGTTTCAAACCTCGTCATCTCTCATTGGTCGAAATAAATTTCGCTCAGTGCCAACTGTGAACATTTGATACAGGTTTTTAATAATCATTGCGAATAACAGATATTAGATTTTTTGGGGTAACATGGTGCTATGCTTATTTTACGGACATCGCATAAGTTGTTATTCGAGCTTTGATCTCGAGGATGATTTTGTAATGATGTCCATGACCTGTAGATGACAGTATCTGTTAAATGAGGATTAAGATAAACACATGATAAGATTAATACGTTATTATTAAACCTTCTCGGTACTCCATATTTCTTAAGGGGGTAATAAAATACGTCAATCGGGTGGCATAGTTTATACAGAATTATCAGAAGCAGCATTTTTATCACATAATACACAAAGTGAAAATAAAAATAAATTCAGCAGGAGCAATATGAAAATAACATAACCATCGTGTCTTTTTCTTCCTCAGGATGAGAAGAACCAGATAATAACAACAAACTGCTGGTTGAATCAGGTACGTGACCTTTTATTTCGTCTCCTTTATCACAGGCGCTCGGCTGATCCGGGAAATATATGATTAATTGGTTATAATAAGGACGAGGCCGTGACGGCGGCCTTTAAAGCCAGACCGATGGCGGCGGACCGGCTGAGTGTCTTAGTCTACCAGACGCGAGATCGTTTTAGCTCCTTCGGGTGCAGAAGGTTACAAGTATATAAATATAAATCATTTATATATTTTGTGATGTATCTGTATATCTCTTTTTCTGACCAAAAATACCCTTAGGTTTAAGAAGAGATGTGATTTGATTAAATGTACATGATGCGACATATGACGTTGACACTCAAAGACACACGTACACATGATGTGATATAAGTTAATATAAATGTATATAAGTTTAGCCTATTTATATTAGATAAAAATATGATAAAGAAAAATGGAAATACAGCTAAAGGGTATTTTACCTCTTTTTTTGTGTTTTATATATGCATATATTTATATACATATCATAAAGGTAGCAAGATAAAGAACAAATTACACACAACCGACTGCTATTTTAGGCATTCACTTTGTTTTTCAATTATTTCTGACTGAATTATGGACAGAGTTGCCGGAGATAAAATGTAAAGTGTGATACTTGGAATGTGAACAGAAATTGCCTGCTGCAGAGATAAAGCTTCAATATACAGTATAGTCGGCTAAAGGAGATAAATAATACCGCCGTTTTTATACTATAAAATAGCTATAATATCTTTTAATGCATGTCAAACTTGATTATCACATAAGTTTTATTATTATCATTGCACTGTAGTAGTAGTAGTAGTTTTATGATAAATATAACAGTAGTATTATAAGAATCATTAGTATAATGATTATATAACTCCCCTTCTCCCTTTCTTCTTCTTATTCTTCTTCTTTTTCTACTCTTTCTTCTTCTTATTCTTATAATAATTATAATTATTATTGTTATTATTATTATTATTATTATTATTATTATCATTATTATTATTATGACTTAATGATTATTATCTGGTTTACATCCTGTACAGTCGGGTCAAAACCTAAGCCAAGGTATCGCACAGGGGAGATTGCATTGTATTGCAGCACTTTCTGCAGTATGTGCTTTTATCTTAAGAATTCTTCATTGTTAATGTTGTCTGAGGTATATCTGGTGAAAACAAAGAAAATAAACATACCAATCTAGCATGAAAAATGACCGAGTTATAAGCATTTTCTTGACATTTCGCGGATTCTCGAGCAACAGCACACGGGGGATTTGACGATACTTACAATCATGTCATGAAAGCTTGTCAGTTGCTACCCAAAGCAGACCTGTCTAGCATGAAAAGTGATCGAGTTTCAAGCATTTTCTTGAAATCTCGCTGTTTCTCGATTGACTACAACTGTCGCGACATTTAATGAAATATTATGTCACTGAGGCCTTGTCAAATGTTACCCAAAGGAGAAAATTAACCCTGTCTAGGTTGTCTATGGGAAAAGTGACCGAGTTATAAACATTTTTTTAAATCTCGCTTATCCCGTATGATGCCAAACGTAGCCAGATTTGACGAGAACACTCTGTGCATGAAAGCTTGTCAAATGTGACACAATGCTAATGAAATTATACTTGTCTAGCATCAAAGAGATAAAATAAAGCTCATTTTAGCACATTTCCCCCCAAAATATCTAATCATGGTAATTGCAGAATGAGGCCGCTTGTCCTCAGAAAGAAAGCACATGGACCCTAGTTTCTGGCCATGGCCGTATAGAAAACTTTAGGTTTCTTGCCCGGGAAAATTTCCATGCATAAAGTTTGAAGACTTTGCATGTCTGAGATAGTCGATGGACGAACAAACAGACGAACGGTGGGCAGACTTGACAGAAATCCTATAGCCCCCACGTAAAACATGCGCTTGTGGTTATAATAACATTAGAAATTACAAGCATCTGTGTACTTTTGATGGTTTTCATATATTGCGCGAGGGTTGTTTTAATCAAGGATCAGTGTCACACCACTAGAAATGTGAACGACCAGATTCATTTAACTGCCAAACCAACTGACTGAAACTCATGCATCTGAAGTCCGTTACAGAGAAATCACAAGGACCTTCCTCAGACACCGCTTGTAGACATCATCCTCTCAGCTGCCTAAACTCTGATGCACGCAGACCTGCCCCTGGACTGCAGATGTCGTCAGGCTGATCGGGCACTTGTAGCGAATTTCGTCTTAATCACGTCTTATATATGCTTCCTGACGTCACAAGTCCTGGCCGTCTTCTGGCCAATCACTATTTCCTATACTGCCAACTGCCAATTATTACATGAATTTTAATATGGACACGCCTCCAGAGACAAAACTCTAAGAAAAAAAAACTAAACAGGTGCCGATACTTTGAAGTCTACAACAAACAATCGTTACTATTGAGACCGCCAAAGAGAGACGGCTGCTACACTCCCTACTAGAATATGCAATACAATAACTGAGTCACAGTCCTCTGGTGACAATCAGGTATCTATTCTGATATGGTCTATTTTCTTAAGGTAAAACGATACATTTGACTGGCTTCCGTAGTCTAGTAGAGCACAGGGCAAGGTGAAATTTTTCACACGCGGTCCCAACCTTGGCTGAACGCTGTGCCGGCTGTCGGGGGAGACTGTTCCCAAATCTCTTGTTTCACTCACAAACGAGTGCGCCTCTAGGGGGTTCAATTGTGTTATAATCAAGCAACCAGCAGGATAATCACGTGTAAGCCCTGTTACGTAGTCTGAAACCGGAATGGAATTCTGTAGATGTACAGAGTAATAAGTTAAGCAAGCATAACAAAAGGGTGATAACATCCACCCAAAAATTAAAAAAGGATACATTTAAACACACCAAACCGCTATAACATCATAGTGAAAGACCCCATTGACTAGATTTATGAACTGCATTTTATTTCCACATTACTACCAATTAGGCCAAAAAAAATTAAAGGTATGGTTCTCAGGCACCGCCCGCATCAATTTTAAACCCCCGCACCAAAAATTTTTATTTTGATTTTCAATAAAAACTTTCCAATTTTGAGCTGCTACCGCTCCGACATTTCTTTCAAGAAGAAAAAACCATACAATTTCCTTTGTTTTGTAGTGCTTTTACTTATTTAACAAAATAAAACTGTTATTTTAATGCTTTTCCCTTATCATTTGACATTTCTATCGAAGCATACAAAAAAATTTAAAATAAAAAAAGCGCCCGCCCGCATTGATTTCCGAAAAAAAGTGCCTGAGAACCATACCTTTTTTTTATTTTGGCCTTATACTTAAATTTTCATGAAGATGTGTGGGCGATCTCAATCGACGGTACAGATTCTTGCATAAGGATGCCTTGAAATTTCCTTCATGTACAACCAGCAACGTTTGGTAGGTTTTTCAAGGTTGTTACGTTTGAGTTATTGAGGATAAGAAACTTTTTGATTTACATTGTCTCAGCTGCAAATAGTTGTAATTTATGACACAAAAGATATAGTCCGTGCTCTTGATAATTAACAGTATACCTTACGTGATGCTGCTTCTTGTTTTAGGTCCTCAGTAGCCACAGTTTTGCATCTTTATTGCAAAATAAGAAGATTCCATCCATTAATTCAGGTGTACGTAAGTTATATTTGACAGACAAAAGAAACATGTATTTAAGTTGACATCATAGCTATTTCATTCTTAAGACCATATATAAGGGTGGCGAAAATGTAAAACTTCTTTTCTATTAAGCCGGTCTACTCAGAGTATTTGCCGGCAGGTAGCAATTTCATTCATAACATGGTTTCTAAAATTACTTCGAGCGCAATCAATGATGGTTTGTAGGTTTTATACAGGATTTTAATTAAAGGTGAAATAAGAAACAGAAATTTCCTTTTTTTCAATTTTTGAGAAATAAATCAACAACATTTCTTGTGTATCAAAAGGCCCACGAATGGTTATAGTCAGTCTTTATTTTAATGATGCTTACATTAACGATTTATCATTAACATGTCAATAATAATTTTTTTTTCACAAAATTAGTCATACTATTACTTGCTCCCCCCCCCCCCCCGACACACACACACATGGGCCCTTGTAAAGGGGTATACCATATTTACACCACACCACTACCAACCCTACCCCCATTTTCAAATTAGATGTATAGCGAAATATAAATAATTGTATCAGTGCTGGAACCCAGCACCCAGTTTGGGGGGGGGGGGGCGATATTTTCAGGGAATAGCGACTGTTTAGTGTGTGTACCGGCTGAGTTGGTTTGGCGCGAGAAGGGTGTCCTCCTACTGCTGTTTTGGAAATGTTAAACCTTTTTTCAATAATAATTATGGCTATTTCAAAGCAAACTGAGAATAAAAAAAACAATTAGGATTAGTCTCGCTTCAGAAACCAACAGGATATCAAAAAATTTCCCTAAAAAATCTAAACTATAAAATCTGCATGACCGTGTTTCATTTGAGCGTTCGATGGCCGAGTACCACAGTGCCGTGGAGATGGGGGAATCCTGCCATAATATCATTCATTTTGTTATTTTATTCATATCTGAAAGCTGCCGTTCAATTTGATTTCAGGAATTTGTGACACATTTTACCAACATTTTACTAATTGCAGTTAGAGTCTATATTTAATGCATGTACTTTAATTTAAGTAGCAAAACGTGTGGGTATCATTGTACGTCCCCTTGGTTGAAAAATTGGGGGAAATGTCCCCCTTCCACTGTCCCCAACTAAATGGCCCATGCCATTACGAAATTATAATTAAGTTATTATCAGGATTACAAAAAATATCCAGTATACGGCGCATAAGATTCAGTAAAGAATTACATATTATAGTCCGCATTCATTGTTATTGTTTATTTTACTTGTATAGGTTTTATGTTTTACATCATAGTTATTTTATATTGTTATCTATTTTTTATTCTCCTTAAGTAATAATAATAATAATAATAATAATAATAATAATAATAATATATACATATATATATATATATATATATATATATATATATATAATATATACATATATAAAACCTTCATAACACTGATTACTATCACTTAGCTTTGACCAGCCTCGTATCAAAAGCGTTATACAGAATAAAATATATTTTTGTCCAAAGGCAAAAAAATATCACTTTACCTTAGACCTATTTCTTTGGCAATGTCAAGAAAGCTTAGTTCCCTCATATTTCAATTCCATTTTTAGATGACGGACTCGTGGTTTATGGATAGATTCTCCGATGTTTTTAATGTATGGACTTTGGCCTTATTAAGCTTGACGTGTCTTTGCGTCATCAAGACAGCTGGCCCTGGTTGTAACCAATAGCTGTGTGGCTTTCTTTATAAAAAAAATGATGGTTGAGCAGTTTGTCAAAAAACGCTCTAATAAACAATCCATTGTCGTTGCTTTTCTTAAACATTTTGAAAAATGTTCATTTTACAAATTCGTGCCTGAAGACTATATTGTTAACCTTTATGCGCCTAAATAATTCACATAGTTAATTTATACCTATCCTGAGTAGTTTAACGAAGACTGGCTCCAACCACGCAGTTTTCACATAAACACTCTTATTTCTGCATGTCTATACTGTTTTAAAGTCAAATGTATCGACCCGTGTGGAATTTAAATCGTTCTCTTGTCTTTTCTGGGTTGCAAACTATCATACATAGACAGCTAAACATATATGAATCTAATGGTTGTGCAAATTTAATAAATACCTTATTAAACACAGTATTTAATTTGGTTTTTTTTCTATGAACACGTGTCTAAACTACTGAAAATTTAATACGGTATTGGGGACACGTGTGTAGTATTAAGACGGCTTTAACCATGCCTGGTTGCGGCCCAATCTCGCAGTGTTGACACTCCATACAAAATACTTGTTTTGTACTTTTTCATACTTTTTCATACGTTATACATATACTTTTTATTTTTCCGTTACGAATCTTCATCTTAAGGATGATTAATTTATAGTCTACACTCATATACTTGTATATTCAATATGCTCTCATGGCATTTCATAATAGTGACGTCATATTGAGTGAACATTGGCTCAACAAATTGATCGGAAACATGAAATACTGAGGTTCCATATGTTATGAATTCTGAAAAAAAACCCGAGAAATATCAAACTTGTCGTTTTTCTTGAAGGAAATTATAAAGTAAATTGTGTAAAAAGTTCCACACTTTTGCGATGATTTATACGTTTTTATATTTTTTTCGTGCAAGATCTTGTACTTTTTTTTCCAAAAGTCACGAGAGGCACCACGGTCTTCACTGGTCTTCACGGACCAAATGGTAGCACAAAAGTTGTACTCCTACGAGCAGAATGGCTTCTCCTAGGGGCATTTTAGTTTAAAAGATAAATCAGCGACGGCACAAGTGGGAAGCAAGAACTTAATCACACGGACCTGATGAAACCCTCCATCACCATGAAAATGGCCATTTTGGGTAGCTTGGCCTTGCGTTCACTGTTGTTATTTAATGACTTGCGGTAGATTTGTCTTGGCTGGGAGGAGCTCCATACTGCAGTTAATGATCCTAGAAAACGGGAGCTTTTAGTGTCGAGTAGGGATCCAATAGTGCTAGTCTTAGCCATTCCCGCTTCAAGCGTCGCAGAGTTCAGGCGGTATAGTGTTAATAATGATGGTGTTTTATCAGGTATTATCACCCCTACCTAGTCCATAGTCCCGGCATTGTTCCACGCGACCTGTCCTCAATTATTTTTCACGGAGCTTTATTGAAAATATTCCAACCTGTACTGTCATGCGGGCTCTGTGACGTTGCATGTAATTTCATGGAATATATTGTTAATAATATCAACATTTATCAAAATTTTCATGGGTATATTCTCCTGGGAAGTGTTTCATGGGTTCATTTAGGCGAATTCTGTGACGTCAGACTTAAGTACATGAGTTATGAAAGTCGATAATACCCATCCCACATCACAAAAAGTTTTTGTCTGCCGCACTCATCGGTCGAATATTTTCAGTAAGATATAGAACCGCCAAGGTTCCGTGGGTATGGCTCTCGTACGCTCTCACACCCCGGAATTAAGGACTCCTGCTTAATTCTACGCCATCCTATCCCCAACCAGCCTTTTTTTGTCGAAAGTCCTAAAATATATTATATTTTCTTTTACTCTAGTCCCACATTATTGAATATCTGATGTGGTCATATTATGAAATCTTTGCTAACAAAATATATCTTCCTTTATTTACATCTACTTCAATGCACCTCCAATTATAATCATTCAGCAATATACAGTGAAACCTGCGTTATGAGAACACCCATGGGACTGGCCAAAAGTGGTCTTAATTCAAAAGTGGTTTTATTAAACAACCAGTTTTCAATGATGTTAATGCTTTCGGTTCATTCAAGGGTGGTCGTAATAGACAGATGGTCTTATTACATAAGTGGTCTTTCAGACAGGCTCCACTGCAAGCTGAAATATATGACGATTTATAGAGGCAACTGCCGCGTATTTATTGCCTGAATTTTCTCAATATGAGATTGAAGGATTACTGCAGAAAATATTGAGACTGGATGGCCGAAATATATATTGATGTTTAATATAGCTATGTTTAAAATGATATACTTTATTCCCTGAACAAAAAGACGGTGGAGGTACACTTTGTTTGCCAGTAAACAAAACTGTAAGGGGGGATACTTGAACCTATCCCCCCCCCCCCACACACACAAAATATCAAAAACCCGTCCTTATAAATTCATGCGACTTTTGTTGTTTACACGGTGGATTCTTTGATTTCACTTTTAAACAAATCCTATGTCATTACTTCATTTACAAAATTCAACCGTTAGAGATTAAATTCACGAATTGTGCACCACCCTTAAGCATGTATATGGATTTGACAGACAGTTGATCTGCTAACGTATATAGATAGCACACAATGGAGATGGAAATAATATATACTCTCAGTTTATGCATTGTTTGAACGTATAATGATTTCTTTCACGTTATTATAGCATGCATTAAATGACTCAGTGCGTTATCCTTTTACGGGTAATTTTAATTCACCCTCATTAGCAAACATTTAACAATATCTAAAGGCTGACATGTATAAAGATTCAGTATGGCCATTGACGCATAATGTTCCTTAAATATTTTTTTTTAATTCAAAATTAAAAGATCATCGAGTTAAAATAAAAAGCAAAATTATGGATTGGATGGCAATTTTTTAAATGACTTTGAAAACTTTCTTCCCTTGAAAAGTGAGGCCACTCATTAAAACGTGATCGTGACATGTCAACCCCCCTCCCCCCCCCCCCCCCCAACTAAGTAGGCACTATGCCGTTATTTAATTTACCCGATTCAACAGCTGCGGCTTTTATTCTTGAAATATTGTGCTTTGATGTTGAATGCATGTTGGGATTTGACTGTACTTTATCGCCGTAATAAATGGACCAAAACAGATTTTCACACGACGGAAATACCACCTAAGCGAAATGGAAAAGAAATAAACTCATATAAATTGTTAATTGTTTAACATGACCTGGAACGTCAGTGTGGCACGCATTCCAATGTGGAAACTGTTGAAAACACCTAATAAAATAATAATTTGTAAATTTATATTAGCATCTCATTTCCTTGATTAGATAACTATGGAAATTGATCTATTCTCAATGTTCTAATACACTAATTCACTTATTCATTTACGGAATATTGGATCAACCAATCTTTTCAAAAGTGTATACCCGTTTTTGTCAGCTCTGGGTCCGACCCCCATCTGAATAAATGAGTTAGCTGTTTAAAATATTTCCCCAAGTTTTACACACAATTACATATAAATTTACGGAATATTGGACCGTTCGGACATGTACTTACATCGTAATAATTGAATAGCTGTATGAAAAGTGTACCATTTCGAAAGTTTATCTGTTTGAAAGCAATTTCTATCCTGTAGGACCAAAAAATGTGTTGCCTCGGCGAATGTTTCTAATTCTAACGACACATTTATTCTTGGAGGAATAAAACATGCAGACATTTTATCATGGGAGAAATGGTATTCAACAATTACGTTAGCTGGAAAATGAGGTTTAAATGGATTCTTTTCTGTTTTTCTTTTCAACTCACAAACTAAACTTAGGATATGCTATCATGTTACTGGTATATAATGAAACATTTTCAAACAATAAACTGTTGATTGGGTCCTTTTCAATTGAGGATAAAGATATACGACTAGGATCGTAAATTAGTTTCGTGTTTGAATATTAGATATTTTCTCCTTTTTAATGCAAATATTTAATTTCTCAGAGAAATGGTATTCAAGAATTTTAAATAAGTTGGAAAATTGGATTTCAAAAGATTATTTTTTTTAGTCTAACTAACAAACTTAACTAAGGATATGCTATCCTCCTACTGGTATATTATCAAACATGTTCAAACAATAAATTCTTAATTAGTTCCTTAATTAGTTTCGTGTTTGAATATTTGATATTTTCTCCTTTTTTTATTTAGAAAATGTGCACGATTGGTATTTAGGAAAAACTGGTTTACTTGTTTCACTACATTTTTAAAATAGATCACGTTCATTGCGCCATGAAATATAACCTTTTTGCCACGACTGATTGGGCAGTAAAAATAGGATTGGTTAATTTATCATAAGAGGCCAGATACCGAAAAGTCAAGGCGAAGCTGTTTTTATAGTCTTTTTGTTGTTTTATTGATTAAAAAACAATTACCAAGGTAAATACTGTGGTTTGCTTTTTATTCGCGAGTTTTCGCAATATTCCCGAAAGGAATATTATCGTGAAAATAAACCTTTTTTTGAATAAGAAGCCTTCTTTACACAAGTGACCTGTCATTTATAATAAAGGCTCATTGGCGTTATACGTATGATATCTGCGCGACCACTCCTGTCGTTTTAAGGTCATCTCTGCCATATTAATCTATCTGGGGGGACAAAAACTTCAACAGACTCTCGTGGGCCCTCTTTAATTTTTTTGTACGATTTAGTGGGCATATTTAATAATCAGAGTGATAATGGATATATATATATATATAGGTTACTTCAGGGTGAGATCGCGAAAATTAAACCCTTAAAGGGGAATTCATGAAAAAAATAGCCTCCCGAATATGAAGCCGACTCCACTATAACCTTAGTCTTGGTCCTATTCATTAAAAGGTTAAAGGTTCTACTGGTATGTAATAAACTGTTTCTAATAACTCTGTTGTTCTACTGCTGTACTCCTGCTAGGGAATAAAAGGACAATGGTTAAAAGGAAGGATTCGCACGACATAAACACATAAAGTCTGATTGAAATTACTGATAGTTTCCAAAGAAAGGTAAAATATTTATCCGCTATATGTAATACACTTACTGAATGCTGATTGAATCTTCTTTTATAAATTTAAACGTCGAGGCAAATCTAATAACCATTATAATTACATTACTGGTTCACTAGTGTTAATTGAATATGTTACTTAGAAAATTGAAACGTCAGCAGGCCGCCATTGTGTGGAGGAAACAAGTTACTGCACACTTAATTCGATAATTCTAGATAATTATGACCATTTCATTCTTGTAATAAACAATGGTTAAAAAGATGCATTCGCAAGCCATAAACACATGTAGTCTGATTGAAATTACTGATGGTTTCTGATGACAGGAGAATGTTTATCCGTTATATGAACACTTACTGATTGTTGATCGAATCTTATTTTAAAAATTAAAACGTTGAGGCAAATCTATTCACCATTATTATTACATTACTGTTTCACTAGTTTTAATTGAATTCATTACCTGGAAAATTGAAACGTCAGCAGGCCACCATTGTGTTGAAGAAATAAGTTACTGCACATTTATTTCGATAATTCCAGGTATTTATGACCATTTCATTCTTGTAACAGACTGTTGATATTAGAACTGTCGATTGAATCAAATGTTATGATCAGCTGTACTTCCGGCAGGAGGCTATGCGTTTATCCCCGTTCGTTTGGGTTGGATCTGTGTGTATGTGTGCGTGGGTTTGTAGTCAGGAAAATATGAACGGAATCTCATGAAATGTTCAGGGCATTTCGGGTATGGGCTGATGAAGAATTGATTCGATTTGGTGTGGATCCCGCAGATGATCTGGATTCAGGTACGTCATCAAGGAATATTCACAACTGTAAGGTCGCTAATGGACGAATGAACTTGGGAATAAGGGCCGAATAAGTGAATTCTCACATGGCGGAGGCTTGTATTCCTTGGCATGCAGATTTCTAGTTTAAGCAATGCTTTCAACGTTTAAAGGAAAAACAATGAAAACTGTCGGATATTGCGGAGTAACATATGAAGATTTTGGATGATAAATTGTTGATTTTTTATCACAACAAAAAGCGCAGTGGCGTTGGCTGTTAAAAGAAAACCAGTTTCATATTGTTTCAGTATTGTTTTCAGTATAAAACTAGTTACCTTGGTAATTGCATCGTAAAATATGTCCATTTTAGCATGGCTACTATTTAGATGAGTCAGCAAGATTTACTAGCACACTGATTGTCACTTAGCGGATGCGATGACAAGCCAGGCCTCTCCTCATCACGCCGGCTTGGTGCTTCTTTCTCTTGATTATGCCAGCCGGGAGTCGGGATATGTAGTACAGATCAATCGGTAATCAAACTAGAGTATGAGCCAAAAGTCCCTAATCAGATATCTAACACACAAATAAAAGGAACTTAATGCGTAAGCTGAAATTCTGCACTTTCTTTGTTAGATATATACTTTTAGCAGGTGTACATATCAGGGGTACAAGGCCCAAACACCCCAACCCTACCTCCCGAAATCGTATTAATAATGGTTATAATTTCTAAAGATGGTCATAAAAGTGCTGACAGATGATTCCTTCAACTGCTGGTATTACTAGGTAAACATTTCTTCAGAAGTGTTAACAAGCGTTTCTTGTTTATATAATGTTAATCATTAATTATGTGCAGCATTATCAAAATTTACACTATTGCGATGGAACTTCTGGTAACAGCAGATCCTTCCACGGATCGGGGCACTGTTTTACAACCATTTGAGTCTTGTGTGCTCAAGTTTTCCAAAAATGTCCATTTTACGTCATATGAGTCAATTTATAACATTATGAATGTCATTTCACCAAAGATAATGAGACAATGAGATTCAATTTAGGTGAATAATATTTATTTCGTTTTGTTTTAATTAATTGTTTTAGCATATATGTTAAGTACACAAAAGCGCTTAGTGAATTTTAGTAGTATTCATTACAGAAACGTCTATATTAACTAGGGCTGTATCAATATACTGATCTGTCGATACATTCCTCCATTACGTGACAGTAACTGCGACTCTGTCGAGGCGGCGAATTCAGAGCCACCTATGATCAGGTACAGGCAAGATGTGTCACCGTAACTGTTGCAAAATGACAATTCCTTGAACAATTGCATGGTCCACAAATATTATGGAATAAACTTTTTCTTTTAAATGTCGCATGCACACCTCGAACATATGCACATCTAGTTTCGTGTTGTTATTCGCAAAAACAAACCAAATCATTAATTGTTCCAGAGACATTTTAACAAGTCTATCGGGAAAATAGGAAATTTTAATAATGTTATTGAAATGGTACATACAATTAACAAAACAGACAGTCAATTTCCATACCATTTAAAATTTTGTTCAGGAACTGAACAACATAACCGAAGATCTGACCCTCATTCCCATACAAATGATCCACGAAAAAAACAGGAATCCGTACAACTAATGTATATTGTGCTGCCTGATAGATCCAGTCAGATATTTAGATATGTATTGTGTTTGTAACCGAAGAATACACAATTATAAAATTAAAATTAATATTATCAGTTAAAAGATGAAATGTCCGTGAAGGATAACTTAGGCTCTCTGCGTTCTGGTGTACAAGTTCACATAGACTTTTTCCCGTCCTCCCAGCCAGACTTGTCTATATTGACTGTATACTCTGAACTGCATCTAAAGCGACCGTAATTATATATTGGAATGATGAGGTAGAATCTTCGACAGTGCTCAAGTTGACTGGTTTGCATCGATGGCTGGGCCGTTCACTTTACCAGCAGTTTGCTCAGGATTTACTCTAGCATGTATATGTATTTTAAAGTGACATATTATATATCAAATATACGGAACGGAATTGTCTGTTTGTGTAAAGCAGAAAACTGCACCTAAGCGTCACGTTTACCTGAGGGATATGAACAACGAAAGGGTTTCGTTTCTTCCACTGTATGATTAATTGTGTTTTCACTTTTCTTCAGGCATGGATCGATCCCAAGTTAGTCTGGAACCCCGACGAATACGGAGGTGTAAAGGTGGTACGCATACCGTATGATTCAATATGGCGGCCGGATATACTGTTGTACAACAAGTAGGTGCAATATAATGATTTTCTGCCTTCTGTTACCCAAGATCAATTTTTTCAAACTATTCCCTACAAATCCATTTAGTTTGGACACAAAATGAACGGAAGCAATATAATCAATAAATTCTAATTTACAATATACAATATAAAAAAAATTAGATATCTTTCTGTAACAACCTGTCGTTTTGTGGTTATATTGACAAGTATTTTATTGTCTGATATCAGTTTCTTTGACGTCACAAATTTGACCTCATTTTTTTTTTTTTTTACTTTTGGGACAATATTTATAGTACATGCAATGCTAGGACGCAATTTGTAAATATCGCAAAATTAGCTCTTTTTTATTTTAGTAAATTTTTTCTTTCATGGCCCTAAAACTTTCTTCTATTCTGTATTTTAAAAAAAGTAGTCTTTATAAAAATTAATTAAGAAAACGTTAACATTAGGTTCGCTTTGGTGTAATAATATATAATTCTAGAAAAATAAATACCTGATCATAACCCTTGTAAAAACGTGTATGAAAAGTGTGGCAGGTCCAGTGAGGTCTTTTAATTCCCATACCATAGAAATATAAAAAAATGGTTCCATTTTAAAATAAATAAAAGCCCCTGCTTGACTTATAAATAAGTAAATATAAGAGCCGATGTATACTCTAAATTTATATACCCAATTTGTTTTTATTTTATATGATGATAAAGATACATGGTTTAAGTATCTTAATTCTGCTTGCGAAATATGAGGTGTTAACATGTTACGGGCTCGCCGCTGTACCCCATAACCTTTAGACGTCACTTTGAGTGGTGTATGTGCTACAGTGAACAATACAATACAAGGGAACCACGTGACCCCAGAACTCTGTGATTCCGTGTAACATCAGTCGTCGCGTTCTTAGGTAAACCATAACTACAAAATAGGCGGCGGGTGGTGCTATTCACGTCTTGCTAATGAGGCTCGCTGACATTTGAAATAATATCTGTTTCCTCAAGGGAATATGTGCAGCAATGAATTAAAACGTAAGTCAAAATATCGTCTCAACGCCTCGTAAGTCTGACCAACAGTGCACTCCACAGTCACCCCAATTACGCTGAGGTTATCCCGAAATGGAAAACCTTGGAGGCTTTGCGGTCTTCAAGGCCGTATATATTTTGAAGTAGCTGAGTGTATTGCAGAAATATATAATATTTTTATTGAGATTTATAGGATACTTCCTTTCTTTGATGAAGATGATAGCTTGCTTTATAAATAAGCCAAGCCACTTTATCATTTAATGTCAGTTAGAAAGCAATCATTCTCTGCTTATATTGCGTATTTGTATACCTTTGATGACAATGATAAAAAGTTCTTGTATCTTGTCAGTATCCAACAAATCCATGACAAGATGATTACTTCAAAGTTTTAAATGTAATAAGAATTTCTTATATATTATTATAGCAATGCATCAAAACCTTTTTATTTAAAAAATGTTTACTTTTATTTTTACTTTTATAAAAGTTGAAAACGACACGAACTTCACAAAGTGTATGATGTCGTACTGAGTTGAAGCGTATGATATTACAAATGTAAACGTATATCCAGTAACGACAAAAATTAAGTAAAAGATGTTAATTATATATTCGGAAATCGGGCTGCACCTTTCCTCAAAATGTATAAACTTAAACATTATATTTCATCCTGGACCCTTTACAAGCAGATAATTTTCAAAATGTAATATACGATTTTTTTTATATATATTTTTTTTTTATAATTCCTACTTAATGTAATTCTGTCCTTCTTATGATTTAGTTAAATGCATCTAATTATATAATCTTGAGTTTCTTTTTAAGGTTATTTAAAAAATAATGTGTTTATATAGTATGGGTAAGAAAGACTTATTATGACTTTACTTATACATACCCAATAAATTTTCAAATGGTGAATTTCTTTGTAGTTCCCATGCTAAAAGCATGCCCATAATGCTCCGGTAATTCACATTTAAGGCCTCAATAGTAAAAAAGTGTTAATGTTGGACAATAGAGAATTCATTCGTAAAAAGAAACAACGTATAAACAACGTTAAGTTACAACGTTTCGGTCAAAGTATTTGATCATGGGAGACATATAACAGTGGATTTGCACGACAGCAAATTAAATGATTCAGTAACGGCCTTCATTTTCGATGAAAAAATATCAAAATTTAGATTAAAATCAAAAGATCTTAGGAGACACTGTGGGCTAATGTAACATACTTTCACATGAGCATGCATTGAGTATTTGATATGGCCAGGGGTGATTCGGACATCTTCTTCTCCTGACAGGAATACACAAACACTCAGACGCAATTGTCCTTACCCCTTTACCAATTCTCTATCTGGCGCCGGTGTCTCCAGTGAGAGCGGCACAGATAAAACGCTAAATTAAACAACAGAATCTAGACTGTCACCATCACGCTAAGAACAAAGACCTTACGTGCTCGGCTCAGTAGCATATCCAATTTCCTGTTTTCAACCGATTCATGATCAGGTTTCCGTCTGGCTCTTATTGACGAGGAAATGGTCATTATTTATGCATGGAAAGCCCAAGCGTAAGTTTATAAAACACAGCTCAGATCCACGCGTCTCATGTGTTTTAGCCCATATGGATTTTTCCATTGATGATGCCCCTTGTACCGATGAATGTTTTGTTCCCCCTGTCTACTTCCTAATTGACAATCACAAGGATTGTTTTTGACGCGTAAAAACGTATACTTCCTCTGTTCTGAAACTGTTCATTAGCAACATGATAACCTTCATTTCAAGGATCAAGAGGAAATTTTTAAGAATTTACTGATATTATGAAACTTTTATTAATCCACAGCTTTTCCCTTTTAATTTGATGACCCGGTGCTTTCGTATTATTTTCTATGGGAAATTATTTAGATTCGTATTTAGACCATTCCTATCGACGTTAAAATAATATTACAGGAGGAAGAGAAAAACATTGTTTGTAGGACTTTGGGCCCTGAAGGTACCCTCCTGAAATATAAGCGAATCTAAATGAACTTGCAGGAGATCAAACCTACAAACACACACACACACATATTTATATGTGTATATATATATATATATATAAATATATATATATATATATATATATATATACGTGTGTGCTGCAATCAATGTGTAAAATCAGTCATTATGGAAAAAGTCACTCAGACAATTTTAAAATGACTGAACATTTCTAGCACTTTACAAATTGACTGAAAAATCAGTCCGTTTATTTGACACATTGACTGAAGGGTAAAAAGAATGAGATTTAACACAATTAAAATGAGTTTTGCACAATATATATATATATATATATATATATATATATATATATATACTTTAGATCATAGTATTACACAGTTTAGTTTTTCATATAAACAAAAAGCGTCCATTTGAATGAATTTTACACATTAAATTTAACATGTATCTAACAGCAATGCGCTTGTAGACCATAGATACTATTATAACATATACTGATCTTATTTCCGTCCGTTCTTTCGACAGTTTTTCTTTCGCGGGCAATTTCTCAAGAGCCCTTTGAGGTATTGTTTAAATTTATTAAACCGATGGACTTTCAGGCCGATGAACCCTCCAAATTACAGAAGATAGACCAAGAACCCACGCAAATGCTTAAAGAAAAACAAAATTAACAACGTGGGCAGGGTTTATGTTAATGCCGCAGGCCGACCGATTGAGTTAATTGCGTTACTTAATTTGAAAGCTGGTTTTGTGTCAAATTGCAGTGTTTATCAAATTTATCACAGTCGCAATGTAAATAATAATGTTTACAAGTGGTCTCATTCTAATACCAAAACAAGTAAACCGTGTTGCCTGACAGTTTTAAACCAATTAATCGCGTGATTAAATTAAAGTTTGCCGCCCCTTTGCGGATTTACCATTTTAATTACTCCGTAACAAAAAGGGCGCTCTCCTGGATAACAAGAATTAAATTGCCCCTGGACGACTAGAGCTTCGCTCTATTTAGTGTGATTAGAGAGAATAGTTATGGACGAATAAGTTGATTAAAAAGACATTAAAAGAACCGAATTCTACTGGGACAGGGTGATAGAATTCAACATCACTAATATTAGTAAAATTGAGATGAATTACATATTAATTGCCATGCCAGAAAAGTTCAAGGATCCATTTTTGTTTTAATTTCACTTTTATAATTAAATAGGTGTTGAATCTAACTAATTTGACTTTTTTATTAAGTGTATGAGTAATTTGTTATGTTATAGCCAGCTTTGTTAAAACAGGCTTTTCGTCCAGTTATGGCCAGGTACAAACGAAACAAATCTGAGCAAAATCGTTTGCTCGACTTCGTTGATTCTTCTGGAAAATAAACCTCTTTTACGGACACACTAGGCATCGTTTCCGACCGGCTGATTTTTTTTAATTAACTTAAGACGTTGAGATGGCAGTACAAGCTATAGTTTTCGGGTCAATTCTAGTATGAGTAGAAGTGCACGCCATTTCAAACAGTATTCTTTCTTTTGCAACCGCCAAATGTGACTTTTTCTGTTGGGAAAAGTTATAAATGTTACATTCACGGTTAACTAACGTGTCTTCAAGCAGCAGTTTTTAATAACGAGGCTGGTTTAACTCGGAAAGTTTGTCTCCAAGTCCGTCATGACGGTTTGAAAGCGAGAACTGCTGGCGCCGCCAGGAGAACCAGTTCCAATTTTGTGTAACAAGATTTGTTTTCATTATTTTGCAAATAAAAAGCACCGTATAAGCTTCTGATGTCCAACATATTCACACAGCAAATATTTTGATTCGACTTTTGGAATGGGTATTCTATTATGATTTGTATCATGACTCGCAGGCCCCTATCAGTTTATTTTAAAAGACCTGAATGCCGTGTATTCATGGCTAGACACCTTCAAGACAAAAAAGGGCAAATCCGTGGCTTGACAACAGAGGATTTGCGTGACAACTGTTGGCTGCCACAACCGTCATTTATAATATAGGTTAAAGCAGTTGATACTTGTCCGTTGGTACAACTGATAATCTAATTCCCGGAATTCTTGCAAAGTAGGTTCCATAATGTTAATTAAAGAGATCGGACATTTGTTCTTTGTGACGCTATCTTGTTGACATAATATGCCTCACCGTTCTTGGCATACATATTATGCACACGATGTCGCCATTTGAGTGACCTCTGAAATGTTGATTTATCCTACACAAATGGTAATACTTTTGGGGACACTGCAACCATTAAGTCGAATATTTATAAACATATGTGTAGGTGTATCTTCGATGAGAGAATAATTAGCAGTTGAAGCTTAGCCATCTATTTCATTTAATGAAGATCCAATAATTTCAAAACAAGGTCATAAAGTTGAAATGCCTGGGCGATTTTTTTTTCACTCCCAGTCTCTTGTTCCAATAGATTTATGCTCCATCCTTATATAGACACACTAAGTGTATATTGAAAGAGCAGAAATATAGCCATGTCTTTTTACACGGGTTCTTCAGAGATTTTACCTCACAGGCTTGAGGAGGCGCCAGAACAGACGTTGATGACAGGTTTTCTCTGCGTATGGTACAATATAATGACCCATCTTTCAAGTCATCAAGTGTCTCAATTCGAATTTTTCAGCGCTACTTTTTGTTCTGTTGCCTCATTCAGGAGAGTATGCCATCATCCGTTCATCATGCGCTCGGAATCTCATGCAAATTTCAGGTCATTTCGGGATTTGACCAATACAGAAAAGAATAGATTCTGGTGTGGATCCGGCACATGATCCGGATTAATTAACGTCATTAAAAACTATTCACAAACGTACAGTCACTTATGCACGAATGGACCTTGGAATGTGGGCCGAATAAGTAAATGCAAATGGCTTTGAAGGCATCTCAAAATAGAGACGCCGGAATGGTTGAGACTTGCATTCCATAGAATACAGATTTCTAGGTTCCAAAGTATAACATATGCCTTTTAATGATTCTGCACCAAATAACGCGTAATAATTTTCCCAAAAGCATTGATATGTCCTCCAGTAACATTCGACATGCCGTTCCTCATGGAGAAAATCAGGTTTCAGAATCGGATCAAGGACCGCCCCCCCCCCCCTCTTTTTTCAACCGCCGCGACCATTTTTAAGGATTTCATTCCAACTTTTGCTGCCTAGAAATCCCCTGGAAGGGGACTTTCTTTTTAGTTTTCATCATTAGTTATCCTGGGTTAGACCCCCACCCTTTCCATAAATCCTTGATCCGCCCCCGGGATTGCAGTTAAGCAGCATGGCAGATGTTATCATTTAAACAGCTACCACATGAATTATATTATAATTCTTACATGCCTTTTAATTATGAAAATCAAAATGTATCAAGTTGATGTATGCTCATCTTGTTGCAGTGCTGACGTCACCGCCCACAAGTCGTCCATCAGTACAAACGTCATCGTGTCAAATGATGGCAACATCACGTGGTTATCCACCGTCATCTTCCGGAGCAGCTGCGCGGTCGACGTCAAATATTTCCCGTTCGACGAACAGAACTGCACCATGGTTTTCGCTTCATGGACTTATGATGGGTACCAAGTGAACCTGCTAAAAATCGGAGAGGACGGGGATATATCGAATTATATTCCGAATGGTGAATGGACACTGATCAAACTTCACGTTGAGCGAAATGTGGTATACTATTCCTGCTGCGCGGAGCCTTATCCCGACGTGACGTATAAAATACAAATACGCCGGAAGCCCTTGTTTTACGTCTTCAATATGATTCTGCCATGTATGTTAATCACTTTGGTTGCACTTCTAGGATTTTATGTTCCCAGCGACTCCGGGGAGAAGGTAACCATGGGAATTACCACCCTGTTATCCATGACTGTGTTTCTTATGTTGGTAGCCGAGAGTATGCCGCCGACGTCATCAGTTCTTCCGCTCATAGGTGAGTCTTATTCCTCTGCTTTAATACTTCCTTTTTTTATTTCCCATTTTTCTTCTCATTGTTATACACATTTATTCTTCAGATCTTTTAGCAAATCAAACGTCTGTACATCTGTAAAAATAGAATCCAGAATAACACCGCATAATGCAGATTGCGCCATTCCCCCAATTCAGGGGCGGATATAGGAAATAAGAATGGGGGGGGGGGGGGGAATCACCATCCTGACGCAGTTACACTCAGAGGGGGAGACAGGGGACGCTTCCAGGGGATGCGAACCCCCCCCCCCCCCCCCCCCCCAACCCTCCACCCTCCCGCCCCGCCCATTTTCAGTCACCGCAAACTTTCCATTCATATGTTTCCGAACCTGGGTACGTTATTTTAGGTTTTGTTCTTGGTCCTCCAGGGTCGGACCCCTCATTTCCTAAATCCTGGGTCCGTTCCTGTTAAAACAAGTATGCCGGAAGTGTAGGAATCCTTTATAAATAACCGTTGAATGCAGAACTTTAGGAAAGACACGCAAATTCTTGCTGCCTTTTGTGTGAAGCAAATATTTTTTTCGAATAAGAAGGGGCGCGCCCCTTTCGCACCCTCTTTATCCGCCCCTGTAGTTCTTTGCGGGTAGACTGATGTACAAACTTACAACAGCTGGTCATTCATCCAGAGCATAGCCAAACCTTTTAACCCCTTGCTAGGTATCTTAATTACAAACGAAAAGATAGATAGATTAGCTGGTGACAAGCGGTATATATCAAATCTAGCTGAGATACATGTCATCTTTAAAGGCGGATATTAAAAAAGAACACCCGTGTCATAAGGTCAGTAAATAAAAGGAAAGCGAGGTCTTAGCGGTTATGCTTTAGATTCCACACTGGCATGGATACATTGTCTTCCGTCTCACAGTAAACCATGATAAACCACCCTTCGAAAAGCTCTCTGAAAACAGCCAACTTTAGATAAGGTTGACGATGAAGCAATCAACAGAATGTGTTTGAAATATACTTCCTGTCAAGGGCTAATATAGGAAAAGGCGACAATGCTTTTGGTTCCCATTAAGAAATGACATACATCCTTCCAAAGCGAGAAAAACACATCAGCTTGGTGGCGTTAGCGCTCAATATACTGTATAGTCATCCAGTGCATGTCGGGACACAAAATGTATGGTACTGTAAACCAGTTCACCACATCGTACGTGCTTCATGCTGCGGTTATTACACCGGTGTAAAGGCTTTAGGTTAACCCCATTATAGATAACCCCCGGATAACCGCTGGGGTTGTCTGAACCTAATTTTAGCCTAAGCTTATTCATTGATTTTTATTACGCAACATATCCATTAATAAAGTCGCACAAAACGCATTGCATAAAATAACACAATTTGATATAAAGTAAAGCCCAAGACATTTAGAATCATGACTAGTAAATATATGCAAACATTTAAGTTTTCAGCTATGATATGAAGCATTGGAGCGAGTCCGTATCTCTAATATTAGCACTAGCTTAAACCTATCCTTCCTCTTTGATGGTGCAGCACGTGCAAATGCTATATCACCATATGAAAAGGTTCGTGACTTAGGCTGCACGAGAGCAATACAGGAACTGGGTCTCAGGGTACGACTGGGGTGCTGAACAGAAATCAATTCGGAAATGTATTCAAGAGCCAATTGTTAATGTTTATAATTAACTTGTGCACTTCAACGAGGCAAATGACACATTATACGCAAACATAAGCTATACTAAGATTCAAATTAATTTGGGAAATCAAGAAAAAAAATTATATGAATTTTAAGTGAACAAAAATAAAGAAATAACTGGTTTAAAGGGGTAATCTGAAATATGAGGGAGTAATCTTAAATCTATTTTAAGTTATACCCCCGGGGGTAAATTGAAATCGATTTCAAGTTACGGGGGGTAATCTAAGGAGGGGGTAATCTGAAATCGTTACACCGGTTTCGACTAAAATACGGGAATATTAATGTTTTATCTTATACTCTTTGTTAAGGAAGATCGGATGATCTATCTAAAGAGGTGTATTGATGAATAGTGCAATAATTCAGCTATGTTAACATGAATTGGAGTGAAATAATTTGAATAATTATAACATTTATAACAACAATATTGTGTCGTAGCTTGGTCCTGAAGAGACCACGATTTATTCCTTGGTCGATTCACTTGAATGTAAACAGTACGTTTGTTTATGAATTATTCAATAAAAAAGGCATCGCACGACATAATATAATTCCTTTTTTTTGTTTAAATATAAATATCTATTGCAAATTGATAAACGTGGAATAGTGGCATAGCCTTTGTGCCATCGAACAGTATAGCAACGTTGCCAAGCACCTGGTCTTCATTCGCTAAAAATGAAAAAAATCGGATCTACGAAAAATCCATTAAAAATGGAAGCGGCGAATCCGCAGAACAATATTTTTTGTATTGCCACAGACATCGGGAGTTCACACTTTTTAAGCTAACTGGCACTGATAGTTTTACCGAGGAAATCATAAATTATGTCACTTTAACCTATATTTTCCGTGGCAAGGGGCGAAAATGTGTTAAGAACCTCAGATGCCAAGACTCGTCTCCTTAACCTGACAGATGAAAACCTTTGATCCATCTTTTTGCCGGTCTCTTATTTGTTAGACTCGGACAGTTTCCGCATCTTGTCTAAAAAGGTCCTGGTGGAATATCTCAATAGACTTCACTGGTGGTTATTGCGACCTTAATATTTAGAGTTACCTGGAAAAACGCTTGTTTTAGTAACTTATGCGTGCAGAGATGTGACACTTAGAGGGGTATAATGTGTTAAATTCAGCTGAGCGTCATGGACAGTAGGGTACTAGTTGTGAACAAGCGCAAAGTCTGAGGCAATGTTACTGGTTATTGTACTTCGATCCCTAAAAAGTAATCATTAAGCTCTTATGAAACATGAACTAAACTTCTGTTCAAAATATGCATAATTTACAAAAATAAAGCGCCATCTCGTCATGCTAATTAATATAAATCTTATACCGTTGTTGGCATTATATTCACGAGGCTAAGTTTTCTCGATATTCATTTTCATTGTTTCATGATGGTTCCATTTTCTCAATCTTACCATGCAGCAATCTACACATAATATATCCGTTATCATATATTTGACTAGGACCCAACAGAAAATCGTGTCTTCTATTGGAAGCTAATATCTAAGATCATATATTATTTATAATGTAATTCCTTGATTTAAAAGTAACATAAATTTATTTATGATTATATTTAATTTAGGCTGTTCTACAAATAACCGTAGCGTCTCATTCACAGAGGGTTTATTTCGTCATAATTCCCCTTACGTCAATATCACGATTATGAACCCCGCGAACAAAAAGAGAACCACAATATTATGTATCGATCAGTGAATTGGTCCTTATTTTCAAGGATGCTAAGAATCCGCAGAAAAAATATATTTTTATGTGGTCTTGTGTGGCAGTTCCCTGTATACTCTACAAAAATTTAGAATTGTTCTGTCCGGTTGGACAATATCTTTAATCTATGACGCTGTTTGGAAATTATGCTATATGACCAAGCGGTGGTTGAACCGTAGATATTCAATCCATTAACATTACAATGAGCGACCTCTGGCCCAGACGCTTAGCACATTGCTCATACACAGCCGCCTTGGATTGTTAACAGTTCCCCTGGCAAGCGCAGCGCTGATTGGTTTGTTGGTTAATGTTTAGTTCAGTCACGTAACAATAAAGAGATGCTAGACCGAAAAGCTTCGTAAGGATAAGTCAATTAAGTGAAAACAGCCCATTGTCCGGGTACGCGGGGTTCATGAGCAAATATAAAACAGGTGCTGCTACAATCACTGGCAAAGACTGAGTCATATTGTAATAACAGGGACGGATCCAGGATTTAGGAAAAGGGGGGGGGGGGGTCCAACCCAGGAGGACAAATGAAAATCCTGAAAAAAAGGTCATCAGGTCTAGAAAAGGGGGGGTCCAGGCCGCAAAATTACGTCTAAAACCCCTTAAAAAGGTTGCTTCGGGTGAAAAAGGAGGGGTCCGGACCCCCTGGACCCCCCCCCCCCCAGATCCGCTTCTGCTGATAACTAATGCCTAAGCCATGTGATAGTTCAAGGTCACACTCAGTACTAAGTGTCCTTTCATTGAAGTAACAGTTTAGGCTACTTTTAGCATTTAAACCTGTCAATGAATGTCAGCCATTATTTTATAAAGACTTCATTCGTGAAGTCAAAGCTCCTTGTTAATTTAAAATTCCAGAGGCAGGTTCTTTTTATAATCAGAGCTACTATTCCTGAATGAAAATTCCACATCCCATTACTGGTCTATAAAACTATGGTAACAGTAAAGTGTACGTTTACAATCTAGTTTGTACATGTCATTAAGTTCTCCCAAGTATTAAAATTCCATCTGACAAATAGCATTTTGACTTAAATAATTTTCTTGACTTGGTTATGTATGAAATGTCCATGAGGACTCGATCGAGCCCTATCGAATTCTATACCTGCCCAAAGTCATATATAGCTGCTAGAGTGCAATCGGTGTTTTTCTTACGCGCAGTATCTCAAAGAGACTATGTTTGATCTTTTCAAAAATTTACAGGGACATTAAGGGCACATTCGGTGTCTTGGTATCTTATAGAGAATATGTTTGATCTTTCTCAATTTACAGGGAGCATTGGTGCCCAAAAGGGCTCCAGACCAATAAATTAAAGAGCTGCCCAATATAAAAGATGGCAGCTAGAGTACAATCGGTGTTTTATCTTTCCTAAATAAACCGGGTCGATTAGTGCTAAGACCTGCCCAAATCCAATATGGCTGTCAGAGCACAACCGTTGATTTTCTTTCGCGCGCCGAATCTAAAAAAAGAATGTGTTTTATTCTCGAATTCTGTTTGCACCATTTTAGATTTCAGACTTTTTTCAGAACTTTCAGACAAATCTGACATGGAATAAGAACACAGGGCTGTCATTCTGAGGACTGGCCATCATAGGACTCTAGTTGCGGACCATTTAGGTCCCAGTCATTTTAGTTATTGAACTATAAGGGCTGATCACATGACTTCCCTCATTCTTCCAAGCTTGGTCTCCGTCCGTCAGAGCATATTCCAGCCATATGCTTAATTTATTCATACAAACTGTCTTAAGTGACAGCGATTTTTTAAGGGGTCGTATATCACGGCAGAAAAATAGGGGCATGAATGCAAGGTTTATCAAATATTTAGTCTGTGATTCATCATTATTAATTTTACTTCCTGAGACAGTCATCCATCCTGTCTCCTCTGTCAACTCTGTCCTCAATCCAGGACATCTCAGGACATCAATGGGTCACAACGAGGACAAAAAGTTGTACTTAAAGTACATGAACGCCCCGTTATAGAAAACAAACCCATCAGCCGATTTGAGTGTCCTGGTTATTTTTTGTTTGTATATCCATCAACCTTTCGTGTATTCACTGTTAAACAGGAAATTTTCGAGACATTCTATTTCCGCTTATCTCTCAAGTGTGTCTTTGGCAGGCCCTGTAATTTTCACAAGTTGGTCATGGACGCACTTTCACACATAAGCTGTTCAATTAAGTGTTTTGTTTAAAAGTGCATAGTTTCATGGTCTAAACGGATCATATTTTGCTCAACTGAAAATATAAATAAACAGCGCCAGAGTACAATAATTTAGTTTACCATCCACAGAAACAAAAAAGAAATTCAAAAAAACATTTCAACATGTTAATTTAACATTTGTTAACCAATTTTAGCCAATGAAGGTTTTTCCGTGATTATTACAGTAAATTTTGCCCAAATTTCTTGTTTTACGGTTATTTAATTACTTACCGTTGGTTATATATTTATATTTAGACCTAATTGTATTTACCACTATATTAGAATGTTGATTTGTAAAGTGCTTTTATGTTTTATTATAACTGCTCCGAAATTACGAATATTTTTACAATCTGTTGGTCATTGTAACAAGGTAAATCTAGAGGGAGAAACTATTTCCTAAATTTCAAGCATGACAGCCATAACTCGCATGCATTGTTATTCCCGTATAACCGCCATGACCCATGCACGTGTCCTATGCCAAATATAATCAGACAACGTCAGGCTTAAAGGGACCTATTTACATACAAAGTATGTTATGTATACAACGGTGCAAAACATACACATAGCGCGCACGCCACCTGGTTCCTGCATAATGATTTTACACTTTTCTAACCGGTGTTTCTTCTCTATATCTTCTTGGATGTGTCTTCTCCTTTTTTGTGTCAGATCGGACCTTTGGCGCATACATACATATATATATATATATATATATATATATATATATATATATACATACACATATATAAATGTGTGTGTAAAAATCAGCCAATAGCAATATCGCTGTTACATTTTAAGCTCATAACAAGAGAAAAAGTTTACTTAATAATCATTTTTTACCTGCAGATGAAAGTTTTCAGTAAAGAAACTAACCGTTAACAAGACTGATAATTCCATATATTTAATATTACTCTCATACTTTAAAGTTCTCAGCAAATATTTAGTATCTGAAAAGTTTTCTATCAATATTACATGCAAAGTAGGGGGCGTTGGGGCATGGCACCCTAAGGCACCTCCCTGGCTTCGCCACTTCAGAGCCATAGCAACGTATAAGACAGATTATTGAATAGGACCACGAAGGTCTGTGTGTCGGGACTGCTTTGTTGGAAATCTTTTGTATTCTTCCAAAATGAAATAATAGCGTGAGATGATTCACATTATATTT
Source organism: Sipunculus nudus (assembly GCA_026874595.1). Lineage (NCBI taxonomy): Eukaryota > Metazoa > Annelida > Sipuncula > Golfingiida > Sipunculidae > Sipunculus > Sipunculus nudus. Next base: position 51,500,474 of record CM049318.1, on the reverse strand, counting down.
CAAATGTTAAGGTACTTTTAATGTTTGTTTCCCTAAACGAATTACCTTTATGTTTATCAATTTGCGTTCCCCATAAGTCACTTTAAATGTAAAATGTAGGTTTCAATAACCTATTTAGCCTACGATTATATGAGGATATGGGTGTGGCACAAAGAAAGCGTTATTCCGCTTTAAACACTGCCGATACACGTTACCTTGCCACAATTAGTTCCGCTGATAGATTCGCGCCTCGATGCTGTCCTCGGAGTAATTTCCGGATGTCACAGGTCGCATGTCGAAAGAAGGGGTTTACCTCTGATACATAAAAAGACAAAAAATTAATATACACATTTAATTCTTATTGAACCTACTCATAACAATAATATAGATGGGAGCATACCTCATGGTGGTTTAAATAGCTTATACACCTCGCAACAGTGTTGTAATTGTGTTATGATTATTGAGATATTACTTTCATATGGCATCCGTTCTTTCAAACCTTATACCCATATTGTCCTAACCACAGGTTATCCCGGTATTGTTTACAAAAGCAATTACTAAAATACTAACAAGGCACATATTTTGTTTCAGACAGAGGCAACAAAGCCGATGTTCTTTCGTCTCAAAGTAGAAGATAACATAAAAGATAAGATATAATACGATATTTAAGTAAGGCATAAAAATGGTAATGTTGTTTTGACATTGTAAGCATAAAAAGTCCTTTAAGTACCGGGTATGTTTGATATATTAAAAGATGCAATTAAGATACTTTATATAACTGAGATACAATATATGACTGAGATACATGATGGATGATACGACTGTAGTACATTGTATGACTTAGATATAACTTAGCATTACATCATCTCTCATATATTTAAAAAGGAACACTAAGAGCCTGGCTCATCATGACAGTATGTTCTTTCATTGAGTGTTAAAAATTACATTATACTTATTTGCCAAAAATCATTATATCTATTTGTCTTACATGCGATGTTAGGAAGTCCTTTGCCAGACGGCAAAAGGATCAGTCTTCCGTTACGTTTTCCGTCTTCCTTCACGCCCTTATGTTATAGATATCATCGCTCTGGACTAATTCAACTCCCAAAAATACAAAAGCACAAAATAAATTTAATCTGCTACAAGTCATAATTAACGGATATTGGATAATGCGGATTCGTTTTCATTGAGGGTGACAATAAGTGTGCGATGAACAAGGATAATTAAAGTTAATGCGTTGTTAGCGCGCGCTAATTGCGTTCAATCTTTATTGGAGTCTGTTATTGTTCTATTTCACAGGTTCCAGATTAATGATAGCCTATCACGTGACCTCAGCGAGGGAACATAATTGTTCACTCCACTTGTTTTAGTTAACACATTACATCATTAAGTGGACGGCTTGGTTATTCACTCCTGATTTAATTTCATACGCACATGTTCACGTGGCTAATTTGCTCAATTTAATCTGTTTTACATGTGATAGACCGAATGCAATTTCTCTTTAAAATAACTCTTTTCCTTTTGCATGTTATTTTTTTACAAGTTGAAGGTCAGTTCTTGAGCTCTGAAGCATGTTAGGATCTGCAATTTATCTTAATTATGTCTTCTACTCCTATTTTTGGCTTTAATTACAATTTTTCTTAATTAAGATTATAGGAGTTGACGTCATTGCTTACCTTTGATTTTGATTGACAGGTGCCAATCATTCCTAGTTTTAATTATATAAACATGACAAAAAAATATGATCGCAGTTAAAAGAGTATGCACTTGTGAATGCAATGTGTAAAACATTTTGAAGGCTGTCTTAAACAGTTACGTTAGAACATAATGAATCTCATAATCTCAGGGAAAAGGTCGATGTAGCTGGTTTATAAACTACTTATTGGTCATGACAAGAACTCTCTTGATTTCTCAATAATACAGGTGCATAGAACAAAATAGAAATAAAAAAAACGTAATTATATAGTGCGGTGTATTAATTATTTTACCAGTATAAAAATGAAGCAACACCTGTAAATTTATAACATTCATAATATGAAATCAACAAAAAAAGCAATCGGGGATCGCATTCCTCCACCACAATTTTGATAACCAGATCCTGAAAATTAACAAATCCTTGTCATACCTAAGTGTGCGGTACATAAATTCTGGATTAAAGTAATAAAAACCGAGAGAAAAATGTGATCCTCTTCACTAGCTCGATGGCTACATCACAGATATGCTATGTCCGTCAGAGCAAAGGCGGTTCAAATTGGACAATTCCTCTCTAGCTACCTAATCGCGAAATTGCTGCCAGGTTATCATCTCTTAGATAATATCGATATCACATCGATAATCACGTGTCGTTAATCGATATTAAAGAAGACAAAATTTGTTGGTTAAAGATTTACTAACATAAGAAGCTGTCACAAAAATAATCCCTTCGCCCAACCTCTTTGGGCCTTAGGTGTTCAACTGGCAAAATAATGCACTGGTGTGGTACCAGTATGTCTGTGCGTCGGACGCAAGTAATCTGTTGTTTACACACACAGCCGCACCTCGGGGATCAGCTACGTCATGGCTCATAAAAACGCACTTGAAAACGACGAAATAGCCGTTGAAAATGACGACGTATATACCGAAACCACTTAGCGTGTTGCCATATAAGGTTATGAAAACAGCGTTCAAGTTAAACTGTCATGACTAATATTTCAGAAACAAGGTTGACCAGAGGATATGAACTAAATTAGATGAAAAGACACGCATGTGATGGGTACAGTTGATTTCAATGCAACCAGAGAATGCTTCTTAAACATTTATATCTACACTCATGTTGATAATATTGAACATTTCCCCCGAAACCAAGCTTCTTATTTACCATTTCTAATCAGTGATACAGTGGATTCCACATTATCAGAATCCAGGCCACTCGAGTCCGAGTCCAAGTCCGAGTCCTTGAGGCTCGAGTCCTAGTCCATCTTATTCGAGTTTAAAGTTAGTTCTCACATGATTTTACTATAATGGTTAATTACATTTATAGATCTCGATGCTGAGCAAAGATTGGTATATATAGTGTTATTATTTTGTAATATTCTGTTAGCTGTTTGCACATATATACACATCTTTATAACATGAAGCAGGGTTTTATTTAGATTGGACTCGAGATGGACTCCGCATGATTTCTTGTGTCCTTAACTTCAAGTCGGAGTACAAGTCCGAGTCCCTAAAAACGTGGACTCGAGTCTAAGTCCGGACTCGAACCCTGCATCACTGCTTGTAATTAGATCAAACATTGTCATACGCAATGAACTGGCCGATACTGATACAAGGACAATACCTTGATATAAAGGATTTGGATGCGTGGTCTTTTTGCTCCATCTCGAAAAATTAGCCTGAATGAAATTAACTAAACTTCATTAACGTGAAATCACATAATTATCGACTTTACAATCTGATACAGTAACTTTAATTTCGATGGACACATCGGAGATTTAAAAAAGACATTTCTCGGTGCCTGACTGACGACATTTTAGTCGCCTTCTATCGATTAAATTCACAACCGACCCGATGAGAAGAGGCAAACGAAACAAAAAGCTCTGTTAAACTGATTGACAAATGAATGGAACGGTGGTTATGTTACCGTGTGTGATATTGCTTTGTATCCTAAATACACTGCATATTAACGACCCGGCCACAGTGCACTTTGAGTAAAGAGTCCACGGAGTCTTTTACATTTGTATTGCTGCCGGGTGATGAATCCACTTGGATTTGTTGATGCTAGTACAAAAGGAGCACTGTTCTTTGTTGCTTTTGGAGCCAGCCGATGTAAATTGATCGAGACAGGTCACGGGGTATACAAACTGTGAATTGCCGCGCTTTCTGTCACCTGAAACATATTTTTTGTGGACATTTGGTGCTGTTAAAGCATGCAGTTATCGCCAAAATAGGTAACTTGATCGCCTTCTAGCTAATTTGGTGTAAAATATGGTTTAACTCTTGAGACAATTCTTGTGTGATTTCATATTTTAAATATGAACATGGATATATACAAAAGGAACATATTGTGTTCGGGAGGATCGGCGTTTCCTGGACTATTATATACGGTTTAAGGGATTATCTTTAGTTGATTTACGTCAGATAACGGAATAGGCCCTTTAAATTAAATCCAGTGATGAGGTTGAGTACACACTATCCGAGTGCAAGTCCGAGTCTTAGCCACTCTAGTCAGAGTCCAATTCCGATTCCTTAAGGTTCGAGTCCACGTCATGCTGAATCCGAGTCCGAGTTCAATGCAACTCTCTTTATTTTAAGAAACTGAAATAGGGACATTTTAGATTATCACGTGTATTTTTATGTTAGTTTATACACACACTTTTTACTTGAATTTGTAATTACCTTTATCTCCCGATGAACAGCTACTTGTTAATATATAGTCTTTTTTGTTAAGTTCTGTTAATAGTTCAGGCATTTACATAGGACCTCATTTTATTTGAAGAGGTTCTCTTTTTCTGCTGGGCTAGCCTCCGGGTATGAGTCCGTGTCCTGGACCTTCCGGTCTAAGTCCGGACCAAATTCCCTGAAAAACTAGACTCGAGTCCGGAATCGGGTCCAAGTCCGAGAAAAATATTACATACACCCTTAAATATCTGCTCCAAACAAAATTTCAGGCACGGTAAGAACAAATTGGCCCTTTTTTTTGTTTTTTTTTTTTTTTGTTTTGTTTTGCCACACAAGGATTTTATTTAGTTATTCCAGCGGAGGTGATTAAAATCGTTTGTAATTAATTTCTGTATTCCATTTGTTCGCATCAAAGACCAAAGATCAATAAGTTAATTAGTGTGATGATTGCAAGTAGTTCTGCAGCTCTAATTAGCTCCAAGAGTACTGCTGTTCCTTAAGAACTCTTGATATGCAACACGTATCCTACTTTTATGTACACTGTCACATGATTATGGTAAAGGGACATAAACAGGCGTAGTATTATACAGGTCTATTCTTTTCCACACTATCAGTTCAGCTTTGCTTAATACAAAAGTTTTTCAGCAGAATTATCCGAGTATACAGTCTAGTACCTCACATACGGCTGTTTAACACAACCTATTATGGCTCTGTGTTTTGATAAACACAGTCCAAGTGTGTCTGCTTACCATACCAAGGCTGCGTGACCAGAAGTCAAATTGTGAGCCGCAACACGCGCTGCTTCAGCCAGCTGGAACATGTATTACATTTTTTTGGCTAAAATAGTCATGGCGCCTTCTGTTGACACATGTTGTGGCTCCGCGATGGACAAGTACGGCCCCGCGCGCTGTGTTTATGTTGACACCTGTGATTGCGCCCTGTCCACTGTTTTTAACACTCGATTACAGGTGTAAGCAAACTGTTTCAAGCAATATTTTGGCACATACAGATTTATTTTGATGGGAAGGAACTTTTTCGTGTTAATTCAACATGCTCTATAGATTTGGGCCCCTATAATATCTCTTGGGGAAACAAAACGCTCTCCGCAACCCATATTCCTATCACCAATGCTCTTCTCCTTAGTAAGATGAGATACTTTTCAGCAAATTGTATCTCATTCGTTATGTGTTTTCTGTTCAAGCTTGGTCAGAGTGTTATTAATATTATTACCTAATTACCAGGGGCGAAGTAAGAATTGACCGAATGGGGTGCCAGGGATGGGGGGGGGTGTCTGCTGGAATACACACACAAACAAATATATATATATATATATATATATATATACATATATATAAAGTATAATATAAAATATATAATATATACATATATATATTTATATGCGTGTGTGTATGTGTGTACAAAAATTGTTTGTTTGTATGTGACAGGCGAGATGGTAAACTAGTAAAATCTGCCGAGAATTAACTTGGAATTTCACTTTTCTTTATAAAGAAATATGAACAAAACAAAACAATATTCAGAGCATTAATGAACATAAGAATGGATGAAAAAGAGCCAGTTATTACAATTAACTCGTTAATTATTAGTTTGGGATCCATGATTCCTCATCGCTTGTTTCTTCACTAGCTCTCGACAGATTCAGAAATAATATCCCGTGGATAGATCTCTATATCTACATTATTGCAGATTAAAGTGTACAAAAGAAAACTGATCGTTTCATTTTTTTAAATTATTTTCATGCTATAATTCAAATACCATATGGTAAGTGTAATTTCAATATCATATGCAATGTTATATGCCCTCCCCCCCGTGCCCCCCCCCCCCCCGGATATGCTCCTGTGGATATATCTTTTAGACATGCCCTCTACTTCCTTTATAACAGTATCATCTTTCATCTCTGAGTCATTATCTGATGATTTCTCCAGTGTCGTTATGACAACGTACGCAGCGTTAATTAAAATACTCTGAAGAACATGAAAATGAGAAATTTAAAACTTTTATGTTAAATTTCAATTAATGACTCATTCTGGGTCTGAAATGTAGAACACAGTAGTCTTAAATTTTAATTAATTTTGTCAAGGACATTAATCCGGCTGAGCTAAACAATCAGCTAAAAAGCGTGTGTTCAAATGTTAAATTACATCACAAATCGTTTGGTATCATATGGAAAATATTTCTATCCATTTATGGCAATGAAAATTGATGATGTCAAGGCAATATAGGGAACAGAACATTTGGTACAAAACACAAATTATCTAACTTCTAACGCGATAATTTTTATAAATGACGCCATAATACCTCTTCTATATATGGTACTAAAATTGATTATGTTGATGACATTTCTAGGTCTGAATTGCAGAATACCTCTGTCAATATATGATAATTTTTTGTCTGAAACGGTTAATACTTAAGTTCACATATGGTAAATTAAAATGTATATATAGTATTTAAATAATTGACGGTGTCAATGCCCTTTCTGGGTTTGAATTACAGAAGGACTTATTCCATATATGGTAATTTTAGTAGTCGGAAGAGAAGAACACTTCAGTCCATATATGGTAATTTAAATTAATGACATCAAGGTCTGAAATGGTGAATCCCTGTTCTTGTTGTAATCTGATAACGGGACGAGGGGTCTGTATCCTGTGTTGGGAGTCGGCAGTTCACAAAGAGCACATACACAGTGGCTCTAAACCACTTCATTTGGGTACCACAGATAAACAATGCCCGCTTACCAATCACGGCACGCCAAATGACCTGTCCCCACGATTTAAGTCTCACTCGTCACGAGCAAATTTGCAAGGCCTGATAAAGTCGGTGTGACTCCCGAAATGCCTCACGCTCACGACATCCTGCGGGTGGCCACAAGTAATATTAAGATGACCGAGACGGCCATTGTCCCAAATAGGCAATAATGGCGCCGTATATTCATGTTGATGCACAACTTTATGGACCTCATTTGAAGGCTATGGGTTTGCGACCGACTTTGTTCCCTGCCTGCCTTTTTTTATTCACACGCTCGGTAAAGTGACAATACGTATACATTGAGATGCTTTCTGAGGTTTCTTATAGGGTGGATATTACCGGTAGATAAACATTTCCAATTGTATGTAGGAAGGATGTTGAGGTGGTGTATATATGCCGTAGACCTATCTTCAATAAAAAGTAAAACCAACTATATTTTTCTGTTTCATCATTGAAACGGTTACTTACTTTATTTATGCAGTACGCATATTATTTGTTTGGTCTACATGAATAATTTATAGTTGTATGAAATAAATTTATCGCTAAGTCATTTAAAAAAGACCGTTTTGGATTCAGTAACATGATGATGAAGTATTTAAATGATATGCAGTTTTACTTATTCGTGCGCCATGATGTGAATACAAGTGAGTCGCCATGATGCAAGTAAGTCCAAGTTTAGATCTGAAATATAGATGTTGACGCACAGGCTCTATATAGCATATTAAATCAAAGTTTCATAACACTGTTTAACAGGAATATCAACCCTATTAGCCACTCTTAAAAAAGAGGGTTGGAATATTGCAGTGGAAAATTAGTGCTCCAAGAGATATAACGGTTCATGATGACTAACGTTAATGATTCATGATTTTGTCCCTTAACCTAACTGAAATTTCTACATTTACATAATTTGGGGACATAACTGCTGTACCGTAAGGAACGTTCCGCCCCGAACTGTGACATAATTTCAACAAAAGGGAGCAATTTCTGCCTATCGTTCAGAAAGGCCAGAAGTTTTTAAGTTGAGCAGTCCCATCTTTCAAGAAATTTATGATTTCAACGAAGCTATTTTCCCTGAACTCGCGGCCCCGAACTCAAAATGTCTTTGTTCCTTGTAACCCCATCCCTATGCGGCAAAAAGTGCCGCACGTATAACACGACATACCCGGCCGTCACTCATGGTCAGCGGTCAGGAGGTTATATTTGGGGCCAACGACCTCTCATATTTTTTAAACAAAAAGGCTCACTGGGGTCTATACATGGATGACTTTCTTTGTTATAGCTGGTAAACGTCAAAAGATAAGCTCCTTTTTCGGTATTTATTATTAACAGGTTAGTATTATGGTGAGGGACTCCAAGAAGTGAGGTTTACTTGGTAGTACACCCGTTTGCGTCCCTGTTGATAAGGATATGTTACTATGTTACTGTGTCCTGTTGAAGATTACTAACATTATTCTGTCCGAGTGAGAGAAGGTTTATTGCATTTCTTGTTCTAGGGTCTGTTATGCCTAAAGCCTATTTTTAGAGCAGAAACATTGGTCCTGAAAAACACGTTAAAAATCTACTTAAATAAATATTTAAAATCCGGGATGGAATCAGAATTAAGTTTAACAGGCCGTGAATTTATTTTTCCATCCTCGAGTATGAAAAATTACACAAACCTTTATGTTGTAATGTTATTACATCATTAACAACCGTGTTGTTATTGCCAACCCTTAAAAGTTAAAAATGAAGTATAATCGTATATTTACAGAAAATATGTGCACTTCTTTCCTCGGTGATAATTTTTCAATTTCTTTTTCCTGCTAAATGATGTAATAACATTAAGCTTTTTTTATTTTTTCCTGAAGCTTACTGCTGATTACAAGAATAAAGCCAATGGTCCTACTCTTACGTCATCATACCAAAAGCTAATATTTTTCCTCAGTATAAGATAGATAAATGTTTAGCGGAATATCTGCTATCGCCAATATTAAACATTATTTTTAATAGCATGTATTCCTTTAAATACGTATCTTCACTCAAATAATTAGCCCGCCTGTTTTCTTACTCTGTTGAAAATCGCTTGTTTAACGTCAATATGAGTTTGTACAATAGCAACAGGACGGTATTTAAACCCCACGTGCAAAAACCATACCGATAGCCCGGAAGATTGTCATTGAGAAGGTTTTCTTGCATCCAGATAAATCAGGCCCACGTCAAGTGAAGGCCGATACCGAACTGCTTATAAATAATCAGTCAGAGCACCGCTTGGCTAATTGGTCTTGGCCTTTATGAGGTTCTGTTGAAAGCAAGCCGCGCAGGCATTTTAAATAACTGCTACCAGCACTCCATTAATTACATCTGCGCCCCTACTCGCAGGCGCAATAGCGACGTCGGCCGGCGTGGAGGCTTATAACCCACGCACGTTATGTTCCGCCATATTATGTTTAGATTTCGTGGGGGTGAATATGGCCATCGTTTATGCTCCAGGGTTGTTTCTTTTCGGGGCCCCTGTATCTGATATCGTAATCACAGTTATATCCCCTTAAAAAACACTGATGGTTTGTCCAGAAAACATGACTTCAGTTTGCTGATCGGATGTTCGTGCTTTTATATGACTTAATATAGAGGTGCATTTTTGCCCATGTTGACATGTGTGTTTGTCTGTTTTGTTTTGTCTAAGGAATGTTCGTAAGTAATTGAGTGTATTATTTTCGTCGTTGGAAATGTAGTGTTACGTATCCGGATCCAATTAAGGATCCCGGAATACTTTGTCTGTTTGTACATCTTTATCCAAGGGAAGAACTATCATTGGTGCTGACATCATGGTTGGAAATGTATATTATTGAACTTTTTTAAACATAAACAGAAGAGATAAATTTGATAGAAACACTATACAAAGAAAGGTCGTTAGCGGAGAGGTATGCGTTCTGCACGCCGCTGTTGATAATCCCTGTGCTGATCCATGCACGGATGGCAAATGTGACTGGTTCTTACGCTCCTTGGCCCGTTTCATGATGGACAACCTTCCGGGTATCTGACATCGTAATAACAGTCATATCCGGCTAAAGAAACATTGCCGGTTTACCAAGAAAGCAAATCTTTAATTTACTGATCGGGTGTTCGTGCGTGTATGCCATTTAGGAGAAGAACCTTCTCACGTTTTATACACTCTATTAATCTAACTCTATTAATCGTGCCATGTATTGCGATTTTTAAAGGAAAATTCGCGCAGTTTCTGGTAGAAATAAGACTCCTAGTCATATGTAAACTGGATGGAGTGTAAGTAACATGTGCGATGACGTTTAATGTGAAACTTCTTTTTTCATAGTTAAGCTGTGACTTTCTCTTTGAAATACTCAATATAGTCAGTTTGGGTTTTTTTCATACCATTTTTGTTTATCGGTCATATGCCACTTGCATTTCAGTATGTGGACTATGAAATTCCAATGCCACTCTTTGCCAAATGGGGTTATAATCACAATCTGTAACATATTTAATATGACAATGAAAATATTATTATAATATATAATATGATAATATATCATGAAAGTGTATTATTATTCTTATATTAAGGCCATATATAAAGTAATATTTTGTTTTACTTACTTTGTGCGATTTTTTCTTTTCCCTTTTTCCGATCGAGACGCAATATGTGGTATTTTGCCACCTTTGCCAAGAAAATACAAAAAGATGAACTGGTTTATATGATCAAAGCAAACGTTTTCCGTACATTTAAGAATTCGAAGGACTATGAAGGGCCTGGTCTTCATTCACAAAATAATTTTAAATATCCTAATTGCTGACCGTTCCGGTCGTACTTGCAGTGCGATAAAGACGATCCCATTTCAAGGTTTGGATGAGAGTAATTATAATGTTTATTCTGGCTCGTGGGTTATGCCTGAATTAAGGCAGATATAAAATCATGTGTTCAGAAATAACATTTAATTAGTATGTGGACAAATGGACATAATCACTGTATACATACGTCATATAAAAAAAGGAAGTGGTAATGAATATATGTTTCTGATATTACCAATAAATTCAGAGTAGGCCTTTAGAAAAACCATAATTTCCTTTCCTATGGAAAACCAGAATTTCCTTTCCTATGAAAAGTCGTACAAATAATCATCGCAAGGCTTATCAAAGATTGTGCTTGTGACAGAGGCATTTATGTAAACTTGGCCAGGAGAAGCAATGTATTTAAATGATTGTCACTGAGGAATAGTTTATGAACGAAAACAAGAGTTCATTAAAATTAAAAATTTAACTCCTGCGGAGCTTGAAATTGACATTGGATTGAATGGACTGTGGGACCTCTGCCCAGAGAGCCGCCAGTGATACATTGTAAAAGGTGGTGGTGCGTGGGGACGTACCTGGAGAAAATCTATAGGACACACACGTGTACAAAAGTTTTGCCGTTTTAACCATTAATATTGTTATTAACACTGCTTGTAATCACTGATAAGGTTATTAGGATAGTAATCTTCCATCGATATTTAGATGATGGGTGCGGGTGGTGGAAATAACACTTTTGAATGGTGTCACTATTATAAACACATTCAGGTGATACATGGTTGTTTTGTGATTAATATCGACACCTTTTAAGCCGAGATATTGTAGTAACTTTATTTGTTGATGTAAATGTATCGGGTTTTTTTTTCAAACTTAAAAGAATCTCCTATGACTCTGAAAAAACGTATCACAGGGTGCCATTCATCATTCATATACCATTCATATTCATATTCATCATATGATATACCAGGGTCTGCATGCATGTTTTAATGATAGTACTTAACGTATTAGCTGCTATTATTATTTGACCACTTCACATCGCCCACCAGTGAGATTCTGTCCTACAAAATGGAACACCGCTTAAGACGTTACGCACGTGCGAGGCAGAATATTGTCAGTTGACGAGGTAGAAAATGTTGTTAACAGCCCGCGAGTTTCTCCTGGATTTTTGCTTTTGTTCATACAGGCTATTCATCTCGGGTATATGGCATTTTTCCTGTCAGAAAATTAGGTCGCGTTCTCTTTTAACTCTGTACTAAAAATCTTTGTTCTGTCTCAATTCTTTTCAAATGTCCGCGAAAAAAAGTGTGTCATGGTTAGTGCAACTGACTATATATTATCATAATGGTAATTGTATAGTTTAGGAGGTTGTTACAAAAGGCCTAGGCCTATATTACCATTTTTTCCAAATTTGTGTTGTTCTATAATAATAAGAAATGTTAACTTATATAAGAATAAGGCATATATAGTTAAATAAACAATATATTTCAATCATATATAATGCTATAAATTGCATCAAAGTAGCTTGTTTTCCTTGCGACGTCATGAACGCGTCATGGCGGAAGATCAATTTTTGAGCCAATAAAGTCGTCTTTTAAGCCACAATGACTGTCAAACAACACCACCTTTCATTATGTAACCCTTATTTTTCTAAAACTATACATTTCCTTTATATTATAGATTATCACTTTTGTTTATAATTTGCGTTAAATACTGGTAATAAAGGCCTTTTGTAAAAAAAATCCTAAACTACACAATTACGATTATCATAGATTATAGATACTTATAGGCCTACATTTGTTGCCGTGTTCCTTTTTGAGTAATATCAATCAGTCTGTCGATATGAGCGCCTTCAGGAGGGCGATATTAGGCAAGCATTTTAATCAACATTAGAGACAGTAAGAGGGAGACGCACAGGCTTATATATATATATATAGTACATACATTCACATAAATCTATTTTTTTCTTTACGTGATATAGCAGTGTCCCTATCCAACAAGGCACAGGATTGATATTTAAACTACACCTTAGGGTCGTTGTGTCAGTATTGAGTTAAGTGCTTTGACCTGGGATGCATGACCACTTCAACCGTGCTTCCGATCTCGTTATTTGACGGACCAAAGATTTGCTCTCCGACCATATTTTAAATTGACATTTACGCCGGAGCTCCGTGTAAGCCACATAAGCTTAAGCAGTCCCAAGGTTGTGTAACTGCAATGTGTACATAGGTTATAATATAAACGATGGCGGTGACGGTATGGGAAAGATATACATCAATATTTGAAACGGAATTTTATAAGTCGCTAATGGAACATTGTACCCGTAAGTCTGACGGTCAGCAACCTGATATAAAATAGACTCACCCTTTCAGGGTTGTGGCATTGGGTATTATATGGAGGATTCAAGCACTACACATTTCCCGATCTAAGGTCCTTAACTGATGACCCTTGGCAGTGGAATATTAGTAGTTACTGCACCCCCACGTTGCCTACTTCCGCTGTCTTTTGCGTCATAGCGTGCTCCAGGCATAAATCACCGGTGCTCCAACCAATCCTGGGTTACTGAGCATCTTATTCTTGTAATACTCTCCGATGCGCTACCAGCCTTGTTTGGCAATAGGGTTTCGTGGCCCGTTGTTAAACCTCGAGACATTGTCACGTATAGTTTATACAGACGGCGTGCCAGCGACAAATGGGCCATTTTCTTAAGTGCAGGGATGTTGTCCATCATCCGTTAGCTTCACTCGCGGCATAGGTTATTTCACCTGTGCATTATGTTCATGTTAAACATCTTGAGCCTCTCATAAGATTATATTTTATCTTATGGAAACCAGCCCTTGATATAACAGATTATCGTTTATCTGAACCCATTGGCCTAATCATCAGGTAGCTCTGTAATTGTGAACATCATGGTTTATTTTATTATAAAAGAGTCTAGATTTGATTGTTTAACTAACGTAGAGCCTCGTTTATCTGAAAATCTTGACTGGTTTGACTAATGTAGAGCCTCGTTTATCTGAATATCTTGACTGGTTTAGCTAGCGTAGTTCCACGCATATCTGGCTATCTTGACTGGTTTGAATAATGTAGAGCCTCGTTTATCTGAATATCTTGACTGGTTTTACTAACGTAGAACATTGCTTATCTGAATATCCGGACTGGTTTAACTAACGTAGAGCCTCGCTTATCCTGAAATCTCAGCTGAGTCTTAGCTTATATAACTAATTAAGAATTTTGTTTACCTGAACATCTTTGCAAATATAACTATAAGAAAGCCTCAGTAATCTGAACAACCGATTCTAATTTATTGATCAAAACTTTCATATATATGAAAATAGTGAGTTTTTTTTAATTTATTTTAACTCTGAACATTATGATTAACTAATGTAGCGCTTCGTTTACTCGTCAACATCTTAACTTGTTTTAGTGGTGTTCGAATATATGTGTTTCGCCCTTTTGAATAGTATATGAACTGTAGAATTTAGACAGAGAACTGTAGAATCAAATCGATGTGAATACTTGACAAACAGAAATGAATTATGATCGTTAAGAGAAGCTTACAATAGGCCTATCATTATTTGATATAGAAATTTAAGGTATGGACAATCGAGTGGTTAAACGCTCGGTTCTCTCAGCTGGCGACCCGGGTTCGATCCCCGGAGCTGCCAGAGAGAGGGTTGCAGTGGCCCGCTGAAGGTCGGTGGATATCCGTGTTCTCTGGATCCACCCACCTTTACAGACCACAGAAGGTCACCAATCCAGCCATAGAAAGTGCCTCATTTTAGTTATTATATAGATGTACTTTAATGTAAACTGAATAAAGTTTATATATAATTTGGAATGTTTACGCCGGCTAATTGTATGTATAAGTTATTGTAAAAAATAAAGGTGAAATTCTAGATCCCTGGTAAAGGTTTTGGATAAAAAAATCGAATATTTTCTGAGGTCGGAGAATACGAGTTTTGCTGTATAGAGTGACTTTATATGAACAATACATGTTTTGAATGCAGACATATCATAACCCATGAAATCTACCAAAATGAATAATTTGAAAGAACAAAAGGATTGAAATATCAAAATTTACAATTATATGTATAAACAGAGGTTTAATGTATACTCAGAGTGTATAGCATCCATTTAGGAGCCAATTTTTCAGATGAAAACATTACACTCTCTTTTAAAACCGATATTATAGAATTTACACAAAACGTCAGATTTTTTAGCTTTGTAACCTGTTATGTTATATCCATTTCAACATCCAATATGTTGATATTAAGACAACCATGAATGTTAATGTTTCAGTTTCTAGTGAATTGTCTACGCGACCTGAGGGACAAACATTATCTAATAGTCTTTTTGTAGTTGGATGATTTATTGTATAAAGCTTTCTGCTTAATTTCAGGGCTGTATTACGGTATTACCATAGCAATAGTCAGCCTAGCAACGGCTATGACCGTACTGACGCTAAATATTCACCACAAGGGCCTGCGGGGGCGGGAGGTGCCCCGTCTAGTCAAGAAGATCTGTTTTGGATTCCTCATGAAAATACTCTGTTTGAAACTAGACCTCAGCGATAAAAATGCACAGGTAAGAACTGCTGGAAAATCTGGATTAATCACTTACAGATGATTGCCCCAATATGCATAGAAAATAATGCTTTACTGCTTTTTAGTGTTTTATGATAACTTTAACTGAATATATATACCGTAAAACCAGGCACAAAGACAATCACGGTTTAGCGACCACCTAAAAAATAACGACCACTTGTACATGGTCTTTTTGCTCTTTATATAAGAACTCAGACGCCCACCTTAAAAAATGTGACCACTTTACCGAAGTCCGATTGGTAGTTTTATCGAGGTTTTACTGTTTTTCCTTATCACATAAGTAATTAGAAAGATAAATAATTAATATTTATGTAAGAACGATATTTCCGAACTTCCTGTCCGCTTTGTTATTTCCAAGAAATGTAACGTTATTACTTAATGACATTACACCGATGGGTAAGGAATAAATTGCGTAATATTTTCAAATATTTAGGATATATAGTATTTTACTAATTGGTACAACTGGTTCACAAATATATTTTTTCCAGAGAATATTTATATATAATTCAATAAAGAATATGAAAATATTATACATTCGTTGATTTTGAATACATTAGTGTTAGGTTTCTGATTTTATATTTTTCAAGGTCGATAGCTATAGACATATATAAAAAACATTCTCAGTCAAGCATACGTATATATATATATATATATATATATATATATATATATATATCAATGTCATGCATGTAAATAGTTCTATATATCACACTGAAAGTGCTCTACAATGCAGGGGAGCATAAATAGTGAACCATATATAGTTTAAATTCTTATATATATATATATATATATATATATATATATATAGTTATATATATATATATATATATATAACTCATTATATTTTTCTATGACAGTATGAAGATAAAAATGATATTGAGAGAAATAACTCGTACATCAAACTACGGCCGTTCAGTAAAAGGAAGAAGTCTGCTGCCAGCTCTGACGGTCCGTTGCGACGAATGTCCGTTCTGGTAGGTCGTCATCAGTGACTTTATATGTTTAATGCCGGGGGGAACTGCCAAATTTTGTTGGAACACCATGGAGTTCTCAAGTTTCATATGCATTTCAATCGGAAATTTGCCCGAAAAAAATCCTTTTTTTATTATAATGATAAGATTTAAAGATACAGTGACATCTGTGTAATCGACCACCTGTGGGACAAAAGTGGTCTTAATGCACAGGTAGTGTTATTAGCCAGGTCAGTTATAATCAATGTAAATACTTTAGGCTCACCCAAGGGTGGTCTTAATAGAAAGGTGGTCTTATTAGACATATGGTCCTACAGACAGATTCCACTGTGTATATATATTTGCACACTAAAAATTACACTTAAAATCAGTTGAAATATTTATTTCTTTTATAAGAAAAAAAAAACTCAATGTGATAGACTTTACAATTTTACTTTAAGATGTAATTTATCCGATGTATTCAGACTTTATGCCCATATATCATGCACTCATAATTAATACACTACCCAAAATGAAATTATGGTTTTAAGGGGTCTATTATTTTTTTCGATTTTGCAGAGATTATATCGGAATAGTACCCTTTTCCTGAATTTTTAAGGCCCAAGACTTAAAAATCACTTTTCCGGGAAATTTTGAAACCGGGGGCGTACAGCAGTATTTGCAAGTGCCCCTTCTAGTGTTAATATTTAAAACGATCCCCATATGCACCATGGTAATCGTATAGAGGATAATCTGGTCAGTTTTAAGTTAGCCGTCCTGGGGTAATCTAAACTTTTTTTCAGATTACATCCCCCCTTAAATCTTTATTGGGGTTAATCTAAAAACGCATCACCAAGATTGAAACAACAGTTATGTTTCCCTTAAGAAGCTCATAATATATAACAATATATTACAATAAGATTGACATTAAAACGAAGAAAATGTAAGTATATATATACATTTATACGCTGGCTGATTTATGACGTAGTCATTTTTTTATCTCGAGGTAAATCTCAACATAATATTTTGAGATATCTGTATAATATAGCTAGATGTCGAAATAGAATTTCACAAAAATAAATTTATAACACAGAAAAAAAATTGAGATATCTCGATTTTTTTCTCATAAATCAGCCACCGTACACTTATATAACATATTCACATTTGTTCATGTGTTCATGATTTGTGCGTGTCCACGGCTATTTAGCACGGATCTCTTTCAAGCAACCCCCCGCCCTGAAAGCATCGCTGTAATTCGAACTTATACCTGACATACGAATTGCCTCCACTTGTTTATAAGACTAGTATATTTCATTAAACACCCGCCCGAGATTTTCCTGGATCCACGGTGTCGTTCCTGGAACGAAACATGCCAACCGTTTAGACGAAAATCCCATGAAATCTCATATTCTGTTTTTATATTATCGATATCAATTACAAACAGCCCACCTGATCTCCATTTCTTTATTTTATTTTACTGGTAATTATTACGAAATACCCGATTCGGTCTCCTTTTCTTTTATATTAATAATGCCATCTCGTTTTATTGTACTAATAAGGAAAGTGAGAAGTCCACCTGAGACCTGTTATTGTTTTACATACTGATTTTTATTATAAAATTTATTATGTATCTTTGGTATTTAATATCGATATTTTATGCTTATTATATAGGACCACATGGGGTTTGTTTCTTTTTTATACAGTATTAAATTTTTATAAATGTTCAACAGATTTTGTTTCCTATTACAGTATGGCCTGTTTCATGCCCACTGAATCCGCAAAGTCACCTCTCTATTCTTTATATGTCATATGTTTCTTTTTGCTGTTTGTTTTATGGTGATGCGTGCTGTGTCAGACTCACCTGGTCATGGGTTCGGTTCCCGTGTTGCGTGACAGTTAATATAATAAACCAGCAGGGCCATACCTTTCTTTAGGAGTTGATACACAGCACGCCATGGACATTACCGGTTTTAATATCCCTTATTAATCTGTTTTATCGGATCTTCAAGGTCTTTCGTTATTTTGCTTTTAGTTATTTTATTTACACGCGTGTATTCTAAGACACTGAAACCGTTTCTAATATTTTTAATCATTATATATATATATATATATATATATATATATATATATATATATACTTTTGTAGATTTTTACAAATAAACTTTTGAGTGTGTGCCATTGAACAATGAAATCCAGGAAACTTTGAATTATATCGAAAATTAGCCTAGCCTAGATTATTGCAACATTTTTCATATGAAAATCGAAAAAGAAACGATAAAAAATTGAGAATGGATAAAAAAAATATTTTTTTTAAATATAATAAGAAAAAAATGTTATCAGCAGTGCAATGCAAGGTCGAAGGGGCAGAATAATTAACCAGTTACAATATTGTCCATTTAAGAAGGTTGAAAACACACAAGATACGCCGTGAAAAATATAAAGCTGCGATAATTGTATAGCTCATATTTTTTTATTTACCACAGATGATTATATGTGATAATATACTGACACCACCAGCACATGGATTACCTTAACAATTAGGCCAGGGGTAATTCAATTAATGCCAATAAAAATATGATACCTAAATTCTAATTAAGTGCCTCGAGGGCCGTGAATGATTAGGTGTGGTTTGGTAGCACATGACGGGAAATTTTATTTAATTCTAAAGTTTGCCAGCAGATGGCATAACCTATCACTCCCCCACGTAATCTGTCATGTGGCGACAGTAAACATATACCAACAGGACCAGTCTAATTTAAATGGGTGATCTTTCGGACAGGAATATCCTGTATAATTTGGACTGCACTCATTCCTGCTCAAGTCGTCTCTGATGCAGCACAAAGCTGTGTCGTAGCGGGTGGCGTCTGACTTTCGTAACAATGACATGGCCCAAACAAAAGATAACGAACCCAGGTCACTGTCTTAATATTATCTTGCGTGTAGGGGCAGCCGCTGAGACAATACCCAGACAAACGTCAAACACAGACGGAACGGCGTTCTAGGTTAAATAACAGTTATCTCTGGCTGTCACTTGCTCCCAGACTTTAAGCCGGTCGATTGTTTGATTCTTATTCTAATTTTTTACTCTCTCATTCTTGCTATTTGTGATAATCTAGCTTTATTTGCAAAGTCGCTGTCCCTTGTGGGTGCGGTTTGGTTGTGCATTCCTTTTCCCACTACAATTTTCCCCTTTTAACCTCGGGCAAGTTCCGGTTGTAATACTGAAGATACAACGGAGGATTAACAGTGATTTCTTAAATGTTTTACTGTTCATAAATTTGACATTAGATGCACATCCCTGATTGTCATCGGGTGGTTTTCTTCTTTTCGTAAAAAAGGAAACGTAATCCCGTGATTAAAAATTACCTTCTGTGACAATTTTTTAGTAGAATGTTTGATAGTTTCAATTATTTTACATATGTGTGTAGTATTTCAAGACAATTATACAGTGCGTGTCACTGGTCTATTTTCAAAGGTAAGCTACCAAATGTCTTAAAACCAAATATAACTCATTTGACCAAGTGATTTGATATAAATGTCAAGAGAGGCGATCATAATTCATCTCGTAGAGCTCATTAAGCTTGTCCTCTGCATGTCCCCAGAAATGAACTAATGAAACCATTCCACATAATCAGACAATAGCTGTTTGTTATATGAGAAAATCCTCTACAGAATTAGAATTCCTGCCCATCATTACACATACAATCCAGCTTCTTCTAAAGTGTTCCCAATCGATAAATAAAAAACCGCCTTCATCTCAAATGTACTAAGCTATGTGCCCCTTGATTATTTATGTTTAGATGGACGGAATGTTAAATTTTTGATAAATTTGATTGATGTAGGAAAGAATCCATATGTTATATAACTCTGGTCTCGTCGATTCAGATGCTTTTTTCACACTTTCTTGTCATCCCTTAAAATCCCTCAACATTCAAATATTCATGAATTCGAGGATTTCTTTGATTAGAGAAAAAAGGCGTTCATTACCGAAGCGAAATTTCAGCGGTATTTTCAATTTTTTGTCCAGTCTGTAGTATAGATAGGAAACTACTCAAGTATAGCGGGGAGTTTTCATAAACGTATACCAAAGACTATATAAAATTACCTCCCATATTAGTAGGAGCATGTGATTTTTTGTTCAAGGTCATGCTTGGCCACGTCTTAACATTTAGCAATTTACTCGTTTCCAGATAAACATTAGGTATGGAATTTATGGGCATGCTTAAGGACTAGTGGTGTGCCAGTAAATCGATTATATCGAAAATAAAACGTGGTCAGGTCAGCATACGTTTAAAGCTAATATATACAAGCGTATATAGAGTATAGTTAGGTGGGTTTTTATCTAGAACACCTGAAGGTCTGAAGTTTTTTGTTCAGTCTTATAGCCAGATGATTACACCTTAAGCAACAGCTATTGAAATCACATTTTAGAGAACGTACGACTTATATGAGCATGGAAGGGTATAAAGTATAAAATTATTTCTTTATAAATAAAATGCACTTAAAATTCCCCGGGCAGCTTGAATATAGACCAACCTTAGGTATAGCTCGTGTAAGTAAAAAAGGTGTGCCGATAAACATTGGGTCATGTAGCTTATCTCCCAAAAGTGATATTTTATTAAAGCTTCGCCCCAGGTGGCACAGTGGCGTATTTCCGACAAATCAGACCAGAGGCCCATTAACAGACCGACAAAATACGATATTAAATTACGGAATGAGCCCATGGATTTCGACCCAGAGGTCTTTTTATCACAAATCTCATTAAATATTGCCGAGAGAATGACATGATGAAATCGGGAAATGGCCGGTATGAAATTGGAAAAATGCTATCTCTTGGGAACTAAAATAATGATTTGAAAATAAAAGCGCATTAAGAAAGATTTAATGATCGAGTTATGTAGCGATACTTGGGAAGCTTTTTTTTTACATCAAATATTAACTGGTGTTCCAATCTTGACTGATCTTGCATTGGTAATTTTTATACTAATTTGCTTATCTATTATTCATATATATCTCCTGGTTAACGATGCCAATGTACATATATATAAACAGGGACAATTATAGGAAACCTTCAGATTCTTTTTTACCCAGAAAGTTTTTGGTCCTGAGATATTTCATATAAATATGTACAGAATTTTTTTTCATTTACACAAGCTTGCACATGCATTGTAAAAATAAAGAATTTATCGGTGTCTTCAGTGATTCTTAATTAGCAGATTAGCAGACCGCCATAATATAAATATCCTGCTATCCTAGTGATAACTAACAAAAATTTACATTCAACAAGACAGAGAGCCCTGGTGGTTGCTTGTTTTATTTTAAAGAGAAGTGTGTTTACGCTGCATACAATCCAAAGACGACATGCATGGAACATAAAAACAAAGTAAATTTATAAAATTATTTAATATGTAAACTACACGTAAACTGTATAAAATTATACAGATTAAACAAAATATCGAACTTGATCAGATAAATCTCAGATATCAGGAAATTAGACCGAAAAGTTATATGTACTAAAATATAAACTTTTTTTATTTACATGGATTGTACAAATAGTTATTATAACTAATCGCGATACTATCCATGGCATATATTGTGGCGTTCGGTAGACTGTATAATTGGAGGAAACCGGAGAACACGGAGAAAACCATTAGTCTTGGACAGGCAACTACAACACACTCTCATAACAACTCCGGGGATCAAACCCGGGTCGCCAGCGGAGAGAGCCGAGCGTTTTACCCCTCGAGTGTCCAGGCCCCGTAATACTGTAGCAGAAAATAATTCAATTGAAAGAGCGAAGGAAATTATGCTTTTCTATGTATCTGAGACACATATATAAAAAAGCGTAATGAAATAAGATGGCTTTTCAATTAACGATTTGCTTAATCTTCCTTTTCAGTGGACATGTACACGGTTAAAACATTTTTTTTTAAGTTTCATTTTTGATATGACATCTTTTAATAATCAACAATTCTAAGTCCTCGATATTTTCAAAGACGGACTAATATCTAGTTTAAACCAAACTGATAAATGATATATCATCTTTGCCTATATCCCTTATGAATAATCACTGAGATCGGTAGTCACCGGACAGCTACTTAAAAGGTATACAATTCAATATCTCTCTCGTTTATCATGCCTTCAAAAGAATACATAAATTTCTTTGACCTAGCGGATAAAATCCTGTTTTATCAGTTTTCCCGGATGGCTCCATCATTAATGGAATCTCATAATTATCTAACCTTTTCTTATGTTTTTAATCATTCTAATGAATGCATCCTTTTTTATTATTCACAGGACTTCGTTCCGGGGAAGGACGCTGGTGGCCAAAACAACTTCGATTCAGATAAATACCGCATTCCTGAAAATGGCGGACTTTCACCGAGATTCACGTCGCGCCTGCGCAACCCGGGCGGAAACTCCACTCCAATGGGACAAGACAGTTTCGAAAGACAGTTCCTACGCGTCTTACAAAAAGTGTATCAGACCATAGAGAAAAACGAAATGCGCCTTGCAGAGCAAGACCGTAGGGACTCCATCAAAACTGAGTGGCAACAGGTGGCGCTCGTGGTCGACCGTTTCCTGTTGATGATTTTTATAATAGCTACGGTAACAGTGACTTGTGCCATCATATTACACGCCCCCCATTCTGTGACCTTTCTGTTTGGAGTTTAACACAGGCAGGTCCTGTGGAGACTGCTTTCCTTTTTTTACGGCGCAAGAATTTATAAATTTAAACTATGCTTTGTAACAACACCTATATTCACGTGTTTCTCGGGGATACATTTTCTCTTCTTCAAAGTTCACTATGAACCCAGAAGCAAGAAACTTAACTTACCATAAGATAACTACATTTCAAATGTTGAATAAACTCAGTAAATTAGAAATCGGAGAGAAAAAAATGATTTCTGTGCTTTTCCGACCAAAAAAGTGACTGATTATTTCATAAGACACAGAAGACACACATGTAACATTTGCAGAGTGCGCGATTTGATGTTCACACTCTGCATTAATGTATCTGGATAAAAGAAAGATTGTTGTTGCCGCCATTGTATTGGGATTTACCTCTGCCAGGGGGCCAGGTATGTTTTACCCTTTGTTTTTTGGTTTGTCCGTGTGTCATTCAGACCTATTAAGGTAGCAGGACTTGTCTCAGAGTTTGACCTGACCTGACTTTGTTTCAGTTATTACTTTGTACTAAATAATCTGCTGTTTTGGGACCGATGAAGCATACATTTTCTGAAACCTAAGTAGATTCTCTTTATATTTTTTTATCGAACATTACTGAATTTATCAGTTTTTTTTTCAATAAAATTGTCATTTCTTTTTAAATGTTTAATTCAAAAGTTTATTCCAGCACATCTAATGTAAATTCAGAAAATATTTCTAAATTAATCAAAAATTGAAATATAAAATTAGTAATTTTTTTTTTGTCCTGGGTTAAGTTTAAAAATTATTCTACATTACTGAAATCTGTGGTCACTGAAAAGAACTATTTGTCTGTTTGAAATGATATTTATAACGTTATGAACAGATTTTTTTTATTTTTTTTTTTAGAAGATTAGGGTGACAACCAAAGAACAATCCAGTGATTTTTAAAAGATAATAATACCATAATATACTTTAAATTTAGGATTCTGCGCCATCAAGGGATTTCTTTATCCCGGTAATTCAATGGTATTAGAACCCGCCTTTGTTCGACAACGGTATTGGTGAAATATGATGCTGTGTAGGGAACAGCAAGGGTTGATTAGTATCCTCGCGGAGGAATATGTAGGCTTCGACAACATTTCTAGTTGGTAATTGGATGAATACAATATATAGGGTTGGGAATCCTATATGTGACACCACGCTTCTGTAAAATTACCCCAAAATGTAAACTTTACGTGGAAAATTATCCTCAGAAAAACAGGATGAACAAAGATGGTGAGACAGAGCATAGTTTACAAGATGAGAAGGGGAACATATCATATGAGGCGCTTCTTCCGATATCAAATGAGTCGTAAGTGACCTAATAATAACAGTGAATATGGTGGAGAGTGGTGATGTTGAAATGGTGAAAAGTGGCGAGTGTGCTTATTAGCCTTTCATAAGCGTCCCATGGATTTCCAGATGAAATGGAAAATATATATGTGAGTCTGTTATTTTTAATCGTCGTGGAAACGAACCTATGATTATATCAATATGTCATACGCATCATACCCTTTTTATCTCTAAAAAAAATGTGAAAGCGATTTTGGTGGAATTTTTTCTTCTGATATTGGATTTTGTTACCATATTACATAATAATATCTAAAAGCATCACAAGTATTTGCATATTTTTTGTTACTAATACATGTAGTGTTTTGGTGAAAATGTATCTTTTTATATTAAAGTTGTATTGAAAAGCATGCGATTCTTTCTCCTTGTATGTGGGTCCTTGACTATATATGCTGTGTAACGTAATCATTTGGCTGTTACGTGATTTTAGTATTTTTTAGTTCCAATAATTTGCGAAAAGGTTAAGCTGAAGGAAATTCTATAAGTATTACAATACTTTTTTTCTTTTCTTTCAATTTCTCATCTTCAAGCACAGGTCAAACGCAAACAACAGACCACTGATTTAATGCAAGTGCCGATTTCAATTTAATTTTGTTCAAAACCGATAGATGTCGCTCTCTTCAATCCCCTTCATGGACGATATCTCGCGTGTGGAGAATGACTAACAGGGGCGCACTTTACGTTATTTAAATGGGTTTTTTTTTGGGGGGGGGGGGGGGGGGGGGCTGTAACCAGTCTGCAAAATATATTAAATGACAGGGTACCTCCCGCCTTTCAGCTAGGGGCATTTACAATGGTTGGGATGTTTGTGAAAATGTAACTACTGACAATACTACCCCTTTCTAACCCCCCCCCCCCAACCTTTTCTCAAGTCCTATACTGGCCCCTGATAAAAAAATCTCAAAGTTAATAATTTTTCTTTATATTATGCTACTATCCACAATATGTGCCGAACATCTGCATATATTCTTTAATTGAAGTTACATATTAAATGTAAATATAATTATTAAAATAATTATCATGTAAAATCATTCATGTGAACATAGGTCCTGAAAAAATTATATATTAACGCTGTCCTAACTTCACTTTTAACCTATTTTTAATATGTCTGCTTTTACCTTCTTTTGACCAATTCAAATATCCGCCAAATTTGAACGAAGCACATATTTTTATGTGATTTTATTTTGATCATAGTTTATCCTTTTAATTTAATAAACGGAGTATTAATGCCTTATCTAACAAGATTATTGAAAGTGCCAAATAATTTACAGTACTTAATATTACTGGATAAATTATAACCAGTTTTATTCATTCCAGCGTCTTTTCGGATCTTCTTGAAGCTGATTACATAATTCCAATGTTAATTAAAAGTTTTTAAACACATTTTAGACGGGCTTGGTTTTAATTTAATTTTAAGATATACCCTTTGAACAAGCTTAGCAAACTGATGTTGTGCAAAGATCTAGGTTTTCAATTATGCCCAAAGAAATGTGTGTGTGGGGGGGGGAGTTTATTATTCACTGACGGATAATGTAACTTGTTAAAGATGATTTTTTTTTATCTTAACCTGAGCTATCCTACTGTGAGAATAGAAACGTTGCTAGAGAAACTAGATTAATGTAATTGGTAAAACTAATTATCAACTGTATCATAGTTAACCTCTCTTCACCGGTTTATTAACATTCTCGTAAATTCGAGAATATAAGAAACATAAGGCTTACTCATTATGAATGTACTTAATACCATAATCCCGTGTAGATAATTACTAATACATCAAAAAATACCAGATGTCTAAATCTCGAACACATATTACCTAGACATAGTTTAAAGTGGAAAGCTATATCTCAAACTTCTTTTCGGGAAAAATTAACATATTAAAACTTCCATTTGATATTGTGTTGTATTTTTGATGATAGATCATGGGTAATTTTGGCTAAGCAGGAAGTGTATTAAATATACATTTATTTATAGTTACACGCCTCATGCAATGGTTATACATTGCAGTTATCCCAGATCTCCTTTGTTTAAACCGCTGCTTTGTATAGCAAGATTCTCTGGGTTCGGCCACCAGGACTGGCACAGGGCAAAACGTTGTAATCAGACCATGTGAGCATGGTATCGCATTGTGCAACACCAGCGTTAAAACATGGAGCTGGATGATAATTGATGATAGTTATTGTCCTATGTTTTAAAATGTAGATGTATTTGTTATTCTCCACTACCATTTCTTTATAAAAAAATGTAAATATGTCTAAAATCATATTCAATATTCGAAATAATAAGTTTAAAAATCATCTTACATAGTCATACAGTTATTTTTGTTCTCTATGTCATAACCAACCACACCATCCAATGAGGATAATAGTTTTCATGCGAAAAGAATGATATGTTATATAAACGGAGTATAAATGTTTTATCAACCAAGATTATTAAATGTATCACCTTGCTATACGTTCTTCTTGTTCTCACTAATTTTACCTCAGGTTACTTTAAATCACACTGTGATACAGGGAGGGGCGTTTGTCCGTTGTCCGTCAGGCCGTCTATCCCTCCGTTAGTATAAGGTAACAATCGAAACTATTAGACCTAGAAAATTCTCACACAGTGATCTCCGTGCAAATCGAAATTAGACAGACAGTCACGTATAGGCTGCGCGCTATGCAGCGAAAATATAATATGGGGCACTCTGAACGCTAGGCATTTCTGAGTGTTCAAGGCTACTGAACAAATATTTACATTTAGACCTCAAAATTAAATATTGTTCCTCATTTTTATATGTAATTGTGCATTGGTGAACAAAGTAAAATAAACTGTTTATATATATTTACCAGCATGAACAGAGTGAAAAAGGGTCCAAGGAGTTCATAACAAATGCCTCCTGAACTTTTTTTTTGGCTAGCCTATGGATAGTTAGAGACCTACATATATCAGTGATCCGGCTCTATTGTCTCGAATTATATCAAGTAATGTGTCTGATGTAGACAAAATGTTCCTGCCATTCTGCAAAGTGTTATAAAACTGGCAATCAAGTTTTTTTTTAAATTATAAAATGTGACCAACAATTAAAACTTAGGCAATACTAGAATGCTAAATCAGCTGCGCATCACGGCTCACGGGTCAGTTTTCTACATATATAAAGAAACAATACATCCTGATGTGAATGAAACTCCATAATATCAAATGAAATAGTGACAACACGTGAAATTAATATCTACCTTTTAGGAATGTCGTTTACATCACACAATAAAAAAAAACTTTCTGGCAATTTGATAAATGTTTATAATCAAATTTATATGAGGATCGCGAATGTTGTGTCTAGTTATATACAGTATATTTCAACTATGAAGTTAGAACACTATTAATATAATGAATCGGATGGTCAGATGACGTCAAGGTCGACTTTCCTCGAACTTTTTCCTTGTCGGATACTAGCGCCCTCTGTCGAATTACTAATAAAACAACATCTTGTTACATGAAGCGAGATCTGCAACCCCTGTCTCTCTGATTGAATCCGTGATCTGACGATAAAGACTTTTTCTATACTAAATTATAACTTGCGCGCGATCATGATTTTTAAACTAACGTTTAAATAAAGGGAAAGATTCTTTCTTTATTATTATTATTATTATTATTATTATTATTATTATTATTATTATTATTATTATTATTATATTTAATTATTTAATCCATGCCATCGTTAAGTTAAATAGGCCTACATAATTTGTGAGGCAATGAGGCGTAATACCGGTATTACACACTGAGCCAAATAAATTCATATACTTTATACTATGCCTATACTTACTCCAAATTATAATGTCGAGAAGTGCACATGACGAAAAATAGGTTTACATATCAATTTATCACCAGATTAAAAAAAAAAACTCAATCCCATCCAATAAATCGCTCTCTTCAGCATGAAAATTATTAATTTCATACATGTATATAAATTTTCCGGTAGGCACCTATTCTATAATCGCTCCATACATTTTTCCATGTAGAAAACAAGATTATAATTCCATGACTCCAGAGAACATTTAGGTTCAGTTAAGTCTGAACCATCTCGTTTCACGGAAGTAAATAAGGCGCGACAAAATTTACAGGGAGACAATATTTTCCTTTTACTCGAGGTAACCGAGTTTCAGGGTATGCGTGACATGTTGTCCGGATGCTGTTTGGTGAGGTGTGTGTGGCCTGGATAAAAATATCACCAACTCCACCACACAGCCAGAATCCTACGACCACGCCGGGTGTTACGTAATCATCATCAGGTAGGTGTCAGTTGATCACGGCCTGGTAGATCGATCTTTTACTCAAATTGTGACTGTACCCAAAACTCGATTCAGCATTAGACCCAGTTGTGGCTCTGTTAAATGAACAGAGCCACAGCGCTTCGCCTTCATTCACTTAGCGTTCGGTCATACATTGAGTCAAACTTTTCTGTCTGACGAGAAAATTACGCTCCGTCAACTTCTTATTTCTAGGCCTACCTTGGCTTAAGATGATTATGCACCCATCGGCCAAAAAAATTTGGGAGCGAGTATAGAATCCGGCCTACATCGGAGAAGGTGGAAAATTAATAAAGTTTTTTTGAGTGATTCTGTGTTCTGTGTTATTTTCTATGTTCCATGACCTCCGTTTTCTCACCTTAGTTGTATGTGCAATCTGAAACATGAGATAAATACGTGAATTATTAGTACATCGAGAACATGCAAAGATGTGATCATACAACGTGATTCGAACCACCGACCGCACGCCCAGAAGCCGTCTGCGTAACTAACTGTGCCACGAAGGCAAGTTGCAAGGGAGAGAAAAGCCAGGAAATTTAAGCCTATTCAAACTATTGTGAATGAATAACTGCTCAAATGTCCACCAGATATCGCTGTGTTTTAGGGGTGGATTCTCAAAGGTTAATAATAGTACATGTAATAACGTGTTTCAATTGGGGGCTGGCTGACCCACACCCCTGCTAAAATTCTGAAATGGTAATTGAGAATGTGAAGCAAAATAAAAAGCAGAATGTGTGGTAAAAGTCAGTAGAAATAAATTAAATGGGGGCTGGCCGCCCCCACCCCCCCGCTGAAGTCACCCCCTTTGGATTGTTGTGTATGACGTCAGCATAGTTTGTGCACAAGGAAACACAACATGGCGAGACATAAACAGTGATGGATGGATACGTTAGTTGACGTTGACTTGACAAGAAACAGCAAGTATATGAAGTTCACATATTAAGGACAGGACTGATTACACTTAAGATTAAGTTATTGAATATTCTTTGATGGCTTATGGCAATTATTAAATGGTTCCAGCCAGTTAAGATCCATTCTTGTCAGATGCAAATGTAGGCCGGATTCTATACTTGGGCCAAAATGGAACTGTCAATCTATTTTAACCATGTTACAGGGTAAATACCACTTGGGGAGTACTGGATGTACGCAGACAGGTGTCAACGCTCACCTTCACCTTGGCCTCTGTTCACGTGATAGCTGACTGGCTTGCTTCCCATAGTGCTTCCTGCGTGGCACCCATTGCAATGTGTCCTTTAATACCCAACAGCTACCAGTGCCGTGGCAGGCAGGCAAAGCGTGCCGCAAGCTTAACATCGTTAGGGGCAGTGCCATAAAATGCGTTTGTAAGCAATTTTACCCATAAAATTGTATGTACTCACACATTTTATACAGAAAGGGAAGAACAAAACAAACAAATCTGATTGTGAACCAATATATTTACCAATTTAAAGAAAAAAAGTTTTAACCTTTCAAGTAAAAACAGGTTTGTTAGTGTCACTGCTGCCTCACTGTCACTATGAATATGTATAAACAATAAAGATGTGTGTATATAAAAATAAATATGTATTTTATATATATATATATATATATATATAACATAACTGAATGTGAACCAAAGTTTGCTCCTTCAAATTTTTTGGCTGATGGGTGCATAATCATCTTAAGCCAAGGTAGGCCTAGAATTAAGAAGTTGACGGAGCGTAATTTTCTCGTCAGACAGAAAAGTTTGACTCAATGTATGACCGAACGCTAAGTGAATGAAGGCGAAGCGCTGTGGCTCTGTTCATTTAACAGAGCCACAACTGGGTCTACATGTCACACATTCTCATCCATTCACTATCTCACTACAGTTCACTTCGTTCCTCTGCCATTTCTCTACGATCTTTTCCTACTCATTCATTCATCTGTCATTCATCTAGTCCTTCCAAACAAGGGTTTGGGCCCTCTCCCCCCAATTATTCCTCATTCATTCTCATTCATTATTATTATACTACATATTACCGGGGGCTTTGGGGGGGTCTCCCCCCAATTATTCCTCATTATTTCTCATTCATTATTATCATACTACATATTAGGGGGGGGGGGGGGTTTGGGGGGTCTCCCCCCATCTTTTTTACACTTTCTTCATTCCCTCTCACATATATTCTTCTCTCATTTTTTCATCACACATTACTACACTTAATTAACTCCTCATATCTACACTTAACTACTGTTCTTCATATTCATCAACAAAAATAGCAGCCATCTCTCCGGCATTGCCCATTATATATTGCGGCAGAATCTGACAAGAACCGTTCAAACAAAGAATGGTCCACATGTTTCTCTCACCATAAAAAGACGCTTAGATAACCCTGTAAATGTTTTTGTTTTACACCAAATCTGGGCATAGTCGCACCTCGTTTTACCTTCTGCCACGTCCCCTCGATTCAGTTCGTATGGCACCCTGTCTCAGGGTCTTTGAAATTCATGCTATGGTTCACTGTCACATGCGTATATCCCACGTCTTTCAATGAAGAATAGGCCTTCCAGCAGTCGGAATAGATTACTGATCCAGCAGCTATATGTTTCTGGATAAGAGATATAAGCGTATCTGCAGATCTATCTTTCACCACAAACATGAACACTCTCCGCTTACCCTTTCTCTCTCTCTCCCGCCAAAAACCCATCCCCCTTTCACCTGATGAACCTGATGATACTTCCGTTTGGCAAATTTAGACTCATCGATCTCTACTATCACGTCTTGTCCTCCAATTTGTTCTCCACTTGCGGATGCTCGAAATAAGCTTTCTTCACGTACTTCCCAGCAAAAACTAGCCCAATCTACTACGGTGTTTGCACTGAAACCTGTTTCTTTCATAATATATTTGTTGGAATTTCCCCCACACCACAAATAGGTCAGTTCCATGATTTCCTCCAGAGTCAGTCGTGATAAACTGAACCGGCTTCCATGCCGTATAGACACGCGTACGTTGTGCTTGCTCAGAATGCGTCGAGAGCATCTCCAAGCATAGCCATCGCTGCTGTCCGAGGTTGGCACAGCTACCAGCTTCATATTTTCCTGACATGTTGGACATATTCTATGATCTTTCAATAATTTCTTATCCATGAGAAAGTTCATGGTGGTTTCTTTGCACACTAAGATTTCTCTGACTAATATCTTGTAATTCATGTCCTGTAATGTAGTACTCTTGTCTGGTTTACGGCTGTAGCTAACCTCACTGTAACAACATTCAGTACCTGCATCTTGCATTGTTTTATGGAGTTTCAATGCAGTTTGAGTAGACTTTACAGCTGTTTTTCTTATCTTTACAGCCGGTTGCCCATCTCCGGTGTAGTCGTATCTGCATCGTTTAGACGGACTGCATATCTGACCGGATTGTTCCTCTATTATTTCTTCCAGTCGAGCACAAATGCTGCCTCCATGCCTGGA
Source organism: Sipunculus nudus (assembly GCA_026874595.1). NCBI lineage: Eukaryota > Metazoa > Annelida > Sipuncula > Golfingiida > Sipunculidae > Sipunculus > Sipunculus nudus. Next base: position 51,468,268 of record CM049318.1, on the reverse strand, counting down.
CGCCATTATCACATTTGTTTACCTTAGTGATCTGTAGTTGCCATTTCACTTTCACGAATTCGTACCATACCACGTCGGTAATGGTCACTTCACTCATAATGTCTTCTGACCAATCATTTTCACAATTAGACAAAACTTAACTTTATTTATTGTCATGTATTTTATTTTTCATATTTATATATCATACATACATATATATAATTACTAACATTGACATGACTGAAATATTGCTATCTTCCCTCATATCAATTTATGGCCTTTCTATATTACGAACTATCCATCTTAAACATCAGGTCATACATTTGCAATATTTAATTCTACATTTCTATATGTTTTCATTTACATTATATTTCTTTTTATATCATATTGTTCTCTTTTCACTTTCATATCTATCTAGTACCTTCTCATACTCGGCCTACTACACATTTCCATGTCACACATATGAACTGACGATTTGGTATAGGGATGATTTCGCCCACTATAAATGACGTCATCACAACTGCGGTTTCCCCAACACTCACAACGAGACTGACCCAAGTGATCATTCTCATTCACCCATAAACATCTTTTGTCTCAACTTAAATACCCCCATTTTCAAAGAACTTTCAACAAGTCTTCATAGCTCAGTGGTAGAGCTCAGGACTTCTCTGCAGGCGGTCGCTGGTTCGAGTCTTGCTCATGGATATGTTCATTGAATGTCGTGTATACTAATCACATATATCTCTGTCTCTTCCAGATCGAACAGTCCCGGACGTCAAACGAGTACAAGACATACCTAACAGGCACGTACTTACAAGTTTACAAGTTACATCACAACTCTTATATTACTTAAAATGAACCCCAAAAAGACTATAACCCATTTTTCCTCTCTATCCCCATCAAATGAATCGCCCTCTTTAGGACGTTCTGATAACCAGGGTGCCTGAGGTATTCTATATTCGCTCCTCAAATTTAAATAAATATTATTGTGAAAATCAGTGTGTGTGCTGTAGTCCATTCCACTAACCCCTGTCTACCTGAATTTTCACGATAATCTCCTAGAAAGCCACATGCCAACCAACTTGCACCAATGGCAGGAAGTGATAAAAATGTGTAATTTTTGTTAGCTCAGCTGACTATAAGTCATCTGAGCTATAGTCATGGTCCATTGTCCGTCGTCCGTCCGTCTGTCCGTCCGTCCGTCCGTCCGTCTGGATGTCCATCCGTAAGACTGGCACGTTTCGACACCGTTCAACCTACGAATCTGAATTTCAGCATACAGTTAGATGTCCCCATAATCTCCTACCATGCCAAAAATTGGGTCAATAGGACTTCGTTCCTTTGAGATATTAAGTAAAAACCTCAATTTTTTATTAGAAATCTATTTTCACACTTCAGGACTACCTAATATCAAAACCACTCATCTGGTTTTCTTCATATTTACAATAAATATTCCTCTATATAGTTCCTATGTACATGCCAGATATTAAGTCAGTATTATATAATTAAAAAAAATTATGGGCCCAAACATAATGGACTTTGTAAAAAAATCAGGAAGATATTTGGTCACTTATGACCAAAAGTGTTAAAAGTAGGGACTTTTTTCCAGTAATACAACTTTAATTAATCAAAATTTAATTGTGTACCAAAAATTAGATCAAAATTTGTTAATTTTTTTTAAATATTGGCAAAAATATAAAATTGGTACCTTAAATTTTGCCCAACTTTGGCCATGGCACGTTTTTTTCCTGTAAGTACTGTGGATTTAATTTTCACACAATGTATACATAAGGATTTAATCTGTTAAAATCTGAAATTTGAAAATAAAAGTTGCAAAATTAGGCTAGTTATTGAATTTTTTTGGAGGCTCTTGTTGTATTCCCTTACATTGTCAAGCAGTCCACTTTGATGAGTGTAGGTCATTCAGTGCACATCTCTATGCTCCCCAGGCTGTTGACATAATTTTTGATGTCCCCAAAATCTCCTACCATACCAAAAATTCGGTCATTAGGACTTTGTTCCTTCGAGATATTAAGGAAAAAACTCTGTTTTCCATAAAAAAAGCCATTGTTACACTTCAAGGCTGCCTAATATCAAAACAACTGATCTGTTTTTGATCGTATTTAGTATTCACATTCTTTATACAGTTTCTATGAACATACCAAAAATTAGGTCAGTATTGGGTATTATTTTGAAGTTATGGGCCAAAACATAATGCAATTTTTAAAAAAATCAGGAAATATATTTACTCACATGAGAATTGCTGAACCTAGGGACTTTTTTCAGGAATATAACTTTATTTAATCAAGATTCAATTGTTTACCCAAAATTAGATCTGAATCTTAATACCTTAAATTTTGTCCAACTTTGGCACTGTTGATTTAATTTTCCCAGCATACATGCATAAGGATTTAATCTTTTAAAATCTGAACTTTCAAAAGAAATTGATTGGAATGAATAGCTTTTATTCATGTTTTCATACACCATGTCAAGTGTTGTTTACATCTAGCCCACGTAGTAGTACAGCCTTCACTTGCAACCCACCCCAGGCAGCTTACCTTGGCCCAGCTTGGCCACTACTAGCAGGCTTCCCCTCTGCCCTGCACTCATCCCCCCCAGCTGGTGCATAAACTAGATGAATGTTATAATTTTTCTGTATTTTATTTTATTCTTGGACATGCTACATTTTAGATTTTGTATTGAACCACCAGGGTTACAATGATTAAAGTGTACATTTAATTGTGTCCACAAAGCGGTGTATTGCTGTGAAAGTGTGGATGTTCATCAGATAAGTAATTCCTTACTTCAGAAGAGTAAAAACTTCACCAGGTGTGAAATTGACTATTAATTCCAGTAATTAATTAAAACTGGGATAGTAATTAGCACAATGATATTGTTTGTCCCTCATTCAATCAACAGTGTGTATACTTTATTTGAAAAGATGTTTTATTTTATCAAATTTACTTTTATTTTATTTTGGTGAATAAAATTAAGCATGTCCTGAAAACTCCAATGTGCAAAACTTTTTAATAGTGATTCAAGGAATATTCTTGTAGATGCCATGTTGTGGCATTATTTTCTTTTATAATCAGTTTAAACATTTATGATTTAAAAATAATTAAATATATGTGTATGCATAATATGACCCAATGTTTTTTACTCTGTATATATAATGATTGCAACTTTTGCAACAATTCTAATATTTTAACTTATATTTCCAGGTTTTTTAATTAAAAATTTATAAACCTGTAAATAAAAAGATGATTCAGATAAAAACTTCTTAATGGAAAAAGTGGATCTGCTTTAAAAAGTAGGATTATATATAAACTAAAATTTATGCATTATTCTTTTGAAAGTGAAATAAAGGTATTAGTCCATTCTGTCCACTTGCCTGTCCATCTGTAAATTTTCGTATGCAACACAGTATCTCAAAACTTTTACTGTTTTTTCTTCATGACAGTCTTGTCAGAGTATTAGTTTGCAATCATATATTTAGAACTTTACTATAACCAAGTAGGAGGGCCCCTTTCCTCTTAGCTTTTCATATTCTTATATAAATGAAAAACATTACAATAGAATATTTCTACATCCACCTTCGTGCTGCCCTCACTTTTCCCTTCTCCGAAACCCCATCCCAAAGTCAGCCTCAGTAAGCAAGAACAAGATGAATCAGATATATTCATACTTTAATATTTTGTATAACTATTCGTCCATAGGTACATGTGTACATGCCAGAAATTATGTCAATATTGTGTAATATGTAGATATAGTGGGCATCACAATAATGTACCTTGTCAAGACTAAAGAGATATTGTGTCATACAGTCACATATTCATAAATCACTTCATCAGCATAGTTGATCATAACATCATATCTGTCAAATTGAACGCTTGCAGACTACCATACACTTTAGATCCTTCAACAAATAGCCTTATCATCATTCTACTACTGCTTATTACTGCTGTCATTGCATTCATATTTGCTCAAATATATCACAATTTTCAACCCCTCCTAAATAAATAAAAAATAAACCCCTTTATTTGACTCTATTAATCCATCAGTCAGGTAATTTCATTTATCATTTACTCACATATTACATTACATTCCTTTATAAAAGCCCAACATATACATGATATTCATAAGCTTTATCAACTCGATATAGTATCACAGTGGAGAAACATTTATAGTCCAATCACGATCAGCTGAGCGCCGTGACCCATGGGTCCCTTGTTTTCATACCTGCTTATGATACAAATATGTGGTAGTTTGTCAAAGCATGTGCTTTGCTTTCCTTAACAATAACATGTTTTAATATACAAATTTAACAGAAAATTGGAGTGAATTTAGAATACCTCAGGCACCCTGGTTATCAGAACGTCCTTAAAAGGGTGATACATTTGATGGGGATAGAGAGGAAAAATGGGGGTGTCAGTCGTAATGAGCGTGGTTGGGATGGGCGTGTGGTTCCTGGACATGGTCGGGATTGGCGTGGTCAGACTGGGCGTGCCATTTTAAAAAAAGCGAGATTGGTGCTGCTGGACATGGATGGGACGGCTTTTATGAAACTTGAATATTAATTATTCCCTCAATATTGTTATATTTCAACAGTTGGTTGACATAAAGTGGGTTTTTCATGAGCCGCACGTGAATGCATTTCAATGTACGGTATATATACAAATTAACAACATTCCCAGGTTTTAACGACAAAAAAAATCGACCTTGAACACTATTTTTACACAGCTAATTCTTGTTACTGGACATTTATCAGGGAAAATAATATTTTGTTCCATAATAAACGATTTCAATACCAAACAACATTTGTGTATGTAAGCAATCCAGTTACCTGTAGAAGTAAGTAGAAGGAAGGAAACCTGCTCATGCACTCGGAAGCTAACACCGATAAATTAGTTAATTAGCAGCACGGAGGTTTCCTACAACGCTGTTTAAACAGCTGCAAAAACTCGTCTCACAAATATTCGCAATATTATACATAAATCATGCACTTCCCCAGCAAATAAATAATATTTATCACAAGACATATTCATGATTGCACTGACGACGGCCAGCATCGTGACGAGCGATAATGCCAGAAATTCTTTTTTCTTTCAGAAGTACTCGGTATGAAATATTTATATGTATATATCCTTCTTTCTCTCACTCTCTTTGGCTTTATTTTAAATGTTTGCTCAATCAGATATTTATTTCAGTTATTATAATTAAATAAAAATTTTTAATGATATTCCTCTCATTTTATATAATTATTCACTTCCCTCATTTAAATGATCAATCTGAAGCTTTATAAATTATCCCGTATTTCTGTCCCTCCTTTTATTTCTCTCTCTCTCTGTCCCCTCTATCTCTCTCTCTCTCTCTCTGTTTTCATTTTAAATGATCGGACTATTTCTCTCATGTTATATAATAACTCGCTCTCTCTTATTGATATATTTATATGATCAATCAAACGGTACTAAATAAATGGCTGCTACTTCTGTCTCTCTCTTTCTCTTTCTCTCTCTCTCTCGCTTTATTTTAAAGGATCGCTCAATCAGATATTTATTTCAATTATTATAATTAAATGATAATTTTAAAGGAATTTTCTCTCATTTTATATAATTACTCACTCTCCCTCATTTTAATGATCAATCAGTCTGAAGCTTAATAAATCGTCCTGTATTTCTGTCTTCTTTTTTATTTCTCTTTCTAAAGTTCTGTAATTTATGTATTTATATGATAACTAAATCGGAAACTATATAAATCGCCCCCTATCTCTGTCTGCTTCCCTGTCTCTCTCTCTATTGTCTCTCTTCATATACAATATGTACATAACAACTCTCACAAAGGGTAGAACTTTATCACTCCTGAATTTCCCGCAATCATATTTTAAATCAAATCTTGACCGTATCAAATTGTAGAGATCTATATTATGTCTTAGAAAGCATAATTATAGAAGGAACTCCACAATGTACGAACAGTTTTTAAAACTCAACTATCGCTTTATATACGATACCTCTCTATTAAAAATTATCATACAAAGAGTAGAACTTAACAGTTCCAGAATTATCCGCAATACCTCTTTAAAACCAAAATTTGGAACGTATCAATTTTATATGGATCTATATTAAGTCTTACAGACAAGAATCAGGGAAGTAAATCCATAAAAGTAAAAAAAAAATCCTAGGTAAAAGGGTATTAATGTCATAACATAAATCCTCCCTCTAGAAATTATGCACCACGTGCCTTACATTACGTAAGTTTCTGTGCTAAGCTTTCCTTTCGGTGAAGCTCTGTCAGTTTTGGACCCTGTCCTCGATTTTCGGATATTTTCTTCTTTGAAGTGGAGTTCCTTCTCCAAAACTTATATTGATCAGTCGGTGCTAATTAAAATAATCGATAAATTATAGTAATTGAAATAACTATCAGATTGAGTGATCATATAAATTAAAAAAGAGAGCGAGAGAGAGAGAAAGATAGAGAGAGAATGAATATTAGAGAGAGAGAGGGAGAAAGAGAGGGGCAGACAGAAACAGGGGGCGATTTATTTAGTTTCAGATTGAGTTATAATTTAAATACACAGATAAAACAGCGAGTAATTATATGAAATGAGAGGCTCATTAAAAATTATTTCTAAATTATAATAATTGAAATAAATATCTGATTGAGCGATCATTTAATATAAAGCCAGATAGAGAAAGAGAGAGTAAGAAAATATTTCATGTTGAGTACTAAAAAAAAGAATTTCTGGTATTATCGCCCATCACGATCATTTAAGATGAAAACACAGCGCGCGAGAGAGAGAGAGAGAGAGAGAAAAAAGGAGGGACAAAAATACGGGACGATTTATTAAGCTTCAGTACATTGATGTACTACCGGATGTTGTTAATTTGTATATATACTGTACATTGAAATGCATTCACGTGCAGCTCATGAAAAACCCACTTTACGTCAACCAACTGTTGAAATATAACAATGTTGAGGAAATAAGTAATTTTCAAGTTTCATAAGAGCCGTCACGTCCATGCCCAGAAGCACCAATCTCGCTTTTTATAAACCGGCACCCAGCCCAACCACGCCAATCCCGACCACGCCCAGGAACCGCGCGCCCATCTCGACCACTCTCATTTCGACCATAATCAAAATGGGGCATAGTTTTTTTGGGGTTCATTTTATATAATAGAAGAGTTGTGACGTGACTTGTAACGTCTAAGTATCTGCCTGTTAGGTATGTCGTGTACTTGTCTGACGTCCGGTACTGTTCGATCTGGAAGAGACAGAGATATGTGATTAGTATACATGACATTCAATGAACATATCCATGAGGAAGACTCGAACCAGCGACCGCCTGCAGAGAAGTCCTGAACTCTACCACTGAGCTATGAAGACTTGTTGAAAGTTCTTTGAAAATGGGGGTATTTAAGTTTAGACAAAAGATGTTTATGGGTGAATGAGCATGATCATGTGAGTTGGTCTCGTTGTCAAAGTGTTGGGGGAAACCCCAGTTGTGATGACGTCATTTGTAGTGGGCGAAATCATCCCTAGACCAAATGGTCAATTCATATGTTTGACATGGAAATGTGTAGTAGGCCTAGTATGACAAGGTACTAAATAGATATGAAAGTGAAAATGGTAACAATATGATATTAAAACAAATATAACATAAATTAAAATGATGAATGATAAATAATATGGTATAATGATGGGGGGAGACCCCCCAAACCCCCCCTGTAATAGGTAGAATGATAATAATGAATGATAAATAATGAGGAATAATGATGGGGGAGACCCCCCAAACCCCCCCCCCCCTGTAATAGGTAGAATGATAAGAATGAATGATAAATAATGAGGAATAATTGGGGGGGAGACCCCTAAACCCCCCCTGTAATAGGTAGAATGATAAAAATGAATGATTAATTATGAGGAATAATTGGGGGAGACCCCCCCCCCCCCCTGTGGGAGGAATAGATGAATGATAGATCAATGAATCAGTGGGAAAAGATGGTAGAGAAATGTCACAGGAACGAGGTGAAGTGTCGCGAGATAGTGAATGGATGAGATTGTGTGAGATGGTGATTCCTGATGACATAATGGGGAAAGTAGGGGAAGCCTATGGCAACATGGCGGCATTGGTTTAGGAAAGTCGGAGGGGGAGCAATACAGGATAAAAATGATAGAAAACTTAGAAGGAATGGACAAATAGACAATTATTAGTGAAGGTATGTGTTACTAAGTACCTACATCTCTTGCAATAGACAGGGTGGGCCAGTTAAGTAGGCCAGTTAAGGTGCCTGAGGTATTCTATATTCGTACCAGGAAATTTAATATTTCTTTACCATGAGATTATCCATTTTAAGTTTTCTGATCCAGAGACGTAGAATTACTGTATTACTTTAGTAAAAGGTGTACGTTGCAAATTATAACAGTACAAACCACCTAGAATATCCCAGTGTGACCCGTGGACAGAGCCACGCCCCCTGATTAAGATGCTTGCTGCCTTTCAGTCCATGATGTCCTGAAAGGATGTGGTCATATTATGATAGTAGGCAGGTTCCTTACTTGGGCTAGGGTCAGTTCAACTCAAAAGTTATTTATTACAATAACAGTTACTTTGATTTGCAACCAGGGCAGGGGTCCATTACATCCTAATATAATTAATCACAATTACTTTCAAATTTTCAAATTACAGTGGAATCCCACCCTGTGACCACCCCACAATTGCGACACCCCCAAAATTACAACCACTTTTCTTGGTCCCAAATATACAGGGTTGGCCAAAAACCCACCTTTTACCCGGGTCGGTGGCTATAGCTGGCTTTAGCCGGCTAATACTGGCTGTTACTGGTCAATACCGTTAATGTACTGATATGACATATCATTCATACAATATTCTTTATTACTCAGGCTTTTAAGAAGTTGCAGTGATATACTAGTCATCTGACAAACCATTCATAATGTACCCTTTTTTAAATGGGCTTTAAAGTAGTGGCTGTAATATAAGTTTACTGATACAAAGATTAACTCTGGACTAGTGCAGTGAACCATGTGATTACTAGATGGACAGGTAGAAATGAGACAGTTATGTGACCAAACTTAATTTGTCTTCATATGATCTTGAGCACAAAACTGGATCCACTGTATGGCTCCCTGATAATCATTGTTTGTTTTAAAATACTGACTTGCATCATTAAAGGATGTTTAGTTGTTAACCCAGAGGCTATGGGGATAGAGATAAATTAAGTGAGCAAGATCAGAGTCAGTTTTGAGTCAATTTCAGTTTTGCCTGAACTCCATGCTAGCTTATTATTGCTGTATGTTTTATCTTACTTTTGATTATTGAAGACTTTCTGGTACAAAGCTTTGATACTGGGCCTTGGTGTGGGACATGAACTGTAACATTTAGTGATAGGCCGCAAAGTTAGTGGCCTTCTTAGCTTCTATCAGGCACAGAGATATTCCTATGAGACTGGCACAGTGAAGCACACTATTTGTGATATTCATCATTGAACTTGTGTCATTTGACAAGTCAAACATTTGTACGACCTGTAAATCTTCATAGTTAGAAGCATGCATATTACTGCTCTAAGTTAACCTTGGTTCCCCCTGCAGTATCATTACTACTTTGCTCAGTTGGTATATTTATTTTATTTGTGTCATAATCCTTGACTTTGTGTCATTTTAAATAATTTACTGTAGTATTTCCTTGCACAATGGTCAATGAACAAGCTTGTGTTACAATATAAACATTTAAAAAATAATTTTGTTGTTGTTTATTAGGTTTGGGGCTTATTTTATTCATTTTGAGGAGTATTAGCCAGTAATAGCCAGTATTGGCCACTTTTGAAGTAATGACCAGGCCAGCTAAAGCCGGCTTCAAGCTGGGGGTGGCTCTTACTGGCCAACCCTGCAAATATACAATCCAGGTTACTTAGAGTTTCACAAATTTGACCACCCCCAAATTACAACCACTTTGGTCATTCCCCAAGGTGGTCAAAATTGTGGGGTTCCACTGTACAATTTTATAGATTTGCAAAAGTATTAAATTACAATGAAAATTAATTGAATTACTTTTTGTCAGTTTAAATATGTGGACACTGAATAAAAAAATATACCCTCACTAGAAACCCAGTCAGGGATAAGCTGTAAACACACAGCTTAGGAGAAACTTGGGCACAGACGAAACTAGACATCAACAGTCATGTTGCATTATTCAGGTTTTTTTGTTTGACTTCAGGTAGAACATTTGATTCTAAGTATTTGAAAAGTGATTCAAATTACAGTGTATTTTTCAAAGTAATCAATTACATATACTTGTAATTTGACAGGTCAAATTACAAATGACTTTCAGTGACATGAAATATGCAATTACCATTTCAATTACACCAACCCAGATTGCAACTTAATATAAAGACCATTTGAACCCTGAAAAAAGGTGTCACTCCCATGATATAAATGTTGACTGAGTAATCCCTAAAGTGTGAAGTTAAGGTGATATATCTAATGTTAGCTATATCAAATCAGGTACCTGGATAATACCAGTGTAATGCAAGTATTGCAAGAATCTTTCATAATTTTGTTGTTTAAATAAAAAAAAAATATATTTATTTAACAGCTATTTACTGGTATTTTTCTGTTTTTAGCTCAGCTGACTATAAGTCATCTGAGCTATAGTCATGGTCCATTGTCCGTCGTCTGTCCGTCCGTCCGTCTGTCTGTCCGTCCGTCCGTAGATGTGGCACGTTTTGAAACCGTAAGACCTAGGAATCCAAAATTCGGCATAATGTTGAATGTCCCCAAGATCTCCTACCAAGCCGAAAACTGGGTCTTTGCGACTTCGTTCCTTTGAGAAATTAAGGAAACACCTCAATTTTTTATTGTAAACCTATTTTCACACTTCAGGACTGCCTAATATCAAAACGACTCATCTGTTTTTCCTCATATTTACCATAAATATTTCTCTATATAGTTCCTATGTACATGCCAGAATTATGTCTGTATTATATAATTTAAAAAAGTTATGGGCCCAAACATAATGCATTTTGTAAAAAATCAGGAAAGCTATTTGATCACTTAACACAAAACTTGTTAAAGCTATGGACTTTTTTTCCAGTAATATAACTTTTATTAATCATAATTAAATTGTATACCCGAAATTAGATCAAAATCTTTTATATTTTTTAAAATATTAACAAAAATAAAAAATTGGTACCTTAAATTTTGCCCAACTTTGACCATGGCACGTTTTTTTCCTGTAAGTACTGTGGATTTAATTTTCACAGCATGTTTTTGTTAGCATTTTGTCTGTTAACACCAAAAATTTGAAACCAGTTGATCAAAAACTGTAGATTTTATTCAAGTTTTCAAACACCATGTAACATATTGTTTACATCAAGCTAGTGTTATGCAGTTTGCAAGAGCTCAGCTCCCCAGCTTCAGCTCTCAGTTCCTAAAATTTGGCATACAATTAGATGTCTCCAAAATCCCCTACCATGCCAAGAATTTGGTCACTAGGACTTAATACCTTCGAGATATTAATGAAAAACTTCATTTTTCCATTAAAAACCCATTGTTGCTTTTCAAGACTGCCTAATATCAAAACCATTGGTCTTACTTTATTTATATATAATATATATATTTTTCTATACATTCTCTATGCACATGCCAGAAATGATGTCAGTATTGCGTAATTGTTTTAAGTTATGGGCCCAAACATAATGCACTTTGTAGAAAATCAAGAAATATATTTACTCACTTAACAAGGGGATTGCTGAAGCTAGAGATTTTTTTGTCAGGGATGTAACATTATTTAATCAAGATTCAATTGAATACCCAAAATTAGTTCTGAATTTTTCAAATTTTATAAGTTATTAGTATAAATATAAAATTAGTACCTTAAATTTTGCTCAACTTTGACCATGGCACGTTTGTTTCCTGTGAGCACTGTTGATATAATTTTCATGTCATGCACACATAAGGATTTCAGCTTTTTAGTTTAGAAAGCTGAAAGAAATTTGCCATGAATTGTAGCTTTTGTTAATGTTTCTTTGAGACCATGTCAGACCTTGGCCCTCTCCAGCCCCTCTTGAGTCACCTGTTTGTTGACCTTTTTGAACTTTCAGCAAATTATGCATGATTGGGGCGAGGCATACACTGGGGCAGCCAGGCAGCTTATGGCCAGCCACAGTTGATCCAGGTGTCCAACCCAACTCATCTAGTAGTTTTAACCAACAATATGACAATAAACAATAAATTAATAAATTTTTAATGGTTTTTTATTACAAATTAAAGAAAAATAGAAAAGAAATATGTTAGTTTATAATAACAGGAAATTAACTTGCAGTTACTGATGATATAAGAATCTTGTATCGATGGATAGAATGTCAGGTATTCCAAATAACACCATGCAGTCACCTATGGTATTTTTCAGTTCAGTTTTAATGATAAAAAAGTAACTCATATTATTCATTACTAATGATTGGGGATCATATGAAGGAAATTAATGATAGACAAAGATGCAGTTGATAATATTAATCTAGATTCCTAGTGTGTCTAGTGTGTACATTTATGTGAAATTAGTCCAAAATGAATATATAACATTTTTTAAAAATATAGATAAAAGCCATAAAACCAGGTACTTATGATCATTATTTAAATGTGTTAATTTTGTATATTCTGGATTCTCAACATCATTGTTTCGTGAAAACTGAATAAATACCAGACATGGTGCGAATAATTTGCAATTGTATTTAAATACGAATATGAATATGTACTCCATTATAAAATTTCTTGCATAAAGAATGGGAATTCAGGTAAAAATGAAAGTATATGAATACCAGTGCAAATACTTTCAAAATGTATTCATGAATGCATTCATGAATATATTCTTTAATATTATTTTAATAATCATTTCAGTTATATTTCATTTTAAAAAATCATAAGATTCTCTTATTATTTTTAATAAAAATTATATTTGGGACAATATTTGTAATTTTTTTAAATAAATAGTTAAACTCTTATATTATATGTTCTGCTTATAAGTTATATGGCCAAGTCAAAAATCTGTGTGACAATAGTACTCCATTTGTTAATAAAATAAATGAAATCAATCCTCTTCCCTGTCTCCAAAGATACTATCAAAATCATACATAAGCTAAACAACAACAACTCATAATACAGCTTATATTTATTACCACACAAAACCAGCATGTGAATCATTTCTAAATCATATTTTTTTATCATATATAACAGCTGAGCGCCATGACCCATAGGTCCCTTGTTTTAACCATTCTGTAGCTTTCCATTGTCATGTTCAGATCAAAAGAGGATGGGTTTAATTAATATTCATGTAACAAATGACAGCCATGTTATGGTACTACATACACACAGAAAAAAGGTTCACTAAAATGTATAGAAAATATTGTCTTCTCAGTTCTTCATGGCTTAGGCATGTCTGTGAATTGTGTAATGGCTAATGTTTGAAATTTTACTGCATCATTTTTCATTTCAGGAAAACTGACTTCATCTGCAGAAGATGATCATACACCTAAGCAGCCATGGCGCTGCTTTATGAGATTGATTTTGATGACCTGGAGTTTTATGAACGATGTGGCGGGGGTACCTACGGAAGTGTCTATCGGGCAAAATGGATTTCACAGAACAACGAGGTGGCAGTGAAGAAGTTATTGACAATGGATAAAGAGGTACTGACGACTTCCCTCAGTTATCTGATATCAGGGCTTTCACTGACTTCTGTATTTCCTATATTTTCCATTATAATTTTCTATATATTCTTGCATTTACACCATTGTCTATATTTTCTTATATTTTTTTCACTGCAATTCTCTGTTTCTGATTAACTGTAATTATGGAATTATTAATATTATAGATATATAGACATGTTAGAATTGAAAACATTCAGCTTTTTTTGTAGAACTGTGTATATGTAAGTGATGCAGATTAATATATTATTCTGTGCTTGTGGGAAAGGATTCTGCTTGTCATGTTTCTCAAGATAACTAGGAGCCATTAAACAATTGTTTGAATAACTGACAAGTTGTGGATATGGTGCTGTGATACTACAGTTAAAAGAAGTAACAGATATGGGCTAAGCTCTTAAATAATGGACAGTCTCAGACTCATTTCCATGGTGTTCCTTCAACAGCATTAAAGGTGCCCATTCACTTGCCTTTTGAAAAGAATTTTTGTGATTTCTGGCTTCATCTGTTTACATATTAATGATCAAAGGGTAAGTCTGGTTATGAAAAGTTCTTAAAATGCCTCTGCGAAGGAAAAAAACATGTAACCTAAGTTGGTAGGTAGCATATATATGCGGAGGTAGAAAGGTCACTTGTTGCAAAGCGCCATTTGCAAGGCTTTGGCTTATCTGACTTGCCACCAGATGCCCTTTTTGAATATTTGATTATTTCGGCAGGCCCCCACATATTATAAACATGTCGATATAAACAAAACAAGCAGCCTGTGTGTGGGGATATCCACATTTTCTGGCCTATTTTTATAAAAGCTCCAAGGGATCACCTTTAGTTTAAAAAGGTCAGATTGGTGATTTGGCCCCTTTGAAAATTATGTGAACCATTCTGCCAGTATGAAATAGGAAATTTAAGAAAGATAAAGATGAACAGTCTGGATATTGATGCCACACTAAAGTCACTAACACAATTATAGTTAATCTTACCAAATATATTTAATATATTGTCTCTTTTCAAGGTATTCAGTATCATAGACAATATTGCTAAAGTTGTTATTGCAATATAATATACTAAAGAGTTTAGCCAGTGTGTATAGTTTGTGTCCATAGGCATTTCCATTACAGAGTAGTTTGAAAGACATTTTGTTAAATGTTATTACGAAGGTGAACATCCTCTTTTTAAGCCCTTTTTTCGGTCATTTTGCTTTGACTGTATAAGGCACCTTTTCCTGTGTTTACTTTTAGGCTCACATTCTGAGTGCCCTAAGTCACAGGAATATCATCCAGTTTTACGGAGCCGTTTTGAAGGAGCCAAACTACTGCCTTGTTACTGGTAAGTGTACCACAAATTGCATGTTTATACCACTGGAACTAAGGTTTGTCAGTGGTTCCCACAATGGTGTAGTATATATAAATAGTGGGTATCATAACTAAGACTTTTTAAGAATTTAACTTCATTCAAATAGCTTAACTATTTGAACTTTATATACAAAGTAAAACTGTTGTTGACACTTGTTATTTTAATTTTTTTTCCGGGTTCCTGTAATCACACTCTGTTGTTAAGTTGTAAATTCATATTGAAATTTCATTACGCTAATTCATGGTTTCCATTTTTTTACTTAATTGAAAAAGCCTGGTTCAGATTAGATTTTCTAGTTTTAATTTAATAAAATACTTTATAAACACCATAAATAAAAAATTTCTTAAATAAGAAAATGGTATCCCTATATAAACATAGAGACACTGTTTCCTACCTTCAAAATCTAGAAAATGAATGTGCAGGTCAGGTGCTATTCAGTGTATAGCATCCATGAGCAATTGCATGTGGTTACATTTTGTTTCCACCCTTTAGACAGGCTGAACTGTGCACTGGGGTCTGGGTGTGCCCCTGTTCTGTCAGCATTTAAACAAAATTTAACAACATTGGCTCGAACTACATGTGCATCCATGTTAATGTATAGTTACACTACAGTTACGAACACTTGACTGGGCTGGTTGAATGCTAGTTAATTGGGTTTACCCCTGTTATTTATGTTCAAAATGGATTGACAGTCCCAAATTTTCAGGCCAATGGGTACATACTTTTCCTAAACACAGGGATAGAAATGAGCAGTTAGAGCAGCCCTTATTTCTTATTTACCTGGTTTATGTACTGAACAGTCTATCCCACAGCCCTGTCTGCCTGGTGTTTAAAAAGGGAGGAAAAAGTGTTTCTGTGTATAGCATGGACTAAGAGACACTACAGTGTCTGTAGTATAGAATATGGAACATATATACGCTTACATAAAGATAACTGATATTTAAACATGTTTTATATTTTCAGAGTTTGCTGTGAATGGGTCATTGTACTCATTCCTCCAGCTTTCTGGTTATCAGCTTGACTTTGAACAGATTCTTCAGTGGGCAAAAGATATTGCCATGGGTAAAGTGTACTTCTGGGCCTCATTTATTTTTCATTTTTATTTAAAAATCTTTATCACAATTTATGATTAACGCTTAATTGTAAAAAGAGTATTCTGTCCTCTTGACTCTTCGCTTTCACAAACCTATGCTTTCACAGATCTTGATTCAGCCAGCCACTCTGTTGTCTGTTTCATAAATAATGAACAAGACTGCAAGTGTTTGAGCCAAGTAAATGACATGTAAACAATACACTTTTCACACACCATCTAAACAAGAACGTGCGCATCAGAACTTGGGACATGTTTACATGGTTATATTTGACTGGTCAAAGTCTTAATGCCCTCTTGGTTATGCTTAACATTTGGTCTTGGACTAGCACCACATGTGCTCCTACACCTTTGTAAACAAGTGTGTACAAATCATAAGATCGGTTCAAATACCTTGTTCATTATTCATGAAATAGATGCAGGAGGGGCTGGAAGAATCAAGGTCTGTGAAAGCATAGCCAGAGACTTGGTAGTATGAAGATGGCTTTGATAGGAATAGGTGTATGACAGGCAGCAAATAAATTATTGGATACTGGCTAGAGATAAGTGATAATAAAAGATATACCAGTGACAAACATCTGTTTACAATTTCATAAAATTTAAGAGGATGTTTGCATTGATTTATAAATATCTTTTGGATTCAATTATTGAACCTTCCCTTTTAATATTTTCCATGCAAAAATGGGATGAAGCATTAAGAAATGATCATATGTGATATTACAGTATTGTTTAACTATATACAAATGTTCATGTTTGAAATGGGATTTCATTCTTATATTTTGTCAAAATTTCAGGTATGAACTACCTTCATGAAGAAGCACCTGTAAAAGTTATCCACAGAGACCTGAAGTCTAAAAATGGTAAATATGATTAAGCAGCAGATTATAACTAGAATACGGGTAGTCGACAAGCGACTACGTGTATCCGCCTAAATCAGAGTGGAACGGGTGCAGTGAGGCATGGATTAAGTGGCAAGGGGAAATAGAGTGAAGTGTTGCATATTAGCATGGATGTCTGCAGCCAAATTGTGTATGAAGGTTGCCCCCCCCCCCCCCCACCACAAAATCCAGAAAGCCGTCCCAGTTGTATACATATGCAAAATTTAAGGCAGATAAGTCAAACCACTACATGTATATGAGTGATTTTAGCCCGTGGCAGACAATCAGATGGACGCTGAGCAAAAATGGTTGCAGGTGACGGCACCAGTTTTGTGTATGATAAAGAGCTATGTGAGAACTTTACACATGCAAAACTTTGGCCCAATCGGTCAAACGGTTCCCAAGATATGAGCTTGGATGTCTGCTGCATAAACTAGAATGCAGGTGGCTCCACCTGTCATAAAATCAAGAGAGCTGTTGGGGATGTATAAACCTGCAAAATTTTAGGCAGATATGTCAAACCACTGCCGAGATATGAGTGATTATATCCCATGGCAGACAAACAGACAGGAGCTGTGCAAAAATGGCTGTAGGTGGCGCCACCAGTTTTGCATATTTTATAAAGCTCTCCAAGGGCTACATTTGTGCAAAAAAATTTTCCTGATCGGTCAAACGGTTCCCGAGATATGAGCTTGGATGTCTGCAGCGTAAACGTGAATGTAGGTGGCGCCACCTGTCATAAAATCAGAAAAGCTATCCAGGATGTATACGCATGCCGAATTCCAGGTGAATTAGTCAAGTCACTGCAGAGATATGAGTGATTTTAACCCAAGGCAGACAAACAGATGGACACTGTGCAAACATGGTTGCAGGTGGCGCCACCATTTTTGTGTATGTTATAAAGCTCTCCAAGGGCTACTTTTGTGCAAAAAAATTTTCCTGATCGGTCAAACGGTTCCCGAGATATGAGCTTGGATGTCTGCAGCATAAACGTGAATGTAGGTGGCGCCACCTGTCACAAAATCAGAAAAGCTATCCAGGATGTATATGCATGCCAAATTTCAGGTGAATTAGTCAAGTCACTGCAGAGATATGAGTGATTTTAACCCAAGGCAGACGAACAGATGGACACTGTGCAAACATGGTTGCAGGTGGCGCCACCATTTTTTGTGTATGTTATAAAGCTCTCCAAGGGCTACATTTGTGCAAAAAAATTTTCCTGATCGGTCAAACGGTTCCCGAGATATGAGCTTGGATGTCTGCAGCATAAACGTGAATGTAGGTGGTGCCACCTGTCACAAAATCAGAAAAGCTATCCAGGATGTATATGCATGCCAAATTTCAGGTGAATTAGTCAAGTCACTGCAGAGATATGAGTGATTTTAACCCAAGGCAGATGAACAGATGGACACTGTGCAAACATGGTTGCAGGTGGCGCCACCATTTTTTGTGTATGTTATAAAGCTCTCCAAGGGCTACATTTGTGCAAAAAAATTTTCCTGATCCGTCAAACGGTTCCCGAGATATGTGGGTTTATGTGTGGAAACAGACGCACAAACGGACGCAGAGCGCAGAGGAAAGGTCAGAGGTCAAAACAAAATCGGGGCGCAGCAGTTCACATGTGACCCGAACATAATCCTGGGTTTCGTAAAATTCCACCCAGCAGTTACAGAGGAGTTCTCCGGAAACCTAGGCGGCGGTGGCGGCGGCGGCGTGCAGCTGAAAACATAGTATCCGCAAAACTCTGTTTTGGCGGATACAATTAAGGATGAGCTGTGAAGCAAAAAACAGAATTCCAAAGATAGTTATGCACATGTAACAGTGTAACAGCCAATCAAAGAGGGTTTCCTTTTTTCCCATACTTCATTTCCTTCGCAAATATACAAATTTATGACAATTTTTTGTTGCCTTCATCCTATTTTTTTTAAAATAAGTAGTTAAAGCTAGTATTGCTTTTTTCTGCCCAATATCTTACCTAACTATTGCCCAAATGATGTTTTAAGAGTTGACATAGAAGCCCCTGTTCATGTGTGTGTTTGAATATGTTGACATAGCATTTCTGACAGTTCTCAGTTTCTTCATTTAAATTCTGTATAACATCATAGAACAATTGATTAAATTACAGTAGATCAGTTAAATATTTGGGCTGATCCAAATGTTGGTTGAGGTATGCACTCTTTGGGTGCTATATGATAGCACACAGTCACATTCCTATATTGGCTGATTCTGGTTTAATCTGTTGTTTTACTGTTTTTACCCTTTTCTGTTTATAGTTGTCATATCTGGAGAATGGGAGTGTAAGGTATGTGGTTTATATGACAGTCACAAACTATCTTTTCACATATTTACTTGAGTTACATTTTAGGTTTCTGTATACTTTAATAATTACCTTGTTTGTATGGTATCAGTGTTAGAATTATATTAGAAATCTGTGGACATGACAAAATATACAGAAATTTTACCTTACCTAACTGTATAGTCTTTTTTATTTTGAAAGGTACACATCCATATAAATATTGTGATTTCTGCAGTATGATATGAAGCTATGCAGATTAAAAAGTTTAATTATACTGTATTATCACTTGAGTTCACTCTGTTACAGATTTGTGATTTTGGAGCCTCCAGGTTTATGGGTAGCACAACTAAGATGTCACTGGCTGGGACCTTCCCCTGGATGGCTCCAGAGGTCAGTGTTTAAATATTTTACGTTCTGATCATAAAGGAACTATCAAGCCAATCCTGGCTGCTTTTTTTTTAAATCAGTGGATAACTAAATCACATACATATTTGCAGTATGAACATTTAAGAGGTCACAGGGGTGATGTTGCTCTAGTACAATTTTGCTGACAATTGACTTTGCATTATCCTCCAGTTTTCTAGGTAATATATGTTCCTGATTACTTTTACTTGTAATATATCTTTTAAAAGACCTGACCTTTCGGCTTTGTTTGGACATCTTTGCAAATAAATTCCTAAATAGAGGTATTTTGTTTCTCTGAGAGCACTTGTCTCGTAAAGAGCAGTAAAGTGAGAATTAGAAAACAGGGAGTGACATGAAGTCAGATGCCTCACAAACTGAATCTCAAACATCTGTGTGCCAAGATTTAGATAAGCCCTGTATATGTCTTCTCCAGGTGATACAGAGTTTACCAGTCAGTGATGCCTGTGACGCTTGGTCTTATGGTGTGGTAAGTAGATTTTAGTAAACAGCAGAGTCGCAATACCATTTATTTGTTTGATTAACAGCCCCCTGTCTACCAAATCATGATGCTAAAAATACTAAAAAAATTTCTTGAGGGAGTAGGGTTGTATCCTCGATAATAATTGGTTGAGGGACCACTCATCCCCAGAGTTCCTCTGACTTAAATATGGCCACCAAACTCTAGGCATAAATACCCAACTAGAAACAGTCCTTTGTAGTATATTTGTGCCCTTATCAAACTGTCACATTTTAAAAAAAAAGCAAAACCACTTATGGGGGGCTGCCATTTTCCTTACAGACTAAAAAGTGTGTTTTTGCATGTCAGACATAAAGCTATAGTGCTAGGAAAGATAATGCTTTGACATGGATGCTGCTTCCTGAAAAAAAAGGATAAATTCTTAGCGATGTGTTTCATTAGAACTGGTTTATAACAAAGGGGCAATGCTGTGCAAGATATAATGAATAAGAAGAGGTAGATTTGCTTATTTTGAAGTTACCTCATGATCACTGGGGGGTACTTTCTTAAAGTTTCTTAGTTAAAAAAATTTGACACAAAGATTTAAAACAAAACTTATTGACCCTCACAAATGTTAGTTAGCCTTTAAAATATTTGGAAAAGTATTATGTTTATTATTTTACAGTTGGTGACTGTTTATATATTGTTTACTGTTTTGACAGGTACTTTGGGAGATGCTGACTAATGAGGTACCGTTTGACGGTATTGAAGGATTCCAGGTGGCATGGCTTGTGGTAGAAAAAGGAGAGGTAAGGCACAGCCCATGGTATATGGAGTCTATTTGTATATTTCATGCCCATCTATATTCTTTAACTTCCTCAACTGTTTTTTGTTTGGTTTAGGTAAAAGAACCAATCTTAAAAATTGATTATTCTTTTTGGGATAATTCTATTTAAATAATTATTGAATTTAAACTTTATTAGGGCCCTGCTTGAAAAGCAGTGATCACCTTGTCAGTCCCTCCTTCCGTCAGTGACACTTTCTTTTGCACCCACCAACAATATACTGCAGCTTTCCTGAATTCACAGGGATGATTAGTACCTATGAGGGCTCCAAACCTATCCAATTACAAACTTGTCAGAATTCCAATATGGCCGCCATAGCCTAATCACTGATTTTCTATCACACACAATAAATTAACAACAGCATACTGAAGCTTTCCCAAATTTAAAGGAATGATCGATACTTATGACGGCTCCAGACCTATTAAAGTACAGACTTGTCAGAATTCCAATATGGCCGCCACAGCCCAGTCATTGATTTTCTTTTGCACGCCATAACAACAATTTACTGCAGCTTTCCAAAATTCACAGGGATGATTGGTACCTATAAGGGCTCCAGACCTATTGAATTACAGACCTGTCAGAATCCCAATATGGCCACCACAGCCCATTCACTGATTTTCTTTCGCGTGAACACTCAACAACAACCTACTGCAGCTTTCACAAATTCACAGGGATGATTGGTACATATGAGGGCTCCAGACCTATTGATTTACAGACCTGTTGGAATTCCAATATGGCCTTCAGTGCCCATTTGCTGATTTTCTTTTGCGCGCTATAACTCAACAACAACATATCTCAGTTTTCCCAAATTTACAGGGGTGGTTGGTACATATGAGGGCTCCAGACCTATTGAATTACAGACCTTTTGGAAATTGCAATATTGCCGCCACAGCCTGATCGCTGATTTCCTTTTGCATGGGATAACTCAACAGCAACCTACTGCAGCTTTCCCCAATTTCACAGGGATCATTGGTGCCTATGAGGGCTCCAGACCTATTGAATTACAGACTTGCTCAAAATCAAATATGGCTAATAGACTACATTCGGTGATTTTCTATTGCACACATTATTTCAGACATATCTTCTTTAAGGTGGCAGGACTGGTCCCCCCACCTGATCTGACTTTGTTTCAGTTTTTCCTTTGCATTGAACAATCTAATGCTTTAATACCCCCTAAAGTATACATTTTCTGAAAGCTAAGAAAATATCTATAGTTTGGTGATAATAAACTTTGTTTCTGAGGAACAGGTTTGAATATGTAAGAATTTTAATTTAATTTTAATATTTAACAAAAAACGTTTATTCCAGCACAACTAAAGCAGATACAGAAAATCTTTTTAAATAATTCGATAATTTAGGTAATAATCCCTTGGCATTTTTAGCTCAGCTGACTGAAAGTCATCTGAGCTATAGCGATCACTCTTTGTCCGTCGTCCGTCTGTCCGTCTGTCTGTCTGTCCGTCTGTCCGTCTGTCCGTCCGTTAACCAGGCACAAATCGTAACCACTGGACCTAGTACCTTGTAACTTGGGATTCTGAGAGGTCCATAAAAAATCTCCTTGGAAACCAGAAATTAGGTCTCTGTTACCCATATCCTTCGAGCTATGTGGCCCCAAAGTACCCCCCAGAAAAGTCAAAAATTTCATACAAAAACTTCAATATCTCATTAACTACTTGACTGATGGTCATGATTTTTGGCATACATATTGATCATGAGATGTTACATCACTTCCTGCAGACTGGTGGCGCCACCTGTATTTTTCGATTTTTTACGAATTTTTTTCTCTATTTTTGAGACCTTTAAAAATGTGAACATCTGTTAACAAGGCACAAATCATAAAGACTGGACTTAGAATCTTAATTCTTGACACACTGAGAGGTCCGTGAAAAATCTCCTTGGAAACCAGAAATTAGGTCTCTGTTACCCATATCCTTTGAGCTATGGGGCCCCAAAGTACCCCCCAGAATAATAAAAAATTTCATACAAAAACTTCAATATCTCAATAACTACATCACTGATGGTCTTCATTTTTTGCATACATATTGATCATGAGATGTTCGATCAGTTCCTGCAGACTGGTGGCGCCACCTTTACTGTTTGATTTTTTACGATTTTTTCCTCTATTTTTAAGACCTTTGAGGATGCTGTCATCTGTTAGCGTGGCACAAATCGTAACGACTGGACCTAGAATCTTCATTTTCGACACACTGAGAGACCTATGAAAAGTCTCCATGGAAACCAGAAATTAGGTCTCTGTTACCCATATCCTTCGAGCTATGGGGCCCAAAATTACCCCCCAGAATAGTCAAAAATTTCATACAAAAACTTCAATATCTCATTAACTACATCACTGATGGTCATGATTTTCGACATACATATTGATCATGAGATGTTTCATCAGTTTGTGCAGACTGGTGGCGCCACCTGTATTTTTCAATGTTCACGAATTGTTTTCTCCATTTTTGAGACCTTTAAGGATGTAGTTATCTGTCAACAGGGTACAAATCGTAACGACTGGACCTAGAATCTTCGTTCTTGACACACAGGGAGACCCATGATAAGTCTCCATGGAAACCTGAAATTTGGTCTCTGTTACCCATATCCTTTGAGCTATGGCACTCCAAAGTACAGCTCAGAATAATGGAAAATTTGATACAAAAGCTAAAGTATCTGAACAACTAATGCAGAGATAACCATAATTGTTTGCATGGATATTGATCATGGAGTGTTTCATAAGTTTCTGCAGACTGGTGGCACCACCTGTATTTGTTCGTTTTTTTTTTTACAAAATTTTTCTGTATTTTTGAGACCTTTAAAGATATGAACATCTGTTAACAGGGCACAAATCATAAAAACTGGACCAAGAATCTTCATTCTTGACACACAGGGAGACCCATGAAAAGTCTCCATGCAAACTTGAAATTAGGTCTCTGTTACCCATATTCTTTAAGCTGTATGGGTCCAAAATACCCCCCCCCCCAGAATAATGGAAAATTTGATACAAAAACTGCAGTATTTCAATAACTACAACACTGATGGTCATGATTTTCGGCATACATATTGATCATGAGCTGTTCCATCATTTTCTGCAGACTGGGTGTGCCACCTCTATTTTTTTTCAAATTTTTACGAATTTTTTCTTTTTTTGAGACCTTTAAAGATGTGGTTATCTGTCAACAGGGTACAAATCGCAACAACTGGACCTAGAATCTTCATTCTTGTCATGCAAGGAGGCCCATGAAAGGTGCCTGTGGAAACTTGAAATTAGGTCTCTGTTACCCATATCCTTCAAGCTATAGGACTCCGAAGTATCCCTCAGAATAATGGACAATTTGATACAAAAACTGAAGTATCTGAACAACTAATGCAGAGATCACCATGATTTTTTGCATGGATATTGACCATTAAGTGTTTTTATTAGTTTCTGCAGACTGGTGGAGCCACCTGTATTTTTGTATCCGCCAAAACGAAGTTTTGCGGATACTATGTTTTTGACCGAGTTCCTCCGCCGCGGCGGCGTTCGTTTCCAGAGAGCTCCTCGGAGTCTAATGGACCGATTTTTCCCAAACTTACACCTATTATCGGGTCACATGTGAACTGGTGCCTAACCAATTTGCATTGACCTCTGACCTTTCCTCTCTATCCAGTGTCCATTTGAAGGTCTGTTTCCACTCATAAACCCTCATATCTCGGGAACCGTTTGATCGATCAGGAAATAAAATTGATACAAATGTAGCCCTTGGATTGCTTTATAACATACTCAAAAAATGGTGGCGCCACCTGTAACCATGTTTGCACAGTGTCCATCTGTTCATATGCCTTGGGTTAAAATCACTCATATCTCTGCAGTGAATTGACTAATTCACCTGAAATTCGTCATGTGTATACATCCAGGATAGCTTTCTTGATTTTATGACAGGTGGCGCCACCTACGTTCACGTTCACGCTGATGACATCCAAGCTTATATCTCGGGAACCGTTTGACCGATCAGGAAATAAAATTCATACAAATGTAGCCCTTTGATAGCTCTGTAACATACACAAAAAATGGTGGCGCCACCTGTAACAATGTTTGCACAGCGTCTGTCTGTTAGTCTGCCGTGGCCTAAAATTACTCATTTCTCTGTAGTGGTTCGACATAACTGCCTAAAATTTTGCAGGTTTATACATCTTGGACAGCTTTCTTGATTTTATGACAGGTGGCGCCACCTACATTCTAGTTAACGCTGGACACATCCAAGCTCATATCTCAGGAACCATTTGACCGATTGGGCCAAAATTGTGCATGTGTTTAGATCTCACATAGGTCTTTATCATACACAAAACTAGAGGGGTTACCTGCAAAGATTTTTGCACAGTGTTTGTCTGTTTGTCTGCCATGGGCAAAAATCGCTCATATACATGTAGTGGTTTGACTTTTCTGCCTAAAATTTTACCGGTGTATACAACTTGGACAGCTTTCTGGATTTGTGGTAGGTGGCACAACCTACATACACATTTAGGCTGCAGACATCCATGCTAATATGCAACATACCTCACTCTATTTCCCCTTGCCACTCAATCCATGCCTCACTATCCGATTTTGGCAGATACATGTAGTCACTTGTCGGTTACCCGTATTCTAGTTTTAAAAGTTTACACATTTTTCTCTATTTTTGAGATATATAAATACAGACTAAATCTTGGCCTGTTGGTTAATCTGTTTGATGCTTCAGTTGAATGGGTATATACTACCATTCTGATGATAAAATTTCCTTTTGCGAATCTCTTCCCAGTCAGCTGAGCGTCATGACCCATGGGTCACTTGTTTTGTTTAGTGAGTTAAGTTTAAAAATTACGATTTTACAGAGTATTTAATTTTGAAATCTTCACAAATCATTTTATTTTTTACTTTTACCTTAATAAAATCCTTCAAATTTAGTATAGGCGTAAAATAAAAAAAAAACGCTTTTTTGAAGACATATTAACAATTACATATAATAAGATGGTATGTTTCGGACAAGTAATTACTGAGAAATAACGCTCTTAAGATAAGGTGTTCAGGTGAAATGATGTTTCGAGAAAATGGCCAAAAACTATATTCGTAGAGATCATACGTCCTACACACGTAACTAACCACAACTACATGTTGACAGTCACATGAATTTGGTCAAGACGGTGGTTCTTGTCAAACCATGCTATAATAACATGAATTACTTGACTACTTTGCTTTAAAAACGTATTAAAATGATAAAAATTTGACCTGTCACACCAGCGACTTGTCAAACACCACGTGCATGGACTTCAGTAGGCGGAGCTTACAGTTTTGGCCAAATGCCAAGGTGCGCTGAGCACCCGACAACTGGGACCCGCGGCTGAACAGGTGCATAGCCGGGCCTAATAGGTAACCGTGTGTTTATACAGGAACAAGGGGAGCGGGATCTGTGGCCATTCAAGGAGAACGAAGATTGATTTACTTATCGAGGTTTACATACATTATATGTATTTAGGAGTTGACAATAGAGACAAGTTTATAACGATCATACAAATCTCGCATACACATACAAGTCATATGTGAAATCTGGACTTATTGTTTATTGGAGGGAAGTATGGGAGGACTATGGTTTGTTACATTCATACATCATGCACACACATTCAAGTCACAGAAGGAGCTCGATTATCTTATAAGAAGGTTTATTTACATGGAATCTATAAATGGCAACAAATTTAACAATCAACAAATAACAGCGGCTGACAATAGCGCGTTAAGTTGATAACACTGCCAAAGTCGATAGGTGTCGGCCTCCGGTTTTCCTTCATGCATAAACGTAGAGATGCCGTCAATGACGTCAATGAGTTTTCAAAATATAAAAAAAAAACAGAATTAAAGAAGCTGAAATAATTAATATCTCCAGTATCATTAGGCTTCTTGTAAATGACAGACACAGTATAAGAAAATTGTGTATATAACTGGATGATATAGGGGCTTGTTATATTATTTAAACGTGTGATTGTAGTGCTAGTTTATAGCACTCTTGGCTGCGCAAGGTCTAGAATCCTGCCATCAGTTTAAGTAATAGTAATAGTAATAGTAATAGATACCCCAGTAATAGTAATAGTAATAGTAATAGAAGATAAAATGTGGTAATAGTAATAGTAATAGTAATATCAGAAATTGAAAGTAATAGTAATAGTAATAGTAATAGAACAACTGTAATAGACCCCATGTCTGGCCGTCATCTGACGGTTCATCATCGCTGGCCATCAGTTTGATCAAGGAAGTAAGTTAGGCCCGCTGAGACTTCTTGATATCATTCAACTGCTGCAGTTTTTCGAGTGGCATTTGGGATATGCATAGTCGGCCCATTGTAGTTTTGTTTGGTATTGGCGTAATATTTATTTGTTGCAGTGTTGACAGTATGAATATCATAGACATTATGGTTGGGATATGAAGCAGCTTATTATAAAGTAATTTTACGTATCTGTCGATAGGCTCAGGATATAGCAGAAATAACATGATGTCAAGTGAAAATTTGTTTTTCGGCATAACATACCCGAAAAAAAGACGGAAAGGCCAATGACACTAACAGATCATTCACAAGGACGGGTTTGTTTGCACACTAATTAGCTAGAGTTAGGGTTGCTCTCCAATGCTTATCATTTGATCCAGTATCATTTGATGGATAAAAACCTGTTTCTTTTTGTCATATTTTTCAAATTTAACTTTATTTTTCACCCATATGTAAACTAGTCCAGCACTAGCAGAAACATGGGGCCCTCTGAGGACCATTGTCCGACCACATCTAGTTTTTCATGTTATCAAAATTTATGAAATTAGTATTAAGAGACTCATTTCTGTGAAAAATTTGTTGGGATATCAACAAGACTCAATGGGTCAGGAGTCTGATAATGTAGACTCTACTACAACAATGCTGAACCCAAAAACTCAATTCAAATACAAATAATGCAGAATGTAGAGCTTGGAATTTCCATTATTTTGTCATATTTTACGTCACAATTTGAATGAATTTTGCAACAATTGCATGACATAAAAACAGGGAAATTGAAGCAGTTTTAAAATCATGATGTCAATTAATGATGTTAATATATGAATTTAATCTGCTTGTTTTTTAATGAATTTTGCTACAATTTCATGATCTAAAAACAGGGATATTGAAGCAGTTTTAAAATCATGATGTCAATTAATGATGTTAATGTGTGTTTGCTCTGCTGTGTCTTTCAGCGTTTGACCATCCCCAGCACTTGTCCTGACAGTTTCTCACAACTGATGCAAAACTGCTGGTCCACAGAGCCCAGGGACCGACCCACATTCAGGGAAATTCTCAACTACCTCGACAAATTAATGCAAGATGGTACGTTTATTACATTGATACGTGTATAATGCCAAACTACACTCAGAATTAATTTTATGAGAGGTCTTTGCTTAATTAATTAATTTTATGAGAGTTCTCTGCTTACTGTCATATTTAATTGAGATTCTGCTTTCTACGATTCTTGGTTCATGATATCTCTGCGGTTTTCTGCTTCTGCTTTCCAATTTTCTTACCAAATATTGATATTCTCTTAGATTTGTATTTTCACATTTTATCACAGTTAAAACAAGTCATAAATTTAGAAGGGTTGGGCCTTTTTCACATGACATTATAATACATTTTTCAAAAGGCTCAGTGTCCATGGAATATTAGGTAAATGGCAGGATTATTTTAATTTTTAAAATATAAAACTTGGAATAATTGGAATAAATATCATATAATGTTGAAGCAGTTTTGTTAGCAGGATTTTAAATTTTAAGCCTTTAACAGAAGCCATACTTGCACTAAATTAAGATAACATGTTATTTCATGCAACCTAGACAACCTAAGAACCCCCCCCCCCCCCAAAAAAAAAAAAGCTGAAATATGAAATATGATGGAGAGCCAGCCGAGATTGTTGTCAGCTCTGTTGTTCACATGTGCAAATAGCAGACTGCTTCTGGTTAGTAATCACAGTTGTCATTTTTGTTGAGCAATTAAACAACTAACTCAGATATCAAACAATGTGGGTGGGTGCAGTACCATTGCATCATTAAACATAATTAATCCTGGTAAATTTTGTATGGTTTACACCTTGCGGTCACGGTAGGCCTATAGCCAAGATTGTTGTTGGCTCTGTTGTTCACATGTGCAAATAGTGGACTGCTTCTGGTTTGTAATCACAGTTGTTGTTGAGCAATTCTACAACTTACTCAGATGTCAAACAATGTGGCTTGGTGCAGTACGATTGCACCATGAAACGTAATTAATCCTGGTAAATTATGTACGGTTTACACCTTGTGGTCACGGTAGGCCTATTTAGTCAGCCGTAGAATGTACACAATCACCCAGAGCTTGTTAGCTGGGAGGTAGGTTGTGCTACAAAGCTGTCTCATATATTACCGTTTGAATACTTGATAGTTTGATACAAAATGAATTTCCTATACATACTTACTTGCACGAAAATTTGAACTGTGCTGTGGCTGTAAAGTAAAAAAATGTGTTTTCAGACACACCAAATTAACCACTCCCACAGTATTTATATATTTGCAATGTTACACTTCATGTGTACAAAAAGGCGGCAGGGACAATGCAGTTCTACATATTCTCTTTAGTAATAATTTAATTTTCTTTTGCAGAGGCCTTGCCTGACCAAACTAACTCATTCCTTGGAAACAAAGAAGATTGGAGGTAATTTTTTTATACTAAAATATAAACAAGTGATAATCATTTCTAAAATTCATTTGAAACCTCTTTGTTTCTACAGAAGGCTTTTGGTACAAATTACAACAATTGTTACAGCATGCCCCATCAAAATTATATTCATACTACATCTGCTATTTCAGATACATATGATGATATTCAGATGTCTTTATTGACAAATACACCTCATAAATATGCAAAACTTAAACAGTTGTTTTATTAAAAAAAAAATACTTGATATTTTTTCATGTAAAGCAAGTTTGTAAGAATGGATATTTTAAAGAAACAAATACAGATCATCAGCTTTTTATGAAAATCAGTTCTTTGGAATACTCTGGAATTCTTCGAAATATGCACTTTGGCAACTAGTGTCAATCAGTGGTCTATTTTGTTGTCATTCAGTGGCTGTTTAGTAGAGAATGGTATCTACTTAATAATGGACATATAAATTTTCTTCAGAAAGGAAATAGAAATGACACTTGAGAGGTTAAAACGACTGGAACGAGATCTATCATCAAAAGAGAAACAGCTGCGTGAACGAGAACTCAAAGTGAAAGAGAGAGAAAAGAATCTAGAGAAATCATTCAAAGTAGTTGTAAGTTATCCAAAATATCTATACCAGAGCTGCCTGATCCTCGTCATATATTAGCCAGTATAACACAGTGTTACAACAACACAGAATGTAAAATGCCATAAGATCACTTTAACATGTCCAGTCATTTCAGGGCTGGAGCTAGACTATTCTGCATAAGCAGTACATGCAAGGGATTCTTTCCTTTGGTGTGCTGAATTCTTACTGATCCTTCTTCAGCACTAAACACACATACCGATCATGTTTATTTGCAAAGCAGTTTTGCCTTTATATCAAATAATATTGATCTCAACACATTAATTGTGAATGTCTCTTAAATTGTTTCTCAGCAGAGATATCAGTATTGATTACACTTTGCTCCGTACATCTTGATAAAAAATCAGACATTATATCTGTATAATCAGCTCTCTGTATTGCACTTTTATCTGCTCACTGGAGGTGAAGTCTGGCATAAAATACAGTAAATAGTATAGTAAAATACCATTGGTCAGAAATGGTTTTAACAGCATCTGATTGGCTGATCACTGTTGGAACAAAATAATATAAACAGGTCTGTTACAGCTGCTTTATCAGTTGTTTCTGAAACATATGGGGAAACATTGGGTTCAGATTATAGTTTGGAAAAAAATTATGAGAGGAAGTTTGCAGTCTTCTTGTGAACCAAGAACAACATTAACCTGGAAACTTAACTATAATATATGGTAAACCTGTTATGTATCATATAATGTATTGTATCATTAGTGAAGCATCACAGTATGTATCATAATGGGAGGTAATGTGTTATTATTTATAGTCCCTCTTTATTAATGTTATCAATCTGTTTAAAAACTATAAAATCTTGACTATCCAGACCCCTAATTATTAGCTGTTTAAATGATGTTTATATGATTACGCAGTAGTTGTTTATCAGAGTTAAACATAAATTATATGTTTTCTTTATTTACAGCAGCTGGATTCACATGATGTTAACACATGGAGGGAGGTTGATGTGGTGAGTTACTTATAAGTCATGGAGTCTTGTTATGATGTTATCTACAGTGGTCCCTGCTTTGAGAGACCACCTTTTTTGCAAAAGAAAACTGCTGGACATTGCAGGTGGTTGCTTTATCAAGGGACGGGAAAATTGATTACCATATACAAGTCAGAAATATAACCAAGTACTTTTCAATACAGCAATGTCTGAGTGATATTGATAATTGGAGTATTTACCAAATTATCAAGTACATAAGTATTTCTTTTATACAATCTAAAACTCTGAAATAAAGGTGATTATTATATTGAAATATGCGTTGTTCATAAATATTTTTCCAGACAAAGTAAAAGATGACTACATTTTAGTCGATTCAGCAATGTTACGATTTTGTTGCTCCAGTGCATTAGGGTAACTTCACTGTCACAGTTGTATGTATAATATGTGTATTTTAGTTCACAGTGCCTTTAACATATAATGGTATTTCATTTCAGCATCAGTGGATTTCCTCTCTTGGCCATGATGGTAAGTTCACACTGGTATTTTTATTTATTTTGTATATAATATAACTCTCCAGTACATCTCTTGTACATGCTAATTTACATACTATGTTTATTATAGTCTAATGTATGTGAATGAATATACTTAGATCTGTAATACTCAAATAGTTATTTGAAAGCAAATCTTGCCAGATAAAAAAAAATAAGTAATAAATTCTTAAAGATAATGAGTAAAGCAATAATTGGCTGAATTTATCATTTTATTAATTAATTAATTCTTATTTTGATTAAACTTTCAAGTTCTTTATAATTTTGATAATATCCTTAAAAGACTTGGAAAACACATTAGATAATGGAATCCATAAAATTATGTAAAACCTAGAACTTTTATAATTTACAAAACTAATACAGTGAAAGCTTGCCTTACAACCATCCCACTATGATGACCACCACAACTAAGACGACCACCCGTATTTGGTTCCGCACTCATGTAAATCATCATAAAACATGCTAACACACCCACCAACTAACACAACCAGTAGGCTGGTCCCTCGGTGGTCATATTAGTGAGATTTCATTGAACATAGTATATATCATATTGTTTGCATTTATTTCTTTACAAGGAATTAGTTCAGCATATTTTTTCAGGTCCCAGCAGTGACCTGGCTTGCTATGCAGATCTGTTTTTTGCCAACAACATAACAGGCCGCCGTTTATTAATATTGAATGAAGAAGATCTTAAAGCCATGGGGATATTTTCTGTTGGACACAGACGAGACTTGCATGTAAGGGATTTATCATTTACACCTAAGAGGTAGCAATTGATAAATATCAGAATTAAATTTACATTGTACATTGGAAATATCTACTTGAAAAAAAATACACTTAGAAATACTAGCAGCTCCAAACCCAACCCTTATACAGCAAAAAACAATTTAATTTAGTGCATAGTTTTTATATTTAGAACATTATCTTTTATCAAACTAAATGGATCAGGTAAACATTAGTTGATGTAATTATATCATACTCCATGTCAGAACATTATATCTTTTATCAAGCTAAATGGGGTACCCATGTAGGTAAACATTGGTGGTAATAATTACATAAAAAAAATTTAAATTACAGGATTAGTCTGGTGACCATTCTCATAATTTGGCAGTTTTATTATGAAAACATAATTGTGAGCTGTTTCTGTATTAATGAGAATTTTCTCTGTTAAAGTTTATACGCCAGAGTAAGCCAACCGAAAATTTTCCCTTATTGGGCCCATTATCGCCCACCCCGCCTCGTTCTCATGTATCTAGGTCACACTTCCGTTTCCTGTAATCACTTTTTCTTCTGGCGTCAGCCATAATGGACGTGTGATCACGCTCTGCGCGATTCGTCCACTGTTTTGGTTTGTACAGTCGGGTTTGCCAACTGAATTGTAAGAAGTGATTCTTTTTCCCTTCCCTCCATGGAGAACCCTTACTGTTCTTGTGATTAATTAATCCCAACTTGGGATTCTCACCCCACTTGTTTCACCTGACCGTTCACACAATGACATCTGCCGGGGTCCTGCTGATCCCTGCTTCTATTGTCAGTCATGGTTGTCAGACCAAGGGGCCATGTTCCATGCCTGGTCCCCTTCCCCGGTTGTAGGGGTTCCCTATACACGGTGACCTTATCTGGTCCCGTTGTTCCCACAAGGGGGGGGATCCTACCCTGGGTGGACGCAACACGTCCTTGTTACGTTCCCCATCCATTCCAACCTGTGAAGTTACTTCCCCGGTAGTTTCTACCGCTACATATCTTTACTATCAATTAATGTAAGCGGAAGTCTTCCCCTGTTCCGTAGGCTTCACATTCGGACCTCCGTCCTCTTATACCATTTTGCGTAAACTCTCATGTTTTTTATCTTCACTGATGTCGGATCTAGACCATTCGTCTAGACTGGCGTCCATTTGTCCGGTTGCCTCTCCAACCAGGTTCTCTGACCTCGACCGCTTCCCTGGAAGCCGGCCCCCTGCCGGCTTCCTTCCTTGTCTACGGATTCGGCTGTTGCTGTCACGCTGGATTCCTCGGGGCTTCATAGAGCTGAGGTAGGTAATTCTGGCCCTCCTGCTTCCACTTTATTTCAGCCGCCCTTGCTTCCTGTGATTCCAGCTGCTCCGGCGGGCTGTTCTACGAACCCTGGCTGGCTGTCCACATCTTTGTTTCAGACTCCGGCTGCTGTGCCGCCTGCGGGCCCGGTTCCTGTGGCTTCTCGGCTCGATTCCTGCTGCTGGCCGACTGCAGCTTCTTTTTTTCCAGCCTCCGGTCGTACCGGCTCCACAGGATTCATTGAATCCCGCTTCAAGGGGTTCTCTGGCGTCACCTTCATCTTCTGCAGCCGATCCCGCCCTGGCTACAGACCAGTGGTCGGAGATTGCGCTCCAGCGCCAGGATTGGTGTGCACGCAGATCTGCCCTGCTGGACCTTGTTGCTAGCTCAATGCCGGAGACGTTACCAGACGGTCCTAAGTTCCGTCTGCTCCAGCCTCGGACTTCCGCGGCGTCTGCGTCTGGTTTCTTATTGAATCCGGCCGCCCTTCAATTGCCTTCCTCCACAAAGCCGGTGTGTATGGAATTCACCGTTAATACGGTTGAACAGGGGGAACACCACGCCGCCATCTCGGGGTCGATCTCGACCACTCCCGGGCCCAGGTACGTCCAGGTCTAATACGACGAGGTACCGGGAGTCATGTTTTGTTCATTTGATCCCTTTTCCGGATTATCCGGCTGTTCCTTACGCGCCCATGCGTCTAGAGTCTGGGCTGGTACAACCGTTCGCGGTTGGGAAAACCTTTTCTTCATCTGCCCCCATATCCGACTGTCAACTGTCTGATTCAGAGGGGCTCGGCTGTCCTGCGGCGGGGATGGTGAATGATTTACACTAGCCTCCTCACCGTCTCAACAGATCCGATCACACTAAATGATATCTGGCAAGCGTCAGCCCATGACTGTGCTGAACACCAGCAGGTTAATTGGCGTATTGTAGACATTGTATTTTCCTGCGCCTCTCTGCCTGTGTCCATTCATTACGAACCTTGAACCCCAAATTCCGGCTGAAATGGCTGAGCTTTACGCTTAACCTTTTACGGGTTATCTTCTGTTTGGCGACCAACTTAGGCCCCTCTTAGACCGTGCATTGGATTGTTCCGACCGGCCCGCCCACTCCCGTTTGGCATCTCCTCCTCCCATCCGTCTTACCACATTCCGCGGTCGCGGCCTTCCTGGTTGGCCCTCTCATCTGCTCGTCGGCCCCCGCTCCGTTGTCCCGTCCTTCCGGCTGTATTAGTTGTGCACAGCCTTTTCACGGTCGTTCCTTGTGCCGAGGTTCGACTCATTAGGTCAAGTTGGCGCTCGTCTAAGCGACCAATTTTCCCGCTTGGGCGAGCATAACGTCACATCGTTTAGTTCTCAGCAGAATCAAGTTCGGGTTACGTTTTCCGTTTTTGCACGATCCTCCAGTCTCCCTGCAACCGTTCTTCACTCAGCCTTACAGCGATCCGATCCAAGGCCTCGCGTTGGAGGAGGCCATTCAGTCTCTGAGGGCGATTCTCAAGGTTCCCCCTTCCACCCGGGGATTTTACTTTCGTCTTTTGCTGGTTCCGAAACCGCACAGACGGGGGCGCCTGATAATCGATCTCAAGCGCCTCTTTCGTATGTTCAATATTCATGTGGTTCTCCGCATTATCAGTCGGAGGTTTTGGGTGTTCAAAATTATACCTTACGGATGCTTATTGTCACGTTTCGTTCCATCCATCGTCTCTAATGTTTCTTAGATTCGCCTACCAGAACCACTTGTATATATTACATACCCTTCCGTTCGGGATCCATGTGGGCCCTGGATTTTTCTGCTGCAGGGAATAGCGCCATCCGTCATGCGATCTCCCGTTTGTCCCCGCCGCTTTCTAGGCCGTCACATACTCATCATGACCGACCCAACCACGGTGGTGGCATATATAAACGGGCAGGGCGGTCCTCGGTCTCACTCACTGATGCAGGAGATATACCTCTTGTTCGCTCTATGTATCACGCTACAGGCCTCGATCCAAGCGTCTCATCTTCCGGGCGTATCGATCTTTCCAACAGACGCCCTTTCACTTCGCCCCGCGTCTCCACCTCTGCCCATCGTCCTTCGGCTCTCCCTACTTCAATGTCTCTTCACTCGACTGGGACATCCAGATATCGATCTATTCGATTTTCCCCTCCCCCCAGTCCTCGTTCCTACCGTGACGCGTCTACATAGCCCTGGCGACCGTCTCCCCGCCCACCTGCCATCCGTTTGGTCTCACTGGTTTCTACACCTTTCCGGTGCACCGTCTCATCCGCCGTATCCTCCTATGTCTGTCCAGTGCGGACCAGACGGATCTTCTCCTCATCCTCCCTTTCATCCTGTGACTCACTGGTTTCCCCTGTGATGCTCGCTTTTCTCATGAGCACCGCTTCTTCTAACGCTCCAGATCGATCTCCTGTCGTTCCCACGAGCACGTCGTCCAATTTGGTCGTACCCTCTGTGCACATGCGTACTCTCATCGGTCATCTCAAGGATCAAGTCCTTTCAAGTCCGGCTGCTCTCTTTGACTGGGCTCCACGTCGCCGTTCTTCGGACCCCATCTATGACTCCCGGTGACGTCTCTTCATCGGTTGGGCATCTGACCACGGAATCTCCTTTAGATCCGTCGCTTGCGGCG
Organism: Sipunculus nudus; assembly: GCA_026874595.1. Taxonomy (NCBI): domain Eukaryota; kingdom Metazoa; phylum Annelida; class Sipuncula; order Golfingiida; family Sipunculidae; genus Sipunculus; species Sipunculus nudus. Next base: position 51,431,769 of record CM049318.1, on the reverse strand, counting down.
CTTTTGGAATTCTACTGGATAACCATTTATCCTAACCGTCTCTTCTTGGCTATTGTGCCACCTTACATTTCCCTACGGAATTTATAGGAAGAACCATCATTCGATGATCCTCCATTAACCTGGCATCTTCCGGCACGTTCCGGCCCTCCCTGACAGTCAGTACCGTTACGCTGCTACCATTTGCCCTGTTCGTGCTTTTAAAGCTACTCATTCAAATAGGGGGGGGGGGGGGGGCGCAAGAAGTTGTTTATTTCAACGAAAGTCACTACTTCAAACAAAGAAATTAGCCCTATCACCATTAGTGCCTGGCTAAAAGCTACCATTGTCTCAGCATATGAATCTGCTTCTCAGTCATCTTTGGAGCAGCTTCATGTCAATGCTCATGACGTCAGGGCAAATTCTACGTCTTTGGCCCATTTATCGGGGATTTACCCTAACCAACTGGTCAAGAAAGGCTATTGGAAGTCGCCTTCTACCCACAACAGCTTGTATCTGTAGGATATCCAGTAACAAGCTTCGGGCCTTTATTCCATTGGCCCTGTGATTGCGGCGGGTGTGGACCTACAGTTGTCCAGACCGTCCTTGACTCCTACATCTGTTCCGGCGACGACGTCTTCGTCTGCTCCATCATTGCAGTGCTGTTCTCCTCATTTCCGTCGTTCCCGGTAGGTATCCCCTCCCCGAGGTTTATCTGTTATATTCTCATTAATACAGAAACAGCTCACAATTATGTTTATGTAATAAAACCCCCCCATTCCCTCCCTGTGAATGTTGGTTTTGTTAGTAAACTGTTGTGAGCTTTTCTGTATTACAAACAACGCTCCCTCCCAGTCCACTTCATTCTGCCTTTGAAAAAGTGATTACAGGAAACGGAAGTGTGACCTAGATACGGGAACGAGGCCGGGTGGGCGATAATGGGCCCAATAAGGGAAAATTTTCGGTTGGCTTATTCTGGCATATAAACTTTAACAGAGAAAATTCTCATTAATACAGAAAAGCTCACAACAGTTTACTAACAAAACCACCATTCACAGGGAGGGAATGGGGGGGGGGGTTTGATACATGATATATGATTTTTCTTGCTGTATGCCAGGACATTGAAGGTATTCTCATTCACATTCATGATATTTTATCCATGCTATGTAGTGGGATACCCTTCAGTATGCAAGCTATGGTCTAGTATACTTCTGAGTATTTAAATATCTTTACTGTGCCACCAGACCCCTTGATGGTTAACCTGTACTTACGACATCACCCCCCCCCCCCCCCCAGCTCTTAATGGTCCAGCACAACACATTCCTTTAATCCAGCCATCAGCTCAGGCAGGCAGGCTTGTTCTGGTTAAATGCTCTTTTCCAGTCCCAACCATGGTTAATATTACTTGAGTGTTAAGAAAGGTAATGAGTTTCCCTAATAGTAATGATATCATGCTTATCCCTTAGCAAAATATCAAATAATTACCCAGAATTGTTCATGAACAGCATATTTTACATTAAAAATATTAGTAATCATGTTAGCATTACGTTCATGTACAATTTTAGGGAATATTGGATATTTTGTAGAGAAACAAGCATGATATCAGAAGGTAAAGCATGGTACATTCCATAAATTTAATGTAAAAATTCCCATTTTTTAGACTGGAATTTGAGCATTGAGTGGGACAAGCCTTTCATTCTGATCTGATGGTCAGTAGGACCTGATGTGACACTTTTGTACTCTGCACTGATTGGCACTGTGAGACCTGTTAGGATCAAGTTCAGCTCTACCTATACATGTACTTTGTAAATTGCATATAGCTGTGCACTGCTGTGATCAGGTATAAGACAACACATGGATGTTTGTGTTTTTCAGACTGAAATAGAATTGCTCAAAGCCCACAACTATAGACTGCTGAATTTTCCCCCTTTAGCCAAGGTATGTAGTAGGGGTGTGCGATATTATCAATATAACAGTAAATTGTTATTGGGGTGTGCAATATTAGTGTGATATGGTGATATTTGCATATTTTGTATTGCAGTGTAATTTTCCAATATGAATTTCTTGTATTATAAAGTCATCCGTGCATTTGTTAAGCTTGCAGGTTTGTTAAAACAGACAAATGAAAACTGGTTTTCTTCACAGGTCAATAGATTGTCAGTAAACTTCCAATAAATGACACTTGGCTTTGTTAAACTATAGTTATGCCAATATCTATGCTATATTTTTGCCAATGTGTACTTGCATGTATATTTTTGAAAATATCCAAAAGAAACCTTGTAAGTTGGAAAACAGTTGAAAGAGTTCAAATAGGGACGCTACTCATTACAAAAAAAAAAAATCTAGAGAAGTCAGTGGTTTCTATGTTAAACTTTATTTAATGAGCCACAGAAGTATATGAGGTACTGTTTCAGGTTTTATTAACATTTTAACACACACTGTTGGTTACTGGTGAGTTTGGGAAAATGCAACCCTGATAAAATTCTCCAAATTAATAAAATAATGTTTATCGGTAAGGCCAAAATAAAAAAAAGGTATGGTTCTCAGGCATTTTTTTTCAGAAATCAATGCGGGCGGGCGCTTTTTTTATTTTAAATATTTTGGTATGTTTCGATAAAAATGTCAAATGATAAGGGAAAATCATGAAAATAACAGTTTTATTTTGCTAAATAAGTAAAAGCACTACAAAACAAAGGAAATTGTATGGTTTTATCTTCTTGAAAGAAATTTCGGAGCGTCAGCAGCTCAAAATTGGAAAATTTTTATTGAAAATCAAAATAAAAAGTTTTGATGCGGGGGTTTAAAATTGATGCGGGCGGTGCCTGAGAACCATACCTTTAATTTTTTTCGGCCTAATTTCTATGATTTATATGTATGATTGAGTGAATCACACTGTGAATGGACGAGCTATTTATCATTTTACAAAATGAACTCGGTCCTTTAAAATTGACTTGAAGATAAATTAGGTAATAAGAGAAAAAATATCTGAATCCTGGCTGTGGGCATAAAAAATAAAAGTAAAAAGATTATGCAGATGTTGAACATCCTTTTCAGTAGGTTAATCCTTACTCCTGATCATTGTGTCAATCATTTTCAGGTGACTAGTCCGGAGGTACCTTTCCTACTGGTTGGTCAATATAATTTAGTACAGTGCAGCCCTGCCATGAAACCACCTCACAACTGCGACCATCCCACAATTGCGCCACTTTTCTTTGTCCCAAATATGTGATCCAGGTCACTTAGAATTTCACAAATACAACCATCCCAAATTACAACAACTTTGGTTGGAATTGTGGGATTCCACTGTAGTTCTGTAAGCTGAGCAACATGACCCATGGGTCCCCCGTATACATATGATATTATATTTCTTTCAGACAAGCAAGGACAATGGCAGAGCCACATCTCCTGTCTACAAGAAACAGACCATCACATTTCTGTTTGGTGCCCACATGTGGCTGGGAGGATCACCACAGGTTAGATAAAAAATATTATTGAACATGTATTAAGGTTTAGTATTTTATCCCTCCCCTGAAGACAGTGCTACTGCAGCTTCAGTCTCTCTGTTGACATGTAGTGATGTAGTTCATTTCTCAAGGGATGTTGTCTGCCTAAGTATTATTAACAGATAATTGTAAGTATCTAACAGACCTTACCCTCATGGTAGGGCTATGAGACTGGGTTTCAAAATGTTCGCTCACATTAGTGCATTAAAAGCTAATTAATTAATCAATCTTTTGTGTCAATCTGTTTTAACAGGAACACAAATGGAAGATGTACATGGAGGCTGATGATGATGATGAGGAGGATGGAGACAGCGTGTTAACCTGTATCAAACACGTCACGTTCCTGTGTAAACGCTGGGCCAGCGACACCTTCAGGATTACACAGGTATATCAAAAGGTCCTCGTAACATGTAATCATGAACATAATGTTGAGATCATTAGATTATTTACACATTTCAGAGGACAAAAGGTTATAAGGAATTGATGACTGTAATATTGCATGGGAAACAGTACATCAGGTTTCAAATGTGAAAAAAAACTTCAGATAAATCACTATTATTAGATGAATTACACTCCTTTTAAAAGAAATATTTTTAAGGGCTTAAGAAAATAGTGTCAAATTTTATTTAATTTTATTAAAGTTTATAAAACAAATCATTTAGAATTATTCCAGCTGTGAAAATCAGTTGCTTCTTTAGAAGCGCAAGATTTCCCCTGCCTCAGGAGCATAAGGGATGGTTGGTGCCTATGAGGGCTCCAGACCTATTGAATTACAGACCTGTCAGAATTCCAATATGGCCACCAAAGCCCGATCGCTGATTTTCTTTCACGTGCGATAACTCAGCAACAACCTACTGCAGCTTTTACCAAATTCACAGTGATGATTGGTACCTATAAGGGCTCCAGACTTATTGAATTACAGACCTGTCAGAATTCTAATATGGCCACCACAGCCCATTCACTGATTTTCTTTTGTGTGCGATAACTCAACAACAACCAACTGCACCTTTCCAATCACAGGGATGATTGGTACTTATAAGGGCTCCAGACCTATTGAATTACAGACTTGCTCAAAATCAAATATGGCTAACAGACTACATTCGGTGATTTTCTATTGCACACATTATTTCAGACATAGCTTCTTTAATATCATTTAATCCAGTAGGAATTCTTCCCATATGCATATGGAAAAAAAACCTGTTTCTTTTTGTCATATTTTTCAAATTTAACTTAATTTTTACCCATATGTAAACTAGTCAAGCACTAGCAGAAACGCGGGGCCCTCTGAGGACCATTGTCCAGCCACATCTAGTTTGGCTTAATCAATGTTAAAAAGCTTGTTGTAAGAAATATATATATTCATATTATTATGCCCTTAATTTTATCTGACAGCTGTATTCTCCTTTTGCAGCCTCCATTTGTGATGGATAAGTGGGCTGTGGGTATGATAGATGGCATGGTCGTAGACTGTATTGTCACATTTGAGGTAAGAAAATTTATGTTTGAAAAATTAAAATTCTTTAAAATCTCATTTCATTGATTTGTTTCCAAAAACTATACAATAGAGCAGACTTTTAATCACTGTAATTTCAATTATATCACGTATATTGATATCACATTAAATATGTATACATTTGTCCCGAAAATATGTCATATTAATTGGTGTCACCTTCATATATTTAACTATCAGAGTTGTATTTTGTATTTAACATGCTGACATAAGTCATGTTAATATTTTTAATTAGACCATATTTACTCTAGGTATTCTTTTGTTTCATTTTTTTTTTAATATTTCTTGTTTGTATTACTTTGTTTTGATCAAACTCATTACACTAGTTTTACAAAGTTTAGTTTTCTGTTTGTTATCTTTATTAACTGTAAAATTTAAGTGATTTATAATGATGTTCTTAAAAGCATTAATTGTGTATATTATTATTTTTTTCAAACAAGTTCTTCCACCAGGAGTTAATAATTAATATTAAGATTCTAATGTTCCGTCACAGGACAAGGTGAAGAAACCTAAAAGCATCAAATTTAGCCATAACCTAGACCCTGCTGATAAAGGTGCTGTCAGTCAGAAAACTGTAGAGATTACACTGAAAAGAGTTGTGACACCCCCTCCACCAGAAGTGGAACGGTCCCCTGCCCCAGTGCCAAACAAACCACTGATTCACAGTCAGAGCAGTCCATTGCTGCAGGGGGTGTGGAGCATGAAAAAATTGGAAAATGCTATAACCCCTCTGGACATCAAAGCAGGTAGGCTAAATTTTTGTAATTTTCCTGTTCTGATTTCTGTTTGACACACCACACTCCTTATCAGTAGTGTCTCATCCCAGCTGGAGCCTAATACATGACTCAGTTGGTCTCTTAATTTGACTGAATTGCCCAAACTTTTAGTCCTGATGGCAGTCATACTGAAAACTGCACTGCAATGCCCATCCATCCTGTAGCAAAGATGTAAATGTATACGTACATAGTGGTAATCTTTAGTGACTGTGAATGATGATATCATACAAAAGAAATCCTGTGAATGGACAAATTTAGATGATGTAAATATCATCTCTATGGTGACTGCCATAATTTCCTAATCCTCAAACAATGCATGTCAGTCACATAACCTGTGGAAGGCACTCATGTAATTAGTCAGAAATTCAACAAACAAGAAGGAAGATTTATCATGTTGTTGAGCTGTAACAAAATTTCTTTCACACATGTTGGGTGTTGTTAGAAAATAAACACATTTAATAGTTTGCCATTTTGGTCATAATACTTGAAGTCAGTGTGTCCTAAAAGTGAAATAAAATTGTTTTCTCATCTAGATTTTCATCACAGTTTCAACATGGCTTGTGGCTAATGTGCTGCCACTGATGTCTCCTAGACTCGTGTCCGATTGACAGATATGCTGCTAGCTAGCAACCCCTAATTGTTTATAACAAATTATTGTTTTAGAATTTTATTTCTTTCATCAAAGCTATGATTTTGTATCATAGATTAATTCTGTATTTCATTGAATTATATTTTTACACCTCACCAAACATGAATGTAAAATGTTGAATATATGATTGGCTTGTCAGAAATGTATTTCTTACAGTTTACATGCTAAGAAACACAGCCAAACCATGATGATAATTTATACTTTAGGAGGAGCATGGGCTGAGGCAGTCAGTAAGCAGAGCTCGCCTTCCCAGCTTCAACAGTGGCCTCCTCTGCCATCAAATGGGAGTCTGCTTCCTTCCAGTGGCAGTCCTTCCAAGAATCCGTCCCCAAACCACAATGACCCAGCCACAAGATCCCCCTCTCATGCCCAGATGTGGTCCAGTGGAAGTCCGTGGAGCAGCGGGCAGTCTGCGACCCCTTCACCAAGTACCAGTGACTCTACAAGTTACCAGCTGAAGTATGCTCCACGCTCACCGTCCACACCAAGCACACCATCCAGAAGTCCTGGTATCTTCCCCAGCCAATCACAGCCTGTTTTACATAGTCTCAACCAATCAGACATCTCCACAGTTAAACTTCAATCTTCCCAAAGGAATCGTAACCTGTCAGCCCCAGTGACAGGTGGAAAAGCTCATACAGACAGACGAATGTCTGTTCAAGACCATAAATCACTGCCAGCTTCAAGTGAAACACAGAGAAACCCAAATAAACATATCAGCCAATCACAGCAGGAGATACAACCTGCTGGCCAATCAGAGCTGTCTTTTGGTGACTTTGATTCTCAGATGACTCTGACTGATGAATCAGACGAAAAACAATGGAATGAGGCCAAACATAAACTGTTTCCTGTGGATCAACCAGGAGTTTTTCAGTCTGACCAGGATTGCAATCCAGACAAAGTGCACTTCACCATTGGACCAGATGAAACCAGTTCTTGCAGCAGTGCTACTCAAAGCTGTCAGCCATTACATGCAAGTCCTGTGACAGAACAAAATGGTGGAATGTCTTTCAATGCACCAAGATTTCACCATCCATACCAGAGGCCCCCCATGAGGCACCATTCTCATTATAGTCAAGAAACAAGGACTTCTTCAGAACAAAAAGAGAGTTATCGGAGAATTAGTTTACCTGATAATCAGAAATTTTCTCAAGGATATCAAGTTAATAGAGGACGGGGTTATAATGATTATGGGAGGGGTAGGACTAGGGGACGCAGCCCCAGACAAAGGGGGCGGGGCTACCATGACACAGACTATTATCAGAGAAGTGTGAGTGACACAAAAACACTTCAGAGGGCGGAGTCTCAGTTTGACCGGTATCAACGCTCTCAAAGTGATGGACAAGCTTCATTTTATACTAACCGTGGGGGCTACTTGCCTGTGTCTAATAACAGATCAAGGGGTACTGGTTATAGAGAAAGGAGTGGAAGTGATACATCTGGTAGTCATTATTATCATCATCAGCATCATCATCATGAAGCAAGAGGATACAGATATAAATAAATGTAATATTACTGAGATATATATATTAACCATAGATTTGCTGTAATGTCAGTGATTCTGCTTTAATTCTGCTTTACCATGCATGGTTATTTTTATAGCATGTTACTTGGTTGGACCCAGCTTCTTTATAATTTATATACTGGCCCAGATTCTGGGCCTAGCAGATGGCCCAACTTGTCAGTAAATCTAGCCAGATTATGCAAAACTAATGCTAATTCTAATGCTTATTTCATTCCTGCCCATGTCTAGGAAGATTACTCACACATCTTACCAGAAATTTTGGACTTGCAAATGACCACCCATTAGAAGCATGTACAAGGGACAAAAATGAGGGTGCACAACTCTTTTTACCGTGATAGTCTTGACATGGCCCCTGACTATGTCACCCCTCCCTCTCCACACATTCCATGTAGTAGCCCAGAAGTAACATCAGTTTCTGATAATTAGGGTTTAAAGGGACCTGATCACATGGACCATGTTTACTCACAAGCAGAACCATAACAAGGTGTTAAGCAGCTGAAGGAGAGGTACTGACCTCATGTGCTGGGATGCTTTTGCTGGATATAGTTTGTAAAAAGCAAAACTGAACTTAGAGTGTGAAAGAAAAGGCATCATGTTGCTCTTGATTATGTCACTTTAAGTTCTGTCAAATTTGACTGTCTGCTAGGTCTGTTAAAGCTGGAGTCTTAGCCTCTGTGTGAAAAAGCCAGTAGGTAAAAAAAGGGGTCCAGCTTGGTGAACCTGTGGTTATTTGCTTATGCATTCATAAGTCTCAGTATTGGCCCTATTTGTAATCTTCTTTTCTGAGTGACTTAAAACTTATCCAATTCAGATTCATTGATTACAAATAGCTAGCTTATATTGTGTCACACAGAGAAGACAGGCAAGCCTGAACCAGACGGGCATATTTACCTTAGCAATATTCATATATCCGTGAATGATGTATTTTTAATTTGTGACTCAGCAGTGAGAATTTTGTGCCTTCATATTTCAGGACCACATACATATATGTTTTTATTGTCCATATTGTCAATCCGTTTCTGCCTGGGAGGTCACAAAATGTTTTGATAATACTTTCTTTTGCCAGTTTCATGTAAGCAGGCCATTGTCATATCTCTTTTTTGCATTTTGGCACTGTTGGTTTTGTCTCTTCTCTGAGATGTAAAACCGTACTTTTTATGTGGAAGCATGTTTATCAAATTGATATTTGTACAAAATACTATTATTATTATAAATTTACCAACATATGATAGTGCAGGGTAAAAATATAGTTATCAGATGTACCTTTATTTTATTTCGCAATGTATCTTAATGGTGTTACATTTAGTGTCAATTCTCTCACTCAGTGCCCCCTAGTTTTTAGCTATATTTGAAAAGGCATGCAGTGGTGTATGAATTTTACATTAATTGTGTGTTATAACTTACCGGTATATTATGCACAATCATCCAGGTTCTCTCTTGTGATGTTACATCATCAAATGGCATAAGATGAATTTTTGGTCCAATCCATTGTATCTTTTTGTGCATCCCATGTGTGTGTGTGTGTGTGTGTGTGAGGAAGATCAGAGGCTGGTGACATTGCTTGGAAAATATATCCAAGTACTTGTTTGACCATACCCATGATATTATCATATTAAATAAATTAATTAAACAACTGCTATTAATACCAACACTTTTTAGACCCTATTTAAGTATTTTGCTTACTTCAGTGAACTTGTGCCGTTGTTAAAAACACCAGTTTAGCATTTAGTGTTTACAAAGATTTTAGGTATTTTATTTACTGTAAGCCAATCATGTACATTGACATTCTTAGTGCAATACCAACAGTAATTATCTAAAGATGCATCTTACATCATGGCAGGTTCCATTTACACTACACCCATTCTATCATTCCTTCCACTTGAACACTGTGTACAATATCAGGCTTTGCTGTGTATATCACTACCATGCAGATCTAGTAAGCCCAGATCCAAGAATTTTGATCAATGAGAGTTGGATTATTTTGGGTCTGATATTGTTATAGTATATGCAATACTATGCTCTCATTGGTCTGATTATACAAGTCTTTGCTCTGTTGTTGGAACCCAGAGAATCTTGTTATACAAAGCAGCGGTTACACCAAGGGAGATCTGGGACAACTGCAGTGTATAACGATAAACTGCATGTGGCAGACTTGTAATTTGATGTTACAACACAATGTTCCAGAATTCTACAACCTGCTGATTAGTCGTCTTTAGGTGAACAGTAGCAGTTCTGCTGTTTGATAAAATCGGCTGACACAAAAGGAAGAAACTGTCACTACTATATGCATGAGGAGCATATACTTTTTATGCACAGCCACTTAATAAGTAGTGGCGTCAATTTCTGGAACATCGCGTTGTCACATCAAAATACAAGTCTGCCACATGCAGTATGTCGCTTACTAAATCCAATTTAATCAGACTCAATATAACAAGGCCCTGCCTTATATTGAGCCTGATAGCCACACAGTGAGTTTCTATAATATAAACTCCACACTACACAACACCCAATGCCTTTGTAACTAGTGTGAACTGCACGTGTTACCCCGTCCAGCGCATCATCCTTCAATGCCGGCCTGTTTAAAAAAATGTGACGAATTTCTGGCTATCAGTACCTGAGTCAGCGTGGCTCCCAGTGAGGTGTTCTAGTGCCTGTATGAGTATGCTCTTTGCTGTTCCTACTAAACTCTCTGATATGCCTCTGGTAAAAAGGTCAGTTAATGTTTAAAAAGTAGGATCCAATTTTAAATTTTGCTGGTATATAAACCATGAAACATATATTCATCATTGTCAAAATGGTGTAATCCTGTGTCTTCTTATTGGGCAGTAAACTTTATTTATTTTACATGGATTGTACAACTAGTTATAATAACTAATATAAGGCACTCTCCATGGCTGGCATGTTGGCGTTCGGTAGTCGGTAAGGGTGGAGGAAACCGGAGGATCCATAGAAAACCACCGACCTTGGATGGGCCACTACAACCCACTCTCATAGCCACACCAGGAATCAAACCCGGGTTGCCAGCGGAGAAAGCCGAGCATTTTACCACTCAGCTATCCAGGTCCCAGGAAGTCAAAGAATTAAGATGCAACAGATCTTATACTGTGGCTTATATTGTAGAATCTCTCACAGTATGGATATCAGACTCAATATATGACAGGGCTTTATAATATTAAGTCTGATTAAATCAGTCTTGTAGCTTTCCTGCAGGGTGATTAAACCTGCTGACATGAGTAGATGAAACAGTCACTATAGGTACAGGTAAGTCCAGTATGTTCTATGTCAGTTCCAGTATGTTCAGTTCGTCCACATATATTGGCTATACATTAAGTTTATATATGTATTTATAGGAATGAATTTTTCTTAGGGGGAATGAGTAGACCCTATATAAAGGATTACCTTTTATAATACTGGTTATACAATGGTATTCTTGACCCTTTGCCACTAGGGGTAAGCACATCAGATGGGTTATGAATGTTAATATATGCAAAACATATGCAATTTTATTAGAGACTGATGAATTTAATTACCTTTTATGTATGACAAACATCAGTATGTTATATTTTGCATGAAGACATCTTGTTCTGCCTCAGGTACTTTGCCATTATATGCAAAAGTTACCCTGTGTGCAATTTTTGTTCATAAATATTTTCCTATTGTGACATATATTTCCTTTCACAGCCCAACAGAAACCAATTTGATCAAATGACATGTCAAATGTTCAGGGGTATGCAATTGTCAGGTTACAGGAACAAGACTATTTCAGTGGGTCTCATAAGAGTTTGGTTGTACTTTTTAGCTGAACTTACTGCTGAGCTTCATACAGATGATGGAAAAAGGGTGATCACTATAGCTCAGGTGGATTGGGGACTAATCTGTGTGCTATGATGGTTTTGCTGGGAAATTCCCGTATTATATTCAGCTGAAGCAAACTAAAAGCTTGAGATATTATGCATAGTAAATGTTAATGTACCTTCAGAATTTCACTGTTACAATGTCAGTTTATATCATTTACATTTGCCAGAAATCTTTTTGTCTGTTTAATCATTTGTGGTGCAAGGAATGTATGCTGGATGGATAATTGTATCCGCCAAAACAGAGTTTTGCGGATACTATGTTTTCAGCTGGTCGCCGCCGCCGCCGCCGCCGCCGCCGCCGCCGCCGCCGCCGCCGCCGCCGCCGCCGCCGCGTAGGTGTCCGGAGAACTCCTCCGTAACCGCTGGGCGGAATTTTCCGAAACCCGGGATTATGTTCGGGTCACATGTGAACTGCTGCGCCCCGATTTTGTTTTGACCTCTGACCTTTCCTTTGCGCTCTGCGTCCGTTTGTGCGTCTGTTTCCACACATAAACCCACATATCTCGGGAACCGTTTGACCGATCAGGAAAATTTTTTTGCACAAATGTAGCCCTCGGAGAGCTTTATTACATACACCAAAAATGGTGGCGCCACCTGCAACCATGTTTGCACAGTGTCCATCTGTTCGTCTGCCTTGGGTTTAAATCACTCATATCTCTGCAGTGACTTGACTAATTCACCTGAAATTGGGCATGCGTAAACATCCTGGATAGCTTTTCTGATTTTATGACAGGTGGCGCCACCTACATTCACGTTTACGCTGCAGACATCCAAGCTCATATCTCGGGAACCGTTTGACCGATCAGGAAAATTCTTTTGCACAAATGTAGCCCTTGGACAGCTTTATAACATACACCAAAAATGGTGGCGCCACCTGCAACCATGTTTGCACAGTGTCCATCTGTTCGTCTGCCTTGGGTTAAAATCACTCATATCTCTGCAGTGACTTGACTAATTCACCTGAAATTGGGCATGCGTATACATCCTGGATAGCTTTTCTGATTTTATGACAGGTGGCGCCACCTACATTCACGTTTACGCTGCAGACATCAAAAGTCATATCTCAGGAACCGTTAGACCGATCAGGAAAATTCTTTTGCACAAATGTAGCCCTTGGAGAGCTTTATAACATACACCAAAAATGGTGGCGCTACCTGCAACCATGTTTGCACAGTGTCCATCTGTTTGTCTGCCTTGGGTTAAAATCACTCATATCTCTGCAGTGACTTGACTTATTCACCTGAAATTTAGCATGCGTATACATCCTGGATAGCTTTTCTGATTTTATGACAGGTGGCGCCACCTACATTCACGTTTACGCTGCAGACATCTAAGCTCATATCTCAGGAACCGTTTGACCGATCAGGAAAATTTTTTTGCACAAATGTAGCCCTTGGAGAGCTTTATAACATACACCGAAAATGGTGGCACCACCTGCAACCATGTTTGCACAGTGTCCATCTGTTCGTCTGCCTTGGGTTAAAATCACTCATATTTCTGCAGTGGTTTGACTAATTCACCTGAAATTTGGCATGCTTATACATCCTGGATAGCTTTTCTGATTTTATGACAGGTGGCGCCACCTACAATCAAGTTTACGCTGCGACATCCAAGCTCATATCGAGGAAACCGTTTGACCGATTGGGCCAAAATTTTGCATGTGTATAAATCTCACATAGCTCTTTATCATACGCAAAACTGGTGGCGCCACCTGCAGCCATGTTTGCACAGCTCCCATCTGTTTGTCTGCCATGGGATAAAATATCCATGCTAATATGCAACACTTCACCCGTTCCACTCTGATTTAGGCGGATACAAGTAGTCGCTTGTCGACTACCCGTATTCTAGTTCATAATATATTTTTCATATCTGTGCATGGGAGAACATGTTCATGAGAGAATTTTGATTGTACTTTACAATTATTTATTCAGACCACATCATCACATATGTATAGATATAAAATAAAATATATATTTCCTCTCATGAATTGTTTTATTTGATTTTTCACCATTTTGCATGTGTGTTCATTCGCTGCCCCCTCATTACAAGAAGAGGGTATAGGAATTGGCTGCTGCTTTTATTGCAGAGAATAATACAATGCCTTATGACAGATTTTAAGAAGAGCACAGAAATGGTGCATAATACACCTGTCATAGGTCTTTGACCTCTGACCTTAAAAAAATGCGTGGGTTTTTAGCTCAGCTGACTATAAGTCAACTGAGCTATAGTTGTTGTCCATTGTCCGTCGTCCGTCTAGCTGTCCGCCCATTCCGTCCAGATGTCCGTCTGTAAGACTGGCACGTTTTGACACCATTGGACCTAAAAATCTGAAATTCGGCATACAGTTAGATGTCCCAAAAAACTTCTACCATGTTGAAAATTGGGTCAATAGGACTTCGTTCTTTTGAGATATTAAGGAAAAACCTCAATTTTTTATTAGAAATCTATTTTCACACTTCAGGACTGCCTAATATCAAAACCACTCATCTGGTTTTCTTCATATTTACCATAAATATTCCTCTATATTGTTCCTATGTATATGCCAGAAATTAAATCAGTATTATCTAATTTAAAAAAGTTATGGGCCCAAACATAATGGACTTTGTAAAAAAAATCAGGAAAGAAATTTGGTCACTTAAGACCAAAAGTGTTAAGGTAGGGACTTTTTTCCAGTAATACAACTTTAATTAATCAAAATTTAATTGTATACCAAAAATTTGATCAAAATCTGTTAAATTTTTTAAATATTAGCAAAAATATAAAACTGGTACCTTAAATTTTGCCCAACTTTGGCCATGGCACATTTTTTTCCTGTAAGTATTGTGGATTTAATTTTCACAGCATGTACACATAAGGAAATAATCTGTTAAAATCTTAAATTTGAAAATAAAAGCTGCAAAATTAGGCTAGTTATTGAATTTTTTTTTAGGCTCTTGTTGTATTCCCTTACATTTATTTTGGTAATATTATTAAAAAATCTTTGATAAAAACAGATGATACTGTTATCATATTTAATTTTAAATTATATTTGACACAACATTTATTAATTTTTAATAAATAGTTTAACTTTTCAAATAATTCTGCTGCAATGTACGTAAAGTTTTATGGCCAAGTCAAAACCTGTGTGATAATAGCACACCATTTCCAACTGTAAATAGTATTAATGACATCAATCCTTTTCCCTGTCTCAAAGGGTATTATCAAAATCTTACACAACTTGAATTAAACACTGTCAACTCATAATAGAGCTTATATTACCACACAAAACCAGCCTTTGCCTACCTCCTCTTCCAAATCATTTTTTGTGATCATATATAACAGCTGAGCGCCGTGACCCATGGGTCCCTTGTTCAGAGAATTCAGATCAGTTTTGTTAGTGATGAAGATGCCAGCAAAATCTGGTGACTTCGGTCCTCTTAAAATATGTATGGTTTTTACCAGGAATCACAACTTGGGTGAAATATGAAACTGGTTAATATTTTTGAGTTTCATTAAAATTCATTATATTCCTAGAAAGGTACCGAGGTGACACCACAAAGTTTTCTGTGACCTTTGGCCTCATTAAATATGCATGGATTTTGTGGGGAATCTAACAAAGGCCATATTCTGTTGGGTTATAAGTTACAGCCAAGTTTCGTTAAATCTATAAGCCAGGTAAGTTCTCATGGCAACACTTAAAGTTACGTTAAGGATGGTAAGTGTACAATAATACAGGCAGTCACAGTCAGAATACTGAATCAGAGGTTCAGTAAATCAACATAAATGCAGGTTTCGGTGAGATTTTTATTCGTAGTTTGACACACATCACACTGAAGTATTTGTGAAGTCACCTGTGGCACATGATACGATGCATACAAAACATCTGATTGTGGAAGACGACATTAAATACATATATTTTGTCTACATTTCCATGGCACTATTGTATTCAGATCTAAGCAGATCTAAGTCTGCCATATAATTGTAAGTATATACCTTTTACAAATATATCCTGAAAAGAGTATTTTCCATACATTCAGGTATACACAGTATCCCAGTTAATAAATAAACACAAGGTAAAAATTCAACCCTGGCCTGTTTTGGTCTTACTCGTACACGAATTGTATTATACACAAGTTTGAAAGTAGAACACAAATTATCTCAACAACCTCAGATTTTTTAAGCTATCATTTAAATGAACAACCAAAAAAAATGGCAGTCATAAAACTTATCAGCTTCTTTTGATGGTTTGGATGAATGATTTCCAATCTACACCTTGAAATGAAATATATATGATAATTTCGTGATTTTTAAATAGCAGATACACCAACTGCACAATGTTAACCTGTACTGTTTTCCGGCTTACATCATAGTCTAAAAGATGGTTGTTTGTTTGGTACTGCTTCCCTATTTTGACACTGCAGAGTTCAATTCACCAGAAGATAAGAATTATCATAAATATATATACAAATTGGGTTTAGGTCAGTCACCAAACTTCATAAGCATTATGTATAAATATATTTTCTATTTTGACATGAAAATTTACACACCTTGCATATTTGCACCAGGTCACACAGCATGTTATTGCTCGTTGTCTGGATAATCAAGGAGATTACAGACTGGAGTATCAACTGTCAGAAGCCTCGAGTGTCAGTTGTGCGCTTATTGCAATTATGACCTGATAAGCCCAATAACTCTATTGTGAGGCTATTGTGCTGCGGTGTCAGGCGCAGAGGTGGCACGGCCTTTGGTAAACCGAGTCTGCTTGATGTTACTTCCGCTGTAACTTGCTGAAGCGGAGAGCGATATATCCGGTAACTGAACGGTAAATCACTGGAATTACATTGACTGGAATTATGAATGCGCAAAAGGTTTGTTTTGTCAAGAATTATGCCTTACAAATATATCTAAAGGGTCTCGTGTTGAGGAATCACTGGATCAATTTTGGGATAGATGCGGTCACTCTGCATCAACTTTTGCCGTGATTAATGACGGACGACTTGTAAAGTACACCTTACTTTCCCTGAATAAATCGGAATTATAAAAATTTACATCAGTTTCCACACTTCTAACTTATATTAATAATTAGCCATGTATTACAGTATTCCGTCGACAACTAAATATTGACTCCAACTTGATACTCAAGTCTTTAATCTCCTTGGGATAATTAAATAATTCTTTCACATACACTTATAAATACATATAAAATATCTATATTTATAATGTACACAGAAATCACTGTTTAAATATGCATTCCTGTGAATACTGTTACGTGGTGACATAAAAGCGGACCAAACTGCCTCGCTAGTGAAGCATGCTTTTCTAGCAAAGGGGTTCGAATGCCGGACATGTGCGCCACCGATATTGGTTCAAATCCTGGATCGGCCCAATATTTCCCCTGAGCAATTTGTCTTCATAACAATATTCATGCATGACATCATCAGAAAATGATCTGATTGCTACAATATTCATACGCGATTCATGTTTGGATGTACTTGTTTGTGTTTAATAGGGTATAAAAAAGCACTCTTTGGTCTGGATACAACAGAATAGTGTATCATATGGAATAGCTTCACATAAGTATAACCCAATCATAAATAAGTACTGTCACTGTTTTATAATTAAATATTAGCTGATAAATAATGAGCATTTTGATTGGCAGGGATAAGTTCACAATGGAAAACAACAAAGACAGCAGGCATGGCAGTACAAGGCAGTAACATACACAATATATAATAATATATGTCACAATGTAGACAGAACCAAATATATGTCACAATATAGACAGTACCAGAACAAACAAAATATGCACAAAAGAGCAAATATGACAGATACTTCAAAATAAATATAACCTACACTTCAAAATAATGAGAAAAACACAGTTTAGCAGTGCTGTAGAGACACAGATAAATAATTGTAGAATTGCCTAAAGTTCAATAGTATTACATATACAAACACACATGCATCTTCAAAAGCATTCATAGATAATCAATTTCATCAAAAAGGCCAAAAGTCTTAAATATGCATGGTTCTGTCCAGTTGCAAGGGAGGACTTATTCATAATACCTAATTTTAATGATTTGCCTGGTTCAGAGCAAAAATATTACAGTAAAACCTAGCCTTATACAACCACCTCGGATTAGTGATCACCTCATAATAAAGAAAACTTTTCACAGTCCCATTTCTGGTTTGCTCTTTAAATTCTAGGTTTCACTGTACACAGTGTCTAATAACTCCAGTCTTTTTACCTAAAAATATCCAAGATCCTTCATATAAATGGTTTCTGCAAAGACAATTTACATGGTGAATACTAAACTGAATCATTTCTCACGTTATTTAAAGTTTGTAAACCCACAGATTTAGGAAACGGATCTCTTGGCCTTTGTTACAAAAAAAAATAAGGGTTTGAATTCACCACTTGCCTTCAGAAATATCTCCAAGCATCCAAATTTTTTACAAGAGTCCAAATATTCTGAAGCAAGAACAACATGTCTGTCCTGACTTCAAATTCATGAAAGCTTCAGTTTCCACCAGAACAAGCTAGGAAAGTTTTGATCTG
This sequence comes from Sipunculus nudus, assembly GCA_026874595.1. NCBI lineage: Eukaryota > Metazoa > Annelida > Sipuncula > Golfingiida > Sipunculidae > Sipunculus > Sipunculus nudus. The sequence continues at coordinate 51,413,438 of CM049318.1, read as the reverse complement.
TATGGTTTGAGATTTATTGTCTTTTTTTTTTGCACATTTTTTTTAATAATTTAGAGCCAACATTTAAGGAGATGGCCAGATATTCTCTCTCTCTCTCTCTCAAACATGGACCACAGCATACATAAGAAGCTTAATGATCTTGATCTCCAACAACTTGTCACTTTGAAATATGACCTTACAAACGCACAATTTCCTAGTATAAATATGCATACTTTAAAGCATATATACATCACGAATATGTTTATGTGTATATGTTATGAAGTTCATGCATGGATTATAAATATGACAATCATATACCCTTGACCTATGAACCTCTACAGTGACTTTGACCTTACCTAAGCTCTACATCAACACATTACATCAATGAAGTTTTCATGGATCAAATTCCACCAAACCCACTGGAATGTGAAATGTTACATGCAGAGTAGTAAAAAAAAGGGGTATCAGTAAGGCTGCGGTCAACCTATATAATTTAAGAAGATTTTAAATATAAACTCAATGTATATCATCAACATTCCTTGTATATTGGCCCCTGTGGTCAATGACACACCGGTCAGATCCATTAAAGAGTTCTTGTATGAGAATTATTCTGTTTCAGAAATTGTCATAATGAGATTTTACATATATTAGAAATTTACTTTAAATCAATTGAAAATCTATGTAAAATTATAAGTAGCCCCACTTTTTCAGAGGAAAGATGAAATATGTAAGAATAATATAAAATCTTGCAAATAAATAACAGTACATATTTTAATATATGAAAATTTTAAATGAATTTTAAATAATCTGATAAGAGTAGGCCTATTTGCTATTCACACTCTGCCAGACATACATTGTTAGTTCTTTGCTATTTTTGCTCAACAATGATTGTGCCCAAGACAGGAATAAACACCTAGGACTAACACATGCTAATAGTTCAAACTGCTGTGTGCAGCATTAGCTGCCCAATTCTGATCATTCAGAATTTCAAATTTGTTTTTGATTGACAGGTCACAATCTCATACATTTAACACATACACTAAACAACAAATATTGTCTTTGTGCACTTCAAAAGTGAACATCAGTAGTGTCGACAATACAGAAATTGTTTTTATCATCCCATGTTCACCATTACTTTCACCCTGATTGTCTATTGAGATTTTACCTAGAACAAGATGCGCAGTGAGACATCATGCGTTAATGAACCGCAGTAGTATTCAGAAGCAGAGGTTGCACCGTGGTGACATTCAGCGTGGTCATGTTCACCAGAGTGGAGTTGATACATGGTTCTGCCATCTGTTCCACCGTAAGTAGCCCTGAGAAAAATTAAGACAAAGTTGATATTGCCTGGCAAATAATTGGATTGTAATTAACCAAAACAATATGCACCAACACATACCAACAACTTTTTTTAAATTTAATTTTCAAGGTTGTTTAAACATTTTAACAAGGAATAAATTTTGATCGTTACTGCAATTTTTGCACATCCTTTACATCCTTAAATCACCCTTAAGCAGTCCAATTCAACAAACAATACATATATATATATATCACCTTTTTCCTAAACCAAGTCTTTTTTTGACATAGTCCAATTAATAACAAGTGACCCATGGGTGATGACGCTCAGCTGACCGGGAAGAGATTTGCAAAAGGAAATTTTATCATCTGAATGGTAGTATATAACCATTCAACTGAAGCATCAAACAGATGAACCAACAGGCTGAGATTGTGTCTGTATTAATATATCTCAAAAACAGAGAAAAAATGCGTAGACTTTAAAAAAATACAGGTGGCTCCACCAGTCTGCAGAAACTAATAAAAACACTTAATAGTCAATATCCATGCAAAGAAGCATGGTGGTCTCTGGATTAGTTGTTCAGATACTTCAGCTTTTGTATCAAATTTCCCATTATTCCGAGGGATACTTTGAAGTCCTATAGCTTGAAGTATATGGGTAACAGAGACCTAATTTCAGGTTTCCACAGACTCTTTTCATGGGCCTCCTTGCATGACAAGAATGAAGTTTCTAGGTCCAGTTGTTACAATTTGTACCCTGTTGACAGATAACCACATCTTTAAAGGTGTCAGAAATAGAGAAAATAATTCTTAAAATTTGAAAAAAAATAGAGGTGGCACACCCAGTCTGCTGAAACTGATAGAACATGTCATGATTAATATGTATGCCAAATATCATGAGCATCAGTGTTGTAGTTATTGAGATACTGGAGTTTTTGTATGAAATTTTTCACTATTCTGGGGGGTACTTTGGGGCCCCATAGCTTGCAGGAAATGGGTAACAGAGACCTAATTTCTGTTTTCCATGTAGACTTTCCATAGGTCTCTCAGAAGGTCAAGAATAAAGATTCTAGGTCCAGTCTTTACAATTTGTGCCCTGTTAACAGATGTCCAAATTTTTCAAGGTCTCAAAAATAGAAAAAAAAATAATTCAAAAATCGAAAAATACAGGTTGCGCCACCAGTCTGCAGTAACTGATGAAACATCTCATGATCAATATGTATGCCAAAAATCATGACCATCAGTGATGTAGTTAATAAGATATTGAAGTTTTTGTATGAAATTTTTGACTATTCTGGGGTATACTTTGGGGCCCCATAGCTCGAAGGATATGGATAATAAGACCTTATTTCAGGTTTTCATGCAGACTTTTAATAGGCCTCTCAGAATGTCAAGACTGAAGACTCTAGGTCCAGTCTTAATGATTTGTGCCCTGTTAACAGATGTCCACATTTTTAAAGGTCTCAAAAATAGAGAAAAATTCATAAAAAATCGAAAAAAATAGAGGTGGCTAACCAAGGCTGCAGAAACTGATGAAACACTCCATGATCAATATCCATGCAAACAATTATGGTGATCTCTGCATTAGTTGTTCAGATACTTCAGCTTTTGTATCAAATTTTCCATTATTCTGAGCTGTACTTTGGAGTGCCATAGCTCAAAGGATATGGGTAACAGAGACCTAATTTCTGTTTTCCATGGAGACTTTCCATAGGTCTCTCAGAATGTCAAGAATAAAGATTCTAGGTCCAGTCTTTACAATTTGAACCCTGTTGACAGATAACTACATCCTTAAAGGTCTCAAAAATAAAGAAAAAAATTGTAAAAATTTGAAAAATACAGGTGGCGCCACCAGTCTGCAGAAACTGAAGAAACATCTCATGATCAATATGTATGCCAAAAATCATGACCATCAGTGATGTAGTTAATCAGATATTGAAGTTTTTTTATGAAATTTTTCACTATTCTGGGGGGTACTTTGGGGCCCCATAGCTCAAAGGAAATGGGTAACAGAGACCTAATTTCTGGTTTCAATGAAGACTTTTCATAGGTCTCTCAGAATGTCAAGACTGAAGATTCTAGGTCCTGTCTTTACAATTTGTGCCCTGCTAACATATGTTCACATTTTTAAAGGTCTCAAAAATAGAGAAAACAATTTGTAAACTAGATGTGTCGGAATGACACGAATGCATTGCTTGGAGCAAATTAGAAATATTTGTTAAATTTTGTGAATTTTTTTAAGTTCAGGAGGGGTCATATGGTCAAAAGTAGGTCAACAAGGGCAAAATGCAATTTTGATCTGTAATGGGTCATTATCAAGCAACACACCAAAAATCAGGCCAGTTTCTGCAGGCATTGTGAAAAAAAGTCCATACATGTGAATTTTCCATAAAAATTTCTGTCTTTAATGAAATTTTCTATGTTTAGGAGCTGTAAAACAATCAAAAGTAGGTCAACTGGGACGAAATGCATACTCGATCTGTAACTGTCATTATCTGTCCAAACATAAAACAAGTCAGCTACAAGACTGAGCTTGTGTACCTGGTAGTAGCAAAACAAGAAAAACAACAAATGATTTTATTATTTTTGCTGTTGTTTTGAATAAATATTATGACCATATAATATGTTTCTTAAAAGGTCTAAAAAATAAAGTGAAAAATGTAAAAATAACAAAAAAATACAAGTGGTGCCACTAGTCTGCAGAAACTTATGAAACACTCCATGATCAATATCGGTGCAAAGTATGGGGGAAAATGCATCAGTTCTTTGGATACTTGAGCTTTTGTATTAAATTTTGCATTATTCTGGGGGGTAATTTCAGATTTCCAAAGAGACTTTTCAAAGGCCTCCCTGCATGTCAAGAAAGAAGATTCTAGGTCCAGTCATTATGATTTGTGCCCTGTTAATATATGACCAAATCTTTATTCTGGGGGGTACTTCAGAGCCCCATAGCTCACAGAATATGGGTAACAGGGACCTTATTTCGGGTTTCCATGTAGACCTTTTATGGGCTTCCCTGGAGGTGAGGACAGAAGATTCTTGGTCCAGTCATTATGATTTGTGCCCTGTTTACAGATGACCAAATGTTTGAAGATCACAAAAGTAGAGTAAAAAAACGTAAAAAATAAAAAAAATATAGATGGCGCCACCAATCTCCAGAAATTGATGAAACACTCCATGATCAATATCCATGCAAAGAATCATGGTGATTAATGCATAAGTTGTTCAGATACTTGAGCTTTTGTATTAAATTTTGCATTATTCTGGGGGGTACTTCGGAGCCCCATAGCTCAGAGGTTATGGGTAACAGAGACTTAATTTCAGGTTTCCAAAGAGACTTTTCATGGGCCTCCCAGAATTTCAAGAGAGAAGATTCTAGGTCCAGTCATTACAATTTGTGCCCTGTTAACAGATGACCACATCTCAAGAGGTCTCAAAAATAAAGAAAAAAATTCGTAAAAATCGAAAAAATATAGGTGGCGCCACCAGACTGCAGAAACTGATGAAACATTCCATGATCAATATCCATGCAAAGAATCATGGTGATCAATGCAATAGTTGTTCAGATACTGGAGCTTTTGAATCAAATTTTCCATTATTCTGGGGGGTATTTCGGAGCCCCATAGCTCAGAGGTTATGGGTAACAGAGACTTTATTTCAGGTTTCCAAAGAGACTTTTCATGGGCCTCTCAGCATGTCAAGAGAGAAGATTCTAGGTCCAGTCATTACAATTTGTGCCCTGTTAACAGATGACCACATCTCAAGAGGTCTCAAAAATAAAGAAAAAAATTCGTAAAAATCGAAAAAATATAGGTGGCGCCACCAGACTGCAGAAACTGATGAAACATTCCATGATCAATATCCATGCACAAAATCATGGTGATCAATGCAATAGTTGTTCAGATACTGGAGCTTTTGAATCAAATTTTCCATTATTCTGGGGGGTATTTCGGAGCCCCATAGCTCAGAGGTTATGGGTAACAGAGACTTAATTTCAGGTTTCCAAAGAGACTTTTCATGGGCCTCCCGGAATTTCAATAGAGAAGACTCTAGGTCCAGTCATTACAATTTGTGCCCTGTTAACAGATGACCACATCTCAAGAGGTCTCAAAAATAAAGAAAAAAATTCGTAAAAATAAAAAAAATATAGGTGGCGCCACCAGACTGCAGAAACTGATGAAACATTCCATGATCAATATCCATGCACAGAATCATGGTGATCAATGCAATAGTTGTTCAGATACTTGAGCTTTTGTATCAAATTTTCCATTTTTCTGGGGGGTACTTCGGAGCCCCATAGCTCAGAGGTTATGAGTAACAGAGAACTTACAGAGTGGTTACGATTTGTGCCTGGTTAACGGACAGACAGACGGACAGTAGGACAGACAGACAGACAGACGGACGACGGACAAAGAGTGATCGCTATAGCTCAGATGACTTTCAGTCAGCTGAGCTAAAAAATCAGAACATCAAGAAAAAAATAAAACTTGCAGCCTTTGTGTAAGCTGAGGGGAAAATCTTAAAGTATCAACGTGTCACATGGAAGTCTGTGAATGAGAAAGAGTTAGGGTTTGGGGAGAGGTACCAGGGGAAGGGTTCTTTGAAACCATGCTCTGAATGCAGGTATAGGTACATGTAGTGCTGCAAGTTCCAGAGAAATGGCGCTATATGAATAATATTTATCATTATTTTAATGTTATTATTACAAATAGTGTTTAGTCGTATGCATATCTGTTTACCTGCTACACAAGCACTCATAAAGCAGACGACAGTTCCACATATAAGGGCTCTGAGGACAACCTTGGCCAAGTCTCCCATTCTGTTAGGGGCCATTGGACCAATGCCTCCCAGCTGGACACCTATTGAACTCAGGTTGGCAAAGCCACACAACGCATAGGTGCAGATGACCTCAGAGCGTATCTAAAATTAAATTCAAATATATGATACATCATAGGGAATTCTTATAAAGAAAGTGATGCAACTGTTATAATTATAAAGACCAAAAAAAGTTGGGTTCTCAGGTTTTTCAGAAATCAATGCACCAGGGCAAATTTTTTAAACCTTTTTTGTAGGTTTCGATAAAAATGTCAAAATTGTATTATTTCTATCTTCTTGAAAGAAATATTCCAGTAGCTTGAGTTCGAAATTGGTAAGTTTCTATTGAAAATCATAATCAAAATTTTTGATACCAAGGGTCAAATTTGACGCACATGGTGCCTGAGAACCCTGCCTAATTTATGATTTTTTTTAACTGAATTCATTTAATATTATAGATTTATTTTTCAAGAATAATTAATACAGAATGCAAAAGACTGCAAAATAAAACTCACCACCTTGGCTTACATGGTTTTCCTTTTTGTCAATACTGGCACATGTAATTTGTTTACCAACAACTTGTAGATAAACAAACTAATACATCCATCACATAATACAAACTTTCCTTACAGTTATTTAACCAACATTTTATTAATTAAAAGCCAGATATCACATAAATACTACAGAAAAGCTAGGCTGGCTTTAACAAAGTTCTGAAAAAAATTCCTTCCCACATATTTAGACACACATACCACTTGCATATCCCATCTTTTTAATACTTTTCACTTACAGATATGGACGGCCCAGTGCACATTTTTCTATTTTTAATGAGCTTGGAGAGTTCTTTGTAAGCAATAAACTCATTGGTGAAGGACTTGATCCCAAGAAGACGGGCCACTTCTGTGCAGTCCTCCCATTCGACACCCATCAAATAGGCCACAGGCAAAAACAGGTGACCACACGCCACCTGGTGGATAACAGATGAACTATTAATAAACATATCATTCAGTGAAGATCGTTGGTACAATATGGACTTAATTTAAATCACATATTTCACTGAAAAATGTTAATATTTCACCAAAAACTATAACACTGGATGAGTATTTAGAATACAATTAATTTTTTGGTCAAAAATTTCCATACATGTTTTCATCTTTTAAATCTACAGCAATATTTCAAATAGTCTGGAATTATCATAATATTCCAAGCATGTTCACATCATATGTGACCATAAGTCTATCAACACACTATTCATAAAGCAGGGTTGCAGCTGCAATGTTAAATGTATGCATGTCCTGGACGTCATTCAAGGAACATTCAACAATGGCTGAATCTTAAAGCTGAATGAGACCCATTCAGTAAATACTCTGACCAAAGTAGGTCCTAAATTTGAATTGAGAAATAGTCGCACACAGCCTCTGCATTACCTGTTGACTTAAGTATAAATAAAAACTAGAATATCAGCAGAAGCTGACAAAAGCCCTCAGCCAAAAGAACAGTGTTTAGGGGTGGTAACAGTAACAAGTACTAAATATCTGTTCTCACATGGATGTATATCTGTACATGTCTCAGTTATAAATTTAAAATGGAGAGGTATGTACCATGATTCATAACAATCCACCAAATGTTTCCTGAAAAATAAGCTTCTAAATGTTTTTTCTATAATCAGCTCTAAAACGTAGAAAAATAGGTCAAGGTCACCCATCTTAAAACTTGACTGAGATTTTGTCAATATACATCTTCACCGAAAAAATAAAATTCCTATGGTGAATCCTTTTAGAGATATCCCACTCACAAGCCCAAAGTTGAAAAATCCGATAAAAATTCATTAAAAATCAGAAATTGTAGGTGGTGCCACCAAACTTGTGTAGCAGGTACAGACTATCAGTCCCAATAATCATAGTAGGTTTTGTGAAAATCCACCAAATGGTTCCTGAGTAATAAGCATCTAAGTGTTTTTCTATAATCTGCTCTAAAATGTAGAAAAATAGGTCACGGTCACCCATCTTTTAACTTGACCGAGATTTTGTCGATATACATCTTTACCGAGGAAATAAAATTCTGACAGCGAATCCTTTTTAAGATATCCCACTCACAAGGTAAAAGTTAATGGATGCCGAACGGACGGACGGACAGCTTGGGTGATGACAAAAGCCCATCAGCCTAAGGGCTGAGGGCTAAAAATCACTATACTCAAAAGTATATTTTATTATCAACAGCTTTCTTGAAATTACAAATATCAAGGAAAATCATCATGTAGAATGCAGTACATGAGTGAAATAACTTAGTTTTGCAGAAACAGTCCGGTCATACCACGCTTTACTTTAAAATCCTAATTAATAAATTTTTAGAAGGAACACGTTTTCAGATCTGCAATAAGAACAGTAGCCATTTGTGATACATTACAGAGTTGCAATTTACCTGGAAGCTGAGTTCAGGGTGATTGACCATGGATCCTAGCCAGCCGAGGGTTGTATCCACGAACTTGAGCAATGCCAGGAATGCGATCAGGTTAGCAGCAATGTTCGCCACCAGTTTGATTGATGCTGCAGCGCCTGCAGCCGCAGCCTCCAAAATGTTCCTCTCTTTACTGTAATAAGTTAAAATTTATTGTTCACTGCAATTAAAATGCCAGCCACTTATCTTGTAACCCCTGCCCTAATTAATTATGTGTGAATTTTACTGAGAATGTTATTCAGGTGAGAATCTATAGGTTTATATTCATAATGAGTTTCATGAAAATCTATCATCACAGTGCCACCAAAATCTGGTGACCTCTTGACCTTATTAAATATGCATGTATTTTGCTTAAAATCCAATACAGGTGAGAATTTATATTGATTAATATTTCTATTGAGTTTTAAGAAAATCCATTATATTCCTGGTAAGTTATCAAATCTACACCACAAAGTAACCCAGTGACCTTTGATTTTTTACATATGCTTGGATTTTGCTCATAATAAAACTCAGGTGAGATAATCAATTGGTAAATAAGTTTTGGTGAGTTTTGTAAAAATCCATCCAAGCCCTGATAAGTTATCATGGCGACACTAAAAGTTATCCGACGGATTGACCGTGGGCATAAGGTTATACATCTCTTCATAGACAGACGTATTTATAATCAGAGAAGTTTAATAATTATATTTATGTATATATGAATATGTTATACTGTAACTTAGTGTTATTGCATAATATATATTCAGTCTCTGCCGTGAGAACTGTTGTCTGGTAATTCCTAGCATGAACAGGAAAAATGGATTTGTATTACAAGTTAGACAATTTTGCAAATAAAAGATTCCTAATGGCTGATACCTAAATCAGGCCAATACTGACAATAATTGTGAACTTATAAATTGTAAAATAAAATTTTATTTAGTTTCAGGGTTTACCCTCTCTCCAGTTCCAGACTCTCTGACACATTACAAGGTTTTTCAGTCTCAGGATAGAACAGCTTGGCAAGACCAAGGGCAACAGGGGCGTTCATCACCGATGCACAGATCAGGTGCTCAGCCGGTACCTGCAATGATTAATATACACTACAGCAGCTGTCTGTCAAATTTATCAAAACATACTACACAGTTGAAACATAAAAGGACCAGACCTTGGAAGAGTTTCTTATGGCCCACAGCACTGACCAGAAACAATGAGCAAAAACAACCCTCGCAAGTGATTAACAAACAGACTGTTTTGATGTACAATCTTGCTGTCACTACAAACAAAACTAACATAGATTTTGATTCTGGCATTCAACTTTCAAAGAAGTGAAAAATTCATAAAAACATAACTACATAGATGTATAAGACTGATTTTAATGACTGATATAATTTTAAACTTATAAATTTTATGAAAGTCCACAAATTATGAAACCTGAAAAAATTGAGTTAGGTGCAGTGAAAAAAACATTTTAAAAGTACTTTTTAAATTCCAATTTATATTTTTATAATTATATTCATCATTTAACATAAGATGCCTAATTTGTTGATAGTATCACAAACATTGGATTCCATCTGCTCTTTAGAACTTGCACTTTAAACTTTACCATCTTTCACAGATCTTGTGAAGTAAATTTTTTTTAAAGTAAAAAAACACTCACCCCAGACAGAATATAGGCAGCCATGACACCTCCAGCAATTGTTCCAAAACCAGTGGTCATGATAGCATGCAACTCACTTTTTGTCATATAGGGAATAAACGGTCGCACCAGGATGGGAGCCTCAGTCTGAAATAATAATAATAATGACAGCATACTGGTTAGTATAAATACAATACAGTTTCACTGTATTGTTCTTGACATTATTCCCAGTGCATTAAATGAAGAATTATTCAACAAAACTGAATTCATGGAATCAATGTCCCCCGCTTTTAGCTCTTGTTGTCTTACATGCTTGATAAGCAACCAAAATTATAACCGTGAATAAAATCTTGAGGGCACATGAAAACTTAAACAGATCCACTATGACATGTGAAGACATCTGCTGGCGAACAGAAAAAATAAAAGACATTGAGAAATAGGACCAAAATCCACTTTGACATGTGGAGACATCTGCAGGTGAACATAAAAACTAAAACACATTGAGAAATTGGATCAAAATTTGATAAATTTGTTTTTGAGCTGGAGAGAATTATTTTTTAGATAGACACTCAATAACCTATCCTAACCAAGGTATACAAGAGAGCAATCAATAACCCAAATATGAATGAAATCAGATTATATTTAGGAAAGTAAATGCACGGAAATTAACCTGACGGACAGACAGACAAACAGAATGACAGACAGACAGAGGGGAAGACAGACAAACCCTAATCAATGTCCCCATTCTGCAAAAGTTGGGGACAAAAATCATAACTACTGCATTTCTTGTTAAGACCTCTTCAAATGCATCCAACACCAACTTTTCGTTTGATGCTGCACTCACTGTTGTGCTGATTATTTTCCATATCACTGGTGTGAGAGACCTTTAATACAAGAATGTTGTGGACTCTTATGATCTAACCAGGTCAAGCATTTTTATACTGGTTGAAACTGGACTATATCAAAGTAAACTATCAGAAAAGCTGAAAAATGCAAAATTCACACTTCTTGAGTTAGGATAATCCTCATACATATCACTGCATGTACGAGTACTGCCTACACAAAACACAGGAAGATAACTATTAAAATGTTATGACTGGCCCTAAATTTTAGATTCATAAAGTGTCCCCCAACAGGGAAGCTTACAGGAGTTCTATTTCAAAATTTTGTTCCAGATTTTGGCGAGTTGGAATGGACTTTCTTAGGCCTCAAGAAGTGCAAACAGCACTGGCAAAAATTTTTTTTCTCTACCATATATTTTGCTGGATCTCTGAGTCCAATACCCCTAATTTTGTATAAGAGTCACTTTTAACAGATTAGTTCCTGAAATTCATTTTTAACCTGGATCTAATGTTCAAGGTGGTGATTCAAGGGAAGCTGCCTGATCACAGTTGTAGACATCTAGTTTAATGTTTATCACTGGTCAAATACTGGGCCATGTCGAACCTATCCATCAGCAGATATAGGAGAAGACAGAGAACTACTCTGGTAGAATACTGATCACCAGTATGTGTATTGGGTAACACCCAAACAAATCCCTGTTATGGGCATCATCTATTCTTGGTAAGACAGATGTTAGTTATTATACCAGAGTTATTCCTGACAGATTGTGAGAGATTAGGCAAAAAAAATAAAAGGTTTGGTTCTCAGGCACCGCCCAATCAATTTGGAATTTTTATTTTGATTTTCAATAGAAACTTACCAATCCAGCTGCTCAAACATTTTTTCAAGAAGATAAAATCATACATTTTTGATAAATTTCCTTTGTTATGCAGTGCTTTTATTTGTTTAGCAACATAAATCTGTTATTATCATGCCTTTCATTTATCATTTGACATTTTCATCCAAACATATTAAAAAAATTAAAAATAAAAAAAAATGCCCGCCCACATTGATTCCTGAAAAAAAGTGCCTGAGAACCAAACATTATTTTTTTTTTGCCTTATCCAACCAGACATCTAATTATCAGCATCAGCTCCCAGTACAGATGGTAGTTATTGATTTACCTGCCCAATGAATATATTAGCAGCAGCGGTCAGTGATTCAGCTGGTGCCGTTCCCATGGTAACCTGCATCACGAAAGCGATTTTGCTGATGACAAACTGCATCACTCCAAGGTAGTATAGTGTATTGATTATACAGCTGAAGAAAACGATCACTGGTAGTACCTGAAAAAAAAATGTTCCCATTTTAATCAGGAACACAAATCTTAACTGGATCATTAACAGATACAATATACAGAAAAAAAATCCCCTTTTACGGAAAATGGCAAAATCACAAATCTTAAATTTTTTTAAAATTAAAATTCTTTTTAAATATTTACTTTTTATATTTTTAGATATTTACTAATTAAGCAAATACACATTTTCATAACATACACATTCACCAAAATCTATCATATTCCTGGTGACCCAACAAAGTTGACCTCTGACCTCATTAAACATGCATGGATTTTGCCTATAATCAAATTAAGGCAAGATAATTTATTGGTAAGTAGTTTTGATCAGTTTTGTGAAAATCCAGTAAATCTCTAGTAATTTATTGCAATGATAGTAAAAGTTAAAGGACGGACAATGGACAGACAGACAGATGGACCAAGAGTATGTCATAATACATTGTCATAGACAGGTATATAAAAATAGTAATTTTAATAAATCTGAAACATAAACATCAAATAAGTAGTGACTTTTGAGGGGTTTCAGTGTTTATCCTGAAATTTTGTTTCAGTGTTCGTTATAATTTGTAAGTACTAGAAAATTCCACATGATATATGTAGACAATGAAGACTCACCTTAAATGCAAAGAAGTGATCCTTATACTTTTCACCAAACACAAACTCAGCACCAAAGTCCGAGTAACTGAGAAAGTACTGTACTTGTCCCCCGAGGAATTTGAACGCAGCGTAGCCCTGACTGGTACGCAGGATAATCACTCCCAGGAGGAGTTGCAGGCCAAGTCCCCACAACACTGGCCTCCATTTAACCTTTAATATAATCAAAGTATTTAAAAATTTTGACCTTTTTCCATGTACATATATATATGTCTTAATCAGGCTATTTACAGATAATTAATATTTATCAATTTCTTAATACAGTAACACATAACATTTGTTACAAATAACAAAATTAAATCTTTACAAGTAGCTTGATACAGAGGTTATTAACAACTAACATAAATTTGTGGACCTAGGTCACCTGTGTCTACAGACAAATCGCTGTAATGTATTACATTCAGAACAAACTGAGACCATACCATTATATTTCAATTTTTTTAGACATCCTTAACTTAATAAGCAAGTATAAAGATTTTTATGTAACCAAAGATGTTTCATAATCCAAGAGACTTAATTAGCATGTAAAACATTTTTTTAAATTAAATTTCATTAGTCATTAAAATGTTATTCCATTAATTTCTTTATTTCATCTTTAATTCTAATAATTCTCTTTTAAATGTAGCTGGGTCATCCCATTTATACACACTGACAGGAGCTATATATCCAAGAGCTGAACATTTTTGTGTACTTTTAATGGGGGCAGGCCTCAAGTGACTTAGTGTGTATTATAAAGGGTTACCTGGTCTGGACAGGTTGCCTGTACTTACTTTGGAGGGATTTTTTGACATAACAAACAGCAAGGTGATGAAGGTTGCCATGCCACCCAGGGCCACCAGCTGCCTCGGATTGGGTTGCACTTTCACGGCGATAAAAATTATGAGTGACATCATCACACACAGGTAGATTAGCCTGCAGGCAAGGAGGAGAACATTATCTTAATAGTAGTCATCATTTATTACATATATAAATATGCTGTGATATATTTAACAGTTTATATTATTTACTGTAATATCTCAAGTGTCCTATCAGCTCCATCTAGTGTTAATCTGATGAATCAAAATAAACTCTGTAAGATGTCACTTCACCTACCACCCCTCCTATCTATATATTTGGACTGACCCATTAATAGGCCACCCCTGCTGTAAAGTAGGCTGGCCTACAGCAGTGTGCAAAATGCAACTTTTCTCTTGTGCTTGAATGATCCAGACGTGGGCCACTGGACATAAGGTGAAGTTTAGTAGCCGCAATTGTTCTAGCTTCCCCAATTATCATGTTTAACTAATAGACTGGCAGTTTATGTTTTGGACTGACCTTTTTGAAAAACTGGTGATTTTAAACTTAAATTCCTGTGTTGTTTTATATTATCTGCGGGAAAAATCCTACACCTCCACATGTGGAAGACATTTAAGTCCACACTGCCAAAATCAAACACATTAATAAATCTTTTTTTCAAACCATAATTGCTAATCAGCACCATCTACAATACACTGAAGGTATCAAAAGTCACGAATAAAAATTAATGTTCTAAATAAACATGCTGCAACAAGCCAAGGCTCATGCTTATGGCATTATGGGGGACCTCAATAATAATCATGGTATATCCAACAAGTGACCCACGGGTCATGACGCTCAGCTGACTGGGAAGAGATTCGCAAAAGGAAATTTTATCATCAGTATGGTAGTATATACCCATTCAACTGAAGCATCAAACAGATTAACCAACAGGCCAAGATTGAGTCTGTATTTATATATCTCAAAAATAGAGAAAAAATGCGTAAACTTTAAAAACTAGAATATGGGTAGCCGACAAGCGACTACGTGTATCCGCCAAAATCTGAGTGGAACGGGTGAAGTGAGGCATTGATTGAGTGGCAACGGGAAATAAAGCGAGGTATGTTGCATATTAGCATGGATGTCTGCAGCCTAAATGTGTATGTAGGTTGTGAAAAAAAATCCAGAAAGCTTTCCAAGTTGTATACATATGCGAAATTTAAGCAGAAAAGTCAAACCACTACATGTATATATGAGTGATTTTAGCCTACAGCAGACGAACAGACAGACGCTGAGCAAAAATGGTTGCAGGTGGCCCCTCAAGTTTTGTGTATGATAAAGACCTATGTGAGATCTAAACACAAGCACAATTTTGGCCCAATCTGTTAAATGGTTCCTGAGATATGAGCTTCGATGTCTGCAGCTTTAACTAGAATGAAGGTGGCACCACCTGTCATAAAATCAAGAAAGCTGTCCAGGATGTATAAACCTGCAAAATTTTAGGCAGTTATGTCAAACCACTACAGAGAAATGAGTGATTTTAGCCCACAGCAGACAAACAGACAGACGCTGTGCAAAAATGGCTGCAGGTGGCCCCTCAAGTTTTGTGTATGAAAAAAGAGTTCTGTGAGATCTATAAACGTGCAACATTTTGGCCCAATCAGTCAAACGGTTCCCGAGATATGAGCTTGGATGTCATCAGCATGAACGTGAATGTAGGTGGTGCCACCTGTCATAGAATCAAGAAAGATATCCAGTATGTATACCCATGCCGAATTTCAGGTGAATTAGTCAATTCACTGCAGAGATATGAGTGATTTTAACCCAAGGCAGATGAACAGATGAACACTGTGCAAACATGGTTGCAGGCGGTGCCACCATTTTTTGTGTATGTTATAAAGCTATCCAAGGGCTACATTTGTATAAAAATTTTTTTTCCTGATCCGTCAAATGGTTCCCAAGATATGAGGGTTTAATGTTTGGAAACAGACGCACAAATGGACGCTGGGCAGAGAGGAAAGGTCAGAGGTCAACGAAAATTGGTTAGGCATCAGTTCACATGTGACCTGACAACTGGTGTAAGTTTCGGAAAAATGGGTCCATAGTCTCAGAGGAGTTCTCTGGAAACGAATGCGGCGGCGGCGGAACCCGGTGAAAAACATAGTATCCACAAAACTTTTTGGTGGATACAGAAATACAGGTGGCTCCACCAGTCTGCAGAAACTAATAAAAACACTTAATGGTCAATATCCATGCAAAGAATCATGGGGATCTCTGCATTAGTTGTTCAGATACTTCAGCTTTTGTATCAAATTGTCCATTATTCTGAGGGATATGTCAGAGTCCTATAGCTTGAAGGATATGGGTAACAGAGATCAATTTCAGGTTTCCACAGACACTTTTCATGGGCCTCCTTGCATGACAAGAATGAAGATTCTAGGTCCAGTTGTTACAATTTTGCCACGTTAACAGATGACAGCATCCTTAAAGGTCTAAAAAATAGAGACACAAATTCGATAAATTGAATAAAATATAGGTGGCACCACCAGTCTCCAAAAACAGATGAAACACTCCATAATCAATATCCATGCAAAGAATCATGGTGATCTCTGCATTAGTTGTTCAGATACTTCAGCTTTTGTATCAAATTGTCCATTATTCTGAGGGATACTTCGGAGTCCTATAGCTTGAAGGATATGGGAACAGAGACCTAATGTCAGGTTTCCACAGACACTTTTCATGGGCCTCCTTGCATGACAAGAATGAAGATTCTAGGTCCAGTTGTTACGATTTGTACCCTGTTGACAGATAACCACATCTTTAAAGGTCTCAAAAATAGAGAAAAAAATTCGTAAAAATTTGAAAAAATAGAGGTGGCACACCCAGTCTGCAAAAACTGATGGAACAGCTCATGATCAATATGTATGCCGAAAATTATGACCATCAGTGTTGTAGTTATTGAGATACTGCAGTTTTTGTATCAAATTTTCCATTTTTCTGGGGGGTAATTTGGGGCCATACAGCTTAAAGGATATGGGTAACAGAGACCTAATTTCAGGTTTTCATGGAGACTTTTCATGGGTCTCCCTGTGTGTCAAGAATGAAGATTCTAGGTCCAGTTGTTATGATTTGTGCCCTGTTAACAGATGTTCATATCTTTAAAGGTCTGAAAAATAGAGAAAGAAATTCGTAAAAAAAAACCCGAAGAAATATAGGTGGTGCCACCAGTCTGCAGAAACTGATGAAACACCCCATAATCAATATCCATACAAAGAATCATGGTGATCTCTGCATTAGTTGTTCAGATACTTCAGCTTTTGTATCAAATTGTCCATTATTCTAAGCTGTACTTTGGAGTGCCATAGCTCAAAGGATATGGGTAACAGAGACTTAATTTAAGGTTTCCATGGAGACTTTTCATAGGTCTCCCTGTGTGTTAAGAATGAAAATTCTAGGTCCAGTCATTACGATTTGTACCCTGTTGACAGATAACGATATCCTTAAAGGTCTCAAAATTAGAGAAAAAAAAAAATTGTGAAAATTTGAAAAAAATACATGTGGCGCCACCAGTCTGCAGGAACTGATGGAACATCTCTTGATCAATATGTATGCCTAAAATCATGACCATCAGTGTTGTAGTTATTGATATGTTGCAGTTTGTTTTTATCAAATTTTCCATTATTCTGGGGGATAATTGGGAGCTTCGAAGCTCTAAGGATATGGGTAACAGAGACCTTATTTCAGGTTTCCATGGAGACTTTTCATAGGTCTCTCACTGTGTCAAGAATGAAGTTTCAAGGTCCAGTCTTTACTATTTTTGCCCTGTTAACAGCTGTTGACATTTTTTAAGGTCTCAAAAATATAGAAAACAATTCGTAAAAATAAAAAAATACAGGTGGCACCACCAGTCTGCAGAAACTGATGTAACATCTCATGATCAATAGGTATGCCAAAAATCATGACCATCAGTGATGTAGTTAATGAGATATTGAAGTTTTTGTATGAAATTTTTTACTATTCTGGGGGGTTCTTTTGGGCCCCATAGTTCGAAGGATATGAGTAACAGAAACCTAATTTCTGGTTTCCAAGGAGATTATTCATGGACCTCTCAGAATGCCAAGTTCCAAGATTCTAGGTCCAGTGGTTACGATTTGTGCCTGGTTAAAAGACGGACAGACAGACGGACGACGGACAAAGAATGATCGCTATAGCTCAGATGACTTTCAGTCAGCTGAGATAAAAACATCCAAAGATATGACAACTGTACAATATGAATAACTTAACAAATAATCCAGGAACCCAGGCTGGAACATGATCCTTAAAAATAAGTTAGGTTTATCACTATAATTTATAACTTAATAAGTCAACTAAGATATAACAAATTTGAACTTTCTTGTTGATATAGCTGACCTGAACAATCAGTGTCAATTATTGAAGACAGGTGTCACTAGGGTAATTGGAGAGGTCTATTAAGCCAATCAGTAAACTGAATGGTAAAGGGAAAAAAAGTTCTGTTGATACTCACCAGTTTGCTACAGTCCGTATTTTGGGTGTGAATTGGCGGGAGATTTTTCGGGTGGATTTTCTTATCTTCGTACCACAGTGTTTCTTCAGAACAATAAGTACGACCAGCAGAGCAGCCAGACTCGTCAACACGATCAAAGGCTTTGCTCTTACAGGATCCAGGTATATCGCCCAACCAAAGTACACCAAATACACCAGTAGGGCAACAATCAGACACAGCTGTAATTAACAATACAAAGACCAGTACAATACAGATACTGTTAATAATCACACTGTATCTAAATTGATATAGTGAATGATACGTACTTAAGGTGGTAATATAAATTATCAAGTGAAAGGCCAAGGGTGTCTTGAATCTGATAATGTAACTTTTTCTTCAAGTATGGTATCTAAATGAGAAAGATATATCCCTATAATTTATTTTTCATGAAAATCAATATGAAACAGGATCAACCTGAAACACTTCTGGTATCAATTATTTTTAATTACCGATAACTACTTGAAACTGGATTATCATATGAACAATTTTGATCATTACTAAACATGAAAAATATAATAATTTTTTATAAACATGGAAACAAGATTATTTTGAATTTGGCATTTTTTTCATTCTTGATTGCAAACAATGTTGTACATACTTGTGATACATTCCATACAAACTATTGGAATAGACTATTATGTCCTCACTGACACACACCCTTTTGATGGTTTGCCTGTGTCTGAGGTACAGGGTGTCAAGCTTTGCCTGGAGGTCCTCTATCTTAGCGACGATGCCGCTGGACCACGAGGAGTTGCTGGATGCTGGGCCCTCAGACTCTGCATCACTTGTGTCCAATGTAAATTGCTCCATCTTCCCTGTTAATTTTCATCAAAGATGAAGCTTGCTTGATATATGGGCAAGAAATATGTTTATATATATATATATATATATATATATATGTGCAGTTATCTTTAGCATTTTATATTACAAAATCTGATTTAAAAGGAATACAGATATTTTTCCCATGATCGATCCACAAATTTATTGGCATATAATCATATTTCTTCCAAGTGCCAGCTTTAATTTTTTTTTATAATGGATTTTAGTTGTATTGGCTAGAACTTTTATACCCCTTTATATTGTAATTTTTGGGGGGGTAACCACCTCCATTTTTTTTAATGCAGCTTAACTCAGTAGTGTACATCTTCAGAATTCCATTCCAGTTTTGAATTACATGACAGGGCAGTAGCACACATAAGTAGACTACCTCTCATTTTATATCCTGGTGTTAACCTGACCCAGTGACTACCGCACCTGCAGGCCTTGAGCATGTTATCTTAATTAATTCCCATTGCTGGGTCATACCACCGAGGAATCCCCGAAAAGCACACTCATTTGTGAGATAAAATAGTTGTGTGCAACAGAAAATTATAAATTTATTATGTTCAGAAGAACAGCATCTGTTTTATCTATCATAAAATTATTTTCAAATGATATATACCATTCTGAAGTTTCTTCATAGCTGAGGTTTGCTTTGTTGGGGTTGTTCTGCCAGATTCATATTCTGGAGGGGGTTCATCGCTCTCAGTTTCCACGGTAACAATTGTGGCATCGACATCTGTATGATTGTGCTGGCCCATAAGAGGTTCTGTGTTATTTGGTGAGGCCATAATCTCAATTTTTTCTTCTGAAAATGAGATATACTGGAAACATGACTGTACAGTGACAAAAAAATATAGAAAAATACAGGTTTAGGCATAAATGATTGCAACAATTATATGAAACAAGCAAATTCAAGGAATTTATTTCCCTCACCTCTGCCTTTAAATCTGTGATGATTTTAAAGTCTGTGGTGAATAAGTACAAACATTTTTAACCACACTCAAAAGATGGCAGCACCTGGCAGTTACTGCAAAAAATTCAAGTATTTTATGTCCACAGCTAGTGACACCTGTTGCTGATTAGTGAAACTAAATGTTCTGATTCATCATATAAAAAATGAAATATTATATTGTATTATTATCTTGTGAGACACTCTAAAACCAATCCCAAACAAGGTAAGCATGAAAGCAATCAATAATACAAATATGAATGAAATAGGATCAAATTAAGGAAAGTTATCGCACAGAAACAAAAACCTGACTAACAGACAGACAGGGAGGCAGGCAGACAGACAAAGGGCCAGACACTCCTAAACCAGCCAGACATTCCTAAACCAATAATGCAACCAAGGTAAGCATGAGAGCAATTGCTGATCCAAATCTGAAGGAAATTGGATAGTATTTTAGCAAGTTATCGCACAGAACCAAAAACCTGACAGAGTGATAGACAGACAGACAGTGGGCGAGACACTCCAAAACTAATCATGCAACAAAGGTAAGCATGAGAGCAATCACTGACCCAAATTTGAATGAAATCAGATAATATTTAAGAAATTTATCACACGGAAACGAAAAAGTGACAAATGGACAGACTCACTGATGGACAGACAGACAGATAGAGGGATAGACAGAAAATCCAAATCAATGTTCCCCATTCCGAGGACAATTATAGGAGACAATTTTTTACAGGAAAAATAAGCAGTCGTCTGAGGCCCTAATGGGATCTTACAGGATTATATTCTTTGCATGTCCATATACATAATGTTTTTTAATAGATTATACAATTGATACAACTGATTTAATTGATTTTGAAAGAAAACGACCATTATTGATTTAATTGATTAATCAGCACACCACTAATACATATTTTCATTTTAGACATGAATAAGATATCTGAAGTTTCATGTGCTCTCTCACCATGGCACGCTCATCAGTCTGGTGTAATTTAATAGGCTACTAAATTGTACAAGTACCAACAACATTTTTCCATATTTAGGATTCTGGTTTAATGTTCTAATTTTGAAATTTGATTTAAGATTTTATGTTGGTACTTATTATACCATGTTCTATCATTAACATTGTATTCTGTAGTATAAAAATGTACTATCAAAAAACAACATTTATAAATAGAATTTAATTGTGTAAAATCCTTGAGCACAATTTAGCCTGTCAAGTCTCACCTTACACAGTTATATATACATGAACTGTGTGGGAAAGCAAGGACAAAGTTAATCAGTTTTTGTATCCAGTGGGAGACGCCTGACTGATAGACATTTGATACATCCCCCACAGAACAGTGGGACATCCTGTAATGGCAGGATGCCTATGACATCTCTAATGGCATCCTGTTACGTAAAAAGGTCTTGTGACAGGATTTGATTATTAATTAACATTTTGATAAGGAATTCTCCAAATGACTGATGCTAAAAATATTGTGTAATCAAATTTGGTTAAAAATAAATAACTATTTTGGTTAAGGTCAAATATACTAAATTGAGAATATATATATATATATATATATATATATATATATATATATATATATATATATATATGCCATATTATATCCAAGGAGAAACATTCCCATAAAAATATTTAAATCCACCAACAGGTTTTATTTTTTTTACAAAATCAAGGCTAGACATTAACATTTAATTCTTTATAATTTAATGACATTTCCACAGACATGCCATCTAAATGTTTTGTTTATATTAAAAATTGCAAATTTTTGTTTGCAAACTGAGATGGAAAAGACAAAATGAAATAACTGAAATTACTGAAATATTAAAAAAAAAGACTCAATATCATTCACAAATGATTTAATAAAATTTTAATAATACTTTTAACTGTGCTGAATTTATGCATGTCTTTGGACAAAGAAGCTTCAAAGACATTCAATTATAGGTACTTTGACACAGGGAAAGAGCAAAGAATGAAAAAAAAATCAGTAAAAAGGGGAAAATATATTCACAAGGAAACAAAAAACATATAAATACCTGATGTTGTTATTTCCTGCTGTTGGCACCACTAGAGAGCCTTAAATCCAGTATTTGCTCAGAATAATCAATAGTCCAAGGTCAATGATTTTCTACGCAGCTTTCTTCGGCAGTGTTTGTTTTGAATCTGAAACAGATTACCAGGAGACGTACATATACACTTGGTGACAAGTAGCTGATATGTTAAACAAATCCTGATTGTCAAATCAAAAGCGGCAATATGGGTTGTAATTGGCTGACGTATCCCATGGCATGCATTCACTTACTCGACCTTGTTTACACGTTCATAAAGTCCTGCCAGCCTACCAGCACTGCTTGTTGTCACACCCGTGAACTTTTGTCAACCTGCTTACATGTTTTACAGCACACAGGTTATAAAAACATAATACTACAAGTAAACAAGCATCCAGGATCATGCTGCATGGTATTAAGTGCAGTTCTATGGTTCTGTGCTGAAAAAAGTAAACAGACAAATTGGACAATTAACCTCTGACCTTTCCAATCACATTTACCACAGCCCTGGCGATAGGTATTGATGCAGCTCCTTTAAAGGGACCTGTTCACATACAATGGTGTTAATTATCTGTGAAGTATGGTGTTTCCTCCTTAGAATATTATGTTCTTTGCCTTGAATTCATTCTTGAACTAACTGCTTACACAAATGGAAATAAACTTGCATCAGGCATAATCAGTAGCACAAAAGGTAAAAAAAATGTTCATGCCATCTGATAGTTGTCCCACACAAATTAAGGTAAGTGTTTCCTCTTCCAAGCTTCTTCTCTTTGTTAACTTTATATACACACAGAACCATTACAACAAATAAAATATGAGAACTTGAGAAAGTTGGTCCATGTGAAGAGATGATCTGCTTGGAAACTTTTGCTTTCAGCCAAAATGAACGAACACTAACATCCTGAGATAGTATGTCCCATTATCAGAAATGTTTATGTACAGGTACCTTTAAGTAAACCACCACAGTTAGGCAATGTTCCTGTTGAACTGATGACAGCTCTAACCTTGTAAGAATCTTTACCATTCATACAGGTCTATCAGTCAGTTCAAAGCCTAGAGCACAAATCATGAAAAGATGAGTGATCAGGTAATATATAATACAGGAAATCTGCCAAGTGTACATGTAGCACAGCTCAAGCTGAAAAATGCATTAAGTGACGCAAAATTGGTGTGAGCCAAAAGAACTCTTTGTTGATTGATTGTGTAGGTCACAAAAGGTAGCCTAAATCATTTAGAGGCTGGTAAGAACCTGGATATGCAATTGTTAGAGGGAATGCATCATTAAAGCACATGTTGATAAAACATGCTGGAATTTTAAGTGATACAGCAATAAATCACAGTATGAACTAGGTAACGACTAGCTAAGGGATAAGAGGTCATCTCAAACAAAAATGCTGGTACATTCACATACTCCTGGTACATAAATTTATAAAGAGACCAGTTGATATGAAATAAGACAAAAAAGTATAATACTAGGAGTGTAACCAATTAATGCACTGAGGAATCGATGAACTGAATTGCAAGCCCTCAGTTAAATTGTAATATTTAGAATATTAATCTCTATTAATTATTTTTATCATTAATTTTTTCACTTAAAATTTTCATTTCCTCTGTGAGCTCTTAAATTTGATGAGCAGTTTGTGATGTTGAAGCTTAGAAATGCTGCTCTTTACCATGCATGTGCCCTTAATATTCTAAAAACATTCGCTAGTGGAATTACATAGAAAAATAAATGGCTGTTTCAAACAGAAAGAGAGCTAGATATTTTATTTGTATGCTGAAATTTGTTTATATTCATTTTGGTATAATTGCCTTAATTTTTTAATGTGTGAAAGTTGCTAATAAAGTAAGGATTGAATCGAGGGTAAAGAATTGATAATTGAATAAATTAACAGGCCAATATATGATACATGTAAAATAATTAAAGACACAGGTAAAATGGTACCAAACACGTGGCATGGTAAACAAGGCTGGTATTTATTATTATAGATATTTAAACTGTCAGGACAGCTAAATATCGCTAAAAATAGTGATAGGTAACCAGTTGAGAACCAGGGAAGAAAATTTAAATAAAAGTGTAAGTATATATATTTACTGAATATAAGCAGATCCAAAGGGGGGGGGGGTGTATAGGGGGTCCGGACCCCCTCATTTTTGGCAACAACAAGCTTTTTCAGGGTTTAAAATCAAATTTTCTAGCCTGGACCGCTCCCTTTTTTTAGGTTTACTTATTAATCTACCTTGGCTGAACCCTACAAAATCCTCAATCCCCCCGTGACATATATATATATATATATATATATATATATATATATATATATATATATATATATAATACTGATGGAATAAAGGCTATCCTGAAAACATGACCTCTGTGAAGACTACTTCATCTATATATATATATATATATATATATATATATACATATGAAATAGTCCAACTGAAAAACAAACAAATTTTATTTCCACAATTTTCCCACAATTCAAAGCTTCAATGACACTTCAGTCAACTGGGTACTGGGTTGAGCAAAAATTAAGGTGGGGCCATGGGTCAGTATCCAATTAAGGCAGTGCCAGGGTTTCAAGATCTTTGAACATCTTATACCAGTACGGCACCTTAATTTCACAGAAAAGCTTTAATAAAGCATGTATAGGCCTACCAGTACAACAACAGAGAATTACAAAAAAGAAAGAATTTTGTCAAAGGAGGACTTATAAATAACTGTGATTTTCATTTCCAGGTATTATAATTAATAAACACTGCAGATTGTAGGTAAATTTAAGCCTTTTTTCTTTAAATAAAATTCTGATAATTATGAAGATTCAGATTGTATATACATGTAGGCCTACTGTATATAGTAGAAAGAGGATCTGGCACATACACAACTAAATGCCGACTATATTATATATAATGCCCTATTTAGTATTAGGTCCTAATTTTAGGCCCATTCATTTTATACTTGAATGCTGTTAAATTAATATAAAGTTAGGTAGCGAGAATAGAATCCGGTCTTCATGGACGAGATTATGGGTGTATACTAACGGACGTAGGCCTAATGATGTTTCGGATTCATGTAATGGAGAAGTATGAGGCATTTCGATGTCATATCATCAGGCATGTCATGGCTAATGTTGATTTCTACTAATATGAGACGGTCCAGTCAGTTTAGACTCATCTTGGAAATGAAGACCAGATTCTATACTCGCGCCAAAGTGAGTTGTTATAATACAGTTTAATGCTTACACACTATACATGTTACATGAAATTCGTAGGCTAACTGAACAAAGGTCTTGTTCAGTAATCAGATTATGCGCTTTCATAAACCATGGAATCTCCACACACACGAACACAAGGACCCGAAAACATCATAGTCGCACTCTAAATCCTTTATATGCCTACCATATAGGCCTACACATTAGGCCTATGTAGAACAATTTCTTTTTCTTCTATACATGTTTCGTTCTATTATCCAAAATGTCAGCCATAGTGAAACCATGTGCTCAAACAGAAAGCATGGAAAATACCGGTATCGGTGAAAACCACAGGGATACTAATTTATAAAGAGCATGCACGTGGTCACCGCCAAATCAATGGTTCCCACCAAATACGGATCTAACAAACCTCAACATTTTATCCCTTGCGTTGACAAATTATTGTAGGAAACACAGAAAATTGTGACACCTACCTTATCTACACGTGCTCGCCGTTTTCACGAGGCCCATTACTGTTAGTTATTGTGACTCAATATCCGCGTAATCCGCGCCATTCATGTCACTCGTGCCTCATATAAAATTCGCGGGAAAGGCCAACTGGCGCACACACCCACATACTGACAGCCAATCAGTGATAAGTGTGGCAGCATAAGCCATGCGGTATGTTGCACCGACTGACCGTGAGCCTTCAGCAGACGTAAACAGCATTCACTCATTCGGTACTCATTTGATGTTAATCTACGGTAGATTTACGGCTTGTTGTGAAACATAGACGCGATCCTGTGTTTTTTTGTGCCCTGCCGCGCGTCAACAGTTAGCAGAGCATTCATTACTATTGGGAACCATTATATAACACCGCAACAGCCTTTTGCCGGGTATTTTATTGAACTTTGATTGCGTGGGCGTGGGCGTCCCGGAAGAATTCTAAGTAAAGCACTGGCTCTCCTGAAAATCAGTGACCCCATGCTGCTGCAGTAGTGTATCACATGTGAAAGAGAACGTATCTTGAATCAGCAAACGTGTCCATGCCAAAATATGCCACTTAATCTCCGTAAAACCATAAATCGGCCTATGGGGAGTACTTAAACAAGAAAAACATTGAACTTATTTATAGGAGACAATATTAAAATCTTGTTATTATTTTAAATTATAAACAAAAACAAAAATCCATTGCCAAATTTGTTACTAAAATAGAAAGTCTAGTGTTTTTAAACATTTCTATATTTAAGGATCCACAAGAAAATTGTTATTGTTCAAAATAATGTTCACTCAATTAATTGTCTCATGTGCAGGCGTAGGCACATAATAGATATATATATATATATATATGAGAAAAAATTATGAACTTAAATAACACTTGGCGTGGGGGAATTAACGCAGCAGATATGTGCTGGATATGTGCTCGGGGTCATGACGCTAATGCAGCTGATCTGTGACACAGAAAATGTATACAAACTTATAGATTGTTATTAAATTCTTGCATTTGGCAATTTTTTTGTAGCAGTCGTGAAGAACAGATTTTATTCAAATATTCACGGCGATAGAAACATATGCATGCCAATCATGATGCACATTATTTCAATTTGTGCATTAAATGTAAACGATTTCTTTACTTGGGTCCAAATGTGACCTGTCTATTTTTAAGTCTGAAAAATGGGTCGAAATGCGACCTGTCTATTTCTAACTACAAACATTTTCATTAATGAAGAAATTGTAGACAGCACCATCAGTGCATGTTGGATATACCAGAAAAGGCTATCCATGACCAATAACCTTACCAAATTTAAGTAAATCATTACATTCATCACTGAGATATCTTATCTGACTTATCTATTTAAAAGTGTATCAGCAATAGATGTTTAAATTTTTCAACTGCGCCGGCGACAATATTGAATAAATAACAGAATATATATATAGGTCTCCGAGATATAATTTTAGGTCTCCAAGCAGATCTTATATACCAAGTAGGAACCCTCCGGATGTCAAGTTATATAGATTTCGTGCTTTGTTAGCCAGTGACCAGCCGTAATTCTTGGTACAAAATAAAAATAAACTCAAATGCGAAACAATAAAAAAATGTAGGTGGCACCACCAGTCTTGAACAGCTGGAAGTTCTATCCATGTTCATTAAACCTAACACATTTCGTATAACTTACCATGCAGCCATAGGCCCTATCTAAATAAAGGTCCGAATTTCGAACATCAACAGCCCAAAATGTTAAAATTGCACATGCACCTTTTCATCAAGCTGAAGAACTTAATTCTAACAATTCCCTGGCCAAAATTATTAAAAAAAAAAAAAAGAAAAGTGACCGTCTGTCAATATAGAGTTTTTAAAAAGCCACCTTTTCCATGAACATGGAAACCCCTGTTTCCGCGCGCTTAAAAATCACACTCTAGGGCTTAACACGTGGAAGCGCGCGCGCGTGGTGTCGAGTCTCCCCCTGAAGGTCGATAATTAATAGGCCTAAAGAGTGAAAGTATATTCTGTTTGTAACCGCACCTCTCATCTTACTCAGTTACTTTTGCACGAAATAAAGACCGGCGGAGGGGGGGGGGGGGGTGGAGAAGGGGGGGGGGGGGGGGCAGTACAGAAACAAAAGCCGAGGTAACACAGGTATTCCATGGGTTCATAAAATTTTGAATAGGAAGTATCGCAAAATCCCTCTCCTTTTTAATCTAAGAAATGCTAGAACAGGTCAGCTATAAACTGTGTGTTTGTAATGACAACGAGTCATTAAAGCTATAATCATATCAGTTAATGTATATACTGTGTATAGGGTTGTTTAACACAATGGTTTTCTTAAAACACTGTTTGGTTTTTACAGTATTCGAGCATATATCCTTTAGCCATGTAAACACGACTCAATAGGCATTTATGCTGCATGAGCTGGTAAGCCTAATTTAAATCGTGATAAAAAGCCATATGTGGGAATGAACTGCAACGTTTATCCATCCTTCTGCATCGGAATCTTGGTAAACAGCCAAGAGTCTTAACATTGGGCTACGGGTGACGGATTAAGACAATTGAATACATGTGAACTCACATACTGATAATCCGTCTGTATGGTTACGAGTCATTTCCTGTATATCGCGTGTATACAAGTTGCATACCTGTCCTTTTGCAGACCATGCTTGTATTCATTCTGTCAGAAATTCAATCTAACATGCAGGGAGATTTAACAATATTCTTAGTTATAACGGAATTTTTCTCGCATATGGTAGGTGTTTTTGGAAAGTATCCTGAAAAGGGTAACGATTGGTCTCATTTATATATAATGTAACACCTGTATCCTCAAAGAGCGTTAGAGTGCGGTCCTCAATGCAAATTGAAAAGGCACTCTGACGTTAAGTGTACATTGGTCGTGCACTCGTAGACTAAAGGGTATACATGGGAACTCGCATACTAAAAGTTGAGGACCAAAATGTCAGAGGGCCGATATAGCGCTAACGGCCCTTATAGTCTCTGAATGTTATAGCGAAAGCCTAGCTTGTTGCCATGAAGATGGATTCATTGCCCTTTCATATTTAAATGAGGGGCTTAAAGCCCTCCTTCCCCCGCTACTAACACGTAAACTTTAACTCTGACTTCCTTTACCCAGTATATATTAATTAGATATACATGATCTGTGTCCTAACTGCGAGACATTGTGCATGGTGCCTGGTCATAAATACCCGCTCCTATAGGGCGAAAGATGGGTTGTCATACTCATACCCTGGATTTTATATACTATATATCCAATACAATATATATTCGAATTAGTAAAGTTAATCTGACATCTGAGAAAACGCCAGACTTTACATGTGACTCATCACTGCAAATCTAGGTAAATCGATTCATTAACTGTATATAGAATGAGGACGCGAGGGAAAAATACTAAAAACCTGAAATATATATTTCGAACGTAACAACAATATTGCATTTCGGCTAATTGGACCGTGATAATTAAGGTCGAGATCACCCTTTCTTTTAACTCTTCCCAGAAGTTGGTTGAATCCATTGGTGTATCAAATATGAGAAAAATCAATATAATTAATACGGAGTTGGTTTTTTTCTAGACCACGGTTTACCTGCTTCCGAGGGTTCACATATATTTGTTAAGATCCGTTGTCTATAGGGAGGGTGAAACATGAAAAATATCACTCGTACATCTTTAAATTGATAACAAACTAGAATCTATAGTCAGGGCGTACAGACCTCCCTCAGAATCTCTTTTAATATCAGTCATGTGTTCACGTGTATGCGTGTCATGTGTGAACACTGTCATGCTTCAGTAACACGAGTTCACCTTGCGAGTGGCAGAAAAAAATAAATACGAATGGGTGGCTTCCACACGGAGACAAAGGAATGGTCCTTTGTCATAATGGTTTATAAGAAAATATATATTGTGGTGATTCTTATTACCTCCAAAATGAAATGGATTATTGATATGTCTTTACCCTAAACTTGTATAAATGTCAGCAAAACATTTTTCGCCTGTCACGCATTTTCAGGAGGCGACCTGTAATCCTCATTGAACCCCATTTCCATTATATCGCCTGTTAAGCAATTTTACTCTGTCAAAAGGAATTAAAGATTTTAAATTCAAGCGCGGAACACATGTCCACATGAATCTTTTAATAGGGAGCACTTTTCCGTTGAGTGGACACAAAGAGCTGAGACCCTTTACACGATCACCGTTTTATAGGTTTACAGGGTTTGTTGATTTTTATACATTCAGAAGTCTCTTTCAATTATAACCATGGTTTTAATAGTTCGGCCGATTTACGGAATGTTTGAAAAAAGTTTTTGTTTCAAAAGGAAGCCTGGGGGCGGGGGCATTGTACACACTTGGGTACTTTGAAACCCCGCCAGAGTCTACTAATCAGTCGTTCGTTTATACGTGCACGTTTCATGTAAAACAAAGTCATGGTTCAGAAACACGTGTTCACAAGGCGAGTGCCAGAACAACTGCATACGAATGGGCGGCTTCCACTCGGGGACAGAGGAGTAGCCCCTAATAATTATTTCTTTGTGGAATTGTGATTATGGCACCTAAGAATAAATTATGGTGATTCCGATTATACCTCCAAAAAATATAATGGTTTACGGATGCAGTTTTACTGTACCCCTCTACAAACTTTCAATAAAATCTGTGTATTACATTTTGCGTTAATTTGCTGAAAGACAATGCAATAAACCAAGGCTGAAGTGGTTTCTTTGCATAATGCTTCATCAAAATATATCAACCTGCTTTCTTTTTATCTGGGAGAGTTGTCCATTTTGCATCAGACCTGCATGCTTATTACATGACGATTTAAAGTACTTAAACCAACAATTTAATACTATTGGAATATATGTATCTGGGTCTATCTTTTTCACATTGGTAGCAATACGTTTCGACTACAAGAGAATTCCACAACGTATGCATGTGTATACAAATAACGCATGTGCCAGTTAACATGCCTTAGACTCTACCCTCTACTGACTACACTGAATAAACATGTTTCACGATGTCGCCTGAGCTTCAACTAATACAAAGCGTCTTTCATATAATTTGACGGTAGAATGCCTCTTTATACAATCGTTATATCTACGATATTTCCCAAGCAATGAAGCTGTCGGACCTATGTTGTTTATTGGGAAAAAAAACTTCTTTCTTAAAAATTCGTACACGCTGTATATGCTGCACGTCTCTTTCCAGAATTTATTTTTTTGTGTGATTTATGGAATAGAATAACTTTTCTTTTTAAGTTTGACATTTTGGTGGAGGTTGTTCCTTGGGAATTCTAGCAGAAGTATAATCTTTATATCATGTAAGTGAAACACATATAAGTGACAAAACACATATAAGTGACAATAGTTCCTGCAAAACTTTAGTATTAAAATATGCGTCTTTTTAGTTCCTATCAGCTCATTTTAAAAAATGCATCAGACAGAGCCGTGGATTTTCCACAGGAGCAGCTAGTATTGTTTAATATGCAATACTTAAAAGGTAAAAATTATACAGCCATAAAAATGTTAAAGTATACAATGCAATCTGGTGTTTTCTGGAAAGCATTCTCTATGTAAAGTTGGAACTTCCAAGAATTTATTGGTCAGACTCCTGAGCTATTAGAGTTTCAAACCCTGTGTCTTTGCACCATCTCCATTCAAGTAAAAATGCATATATATATAGCTAGCGCCTTAATCTTCATCAGCTTTCAAGATTCTTACAGCAAATCAAATACCATGACAACTGGCCCAGCAATTCCTAAGAAATCTTGCCTTTCGTATGTATTGTTATGTTTGTCAATCTTTAAAAAAAAATCAAAGGTGCTGAGGCCTTCGTTTTCATCTCATAATTAAAAGAAGATAGATCATAATTTTTTTTATTTCCACAGAGGACTTTTAATGACCTGTCAGCATGTCAAGTTTGAACTTTGTGAGCCTACCAGTTAAGATCGGTGTGTTTCTGAAGTTTAAGTGTATCGATTTTGACATCCTAAAAAAATACAAGTAAAATGCGTAAAACAGGAAGATTGCATGTATGGTACCACGGTCTGCAGTAGCAGTTAATTTCTTAAAGATAAACTAGCGTTCTCTATTTCATTGGAATCAAGCTACCTGTATTCTGGAGGACTTTTGTATGAGCTGAGCTGAAGATTAATGTTGCCAGCAGCCAACACTGAAAAAAATAAGGGACCCATGGGTCGCAGTGTTCAGCTGAAATTGACCTTAAAGGTAAAAATCTTAAATAATAACAATTTGAGAAAAAAAGTCTGAGAGGAAGGGATAATTTAGGCCAGGGTTGATATGATTGGTTTAAACTGATGAGTGAGGAATGGTTGCAAAATAATATTTTGTGATCTTACAATGCGTTTTCTGATTGAACCATGTGAGCAGTATATAAACATAAGAACTATACTATAACCATGATCACCGGTTGGCTCTTTGATAAATTGTTGACATGTTCAGCAGTTGACACATATCTTCAATTGGATCCTCACTTTGGACCAAATTGCAAGTACTAATTTTACAATTATGCTTATAACCTAAAAAACTTACAAAATTGTGATATGATTTCTGGACCCATGGGTCGCAGTGTTCAGCTGAAATTGACCTTAAAGGTAAAAATCTTAAATAATAACAATTTGAGAAAAAAAGTCTGAGAGGAAGGGATAATTTAGGCCAGGGTTGATATGATTGGTTTAAATTGATGAGTGAGGAATGGTTGCAAAATAATATTTTGTGATCTTACAATGCGTTTTCTGATTGAACCATGTGAGCAGTTTATATAAACATAAGAACTATACTATAACCATGATCACCGGTTGGCTCTTTGATAAATTGTTGACATGTTCAGCAGTTGACACATATCTTCAGTTAGATCCTCACTTTGGGCCAAATTGCAAGTACTAATTTTACAATTATGCTTATAACCTAAAAAACTTACAAAATTGTGATATGATTTCTGGAATACAATTGAATCTCAATTAAATAAAGTTATATAATTGGGAATATAGTCTCATGCTTTAAAAATAATCTTTTTAGATGAGAAAATATATTTCCTAATTTTTGACAAAGTTCTTTTTGTTTGAGCCCATCACTTCTACGCAATGTTGACCTGATTTATGGCATGTGCATATAGGAAATATATGCAGGAATGGTTATATTAAACATGAATACATCAACACCAGTGGTTTTCATGGTGGGCAGATTTGAAATGTTACAATAGGTTTTTACTGGAGAACGGAGGTTTCCCCTTAATTTCTCGAAGGAACGAAGTCGCAGTGACCCAGTTTTCGGTTTGGTAGGAAAACTTCAGGACATCTAACTGCATGTACAGAATTTTAGATTTGTAAATGCAACGGTTTCAAAACGTGCCTTGTCAACGGACGGCCGGACGGCACGACAGACGGAAATAGGACCATCACTATATACCTAAGATGATTTTATATTCAGCTGAGCTAAAACAGATCAGTGGTTTTGATATTAAGCAGTGCTGAAGTGTAACAACAGGTTTTTTAAAAGACAAGTGAGGGTTTTCCTTAATTTCTCGAAGAAAAAATGTCGCAGTGACCCAGGTTTTGGTTTGGGTATGAAACATCTTAGCCTACTCAGTGTATGTTGAATTTTGTATTCGTATATATAGGTCTAACTGTACATCGAAACGTGCCTTGTTAATGGACGGACGGCCAGACGGACAAAGGAAAAGGGATTGTCGCTATGGCTCAGGTGACTCATAGTCAGCTGAGCTAAAAAAACCTTACCTTTTTCCTGACTTTCAGTTGATTTTCAAATTCGAATACAATCTAAAAAATAATTAATTTTACAGTCTATCCCGACCGGATTCAAAATTTAACAAAATTTTAGTTTTACAGTTTTAACTACAATATCAATAATAAAGTCTAGGCAACATTGTGGGTTTTATAATTTACCGTTTTAGTATTAAAGTCACGAATTCTTTTCAAATACGTAAACTACAATCCCCTCAATTACTGATTCCGATACCATATCATATTTTCGCTACCTTAAAAGTACTTGATAACTATAATGGAAATAACTAAATCATTTATGAGCATTTTACATAAAACAGCCAATAAGGTGGCCCTTTTGTTGAAAAACGTGTCTATTTTGAATTTACTCCCATAAGTAATCCTAAAAAATCTTTAAACAACTCCTGCTTAACCGCTTTCACCCATGCTCCCCCTTTTTTGGTGATTACTTTAGGGTTGGAAAATTGATGCATAAGGCCAAAAAAAGTATGGTTCTCAGGCACGTTTATTTAGAAATCAGTGCGGGCGGGCGGTATTTTATTTTTTACCTTTTTTGTATGTTTCGATAAAATGTCATATGATCAGAGAAAAGCATGAAAATAACATTTTTTGCTAAACGGGTAAAAGCACTACATAAATTGTATTATTTATCTTCTTGAAAGACAAAAATCAAAATAAAAATGTTTGATGCAGGGGGTAAAAATTGACGCGGGCGGTGCCTTAGAACCGTATACCTTTTATTTTTGTTGGCCTTAAAGTTCTTGCAAACATTCTCGTATCGATACGCTCCCGAGGCAGCGGAAATCTTGCGCTTCTAAAGAAGCAACTGATTTCTTAGGATATAGGGAGTATAGGCCTATAGTTTAAGCGCTGTGTAAAGAGCGTATCGTATCGAATAATGCCTTTCCTTGGGTACCTGTTTTAAAATATTAGGCTAAAATAAGTTTGAAAAGAATTAGTTTTAGTTTACTATACTAAAGCATCCCACACTAATCTCCAGCTGCAATTGATTAACTAGCAGGCAATATACTGAAGCAGAGTTCTGTGAATCTCTTAATACAGAGAAATTTAAGGTAATTTGTAAAAGTCTGCCAGAATAATGTGCTTATCAACTAATATTTTGAACAGACTTTCTCATGTGTGAATATTAATAAGAATTAACAAATATTAAAAATTTATCAAGTAACCAACCACCGGTAACTTAATACTTATTTATAATGTTTTGTGTATCAAATAAAATAGATATTTGAATAATACTTATTTCTATGTGAAACTAGAAAACGGGTAATCGACAAGCGACTACGTGTATCCGCCGATATTAGAGGAGGACGGGTGAAGTGAAGCATGGATCGAATGGCAAGGGGAAATAGAGTGAGATGTCTGACAGGTGTCTCTCTTTCATTGTGGTACATGTGTCTGTAGGCATTCAGTTTCGTGTCAAGCGCAAACCCTGTGCGCTGCTATAAATAATCGCACCTGCTGAACTCTCCCGGAGTGTAGAAACACAGCGCTCATACTTATCTGGAACTTTCTGGGCTGGTCGCGCTCTATAAGCGCGTGTCTTGTAATGTTCTTTGGGCGTGTGTATTATGTATTGTTGGGTTTTTCGATTGTTCATGAATAGAAGTTTCTAGAATTTTCGGATGAAAAGTTATAAATAGGGGCTGTGAGGCGAGGAGAGAGGAGAGAGAAATATTCCAGCGGACACGGAACAGTGTGAGTCAGTTTTGGACCTATCCGATAATTGCAGTAGTGTCAGGGATTCTACGAACTCTATGCAGATTTAGTGTGGCCTGTCTCTAGTTTGCTTTCGGGATTGTATCAAGAACTTCCCTTTTGGATTACAAGAGATAGATTTTGTGATTGAATTGAACTATTATTCTCTGAGAAGATTTATGTGAACTGTTCATTTGGATTGTACGTTTTAAAGGACTTGTTGTCGCTGTGACAGTGGTGGTATCCAGGTAATGTACGCTTTATTTATTATACTGTGTAATTGTATTGATTTACTGTTATACTGTTGTTATATTGTGTAATTGTATTGATTTAGTGTATTGTAATGTTAGGATTGTTTTAAGAATAAATTATAATTATTTGTCAACAAAAAAAACACTGACTTCTTTATTCATTCCCCTAGATATTTCACGCTGCCTAGTGTTGCAGAATCTGATTTTTCTTATCTCCATTACAAAATTTATGCTCATCACGACTACGTGATCTGTTGTTATTAGGTTCCGTAACAGATGTGTTGCATATTTGCATGGATGTCTGCAGCGTAAATGGGAATATAGGTGGTGCCATCTGTCACAAAATCGAACAAGCTATCTATGATGTATACGTACGCAACATTTCAGGTAAATAAGTCCAACCACTGAAGAGATATGAGCGATTTTAACCCAAGGCAGACAAAGAGATGGACGCTGTGCAAAAATGGTTGCAGGTTACGCCACCAGTTTATTGCAGGGTAACAATCTTTCCAAAAGGTACACTGGTGCCAAAATTTCATATTGATCGGTGAACTAGTCCGAAGATATGTGGTTCAATATGTTAACAGACGCACAGATGGTCAGAGGTCAACGCAAAATGGTTAGGCACCAGTTCAAATTTGTCCCGATAACTGGGTCAAGTTTTGAAAAATCGGTCCAGTGGTCTCAGAGGAGTTCTCCAGAAACGAAAGCGCCGGCCGCGGCGGAACCCGGTCAAAAAAACAGTATCCGCAAAGCTTTGTCTTGGCGGATACAATATTTTTTATTAAGTAAATTTAGCTATTTATCGAGGCGGCCGCTTGAGACCTTACTGAAGGTCCATATCGTCTCATTGAGGAAATATTTGCTCACGCCTGGATTGTGATTGAATAATTGTTGAGTAATAGAGATGAATAGACAGACAAAGAAAGGGACCAAAATTGATTAGTGCGAGGGTAATTGGTTAGACAGGTGGCCAGTGATGCTTTTAATATCATCCATCTGGTGAATACATTAATGTGCTTTGTTGGTTTCCACGGATACTATTATGAAAGAAATGTGCTGCATAGAATAACCGTAGTTTTTTTAGTAATTTTATATTAAAACCGTCTTTAATATACTAGTATATGTATTGTTTTTGATATGGTGACTAGAATTTGCAGCCAGTAATACTATTTGTCTCCGATGGGGGAACTGTTCAAATGGCTAAATTGCCTCGCCTACAATAGGTACTGCCACCTGCCGGTAAATTATATTACTTATGTATGGTTCTCTGACGTCGCAGATAGAGGACCGCACAGACGTTCAGACCACAGAAGTTCACGTGTACCGAGGCACGGGATATCGTCTTATTTTACATAATATAGCAGAAAACATAATTACAGACGGCCTCGCAGGTCTATATGATGATCAGCCTATGCTCCTAGGAAGGAGAAAATTAACTAATGTAATGTGATAAAGACAGCCTGTCTGTATGCAGTTCAAATCGATAACAATTATTTAACTTTAATTATTCCTCAACTGCTTCATAAAACTTCAGTTTGAAAGCACCTTTTTTGAATCTGTACTAATTTAAATATACTAACAGACAGACCGAGATACAAAATTAAAATACAACGGACAGACATGGGAGACTGAAGTTATAAGCAACTCCGTTCAGTTGGAATAACAAAAAAAATACAATGACCGAAAACAGTCACTTGATTTATATTCACTGTTTGTATAATATCTGTGTAGATAATTTTTTTAAGATCAATCTGGCTATAAGAGAGTTTGTTTGGGGTAAATATACAAATGCATATGGATCAATAAAACATGTACATTAAAAGCCTTGTTTTCCCACATTATGCCTCCATGGACAGAGGGTAAAAATACATGTCAAGTCCTGTGTAACAAAATCTGGTTTTAGTGTCATTTATTTTGACTCCCTTCTCACTCCATTTAACCTGTCCCATTTTTTTTAAGACACCTGTACTTAGTTCGCAATGACTGGCAATCTGAAACCAGTGTGTCAATATGTCCTCCATTGATAATTTTGTGTTAATGGCCTTCTCATTATTCATACATTTCTCATGCAATGTGGCCTTGTCATTATTGTTACATGTATATATCTGTTTTATAGTGTTACATGTATCTGTTTATTATGCGCCTGGCGTTCTGATTCTTGTTAGGCTCAAGCCCTGGGCGTTTCTATGGGAACCGCACTGGCTGAACTCTGGCGTGTAGAGACACAGTGCCCGTTGTAGTCTAGAAATTTCGGGTCTGTTCATGCGCCATTGGTACGCATGTATTGTTGTGTGTTTGGAATATTCGTGAATATGGAAGTTTCCGGGCTTCGGGTGAAAAAGTTATAAATAAGGACAGAGGGTAAAAATACATGTCAAGTCCTGTGTAACAAAATCTGGTTTTAGTGTCATTTATTTTGACTCCCTTCTCACTCCATTTAACCTGTCCCATTTTTTAAGACATCTGTACTTAGTTCGCAATGACTGGCAATCTGAAACCAGTGTGTCAATATGTCCTCCATTGATAATTTTGTGTTAATGGCCTTCTCATTATTCATACATTTCTCATGCAATGTGGCCTTGTCATTATTGTTACATGTATATATCTGTTTTATAGTGTTACATGTATCTGTTTATTATGCGCCTGGCGTTCTGATTCTTGTTAGGCTCAAGCCCTGGGCGTTTCTATGGGAACCGCACTGGCTGAACTCTGGCGTGTAGAGACACAGTGCCCGTTGTAGTCTAGAAATTTCGGGTCTGTTCATGCGCCATTGGTACGCATGTATTGTTGTGTGTTTGGAATATTCGTGAATATGGAAGTTTCCGGGCTTCGGGTGAAAAAGTTATAAATAAGGGCTGTGTTTAGAGCCGGCAGAGAGAAAAATACAAGCGGACACTCTTCGTGTGTGACTCTCTCGTCAGTTTATTATTTTTTTTTTTACCTTTCCATTAATTGCAGAAATTATAGATATTCTTCAGACTTTTACAGAGTGTATATACGGGTTGTCTTCAGTTTGCCTTTCGGATTATTACCAGAACTTATAAATATGTCTACAGTTATGAAATTAAATTAAACGTGCATGATACTAATTAAACGAATCCGGGAGGAGGGAGTCTATGCTACCAAGCGCTTTCCACTGCAGTGTAAAGTGACCTGTACCTCTAAAATAATCCGATTGTGCGGGTGATATCTGCTATTAATGTGATTGGTTAAATATTATATGCAGGGGGGATTCCACAGAGACAGCACCACCTGGTGGCCAAACCTGAACATCACCGGCGTTTATTGCAGCGCGTAGTGTAGCGAATAGTTGAGCATAGCCGCTTCTTATGGAGCGTATTTTAAAACCAACAAAGATCCTTATACACCATTACGTTATAGGGGAATAATTAAGTCTCCTTTCTTGTACTGGTAAAGTTTATACATCAGTCTTGGAGAGAAGACTTGTGAAATATTGTGACATGTTAAATATAATTGCAGATAAACAAAATGGATTTAGGAGGAATCATTCTTGTTGTGATCTTATTTTCTCTTTAACTTGTATAATAAGAAATAATCTGGTACAAAGAAAAGATATATTTATTGCACTGGTCGACATTGAAAAGGTGTTAGATTGGATAAACAGGTCTCTCTTACTCTATCGCCTCCTGGAATGGAATATTTATGGGAAAATATACAATGCCATAAAATCTCTATATAAGCACACTAAGGCATATGTTAGAATTAATGAATCTGTTAATACTGATTGGTTCTATGTGCCTAGTGGTGTCAGGCAAGGAGATCCTGTATCTCCTACACGTTTCAATCTTTTTTATAATGACTTAGTGGAAAATCTGAAAATGTTGGCGTAAGAATTATTGGTAAAACTGTATGCATATTTTTGTATGCAGACGATTTAGCTTTAATCGCAGAATCCGAAGCTGAGCTGCAAACTTGAATGCTCTTGAAAGTTGGTGCATTTTGGCATCTGAAAGTAAACATC
The DNA here is from genome assembly GCA_026874595.1 of Sipunculus nudus. Lineage (NCBI taxonomy): Eukaryota > Metazoa > Annelida > Sipuncula > Golfingiida > Sipunculidae > Sipunculus > Sipunculus nudus. The sequence goes on along the minus strand of CM049318.1, from coordinate 51,373,877 downwards.
AACAAAAATAATGTTATGCATATCAGGAATAAAGGTAAAGCGAACAGATTTTTTTTTTTTTTAGTTTACGTATGACAGTCAGTTATTAGATAAGGTATTTGAATATAAATATTTAGGATTTTGGTTATATGAATTCATGGATTTTGATTATAATGCGATAAAACTTGACGAGGCAAGTTCGAGGGCTCTTGGAGCATTAATATCTAAAATTAAACAATATAAAAATATAACATTAGACACATTTACTATATAGTGTTGCCCCAGTAATTGAATATGCCTCTGGAATACGGTGATTTTAAAAAGCACAGTCATGTGACAAAATACAACAGAGAGCAATGATTTATTTTTAAGGTGTACACAAATTTTGCTCTTAATGGAGATATTGGATGATATAATCCCAGAATAATTAAATAAGTAGATAAAAAATTAAAATAAATATTAATTAAAAAAGACCAAATTTATTATTGCTGCTGCCCCGCTGTTTATATATATATATATATATATATATATATATATATATATATATATAGGCCTATATAAATATAGGCCTATATATATATGTGTATATATATATATATATATATATATATATATATATATATATATATATATAAGGTATATATCTTGATAAAATGGTTGGAACCGAACGTTTATCGATGGCATCAAACGGCAGTTTAATATAATCCTAAATTCATAAATCAATTATATACATACATGAATACAAGCACAGGTCTATTTACAGGTAATTAATGGTCAGTTTCACTCTTGTTGCATCAGAAAACGATAGCCTTGTTCCCAAGCAAACCACTGGCGTTCCAAAACGAGAAAGAAAGAAACCAGTCTATAAGTAACAGATCTGTTTCTGCTTGGAGAGTGGGGATTCCGTTCCATATATGGTAATTAGAGTCCACGTGAGGGGTATCCCGTGTCGCAAAGTACTTGACAGGCAACGACAGAAGAAGAATTTCACAATCGCAGAGTTTCTAAATATAACCTTATTTCGTCACCTGACCATACCTATACGAACCAAGAGTCTGACAGCTGACCATAAACCGACTGCAAGCGCAAGGTGGCAGAACTGAAAAGACGTGAGTATGGCCTTGACTTTTGATCTTGCCTTGGTGTGGACAAATGAGTTCGGTCTTCACTTGACTTGAGACACACTCAAGCTCCTAATTCTATACGTTAAGTTTATTATATAAATCCATAGTTGTCATACCGGTTTCTCACGATATGCACAAAACATTGTTATTGGCTCATTTAGTTAATGTTCAAAGTATATCACACATTTATAGCATAAAATTATTCAAATCTTCAATGAACAACTTGTATTTGAATTGCTGCAGTCTTGAAGCACTGACATATATAGTAAACAATACAAGGGCTGCAGCCTCTGGCGGGGAGAGTCTATACTATCCAAGTTTGTACGGATCCGTACAAACCCTCAGACATGTATATGCCTTGTGAAGCGTGAGGACACCAAACAAACTCCACATATTATAATTGTTACAGATGCTTAGACTCGATCTGTTGGGACCATAACTTTTGCTGAATGATCAGTATGTAATAAAGTATGGGCACTTACTCTCAGTGAAGTCAGATATTACTTTGTCTTCGTCGGGCTGCTGGAGCCTTCAAGTTGGAACAGCCAATAGGAAATTAGCATCATTGACCACAAGCGATGTATGATGGGTAGGATGCTTATGAAAATGTGGTCTATCCAAGTGCAAGGCACTGGCATTCCTGGGAAAAGCCCCCCTGAATTCATCTTTTGCATAGATTGCCCACCTAATTTGCATGGGATTCTTTTTCCGGGGGTGTCCAGTTGGCATGCAACAACTGAACCCTGGCAGTTCAAAGGATAAAAAACATTTACAGGCGCACATAAAGGTGATATATCGATTAAATTTGATACATAAAAAGTTTATTTCTATATAAAAATACAAGATTGTTTCTCTATCACACAACAAGCAGTGGTAATTCATGTTAAAGGTCCCTCCATGTACGGCAGGGTGAACTCTCACCACTAGACGGTCGGACTCCATATCACAGATAAATGGAGTCGGTATGTGGCAGACTAGTATTTGAACTATTTATGTAGCCCCATCACAGAAATTGTCAGAATATTGCTAGTCGGTGGCGCTGACATATAGTGAACAAGTGTCAAGCACTACATCCTCTGGCAGGGAGGGTTTATACTATGTAAGTTTGCACAGATACATGCAAAGCCTAAGTATATGCCTTGAGTAGCATGAGGAAACCAAAGAATCCCAAGATATTATCATTGATACAGATGCTTAGACTCCGTTGGGACCAAAACTTGTGCTGAATGATCAGTATATAAGAAAGTATGGGCACTTACCGTGAAATCTCCACTTAAAACCGCGGTTTAATCAAGAAATTAAAAATCTTGAAATTAGGTTGTTTTCCTGAAAGCATTGTGCGGTTTTTCCTGGAAGGGTTTCCTGAATATCTTCCCGGCAGACATCGTTTTTATTGGCCGGCAATAATATCGCGATTTTCGAAGGCCGCCCATAGCAGCAGTCTCGCATGCATGGATGCCGTGTGTAAATTTATTATTTATGATTATTTGTTATTTTCAAATTAAATGTTGCTGATTATCTATGATGCGATACATAAATTGTTATAAAAATCTTGGTAATTGTCACCAAATAATACGTTTATAACACCCCTACTGCAACACAGCGGCCCACTTCGTTGGGCATTGCCAAGCAAAATTGAAATAAATGCCTACTTTAAACCCGTTTGCGGCATTATTTAGCAACGTTTGAAACATAAAATGAATAAATAACTGAGACGTAAAGGGTCGCACAATGGCGGACGTTCATTTTAAAATTAAGATTGAGTGCTGAAATGCTTCTGTTAAGAATATTTTGAACGGCTGTACTCGATGGGTGGTTAACAGAACAGCCACCTATCCCGTCCCAGCGTGCCTTGCGCAACGCTGCCTTGACAAAACGGCTCCCGACACGGAAACTTTCTTCAAGAAAAAAACCTGCTTACCCCGACTGGCCACTTTAATTTTACTAAAAAATCATTCGTTTTCACGTGTCATGTTTTCTATATGTGCGTATCTTTAAAAGGTAACATCAGTTACTTTTATACTTAGTTAAGTTGACCAGCGATGTTTTCAAACGCACCAGCAAATTGTGACATGGAGCGATGTCAATGTACGATGTGACGATGATAATACCGAAGTAAGCGGTATGAAAATTATTCGAATCTTCCGAGTAATTCAAGAAAATGGAATTTTCATCATAGATTAAGATTTCAAAATATTCCTTTAAGACTTAAAATATACAGTGACTTGAAATGGATCAGCAGAATATTTTTCTAAAATATAATGGAAAATCAGAAGCAAACAAGAATACGGCACGGCATATTGAATCTGTATTAACATGTGGAGGTTCACCGGCCCTTAGGTCTTCCCAAACTCCATGCTTCAGTGAACCTGCAAAAAAAGTGTTTTGATGTGTTTGAATAAAATGCCCAAGGAATTTTAAAGTGGACAGGATTGGCTGAGTCGCAACCTACGCGTGTTCATTTCTAGATGATAGCTTGATTGTGTCTTTTGTCAAATCAATCCGTAGCGAAAGTTGGTGCGGTTTTAAAGGGAGGTTCTTAGTATTTGAGCCCCTCGCGGTGTCTCACCTGGGGTTTCGGCAAAGTCTGGGTGCGGTTTTAATCAGAAGTGCGGTTTTAAGTGGAGATTTTACGGTACTCTGAATAAAATCAGATATTGCTTTGTCTCTGTCAAGCATATATACAACTTCCACTTGGGAGGATGCCAACAACTGAACTCTGCGAGTTCAAAGGATAAAAAATGTGCCAACGTTAATAAACGAGATTAAAAAAAAAACAAATAGTTAACTAATCTAATCCTTGACCTGTTGTAGGTCTAACTAAACCTATCTGTGCCTGTACCCATGTCCGTGCCCAGACCACATAAGTTAAAATGGAAATTGATGATGGAGTTACAACAGATCCTCCTTACCAGTGATCAGGACCATCAGTTGATTTAAATGTACTGTATCATGTGACATTTTGTAATCTTGCACATCTTGATACATATGTAATGTGTATAGGTACCTTATATATCCCATTTATCAGACAGCAATCAGTTATATGTAACATAAGTTTCTGAGACCCAATAATCTAGCTGATACATTCAAATTTTCAAATTTGTTTGTATACCAGTATAACCAAATGTTACCTGGCAAGGTTGGACCTCTTGGCATGTAGTCTTGTTACAGTGCACAGAAACACATGGACTGTGTTTACTTACACACAGAATCATAACAATGTATAAAACTGGTGAACTGGAGTTGAGTAAGTTTATGTACCAAGATGGTTTTGCTGGGAAACCTTTGTATTCAGTCCTAATAGTCTAATGTCATGCTATAATGCATATGTATATCATTCAAACTATTTCAGGCAAAGGTATTATAATACCTTGTATGTTTTAGGTCCCTGCTAAATGTACTAATGAAATGAAAGGGACATAATACTATGCCTATTCTTCAACACTATCAGTCCAGTTTTGCTTTATAGTTTATACAAAAGCTTCCCAGCAAAACCATCCCAGCACACAGTCTCAGTACCTCGCACACAGCTGTTTAACACCTTGTTATATGGTTCTGCGTGTTGGTAAACACAGTCCACGTGCTTCTGTTTACCATAACAAGGCCATGTAACCTTAGGTCCAAATATGAACTTCAACACATGATGTTTGTGCCCCCAGGAACATGTATTACTTTTTTTGGCCAAGTCAGTTAAAGCATCTCCTGATTGACACGTTATGGCTCCACGATACGCACGGCCCAACGAACATAATACTGTTTTTAACACTCGTTTACAGGTGTAAACAGATGGTTTCAAGGCAATATTTTGGCGGGTACAGAATGATTTTAAAGGGAAGAAGCTATTTTTCGTGTTAATTCAACATGCTTTATAGGTGATTGGGCCTCTTTAACATTAATTGATTCAGCACAAATGAACTAATATCATAAGAGAATCCATAAATTATTGTCCCGTGATTCCTGGAAGGAAAGGGGGACATTAATTTTGGTTTGTCTGTCTGTTTGTTCCCTCTGTCTGGCATCTGACAGATTTTTGTTTCTGTGCGATAACTTTCCTAAATACTTTTTTGCAGTAACTGCAAGGTGCCACCATTTGTTGAGCACGGTTAAAAAACTATTTCCACTTAGTCCACACAGACTTGAAAATCATCATTGACTTGAAGGAAGAAGCGGGGAACAATTCCTTTGTTTTTTGCTAATGATTTTGTACCATTAATATGAACAAATAATTCAATGTTTCAGGAGAAAACAAAGCACAAAAAATTCAAGAAATGGCAGCCAAACCAAACACAGAAGAAAGGCATACAGTGCTAAATGCACAAGCAACAGAATTTGTACCAGGGAGACATCAAGGTCATGCGCAAGGTCGTCTTGATTTCCAGCCATATCATTATGCAAATGATTATTATTATTATCCCACCCAAAATCAGATGTATTACCAAGACCCACATATGATGTACCAGCAACAGATGGATCCTGGTATATACCAACAAAGAGGTCACAGAAGAGGTCAAGGGGGCAGAAGTCAGAAGAGGTGCGGTTACAGAAGTCAAGGTCACAGAGGTAGAGGAAATTTTCATCATCAAGATCACCATCAGTATTATGAACCTAGACATAATTTTGAATCAAGAGACAGCCAACCAGGTAGTGGTAGGCAAGAAAATTATGGCTACTCTAGGAAATTACGTGGAAATAAAAATAAATATGGTGACTTAACACAAGGTCATCCAGAATTGGACAGAAATAATGATTCTAGGGAGTTCAATGATGACAGTACAAGGAATGGTCAAGGTCAAGGACAAAATGCTCAGGCCAGAAGGTCAACCCAAGGTCATGAAAGGTCAGGTCATGTGACTCAGAATTCAACAGATACTGTCAGTTATAATGGTTCTGTGTCACAAGGGAGAGGAAGAGGAGGGAGGAAAGTCTACAGTCGTGGTGGTAATAAATTCCGCCACCAGAGGGCACCACAGAAACAAGTTGATGATGAGTCCCAAAGAGGTAAGAAATAATATAGTTTATAACTAGAAAGCTGCATTTTGTGAAATGCTAGCCTCTGCCATGTTGGGGGTCCCTATCAAGGGATGCTCCTTAACCTTTGTTTGCATTTATTTATTTTGGACAGACTCAGTGGACCGTGGTTCATTCATGCCCAAGTGACTATTCACTTAAGAATATTCTTGGATGTTCATGAATCTGTTTCATGTGCCAGATCTACACCAAAAATCTAATCTATTCTTTAAGGGCCCAAATAGGAAATGCCCTTAAAATTTCATGATGCAGTTCATAAATGGGTGAGTTATGTTGTGAACAAACACACAAATGGGAATTGATGCATACCCTCCTGGAGTAGACAACTAGATGAGTGCAGTCATATAACTACCCAGACACCCCTGCCAGAATCCCTAATGAAGCTTTTATGTGTAGTTCATGTTCATACAGTATCATGCTTCAGTGACAACAGTTCACCTGGTCAGGTTATAAGATTCATGCTACCCGAATCCTATGAATGGGGCCTCTGCTATTTGGACAAAGAACCAACCCCTATCACAATGGTATACAGTCCTTTGAAATTAATATATATATTAAGCTGATGCAGATTTAACAGATCATTCTTTGGATGTTCTTCTAACTCTGCTTAAAATTCCATTAAAATCTATTCATAATGTTTGGTGTTAATTTGTTAACATTGACAGACAAACCAGCCAACCAATGAACCAAGAGAAAAGCATAATACCTTTCTGGCAGAGGTATGATCATGTATTTAGAAGAAAATTTCTGTCTCATATTACTTGACAGAGCTTGATTTCTTTAAACTATATTATTTTGTGACTGTCACTTTCTAATATGGAAAATTGATAAAGATATCTTTAAAACGTATTAAGAAATGATATTCTAAAAATTGTATCGTATTCAATTTTTAAAGAATTTGTAAAATGTTATCATATTAATATTGTTTTATGGTTTTGATGATACTTGAGCATTAAGTGAAGTGTTACTGATATTTACATTTTAGGGAGCCTTGTTGAGCAGCTGAGTAACAACACTTATGAGTGTATGGTCTGCTGTGATATCGTTCGTTGTGAACATGCGGTGTGGAACTGTCAGAACTGTTACCACGTGTTTCATCTACGCTGTGTTAAGAAGTGGGCACGCTCACCAAATGCCACTGTGGAGGGTAAGAAAAAGAAAGACAGCATTCACATTTGAAATGGGAAAGAAAATGTGAGTGTAAACCTTCTTGTAAACTGATGTGGTTCCAAGGTTATCACTAAAAGTGAAAAAAATAGACAGCAGAGACACTTTTAACTGGAAAAATAACCTGATAAGCACTGGTGTGGTTTCAAGGTTATCAGTTAAACTGAAAGAGAAAGACAGCATTCTCATTTGTAAAGGGAAAGAAAAAGTGATTGTAAACTGGTGTGGTTCCAAGGTTATCTCTAAAAGTGAAAAAGAAAGACAGCATTCACATTTATATTGGGAAGGAAAACCTGATACATCACTGGATTTTAAAAATAATTTTAAAAAGTTGTTACATTGTAAAACTGGTGTGGCTCCAAGGTAATCACTAAAGTGAAAAAACAAAGACAACATTCACATTTATAATGGGAAAAAAATCTGATTGTAAACTGGTGTGGTTCCAAGGTTATCACTAAAAGTGAAAAAGAAAGACAGCTTTCAAATTTTTAACTAGAAAAATGTGTTTAGGTCTGTATGGCTCTCATGGTGTCTACAGTTTTTAGCTCAGCTGACTTTCAGTCATGCTGGGCTATAGCGATGGGTCTTTGTCCGTCGTCCTTCCGTCTGTCCGTCCGGCCGTTAGCAGGGCACAAATCGTAACCGTAGGGGCTAGGGCCATAAACCCTATGCAGTCTTAGAGGTTATAAAAAGATCTCCTTGCAAACCTGAAATTAGGTCACTGCGACCTATATTCTCGAAGTTATGGGGTGTGTTTGCACCCCCCCCAAAAATAATTCTTTTAGCCAAAATTTTCATCCCAAACCTTCCATCTTTCACATACAGCTCACCTAACAACAGGGGAAGAACTATAATTATTTTGAGGTCACAAGGTCAAAGGTCAAGGTCACAGAACCAACTTCTTTGAAAAGCCTGTGGATGCATTTTAAGCCAAACCTTTCATCCCAATTCTTTGATCTTTCACATATAGCTCACCTTCTAAGTGGGAGAAGAATCCTATAGATGTTGAGGTCACAAGGTCAAAGGTCAGGGTCACAGGATCCACTTCTTTGAAAAGGTTGTGGACACATTTCAAGCTAGACCTTTCATTCCAAACCTTTCAGCACTGATATCGCTTCTCTGCCAACAGGGGAAAAGACCTGTTGATTTTGAGGTCAAAGGTCAAGTTCACAGCCCCTCTTCTTGCGTGGAGTCATTTTCAGGCAAACTTTTCAATCTATACTTTCAATCTGTCATATATGGCTTACCTACCAATAGGGGAAGAAGCGTATTGATGTTGAGTTCAAAAGGTCAAAGGTCAAGGTCACAATATTGTTCTAAATGCTTGTGAACATATTTTTTTAAAAGGTTGTGGACACATTTCAAGCTAGACTTTTTATTCCAAACCTTCCAGCACTGATATCGATTCTCTGCCAACAGGGGAACAGACCTGTTGATTTTGAGGTCAAAGGTCAAGTTCACCGCACCCTCTTCTAATGTGGAGACATTTTCAGGCAAACATTTCAATCTATACCTATATCTGACATATATGGCTTACCTACCAATAGGGGAAGAAGCCTATTGATGTCGAGTTCAAAAAGTCAGAGGTCAAGGCCACAATACTTGATTGTTCTAAATGTTTGTGAACATATTTCTGGTGAAACTGTTCAACCCATGCCACATCTATGCATCACTCAATTTGATCCAAACTTCATATTTATGGGTCTTTTTGCTTGAAGAAATAACTGATTGATTTTGGGGTCAGCTGGTCAGGAGGTTAAAGGTTGCAGGTCAAAGTTATTCACTCATTGGTTGCCAAGTAATTACACCAGATTTAAATGGTTAGTAGTTACCCATCATTTCGAAAGAATCCAGTTGATATGTGGGCAAACGGCCAAGGTCATTGGTCAGGGATGTTCGCAATAACTTATTTTGTAGACCATCTCTATTTTTCTTTTATATATAACCATTGCAATCCAGCTGATACATCTCACTGTGTCGCTGTAATTGTGAGTGACACTGGTGACATATGACTCCCTTTTGTATCAGCCTATTAAGTGATAAGGCTGAGTGATAAGTCCCTCCTTACTGCATAACAAAAACACAGTTGTCGGAATGCTTCAGCCAGGCATTAAGACTATGAGAGTATAGTATTAAGGTTTAGCTACTGATTTATAAGATGATGGGAACATTTTGCAGTTTATTATATGGAATCATAGCAATAAACTTAGTTTCCTAGATATCGGAATATTTATATATAAATCACCACATATAAAAGCAAGTGTTTGTTCTCATAACATGTGGATATGTACCTGGATTAAGGATGGCTTTTTTTCATTACAAGACTCTTAGTCATGCTTTCTGCATTTCCTTTCTTTCAGGTTTTGCAGTTTACCTACCCTGCTGACCCCATTGAAAAGCAGAGTTATAATAAAAAATATTAGACTTACACTTTTTACATTTGCATATCTATGAATCTGATATGAGGGCCTTAACATGCCTTTTGATTTGTTTTGGACATTCATTACTGTACCATCCTTTGGAGAATTTGCCCCAAGTTTGGTCTCCAAAATTTAACTGGAAGTTGTGAATCTCAGCCCATGATGTCACAGGTCATGCTTGGCAGCTGAGCGTCATGACCTATGGGTCACTTGTTATCTTTCTTGCAGGTTAAATAGACAGAATGTGTTATGCAAATTATAAATTTGTGGTGATGAGACACTTAAAATAGTTCCTGTTTTCTCCTGCAGATGGCAGTGGATGGCGGTGTCCTGCCTGTCAGAATGTCACACTTAAACCGCCCTCTCAGTACAGGTGTTTCTGTGGTGAGTATCATCTGGATGAACTATGGTACAGCTCTGTTATTAAGGGCAAAGATCTAACCAATCATGTGTGAGCATTTTGGTTAGTTCTGTCTTTTCATCCAGACTTAAATTCTAAACAGATTAAACAAGTGAACTATTGAGGAAGTGTGCTGTTGCATTTTTAGCGAACCTGTGAGCTTATGCGATGGTGTGGCGTCGTCCGGCGTCTGTACGTTAACCCATACTATCTTGAAAACAGCATGAGTTAGCATTACAAAATTTTATGCAAAAAATTAGTCATTTAAAAAACTCTGTTGGATTTTGCTTATTTTTTGGCTAACTGCATTTTCTTAGATTTTATAGGGAAAAAGCTTAAAAATCTTTAAAAATCTTCTTCTCTGAAATTGTTCAGCCAAATTGTCCAATATTTTACAGACATATTCCCTAGAACAATCTCTCTCAAGTTTGTTCGAATGGTTAAATTTTGGTGAATTTTGGCCGAGTTACAGGAAGTTGAACTGAGTCATCTGTCCAAAAAGGCATACTAAAATGACAATCTCAGAAACAGCCTGAGCTATCATCACCAAATTTTATGCCAGTGTTGGTCACATGAGTCATATATGAAATTCAGGTATTGGTCGCCCCACTTGCATTGACCTTTTTTTGTACTGGGGTCATTGGTCATCTGTATATTAACCCATAATTTCTCAGGAATAGCAGGAGCTACTATCCCCAGATTTTATGCAATAATTTGTCACATATTATATGTTGTGGGATTCAGCTTATTTTTTGTTATCTGCATTAACTTGAATTTTATAGGGAAAAGGCTGAAAAACCTCTAAAAGTCTTCTTTTTGTAAACAGTCCAGCCAAATTGTTCAATATTTTACAGAAATGATCCCAGAGGCAAGCTTTCTCAAGTTTGTTCAAATGGTTTGCATTTGATGAATATTAGAGTTACACAAATTTGAACTTAGTTATTTGGCCAAGTAAGCATACTGACATAGTAATCTCAGAAATGACAGAACCTAGCATTACTTAGTATTGTGCAAATGTTGGTCACATGATTCATATTTGAAGTTGCAGATTTTGTGGTGCCACCTACAATGACCTGTTTTTTATGGGCAAAAACGTCATAACTTTAGCCTCTTTCAGCTTATAATGTTTAAGATAAAACTGTCAAGTTGAATCGTTCAATTTTTCAAAAGAATTATTCTAGGACATGGTTCTTTCAATCATTTAAGAATAGATTGAGTTTGTTGATTTTTGGTTGAGTCGTGAAAGCTTAAGCCAGTCTTATGGCCATTATTATGTTTATTTCAAACTGAGGACTGCAATAGTGTTCTTCTACAAAATTGTTTAGGTGGCCTTTGTTCAAGTTTACTTGAATGATTTTTGGCAGAATTATTGGACCTTTAAAAATGAAAGGACTGCATCTTTTATTATTATAGATATTTTTGGTAAAAAGTTTATGAATATGTCAGCTTGAAAAAAAGCATTTTAGCCAAAGTCTTTCAGTATGTGTAAACAGATTTACCAACAAGCAAAGATTGTGTCTGTATCATTAAATAGGTTGAAAAACTGCCAACTGTTTCAGATTTTGCAACAGATCAAGAGTTCATTCAGTGCAGCCAGATATAGGTCAAGAGTTCAATCAGTGCAGCCAAGCACAAGGCATGTGATCATCAAATGGGTGTCATGTGAACACCTCATGGGCATTATGTGATCACCTCATGGGTAGCATGTGATCATCTCATGAATATCATGTGATCACCTCATGGGTGTCATGCCCCTCAGTGCTGCATGTGGAGCCAATCTGTGAGCTTATGCAATGATGTGGCTACTATTTCAGATTTGGCAACAGGCCAAAGGTCAGTCTGGATCTATTTATAGCTTTGGCAGACTGCCAACTGTATCAGATTAGGTAACCAGTCAAGAGTTCACTCAGTGCAGCCAGGTACAGGTCAAAAGTTCACTCAGTCTAGCCAGGTGCAGGTTATGAGTTCACTCAGTGCAGTAGCCTGAGCTAGCAATTTGTCACAGTTCACTTGGGGCAACTGCCTTTCTCACCTAAGCCTGGTCAGCCCCATGCATCAGACTCAAGGTAAGTTTGATGTAGTGGCCTGATATTTTGGCCTGTCTATGTGTCTTTGATGGCTTTCTTGTTCACAAGACAGGTGTCGCCACCTACAATGACTTTTGCACAATGTATTTGCCTCCTTATTTCTACAGAGGAATTTGATGTAATCAACCTGAAATTGGGCATAGTTATACATATCGAATAGCTTTGTCATATACAAGACTGGTGGTGCCACCTACAATAATTTTTGCACAGTGTGTGTCCCTGCTTATTTCTCAGGAGGGGTTTGATTTATCAGTCTTAAATTGGGCATATGTATATATCTCTGATAGCTTTGTTGTATACAAGACTGGTGGTGCCACCTACAATCATTTTTGTGTTGTGTGCACCCATGCCTAATTTCAGGAGGGATTTTTGTGTAATTGTTTCTTATTCAAAATGTTTAGTACTTGCATTGTTCATACACATGAAAAATAATGGGCCAGCATTGAAGCATTATAGCTAGTGTATTTCCCAATGCACAGGTTCGCATTAGGCCTGTAGGCCTTGTTAAAATACATTTGACATATCACTGGATTTAAAAAAAAAAATATTTCAAAAAGTTATTAAATTGTAAATTTTGCAGTCTCATTTGTGATCTAAAATCATATGCATCATTATTTTCTTTCAAAAACATAATTTAAATAACATTTTCATTAAAGAGTTAAAATTTTAATTACATGGTCTAGTTGTTTTAAATATGTTTTATATCAATTTACCACACTGCTGATATGTTTTATGTATTATTTAGAAATAACAGAACCTTAAAGATTTAAATCTACACACCTTTATGGCACAGATGTGTGACATGTAAACAATACACCCAACTTGAGATGCAAACTTACTTAATAACTCAATGACGTAAGAAAACCTAACTTAGCATTAATTAGAAGTATGGACAAAACTCCTGTTGATATATTAATTTTACTTCTCTGATGTAGGTGTCCTTGTTACTGTTTGAGTTTTACTTCATTCCGGCTACTTCTGAATATAAAATGACCTGTTAAGGCCAACAAAAATAAAAGGTATGGTTCTCAGGCACCACACGCATCAATTTTAACCCCAATTGCATCAACAATTTTTATTTTCAATAGTAAAAATTCGAATTTTGAGCTCCAGTTGCCTGGACATTTCTTTCAAGAAGATAAAAAAATACAATTTTGATGAGATTTCCTTTGTTCTGTAATGCTTTTACCTGTTTAGCGAAAAAAAAAAAATCTGTTATCATGCTTTTCCCTGAGAATATGACCTATTTATCAAAACATAAAAAAGGGTTTAAAAAATCAAATTTCTGAAAAAAAGTGCCTGAGAACCAAACCATTTTTTTTGGCTTAATGAGTATACTTTTAATTTTTTCATCAATTCCAGGTAAAACCAAGGACCCTGAGTGGGACCACTATGAGACACCTCACAGCTGTGGAGAGGTTTGCAGCAAATCACGGTCAGGGGACTGTACACATAAATGTAACATGTGAGTTCAGCAGAACCTTGCTCTGTTATCCCTCATTTCATTTGCCAATTGTTTAAGTGCCAAATATTCCAACTGCTATTTTATTTTGAATTCCTATTTATGGTCAACATTCTTTGTTAAATTAGGTCATTGCCTTTGCTGCACCAATTGCCTTTTGTTGTGATGTTATGGTGTGCAATATCAGTATTTTCAATAAACCATAATGTAGGCCACAGATATATGGCTAGAGGAAATTCATTAATTATATTATACATTAAAATGCAATTAAAGCATACTGTCACAGAATCCCAATGCTGCCATCATATGTCACAGAAAAGCGACAAAATATATTGTGATGTAGAGCTTATTATGTGGATACAAGATATGTCTCCTCCAACCACCTTCAGCCTGTCTCCTCCTCTCTCTCTCTTGTGCTCTCTCTCTCTCTCTGACCCCGGCACAGTCTTGCAATTTATACTAGCCACACCCTGGTCAATATGCAGACCCCTCTAGGGACAATACACCCCAGCAGTATACATTTCGTAATACTCCAGCCCAGGCCTGGTGTGACACATACCAACATAAAATGTAATCTGTATTCAAGTTTGACCTTTATGTTTCATGTGTGGTGCAGTGTTTCAAAGTTTTTTTTGGGTCCACCTCCAGAAATAAAGGCATGCATGGTTTAAGGATCTACTTGTCTGATTAGGCTCATTTGCATTCTTGGTTAACTTCTAGATTTTTATTAATTCTGCAATTGGTCATTTAACAAATTTCTCATGTTATTATATCAGCCAAAGTACATATTTCCCACATTCCTTTTTAACAGGGGATATGGTTATGGATATGGATATTTTCTAGTTTTCTGTTCATTTTTTTGCATATTGAAAATCAATATCTGTTTCCGTTTTTGGACCTTTGCCTTTTATTTTAGATTGTGCCATCCTGGGCCATGTCCACCATGTCATGCCAATGTCACCAGGTCATGTGACTGTGGAAGAAACAAGTATCCTTGACAACAAAACATGTACATTTAACTGATCTGAAGACTGTTGTTATTTACAACATAACAGTTGAATATTTATTTGGATTGGCATTAATTTTGCAAGAAGAAGTTTCATTGATAGTGCTACAAATAATGATTAACAAGTGTAGTATATATATTTATTTTTTACATGAAGAGTTTCTAAATTACACAGGTGCAGTTTTGATTTTAACAGTTGAGGAATTAGTGATTATATAAGATGAAAAGCAAATGATCAATAACGACTTAAAGATTCCATGCAATGTGTGAACTGGTCATCACAACACATAAATTTTTTGCTCATTCTATTTATTAAACCTTATATTTCATATTTTCTCAAAACTTACTTTTATAATCAACAGCACTTTACAACCTCAGAATTGTTGGGATATACTATTTTCTATACTATGGCTACACTTTACTACATTGATGAGACTAACAACCTATTACATCATATTTATTATTTGGATCATTGTTGCCGTATTTGTATTTTTATTCCATCCTCATACCAACAAGTCTTTGGCTACACTTTCACAGACCTTGATTCCGCGACCCTCTCTGGTGTCTGTTTCATGAATAATTTAAAAAAGTCTCCACATGTTTGGCTTGAAATTGCAACTCCTAATTAAATCCAGTAAATAAAAGTAAGCAATACACTCTTCACATGATATCAGATTAACAAGGACACATGTACCAAAAAAAGGGACAGGCTTATTTTATTAGTTAGATTCTCGATGCGTACCCTGTAATACTAATCATTTGTTCAAAACGTTGCACCAAACATCAACGTAAAAAAAGTGTACGTGAATAATTTGATTGGTTTGATTTCCTTATTTATTTTCATGAAATAGGCAGAGAGGGTTGCAGAATTAAGGTCTGTGAAAGCGTATCCACAGATTTGGTGGTATTAAGAAGTTTTCTTCTCATAAGACCTCATTGTGTAGGCAGTGCCACCTTCAACCTATGACCCTAGCTTTGAAAATGGTCCTTGACCTTCAAAAGAAAACCACTTAAGTGTGGGGAGACGATAAGCTGGCGGTGTGAGGAGGCTTGTGGGAAGACTCTAAACTGTGGTCGTCATGAATGTCAAGATGGCTGCCACGCCGGGCCGTGTGAACCATGTGCTGTCGAAATCAAACAAAGTGAGTTGAGCAGGTCACCACTGGGTTCATTACACCTGTTGTTTTATCATGAGACCTGATGGATGCATTAAAGGCCTATCCACACTGCTGTTCTACGGCTGGTTTTGATGTATTGTAAAACATGTTGAGTACATTCAAAAACACTGGACTGTCCACATGAAGTGCCCCTCTGTGCAGCGCTGCAAAGCAAAGCTGAGAAAAAGTTCAACTGTTGCTGCAAAAAAATTCCCAGCCATTTATTAAGTATGGTATTTACAGCACCAAACAGTGCTGGTCAGCAATGAACAGTTCCTATAGTACAGAGCAATGTTGGCCGGGCCTTTAGAGATCATGTTCTTAATGTGTTTGTCTCCTTAGTCATGAGAGATTGTCAATATCTCTTATTGTATGTTTTATTTTTAATACAAGTGTGTCACACAAAATGGTTCATCCGGTGTCCATAGCATCGCCAGTTACATAGCCTGCCCCTCTTTGATTTTCCAGAGCTATATTATATCTGCTGCCATGATATATATGCGGCCTAATATTTGGATAACTTGCCAGTTAAAGTCCTCAATAAGTCCTTAGATATATAGGCCTTTCAATGCCTGTTAAATAAGAAGAAATTCTCTCATTTTAAAAAAATAGGCACATTCACAAACACACACATTCCTGACTTTGTTGTATCATTTTGGTTCTGCTTTTTTTAGCTTGTTTCTGTGAGAAGGAAGTTCGGAGTGTATTGTGCGGAACATCTGAAGCCTTTGAAACTTCCTTTTCCTGCAAGGAAGCTTGCAACAGGTACAGAGCTTTGAAGTGTCAGTCAAGCTACATATCTGACAGACATGTATATGTACACTATATGTAGGTGTGTGTGGGAATATATAATATTTTACTTTACATTCCACTTACTACTGTAAAGGATGAAGCAAATCAACAAACAGAAATTATTTTATTTAAATTAATTTAAATTTCTTTAAGAACAAAGAAACTATGTAATTCTTTAACATTCAAGCAGTGATGATATTTTATTATTCCTATATTGGTCTTAGCAGTAAAGCCTAGAGTAATTCAGAAGGCTTGATTTGTTCATAAGTTTTACAGGTAATTGATTGTTTACCATTTCATTTAGACATAATGAAATGTGATTGGTTTCTAAATTTCTGCATATACTATACATGTATTATACAGTTAATTATATGGGGGCATGGATCCAGTAATATACAGTGAAGTATATGGGGGAATCACCAGGGGAATCTTGGGAGGTAGAACCTTCATCCCTCCCCCCTGTTGACCTGGGTTTGATCCCCTGTGTGGCCATGAGAGGGGGCTGCAGTGGCCTGTCCCAGGTGGTGTTTTTTTTCCTAGTTATCCTGTTAACCTCTAGACACCACAGATGCATGGAGAGTTCTATAATATTATATATCTTAATATCAAAACAAATAATAACTACTGAACATTCTTAATAATTCAAATAAAATTGACTAATTATTACCACATAAATATTATTGAAATCCTGAAATTTTGTGCTCATGAATTAAGTGGATAATGAAAGATAATTAATTATTTTAGAAAAGCCTTTTTTGAATTTATTCAGAGTTTAAATTTTTTAAGAGTGTACACTATTTGTACATTTTGTGTCTAATTGATATGGCATATAATTTAGTAAAAATTAATATAATTCATGATTCCTTTCAGGGTCCTCGGCTGTGGGAACCACACTTGTGAGCAGCCGTGCCACCCAGGTCCCTGTAATGACTGTCCCCTGGCTCCTGAGGTTGTTACTCACTGCTCGTGTGGACAAACCCCACTCAGCCAACTGAATGCAGCGCCCCGAACATCTTGTGATGAACCTGTACCTGTCTGTGATAAAACCTGCAACAAACCCCTACCCTGTGGATCTCCAGGTGTGTGTGTGTATGTGTGCTCCTTTTAGGGCTCACACTTGATATTGATGCATCATGTGATACAAGAAGGATTCAAATATTGATCGGTCTGACAACAGTCAATATGATTATTTATGTTTGAATTAACTTTACAAATTTATGTGTCATATAATTTCAGAGACTATACGTGGGAACAAGCAAAATTTAATATAAGAATTTCTAGACACAGAAAAGCCTTGTTTCTTTTGGAAAAAGATCAGTTTGAAGCCCTATTTTCATCAATCAAATTTTTGTACTGATCACACTTTTTAAACCTTTTCTTAAAAACTGATGCCTCTAACTTGGTAATGACAAGCTAGTACTTCCATATGGGTTGGAGTGTGACTTAGACTGAGTCTTCCAAAGATTAAATTAAAAAGTAAGTGTATGCATGATCACAGATACGATACATGTAATGATTAAAAAAAAGCCATTATATTCATTTAGTATTGTGATAATTGTAAAGTTAATAAAAGCTATTTGATATTATAATAATGGTACTATATAAAAATCCTGAGGCTGGTGATATGTGAAATTTATATTAGTAGAAGGTGGAGTACCAGAATGACAACTGAAACCATCTTTTTCACCTGCACATAGAATGCATAAATGCTGTAAAATATGAAATTTTTAGAAGATGTGTTAAGTCATGTAAATTTTGAGTCAGTCTGTGTTATTGGAAGGTAAGACCCCCATGACAGCCTCAGTCAATAATGCAACACATTAATGCACTATATTGTCTGAAATTTCCTTAAATGCACAATCACCTAGACTGCAGCTTCATGTACTTCAGACCTTGTCATAACTCCCTGAATTGTGTATGTTTCTTTAAGAAACCCCTCATCTTTGCGAGCAGCCATGTCATGTCGGCCCATGTGGTACCTGTAAAGGGGAGACGACAGTAAAATGTCGCTGTGGGGCATATGTAAAGGACATGACGTGCGTAGAAGCAGCTCAATATTCAGGTATTTCCTTATTGTGTTTATTTATTTAAACATATTTATATAAAGTCTAGTATTCTGACAAGATTGTCTGATCTGTAACAGGGCCCTGTTAGACAATACAGTTTATAAAATACAATGAGCAATGACAAAATGATATAAGTGGCTTTCAACAAAATTATACTGAAAGATTTGACATTAGACATAAAGATATTTATCTATGACATTAGATGAAATATTCAGTGTAATGTAATGTAGGACAATATGAAATAAAATGTAATATACCATATTTAACATATTGAGCACCCCGGGTGCACCCCAGGTGCAGATAGAACATTACTTTGCAATGACAAGAATGTATTTAATAAAGATAATTAATAATTGGTCATCTGTTTCTTACTTGGCAGAGTCCAACCCATTCCTGTGCAGCAAACGTTGTCAAAAGAAAAGATCATGTGGAAAGCATAGATGCCCAAATGTTTGCTGTGTGGTAAATTGAAACTTTTTTATTGTGGTTAGTCTAGGGGTTCCTGAACCATAAAGTTTTGAATTCATAAAAAAAGTATTAAGCTCCATAAAAAAAGATAATAGGAATAAAAGATAAAGCTTGCAGATATACTTTCATGTCATTTTATTTACTTATAATTTGCGCACAGTTTAATATTTTTATAAGTTTATTATTAATAAACCAGTGTGTGTTGTATACTGTGTCTGACAATATTTGCGAGGTTAAATATTCACAGTTTTTGCTTCTGTAATGTTTCGTGAAGGTTTCAATTAGCAATTTTCCATACAGTAACATGCACAATGTGCATAACCATTATTAACACACATTTATATAAATCACCTAATATTTAAAAAAAATCTAACAATTGCATTAGGAGCTAATGGAACATCAGCAGGTGGAAATTCCACCTGCAATAGTGGCAAAAGTTTGGATATTAATTAAGTCATTGAATTATGAGAAACATAAAATGCATGCAAACATTGACACTTTGTGAGATGCCATTGAGGCAATGAAATAAATTACTGTTCATTGTCGGATAATGGCAGAAATGGTGTCTTATTCAGGAAGTTTTTATTTATTTTTAGTCTATTGATCTAAAATGGATAGTATCTGTGTATAAAGTCATTAGTGTTTAGTTTGTGTGGAACTTTAAGGAGAGATGATGAATGATCTTCATATATTCTTTTAGGAGACAGAACATCCCTGTGATCAGATTTGTGGTCGCAAACTGACTTGTGGACTACACCGCTGTGAAGATCTCTGTCACCGTGGCAACTGCCATACATGTTGGCATGTCAGTGAGTATGACTGTTGGTAGCAGAAATGCACAGCACTTCAGAAAAATCATCATCTCTAGTCATCAGTGTCTGTATAACAGGAAGTCACATTTGTTCAAAAGTCTTTAAATAACTTAAATGACTCAATTTCTAGCTCAGTGGACTATAAGTCATATGAGCTGTAGGGATGGTCTTTGTCTGCTGCCTTCTGACCATATGCCTGATAACAGGGCACAAATCAAAACCATTATAATTTCATACCTGCAGTTTTACACACAGATTTTCCTAATTTCTCCTACCAACCTGAAATTGGTCATTACAGTATCATTCCTTTGAGAACCTCCATTTCTCATTTAAAACCTATTTTTACACTTCAAGACAGCATAATATAAAAACTATTGTTTTTTTGTTCATTTTTGCCATAAGTATTCCTCTGTATAATTCCTATTTACACAAAAGAAATTAAGTCAATATTGCATAATATAGAAGTTATGGACCAGAACATATTGTACTTAAATGACAAGAGATTCACTCACAAACAGGGTAACTGTAGAAGCTAGAGTTTTGTTCAAGCATATAACTATAAGAATTAAGATTTTACTATATGCCTCCCAATTGGTTTTGTTCAGTCACAATAGATTACACCCAGTATTAAAACATTCCATCTAGTTTTAGATATTGTACTGTTAATCTTTGCCCTGGGGATAAAGATGCTCAGTTCAGCAGTTTGCTTAGGTGCCCTTTTTTGTAATGGCCTTTTTTTCTCTCTCTCAGGTTTTGAGGAGCTGTCATGTTATTGCGGGGCTCAGATCCTTTTCCCACCGATCCCATGTGGAACGAGACCTCCGGAATGTCCCAACATGTGTACGCGAGAACATCACTGTGATCACCCTGGTGAGTAAATCGTTATATTGTTGACAGGTAACAACTCTTTTAGTATAAATATTTTGTAATATGTCATTGCTGTGAAAAGGTACAGTCTCTCTTAAATGTGAAACTCTAATCATGGTACTATTTTAACTGATGGATATGTAATATAAAATTTGATGTGGTTCAGATGAAAATTTAAGTATAATAAAAATTCTAATTTTTGATAATAAAAAATAACTGTGATGTTGTTAATGATGAATTTTAATTTCATAACAAAATTTCATGTGGTTTAACTGAAAATGATAAATATATATCAATCTATTCATAGGTGGAGATAAATATGATTAAACTTGTATCCAATGTATCCATTGGTCTTTAGGGTAAAATAATTATCATAGATCACAATGTTAAGGACTCGGAGCTTTACACCAGTGAACTGCAGTAAATAAGTATGCTGCAATTGCCTATGTTGATGTGTTTCAGTGCGCCATACTTGCCATAGTGACGAGCAGTGTCCCCCTTGTACAGCACTCACTGAGAAGCTATGTATGGGAGGACACGAGGTGAGATAAGGTTACCACAGGCTGAAAGATACTTTAAAATCCTTATATTATTTATTACAGTAAAACGTCGCCTAATGGCCATCTTTGTTGAGCGACCGACTCAAAATAATGATCACTTGTTTGTTGTCCCAATTCTTTTTTGCTCCATATATAACACCTCACATAGTTGACCACCTAAAAAATACCACCACTTTATTGAGGTCCCATTGATGGTCATAATTTTGTGGTTTTAATGTATATATTTTCAGGGCCTTTTATTAAAAACCTGAATTTTCATTATATATTGCATTCCAGATCAGGCATGAAATGCTTTTAACCTGCAGACTTGTGCATGATAAATATAAATGACCGAAACAGAAAGTTATGTAGGATTGGAGTAAGTAAAGTTGAATAAAGAAGGCTGTGCTCAAAAATACCCTGATAATCAAAATTTATTTCATTTAACATCAATTAAATAAAACATTTTGATTGAACCCTGAAAGTAGTTTCTTAGGTGTCCACCAGAGGTCTCCCAGTAATTCTCAGGTTTTCTCTGTAACAGACCAGCAGGCTACCATCTTCAGGAAGAATCTTGCAGCTTAAACTTCATTATACTTAATATTGTTTCTTGTAACACCTGTTGACTTAAAGCTTAGTGTTATGATGAGGTATCTTTCCAAAGCAAGGTCTTGAAAACTGAATAACATATTTTAAAGTAATAATTTTCCTTATTGTTGATGGTAAACTTTAATTAAGGAAGATGTTATGGTAGGGGTCTCTTAGCCCTGGATTACACAGCAGACAATTGTTAAACCACATGCAGTGTGTTTGCTCATGGAAATGGTGTAGTCTTTGTTTTTTTTTTTTTTTGTCAAAGTTAAGTAAAATATATTGTTTATTGGCTTTCAGTGAGACCATCATCTGTTTCATTATCTTTCAGATTCGCAAAAACATCCCCTGCTATCTAACTGATATATCCTGTGGGTTGCCATGCAACAGGCTACTGCCTTGTGGCATGCATAAGTGTCAGCGTATATGTCATAAGGTAAGAGACTTTAATCAAATATTCATTCAGCAGAGCATATGTTTATTCTAATATCATTTATCTGAAAATAATTTGTTCATAATTGAAAACTGAGGACTGAAGATTTGACTGTCTGTCCAAAATATGATCAATGCACATAATCAGAAAATTTGATGTAAAAGATAGCAGTGTCAAATAGTGTTGATTAATTAATGCACCACAATTAATGTTTTATTGATATTCCATAAGTAGCCCAAGTCTAGAGTATATTTACATATGACTGTTATTTACTCTGAAACTGGTATTTAGGGTGACCTTGCCCTTGATCTTCAAAGTGAAATCTGTATGAATACATGATTTCTGTAAACACCACAACTATTGAAGAAGTGCATATTTTTACCTGAAATTTGGGGATTGGAGCTCGTGCATGGGAAGACATATCTGTTTTTGTTAATGCAGTAACAAACCCATTCTAGTAAACATGACTTTCACCAGAGCATCTTATTGAAATATTGGTTTGTTGTAGAACACCTGTGTGGGTGAGGATGAGGACTGCACAATGCCGTGCACCGAGAGCCGGTCTGAGTGTGGCCATCCATGTGGTGCCCCCTGCCATTCTGGCATGCCTTGTCCGAGAACACTCTGCAAGGCAGAGGTAGGAGAGTCTCATTCTACACTAAAACACTAAAAACAGTAAAGCATTTGCCCTTGAATGTTATAAAAAAACACAATCTACAAATAAGAATACTTCATTCATTAAAGGGTTGAATGAGTGGGAAATTGATACAAGTTTATTACCTTAATACATATTTGAAGTTTAATTATAAACCTGATTCCATGCATTTTGTGACTTACCTCCTGTTTTTCACCCCTGCTTAAGCGGAACGGTGGACATTGATTTGGTTTGTCTGTCTGTCTGTCTGTCTGTCTGTTGTGCCGCCTTTCCATCCATCAGGTTTTTTGTTTCCCTGTGATAACTTTCCTAAATATTATTCAAATTCATTCAAATTTGGCTCAATGATAGCTCTCATGCATACCTTGGTTGGGATCGGTTTTGGAGTGACTGTCTGAAAAATTATTATCACCAGCTCCAAAGCAAACAAAAATTTCCCTCTTTTGATCCCAATTCACAACAATCTTATGACATGTGGAGAAATCTTCAGAGGACAGTGAAAACTAAAACACAGTCACTATGTCGTCGAGACATCTTCAAGGGAAAATAAAAACTAAAAAATATTGACAAGGCAAGCAGGGGACAACAAGAGGCAGAAGCAGAGGACATAAATTCCATGAATTTTCTTGTTTCACTTTCCAAGAGAGTGAGCCCTTCATATTTAGATCATGTTAACTCACAATTCTTTTCTCTTTAGGTGACCATCAGATGCAAGTGTGGTAATCTGAGTAAGAAGGCCCAGTGTTTATTGGGAGGTGAAGGAACATCTGACTATCAGAAGTAAGTACAATAAACACTACCTTTCAACCAGCTTTTATGGTCTAGTGATAGAAGTTTGAGTTATAAGTTGGAATCTCAGCCAAGGCGGTTAACTTTTTCATGGTTGGACTGGGGTCCAAGGGCTTTGCAGGCTTAATGGGAAGATCATGCCCCACTACAGTGTTTCACTCACATAGGAGTGTGCCTTTGAGGGGGTTTTGTTGGTGGTATTACCCCAGACAATAGGGAGAATTACACTCCAAGGGCCTGCAGGTGCAGTAGTCACTGGGCCTGGTTAACACCAGGATATAAAAAGAGAGGAAATGTGTGCTACTGCCCTGTCATGCAGTCAAACACCCAGAACGGCATTCTTCATATGTAATTACCTGGTTAAACTAGCATTAAAAATTGGATGGAGATTTCTCTGGGAAAAAAAACCATGCACCTATCCGTATAGGAAATGTAATGGAAAGCACGAGATACTGAGAGTCTATGTGGTACACCCATAGAGTTTCAGTTAAAAAATAGGCCAGCAGAAATGGAATATATGAAATTATGTTGTGATTCTGGCATAGTTTACTGTACATTCTTAATTAGTTCATATGGAATTTAATAATCATTATCTTGGAAATCCAAATGAAAGCAGTAAAAATTAGTAAATAGACTTTTGCTATTGCTTGGACCCTTGATCTACCATATTTCGTAAGAGGTTGATAAAACCATAAATTAACAATATTGGCCTTATACTACACCATGTCCAGAAACTTTATCATGTATTTGTGAATAAAACCATTTCTTTTTTCCCGTTTATGCTTTTAATACTTCTAATACTCCTAAAATACCAGATTATAAATGAGCAATTTGTCATTTTATCCTCATGAAGCATGTTTTTCACTTGCATATAATGGCTGCTGTATTTACATATGGGCACTTGACATCCAATCAGCTTTTCCAGCCATTAGGAATAAAATCCCTTCAGACATGGATAATAATATTTTATCAATATTCTTGTTGTTATGAGTGTTTGTTCTATTGTGTTTAAAATAATTAATACCCTGGCTATAACGGCCCACTGCCCTCAACCAGTCATGATAGGCTGAGAGCAGTTGGCCATTTGTGCACAGGGTACAAATCTAAAATCATTTCCATTCAGGCAAGATGGCAATTCTCCAGGAAAGCAGCAACGTGAGCGATATATGATTTTCATTCCCCAATTACTGACAGTCCTACTTTCACTTCAGCTACTGGAATTTTGCACATTTGAATTGATTGGTTAAGGAAGAATAATAATTTAAAAGGAATTCAAACTGATTGAGAATATAGGGTATTGCATGTTTTCATGATGCTCATAAATTCTGTTGTTTAAAATAGAAGATCACTTATGTCTCCACATGTATAAATTTCATTTGTTTTTTCAGGGTTCATCATGTACTCTGTTTCCCTCATAAAGAAAGACATTGTGTACTCTTTCTTTATAAAAGGATCCTGTTTTTGTGACATCCTGCAGTAATATTCATTGGGTCATTTCAGGATGGCCACCTCCATGTTGGCGGCCAAGATGGCAGGCCTTCAGATGGGAGAGGAAGTCCAGCTAGGTCAGCTTATGTCCACGAGCACAAAACCGCCTCGCAGGTATGTGTCAGTTTATAAATTCTATAAAAGGTTTGTTGTTTTTATAATCAATTTATCTTTTCAGAGTACTTTATGCAGTGTAATGAACGTAACCTGCAAATTCCTCTGATATTTAGTGTGACTTGATGCCATGTAAACATAGAGGCAGTCATATTAACCAACTTTAAGTCCTATACTGATGTACCCATGCCAGAATTTATAAGATAAACATTGGATTAAAATCTTAATAACATTATGACCAATGATAATCAAATCAAGAACATTGTCAGTTTTCCTTCTCAAGACGGTGGTTGCAAATGTTCATTGAATGCATATTTGAATTAATAAAGGCCATTAGCACCTAATTTCACAAACTTTCATAAAAAAGAAACAGCCACAATGTATGCCTATTGGATACTTGCAGAGAACATGTTTGGCTGCATGAGGTTTCCATAATATGTGTCATGCATTGTTTGAGTTTGGTTGAAAAACCAAATGTTGCCTCTCAAGAGAGGCTCATTGAATCAAGGTCTGTTAAGCATAGCCACAGACTTGGTGGTATGAAGAGGTAATAATGTAAAGTTTCCAGTTTGGATTTTTTTAGCTCAGCTGACTATAAGTCATCTGAGCTATAGTCGTGGTCCATTGTCCGTCGTCCGTCCGTCTGTCCGTCCGTCCGTCCGTCCGTCCGTAGATGTGGCACGTTTTGAAACCGTAAGACCTAGGAATCCAAAATTCAGCATAATGTTAGATGTCCCCAAGATCTCCTACCAAGCCAAAAACTGGATCTTTGCGACTTCATTCCTTTGAGAAATTAAGGAAAAACCTCAATTTTTTATTAAAATCCTATTTTCACACTTCAGGACTGCCTAATATCAAAACCACTCATCTGTTTTTCCTCATATTTACCATAAATATTCTTCTATATAGTTCCTATGTACATGCCAGAAATTAAGTCTGTTAAGAATAAATTCTTTAAGTTATGGGCCCAAACTTAATGGACTTTGTAAAAAATCAGGAAAAATATTTACTCACTTAACATGAAAAATTTTGAAACTAGAGTCTGTTTTCCCAAGTATATAACTATGTTTAATTAAGATTCAATTGTTTACCCAAAATTAGATCTGAATTTTGTAAATTTTTTAAGTAATTAGCATAAAAATAAAATCAGTACCTTAAATTTTGCCCAACTTTGACCATGGCACGTTTTTTTCCTGTAAGTACCATTGATTTAATTTTCACAGCATGTAAACATAAATATTTAATTTGTTTAAATCTGAAGTTTGGAAGTAAAAGCTTGAAAATTAAGCTAGTTATTGATTTTTTTCTTGAGGCTCTATTGTAGTCATTTGCTTTGTTTACAGATTACAGATGCAGGGTCCCACTCCAGGTCACTGGAAGTCAGCTATGCCAGGGTTTCTGATTTGTTACAGTCACTGGGGGAGATACCCTGCTGTGACAGGTGTACAGTTATTCTCATATCACCACCCCAATCACCCCCCCCCCCCCCCAAACACAACCCACCAAGTGTTATGCAGGATTGTTATTGTTTTCACTGTATCTCCTTAATTGTAATGCTGCTTCCACTCTGATATGCAAAAACTTTCCTTGAAAAAGTAATTCAAGGCGTAATCCAGAAGATGCAATGTTGTGTAATGTAGCATTTTTAAAGAAATAATTTTTCTTTTAAATGATTTTACCAATCATAATGGAACCCATCAGTATGCTTAAATTATGATAAAATATGAAGCACATTATGGATAAATAAAGACACAATTAAAAATTGTAAAATCTAAATCAAGTATTTTTTTTAGATATTTATTGTTTTGCAGATTTAAAAGATATATTTTTGTGGTAAAAAATAAAGAAACATTTGTATGCATGATGTGGTGTTATCTGACAAGATTGAGATTTATGATGATGCAATTGAGAATTATGAATCAACTTTTATATTCAGATATATATGTTATATTGAAAATGTATAGAAATATAAACTTAAATTAAAAAAAAAATTGATGTGATAAAAAAATGAGAATTTATTACAAACATTTGTTCATTATTTTCCTGCATCAGCAGAATTTGAGATCAGGCTTTGTTTGCCATGTTTTATGTTGTTAATTAGTTATATTTCAACTGTATACATTTCATAAAAAAAAAAACATATATAATAATTAATATTATACAAAAAAAGATTCGATTGAACAAATGTGTAAACTACTGAAATGTCAACAGTTAATCAAAAAGCCAACTAATGATCATGGTAATTGTACAGATCATTTGTTCACAAACTGCTCACATGCTTCAGTTTCATCATTAGGAAACACATGGTCAGGTCACAAAATATTATTTGCAACAATTTCTTGCTCATCAATACAAACCAATCATATAAACCAACCATGGCCTTTATTACCTCTTCCTCTTACACTTTATCTCCATTTGATATTATTTTAGATTTTTACCTTCAAGGTTAACTTCAGCTGAGCACAGTGACCCATAGGTCCCTTGTTTCTAAATATTAACTTGTGTTTACTTTCCTAAGCCTGGAGTGTAATGAAGACTGTGCTGTACAGGAGAGGAACAGGCGGCTAGCGGCTGCTCTGGACATCCAGTCAGCAGACACCTCCAGCAAGCCCAGCACCCAGTATAATGACTTCCTTAAGGGGATGGCCAAGTAAGTCACCAAGCAAAATAAAGGGAACCAGTTTCTGACAAATTTATCTTATTCATAAACTGCATTGCTGAATAACAAATCTTCTTTAATTTTTATATGGCCTTCCATAATGGGACGTATTATGGTATAAACATGGTCCATCCATCTGTCTGTCTATATACCCATTGTCCGTACATTAATTTTTAGTGTTGCCTAATAAATTACTTAGGCTATGATGGAGTACCAATAGATAAGCCTGCCCAAGTTCATTTATAGGCAAAATCCATCCACTTTTAATGAGGTCAGAGGTCACCAGGCTACTTTGTGGTGTCACTTTGATACTTATCAGGAATATGATGGATTTTATGAAATTAATCAGATATGTTTACATGTATAATATCTCCCTTAAGTTTGATTCCCATGCATATTTTAAGAGGTCAGAGGTCACCTCACTTTGGTGGCATTGTTATGACTTGCCAAAAATCTGTTGAATTTTAATGAAACTCATTACAAATATAAACCAATACAGTTTCTTACGTGAATTAAACTCGCAAGTCATAGGTCATGGGAATGACGTCATAGGTCACAAGAAATGACGGAAGTATTGTGTGCACTAGTGGTGTTCTTGTCATATATTCATATGAGGCAAATGCCAAGAAAGCACAGAGGTTTTGTTGTGCCCTGACAACCGTCAATCACCTTTGTTGAAATCAAAGCAAGTTTAGCCTTACTCAATGTTCAGTTTATGCAAGGTTAATGGTTGACATATCAGGTGAACCTCAAAATTATGACCCTAAAATTTAAAAAATAAAGTGGTCACATTTTTAAGGATGTCACTTTACTGAGGTGGTTTTTAGGTGAGGATTTACTGTATATGATTTATGTGCATTTTATGCATAATTGTAAACAACTTAAGAAATTTATGTAAATTCTGCTGTCCAAAAAATTTTAATTACTCGTTTGACCCATTTGTTATAATTAATTCCAGGTATGATTCTAATGAGATATGTTATCTATTTCAGGTCAAACTTGACATTTGTGACATCTATAGAGAAAGAAATGGGAGACCTGATTCAACTAGCACAACAGGTAAATAAATTATGATAAAAATTAAATGTCACTGGAGAGTTGATGGCATATTTCTCATTGAATATCATACCAATCTCTTTTGCATGTTTGACTCTTGTATTTTATTAAGGTCCACATATCTGAATCAACCTAAATCAAATCAGAAAAATCACCTTTCCAGGATAGCTCAAGTGCTGACACCATTCATATATACAACACATTAAGTTACCAGTCATGCATATTCATGAATATCATTTATTGCCACTCGTGGGACGGAATCTCAAGTGGATAAGTCAAGTCAACAAGAACTTGCTATGTTAAAGTTTACTTCCCTGTGGTAGCTCCCTTGTTACGCTGCAGAGTCCATACATGGTTTTTAGCATACCAAAGCTGCCCATACACAGATGACACTTAATCTAGTACACATTTGAACTGCTGGGTTGATACAAGCTCAAGTGTGGCTAGGAGCTTGCCTGAGGGTTTTAAGCCTACAGCCCACGAGTGATTTCTCTGTGACGTGATGCGATTAAAATCACAAGGGATCTGCAATTGGTCGCCAATTATAATCCCATGTGTATTGCTGGTGGGCATGATTTGCGAAATGACTTGCAGTGGCAGATGATTGCAGGTTTTCTGGCATGTCAGAAAACTTGCAATCCATTGGGACTGTTGCAGATATCTGCAGTTACTTGTGATGTAATTTGTAATTTGCAAGCAGTTGCAGAAGAGCAAAAGCTGTCTGCAACTTGCAGACAACTGCTGACTGCCTGTGACTGATGACAGATAAAATGGCAGCAAAATAACCAGTGGGTGGCAGGCTTTAGTGTAGAATTGATAGTCTATGGGATTCAAACTTAAGACCAGTGGATCACATGTCATCACACCACCTGAATGCAGTTATATTTCCACATATATATTTGTTCTAATATATTGTTTGGCTGAAAAAAAATCAGTTTGCATAATGACATAATATTAGTATTTTTATAACTTGCTTTTTCTACATAAAACATTTCTTCCATAAACATATATCCGCCAGCTATTTTGAGTATTTGTATCTACCCACAGGGTAAGCCTAGGAGGAGCCACGCATTCCCTTCAATGAAGCGTGATCAGCGGAGATTTATTCATGAACTAGCAGAGGTATACGGCTGTGAGAGCCAAAGCTATGATGAAGAACCTAAAAAGAATGTGGTCATTACAGCCATAAGGTATTTATATTAAATGGACATGATCAGGAGCAAGGTTAGGCCAAAAAAAAAAGGTATGGTTCTCAGGCAATTTTTTTCAGAAATCAGTGCGGGTGGGCAATATTTTTATTTTTTACTGTTTTTTATGTTTCAATAAAAATGTCATATGATTAGGGAAAAAGCATGAAAAAACCATTAATTTTATGGCTAAACATGTAAAAGCACTACCTATCAAAGGAAATGTAATCAAAATTGTATTATTTTATCTTTTTGAAAGATGAAAATCAAAAAAACTTTTGCTGCGGGGGGGTTAAAATTGACACAGGCCGTGCCTGAGAACTATACAATTTATTTTTGTTGGCCTTATCCCTTTATTTTTTCTACACTATCTGTTTAGTTTTGTTTTATACAAAAGTTTCACAGCAGGACAAGGCCACGTGACAGGAGGTCTGATTTTACACATGTTTGTGTCTATATGTCTGTCTGCAGCTCCATTGCATAAGTTCTTTGATCCTAAAAATATACATGATGATTGGTGTTGTATCTTATAATTAATGTTTTTATCTCATAGTTGATCACTGCATAAATTTTTTAAACAAGGAAAAAAAATTTGTATTTTGTCAAATGGTTCCATGATTTTCAGTCAGGCTTACTCCATGGTCTGGTAGTTTGCACTTTTTATTTTGCACAGGTCCAAGTCCAAGGTCCCTCCTATGACCTTGACGACCTTGATCACGAGGGACGGAAAAGCTCCGATGCCGATACCTCACAGCAGCTCTGAGGAACACATCAGGTAAACAAACATAAATGGAATTTTTATATTACGAGGGTCATTTGTGCATAAGTGACTGTACATATGTGAATATTCCTTGTTGATGTTCCTGAATCAGGATCATGTGCCAGATCCACACCAAAATTTAATCAGTACTTTATTGGCCCATTCTCTAAATGCCCTGAAAATCTCATGAGATTCCATTCATGATTACTTGATTTAAATTTTGAACAAACAAAGTGAACACCATGTGCGAGTAGTAGTTATTTTGAAATGGTTGCTAAACCATGTTGATCATGTGGTGAAGCTTTATTGTAATTGGTTAAGATGAAGATTCAAGATTTTACAACCACTTCTGTCTTTCTTATTCACAAATTTTAACATCATTTACCTTTTTTTATTTATAAAAAAAATTCCACTTTGTTACAGGTTAGCTGCTCAGGCAGCCAGGCAAAGCACCAGTGTCACAGGAGGATTGAACTGGGCAGGGAAGGTCACAGGGTCAGGTGAAGGTCAGGTCAAAGGTCAACCAGCAGAGTCCTCAACAGGATGGAGGACTGTGACGTATGCTCAGAAAAGTAAACAAACTGCAAGTGCCAAACCACCTCCAAAAAAGGAAACTATAGACTACTTTGATTTCACTGATTAATGTCAAAATAATAAAGACTGGTCATTATGTAAAATGTTGCATTATTTGTGATGATCAAACCTTGTGCACTCACCAGTTAATTTGGCATTTTTGTGGTTATGCCATATTCACAGTTCTGAGATAAGATTTGTTTATATACTGTTTTCCCCCAAAGATAATGCACATGATAATCTCCATGAAATCAAAACAAAAAATCTAGGTAGGTATTATACATGGAAGCATAATTTTCTATAAATAAAACTATTTTCCTGCTGCATTACACATCATAGGGTGGGCTGAAATATCAGTTGACGTTGAGTGATAATAAAGAAAGTGTATAAGATATATCTTTGACAGATGAGTAAGGCTATATATATATAGCTATTGATATGGATACAACAATAACACAGCATGGCACACATTTGCTGCTTCTGATGGGCAATCTTTGTGTGTGCACAGATAGGGACATGTCAACAGCCCGGAAAGTGATCTGCTGGCTGGTGTATTTCTTAGGTAATTCTCTATTTGATTCAATGGATAAAATGACGGCTCAATGCAAATGCAAAGAATAATCATGGCATTGCTATGACTGTCAAATGTTTACTCAAGGAAATGGATAATTACAATTATTATATAGATTAAAGGTGCCCATTCACCTAACTTGGAAAAAGGATTTATGTGATTTCTGGCCTCCTTTGTGTATATATTAATGATCTAAGGGTAATTTTGGTTGTGAAAAATTCTTATAATGCATTCATGAAAGATGTATGAACTTGTTTATCAACAACATGTTTGTAAACACAGCAACAAACAAGGAAAAACATAACCTAGGGAGGAAGTTTGCTTTAATGCTGAGTTAGAAAATTTACTTATAAAGGTCTGATATGTGATTGGGTCCCTTTAAAAATTATAAATATTAAAAAAAAATATTTCCAATTTTAAGTTCTTGTCATTATATATTTTACCTGGTTGAAAAAATGGCTATTGCATATATATATATATATATTAATTATTATCAATACATTGAGGGATCAAGGCAAAAGCAGCATTAGTAAAATCACTGAAGACTATATATCCATTAAAATTTATTTGGGTGTGGCCTTACTCTTATACAAGGGTGTTTTATCAAGTGTTTTTTTCTGGTTAAATTTCGATGTTAGTTTTGAGTTCATTTTGCACCAACAATTATTAAAGTAACCATATATTTACTGTGCACACTGACTTATACATATATTGTATTCACTTTTTTCAGATCACTAATTAAGAGCATGTTTAAGGTTAAGGTTTAAGTATACTTTTTCGATTGATTCTTCAATGACTACCATAATAAGATTATGATAATTAGTGTTCATTATAATAATTAAGATTATGATAATTACAGTGTTCATTATAATTTATAATGAGGATGTGTGCTTTTCAGTACATTCCTCTCATTTACATAAGGAAAAAAAAACAAGTCGTGGTTCATCAGGAGTGGAAAGGACAGCAGTATTTTCAACTAACTGTCAGTTTTTGGGTGTGTTGTGTGGTATTGGATACATGGAAAAAATATTTCTTTTCTTAAGTTTACCAGTTGTGACAAAATATGTAAAAGCTTCCAACAAGGAAGGATATAAAAACTTCCAAAAATTCTTTAAATGTTGCATGTGAAAAATAGTTCAATCCATTTTCATCGATACCTTTTGAATGAAAATTTGCATAATTGATACGCTTAATCATATATTTCGAACACTTTACGCAAGCACTGGAGTAAGGAATATTGTCACCTGAGGACTAGTTACCCAAAACAAATTTGATATTTGAAAAAAAGGAGTTGCGCTTTGTAGAACAAATGATTATTTTTGTCTTGACTACAGCAACATGTAGCTGCTCGATAAAGCTAAAAAATCTTCAGTCAGTCAGTCAGAACATTAATCCCGCCCAATACGAGAAAGCATGTCGCTTTTAGTATATTTCCGACCCTGGGCTAAGCGTGTATATTGTATAAACCATGCTTTACGACAAAACAGCACTAAGATGGATCGTACCACCAAACCAAGTAGCGGAATCGTTCCAGTTTCGTTAGTGTTGATGTTATATATGTAAATAATACAAATAAGGTTGCTGTCATGGTGACACCTACATATATTTTTTGTACAAGAAAACCCTCGTTGTTGCCAAGTGTCCCAAGAAAACTTGCGTCCTTACTTGTGAAATTTAGTTGTAGTCTCTGGCCCGTTCAGCCCAGTTGAGAGTTTAGGCTGTCCCAGGAAAGCCCTAGTTCTGCTGCATTACCCTTCAATGTTCTGGTTCATGGACAGTTGCAGATTTTCTTAATCATTTGTTGAAGGCCTGTTATCACAAGGGGCACAGTCTATGAAGAATTAATGGTTCTTGTAGCACAATGATATCATAAGTATTCTTGTATATTGTATATATGTACCGTTATTTCATCACAAATAAAAAGTTATAATTTCGACTTTTGAGAGTAGTATTTTTGCATTTTGCTAAATGACGTTTGCTTGCATGTGTGACTGTTTTGACTCTTTAAATACAGCCGTATTTGAAAGAAAGCTTTCTGACTCGGCTAATATTGTATATAAATTAAAATTAAGGCCCAACTGCTGAAAACGCACCACTACTATGAAACTAGTGAAGTAATGTGTTACGGCTATCTACGTAATTTAAACAAAACATCTACCTGTTCAATTGATATCTATAATATATAAGAAAAAAAAAACTGCGCCCGATAGGAAGGTATACGTTCAATCCCGTACGTGTCATGCAGTCATGATTAGAATCCCATGAAATTTTCTGGTCGATTAGACTTTTGTGTTGTTCCGGCTAAGCTCATGACCCATGAAGGAATTCAGGATTATTCACAAAAGTGCAGTCACATATGTACGATTAAACATGGGAATATGGGCCGAATAAGTAAATGCAAACACCTGTTGGAGAACATATGAACCTGGGAATATGGGCCAATAAGCGAATGAAAACACGGACCGCGGGGTACCCCGCATTAAGGACCGCCCACATGACAGAGGCCTGCATTCCTTAGACTGAATATTCCTAGTTAAAAAAAAATCACTCTTCCTCAAAATATAGTATAGTTGTTCATGTTTCAAATTCTTTTACCAACTTCTCTTTGTTGGATACACTCTTGAAAATGTAGATTAGATGTACAATGTGTCAAAGATATGGCGGATTCTGCAGACGGAACTGCCAAGTATACAGGATTTGACGGCTAAAATGTTTTTTTTTTGCGTTTTCTTAAATGGACACATTTCGAAACTTGTCGAAATACCATCATGGCAGTTGAATACCTTTTTAGCTCCGGCTAATTTGCTTCGCATCACTCCCAGCAACCTTGCTGGGACAGGCTTTGACCATGTTGTATATCAGGCAGATTCAACAGTATATTTTGAAGAGGCTTTTGAGCCCTTCCATGCATAGGGACAAAAATGCGCTATCAGGGCCACCGAGGGGGGGGGGGGGGGGGTCAGACGGTACATCGTACCGGGACCTGGGGGACCGAAAAGGGGCCCGAGCTGAGGGAAAATTTCCAAGAAGGCATAAAAAAGTTGGAAGTA
The DNA here is from genome assembly GCA_026874595.1 of Sipunculus nudus. Classification (NCBI taxonomy): domain Eukaryota; kingdom Metazoa; phylum Annelida; class Sipuncula; order Golfingiida; family Sipunculidae; genus Sipunculus; species Sipunculus nudus. Next base: position 51,338,577 of record CM049318.1, on the reverse strand, counting down.
TGGAAGACTCGTCTAAATTTTTAATTTAAGTGACATATTGTTCTTAATCCAGATTCCGGAGTGCAAAGAAAGGGCCCGGCCGACCAGGTTTTTCACAGGACCCTATGCAATGCATGAATATTATATTTTTAACGTGTATATAAAGAGGTACCATTTGTTAAAGGGGACCCTATAGTGAATATATAGTCCAATAAAAAGCTTGTAACTGAAAATAAGGAAGACTTTTTTTTGCAATAACTTATGCATGTTTTGAATCAGGGATGTCTGTGGGGCCCGGGCCATCAAGGAGTTGTATTGGGCCCGGGGACTATGTATATTTCATTTGTTTTTCTGTTATATGGTTTCAATCAGGAGGATTTCAGGTGGCCTTGGGAGGCCAAAGGATTTATCAGTCTAAAATTACTTTAAATGACAAATTTTTTTTGGTTTGTGTGTATCTTTTTGTATGACTTTAATCATGCAGGACCGTTCAAAGGGCCTCGGGCCAGCCATAGTTTTCTGGGGAAGTTGGACCTAAATACATAAAATATGGAATATGTTTAATTTGTTTTTAAGGGTTATTCTGCTTTTAATTCAGACTGATCGCTGCGAGGTCGGGGGGGGGGGGGGGGGGGTGTCAAAGGGGACCCGGCCTGGTGAAAGTGTCTTAATTAATACCCTATAAAAACTTGAAACAAGCCTATGGGGAGACTTCTGTTTTATATTTGAGTTATGTTGGACAGCTTCTATATACCGGTTGACCTGGGAGAGTCCAAGAGGGACCGGACCCCCGGGAGCCCCGGGTCGCCCAGAAATTCTCTCTAGGGTCCAATAGTCTGTTTTTGTTACCTTACACATGTTTATAATGTTTTTTCAGGTCAGGAGGGTATTAGTGGGCCATTTAGGTGGTTGCCTGTATAATTTTTGGTGCAACATTATTTAGGTATGAGTGAATTCAGTCAAATAGTGTTTTAAGAAATTAAATTGAGATTTTGATAAGATCATGGAATTCACAACAGTCATCATAAGGACGATCGTATACAATTTCCCCTGCCCGTCTCATGTCTTCATTTTGGACCCTATCTGTGGGGTATGATATGATCTTGTATGCTCTTGGGCTCTCTCAAACGATTTTTTCCTGCTTCTTTTTCCCTACTGTTTATAATTTTTACCAACAGGACTGCAAACAGCTACCTCGTGCTGAGCCCCTATATGTGTGCATCAGTTTACTCATACTGTTATAAGCTCTCCTTGAAAATCTAAATTATATGTTTGCTATATTGTTAACTATGAGTTATTACACGTTTACTATCATTGGTCCAATCTGAGTAAAACTATTCACAATCAGCTGTGATAATTTCTCTTTCAATGACCTTGCAATAAATGTATTCATTAAATTGTGTTTGCCTTCTTTGTAATACCGATGTTGTCATCTGAATTAAGTTGCTTTGATTAAAAGGTTTATGTAAACTCAAAACTGCCATTGGCGTTTCTGAGTAAAAACACATTCACAAGCGCCTGTGGTTTGGTTATTTTCTGCATGAAACCGTTTATTAAAAGGAAGTACACTTCTTGTCAGCCTGTCACCAAACAAAATATTTAAAACGATTCCTAATATCTTATACAGAATTTATCCATATTTGAACAGGACTTTTTCCGAAAAAAAATTGCTATAATTTACCACAGGAGGCTGCACAAAGGGTCCAATGATATCTGTATACTACATTTCATGTTTCTATTTCTTTAAAGCTATGATACATATTGAAATTAATATCCACGTTCCCATTAACTCCATATCCCAATCACCATGCAACATTTGGATAATCAAAATGCTCTGTTATTTAGATCCTTAGACTCTTTCTGACTTTTTGTATTTCTTCTCTGATTTGTTATGTTGTGCTTTCAGTTACGTGTCACAAATTAGGCAACTTGTGCTCTTCAGCTGCACAATAGGCAATTGACCTTTTGGTCACATATAATTAATTTTAATATGTGCCACACATATTTTTAAGTTTGATTTTCTCGGGTTTTTCATGACGAGTATTCCTAATTAAACTGTCTTTTCATAGTTTTTCAATATATATATATATATATATATATATATATATATATATATATATATATATATATATAATAATAATAATAATAATAATAATAACAATAATAATAATAATAGTGCTGGGAGGGGGCATGGGCCCGGCAACGTTTTTTGTACCGCCTTAAAAGAACCCTCTCGGAGGCCCTGTGCGCTATTGCAATATCATCGTAGCATTACATTCCACATCACATTTATTTTTAACAAAAAAGGATGCTACACATGCAGGACATACTTATTGGTAATATTGTCAAATGGCTGTAGCATTAGGATTAACTTTTCTGAGTACAACAATATAACAAACTGTAACCACTTTTCTGTGTGCCAGATTTAATATTTTTCTGTCACAGGCAAATTCAGCTGAGCGCCGCTACTGTAGCAGTTCCAGCTCAATGTTAATGACAACCACTCCCAAATGTTATGTAGGCCTTCATGTACCAAGTGCACTTCCGCTGGATCGGGTCAAAATGCATGATAAAAATTAAATAAAAGAACTAATACTAACTACTCGTGTTCATATTAAGCGAGGTATGGGAGTGGTGGTTTTGTCTCGCGAAAGTGTGATAATAAGGACATCCTGCCTGAAGGGTAAAACATTTGCACAGAATTGAATATAATGTATTTTTCTTTGTTTAAATCAATGACATTCATTGAACAGAGAGAAAGCAAACGAATCGGAGAAGGCTATTAACTATGTCAGCAAATTTAACGCCAGTACGACTACACCTGTACGCCACACGAGAAGGGAAAACGGTTTTCTGCGCGACGTATGGAACACAATGCAGTAAAATCGTAATGTCTATTGGACCTTAGCAGAAACATTTTAATTTGTGCTTTGGGGGAGCGGCCCTATTTCAGCTGATCCCGTTTTGCTCTTTAATAGCTGAGGTGGATGTCACATTTGGGGGGCCATTCTTTGTTTTGTTTTATGTTGGTGTACCGGTGTCCGTTCGCTAATGTGTCGAATAATGTCGATCGGTTTGTTTAATCACTTGTCTGGTCTGGATTTGCAGCACTAATGGATATCCGCGTTTGCTCAGTGTAATGTTCTTTCAGACGTAGCAAGCGTATCTGCAGTTGCCGCCCGATTTCGTGATTGGATACAAAACCGCTTACAGGTTGATCCTCACTTTAAATACCGTTCTCGTTCTAATACACCTCTCATTGGACAGAGCAGATCAAATCCAGCAATGTCCTCTGAAGGAGGAAGCGAAAGAGACCGCAAGAAAGAAGACGAAACGACATCCCATAATAACTGGAGGGAATTCACTTCAAACGCATCCTTCCATGGAGTCAAATATATTTTCAACACTTCTTTTGGACTACGGAAGTAAGTACGCGAATAATCATTTATGAAGTTTAATATATCACTGGATATATTTTGCTTTTCTTCCTATGTTCAAATATTTAGAAGCTGTACCTTTTTCATCATTGCAAGGCAAAACAATGTATGTTTAGCTCAACTGACTATAGGTCGTCTGAGCTATAGTCATGGTCTTTTGTCCGTTGTCCGTCCGTGCCGGAAGTCCATTAACAAGGCACGTTTTGATACCGTAAGACCCACGAATCCAAAATTCGACATAGGGTTAAATGTCCCTAAGTTCTCCCATCACACAATAAAATCGGTCACTGCGACTTCTTTCCTTGAGGAATTAGGCAAAAACTCCATTATTTTCTTTAAAACCCCTATTGTTACACCTCAAAATTGCTCACTATGAAAACCGATTGTGATGTTTCGTTTAAAATTTGCAAATATGGTTCCCTATATATTTACTATGCACTTGCCAGAAATTAGGTCAATTTTGCCTAAGTTTAGAAGTAACGGACCCGAACCTAATGTACCTTGTCAAACCATCAAAATTTAATATACTTATATTAATATACATATTAACGTTTGAAGCAAGAGTTCTTTTTTAAGGAAAAAGGTAAAGATGAAGGTGGGGGTTTATGATTTCACCGACGATGTCAGTCTCATTCGACTTTGCCTTCTGCCGTCTATGGGGCCTGTTCATTCTTAGGGGTTTTCTCAGCTCCCTGGGGAGCCTACAACCCAAGCAGCCATATCAGCAGCCATATCACAAGTCCTGTGCCCTTAACCATTACGCCACCACCCTCCATATATTTTTAACTATATTAAATTAAGATTTAATTGCATACTAAATATTCGATGAGAATTTTATAAATTTTGTAAGCTATTAACATAAATGTTAAATCAGTACCTTAAATTTTGGAAAAAAATTGACCATAGCACATTTGTTTCGCTATTACCCCATTTAATTTTAAACGCTGGTATAAAATCTTTTATATTCTGATATTTGAAAACAGTTGGTAAAAAAAACTGTAGCTATTAACCACCATGTCACATTTATGGATTTAAGCTTTTAAGGTCTTAAATTTGAAAGTAGTTGATCAAAATGGTAGCTTTCATCCAACTTTTCAATTTAACAAGATGTATCTTATAATTTCAATGTAAAATAACATTTTGGTTCAGACTGTTGAAAACTTTTGAATTTTTTAATACAAAATTAATTTTCAGGATTTGAATCCCAGGCTCTACATATTGCAAACTTATTATTATTTGTTAAATGTTCAAATGTGATTAAATATTAGGATCTAATGTAAGTGCTCATTTACATGTTTGGATATATAATAAGGTGTTTCAAATACATTGTAGCATTGCATTGGTATCTCTTAAAGTTTGCTAGACCATGTTATGAGTAACACTGATACACCCAAGGAATAAACAAGAATATTGGACAAATTTTCATGGGATTTAATTTTTAGCTCACATGGCCATATATTTAACTGTTGAGAACTATAACATTTACACATCATTTTGTTTTTAAATGACTCCTTTCATATAACACTTAGGCCCATTACTATTTTTATCCTTATTGCCCCATTAAATGGTTTCAGGCCATAAGTTTCACATATTGCACAGTGCAGATGCAACGTATACCTAACTGGCTTGCTTATCAAATCTAGTTTATGTTCATTTGAAAATCGAAAATTTTAATTTTGTACAGCATTTTATTTCAGTTAATAAATTAAATGCGTAATATTATGCTTCAGCTCATGTCCATTATTATATATTTTACAGGGTTTCGATGGTTCCCAGTGGACCATTAAAGTCACTTAGTTAAAATACTGAAACTTTTACAAATACATGGATATGATCACGAGAGGCTCCTCCATCATTCATGTGGTCCATAGATGTGCACAGTCAACACAACCACTAGGATTTTATACAAATATTCTCAGAATCATTTTCAGCTGAGCGCCGTGACCCACAGGTCCCTTGTTCACTTTGTCTTCGAACGAGTCGATAACTACACAAGTATAAATATTAAAATGCTTGAAAAGCTCTATTTACCGGTACTGGACTTTAAAGTGAAAAGGAAAAGGACAAACCGATAAAATTATCTTTTTAAGGATACAAACCTTTTATATTTATATTTTTGGAAGAACGAACGTACTTTAAAGAAAACCATAAACAGATTATATAGGAATGGTAATTAGTTTAAGAGAGAATGTATTCCCTGAACTAACGTTAATATTCTAGAATATATTTTAACGTAATCATCATTAATAAGCCTGTCGTTATGACCATTATTTCGTGATTCAGAAGGCTTAAACAAGATTTGAGACTAGTGCTTATAAAAACAAAATTATAAATGTCTCTCTATTACCGGTTCCTCAACGTTAGCGCACAGCGAATTAACCTTACAACTTTAATGCGAGAGATCGTAACATGTCAATCAACATGTCCATTTCATTACTATCGCTAGTTAACATTCATGTTGCGTTATAATTATAAAGGTCAGAAATGGTAAGAAATGTGGTTAGTTTTGTCTGTTTGCAACACAATCGGAAAGCCGCTGTGTGGATGCAGTTAACATAAGATTTTAATCAACATTTGCTTTATTTAGCCCAAACACTCAACATAGACACATACATTTTACAAACGTACAAAAGGTTCATGTTTGTGAAATACACGATACTATATCTGACCATGCTGACACGTACGTAGACAGTATAATTATATACGGAAAGTTCAAATGCGTCTCATAAAGTCAGTGTGTTTCGGGTAAGAGGGTAAGAGGTGCGTTTTCTTTATAAAACGCATCCGTACCTGTCCAGTTTAATATAACAAACATATTACCGGTTATTCTTCCGTTGAATAGGCCCGCCAGACTTCGTCAGGGATAGATGTTTAGTACAGTCTGAGTTCGCCTAGATTCCGATAGAAGGTTCTGTGGTAGCTCCTTGCGAAATAATGTCAGATATTTTAGGCTTTATATAAGGGAAAATATGGAAAATTACCCCCTTAGGACATACTTTGCATCGTTTTCACACATCAAGGCAAATAATAATGCCTAAGAGGAGTTACGTGACAACGGTTGAATGCTATCACTGTCATTCACGTAATACATATATGCTCTCTGTATATGTGAAACTGTGAAACTAAAGTATTACGAAGCCAGTAATGCATTTGTCTGTAAAAGGATACGCCGTAAAAAAGTGCCTGAAGCTGATCTGGTGTAATTAGCAAGCAACTGCTAATGTTCCTTAATATGTCTGTCAAACTTCATTTCTCAAATCACCTTTGCAATATTTAGATAATGAAAAGCTGAAACATTTACATTTAAGAACTTCCGTAGAAATTTCAGTAGAAATTACCGATTATGGACTTCGGCTGCGCGGACGATTTTATTTAGGAAATAGAATACTAAAAAAATCGATAAATTTCCGTTTTGTTATGAAGTTGAGCAAAACGACTCTGTTATTATCATGTTGTTCCCTGATTGTAGGAAATTTTATCTAAAATGAAAATAACACCAATAAAAGAATCTCACCCTTGATTTCTGAAAAAAAAACAGTCTGAGAACCCAACTTTTTTCTGCCTATATGTTAGATTTTATTTATCATTTTAGGATCATATGGGCTTTGGTGGTGGTGTCAGCTACGGGATTATTTGCATATCAGGTGATTGACAGGTCCCGAGCTTTCGCGAGGCATGAGAGTTCCGTCAATGTAGAGGTCATATATGAAGGTCAACTTCCGTTTCCGGCAGTGACCATCTGCAACCAAAACAGCTTCAGGTCAATGCTCTTTTTATTCAAATATTAAATTAATTTTTTTAATTATTTAGATGTGAATCAGCACTCCCTTTCTATCATTTACCCTAATGTTATTTTGTTGACAATATAAAGTATATAATAGATTTAAGCTCCACAGAAACTTTTGCAAAATATAGAGTTTAGTGAAACAATATTCGAGGCATATAGTATTTTATATTTCATATATGTGTTATTTGTTGTGTTTCTATTAATTTGACGCTACTGTGTTATGTTCTTGATGATGTTCAGTGACATTTTAAGTAATGATGATTTAATCGCATATATTTATGTACACCCCATAATTTCCCAGCTAGGTATTAGTATAATTTTCTTATATTATAATATATCTCATCTTATCATGAATGGATGAAATCAAAGCAAAACAACGCTAAATAAAATATGTCAATTTTGTGAAACACAGTCTCACCAACTAATGGAATTTATGCATATTTCCTCTATCGTAATATAGTCACCATGCAGCTTACACTTTTTACAGGTAACTTATGTATATTTTACCAGCGTAGGGAATCTAATTATTCCCTGAAGCTGTGTAAACTGTGATCTTGGATGGAGATATTAATTATGCACACCTGTAGGAATGGATCCAGTTACAGCGTCGCTAGGGGCAGATAGACTAACCAAATATATATCGACAAGTTTGGTCGATAGAATCGATAGTCTCTCACATGGCTTCAGTTTCTAACGTATCTTTCTGCCTCCGCCTGATTGTATAATGCCTTTGTCTAGATTGGTCACTTGGTTGGTTGGTTTGTCTGTTAATAACTAAACTGAAATGTTATGAATGGATTGCTATGGAATTTGTTCAGGTTAACATCAACACCAGTAGAACAATCCGTTTTACTCCGTTAATTTTTGTAGATAATCTAGAGCATATTATACTTTTCTACAGATGAATATAATTTGTGTCCTGGCCGAGACCGTAAATCACTCACTGCTATCAGGGACAGGCCTTTGTTCTGGCCGGCACAGCTGCCCCTTGATGCAACCATAGAGTTGCATATTCTGTTAGTAGTTCGCACATGTATACAAGTCAGAAGCGGATCTGGGGGGGGGGGGGGGCAGGGGGTCCTTACCCCGACCCCTTTTTTAATTACCGCTACCTTTTTGAAGGGTTTAAGACCAATTTTTGTGGCCTATAGACCCCACCCCCTTCTCCGGACCTGGGGACCTTTTTTTATTTATTTTTTATTATTCTTCATGGAATGGACATTCTCTTTTCCTAAATCCTGAATCAGCCCCTTCAGGTCATAACAGTATATGACAACTTTTCCCCCTGAGCTCGAGATAGACTCGGCCTGGTTTCTCGAATCCAAAACTCCGAGTCCGACTCTAAAACCGAATTCAGATCCACGTCCGAGTCCCTGAAAAATATGAGTCCAAAGTCCGGATTTCAGTCCTACATGCATCATTGATCATGCGCCTGTGGAGTACACACCAAAGGTTGATTAAAAACACCAATAATTTGTCCACATCATCGGCCCAGAAACATTGAGCCAGTCTACCATTCTAATTATCAGTATATTTTATTTCCAAAATATAACTCCTATTCTCTTATTCCTATTTCTCATTGCCATTGTGTCCATCTGATTCTTTTATTAATACTTAATACAATGAAGGATTTTACTGTGTTATAGAATTACCAGTGCCGTGGAAAACAACATGTACGAGTTCCTAGACAAATTTTATGGAGCAGGATACACTAACGGTAAGAACCTCTGTACCGGGAAAAATTTAGGAGACACCAGGGAAAAGAGATGCTTAGTAAAAATATTATCACTGTATTATCTGCACTGTTTTGTATCAATCATACCCTTTTAGTAGAATCAGACTGTCATCGCTCAATTAAATTAGAAGCATTTCAGAGTGAAATGGATGTGGGGTGGCATCAATCGGACTTTACAGATTTTATCTTAACATCTTTATGACGTCTGAATATTTCCCTATTTTTAGACTTAACAGTTTAACGTTCCTTAGCTATCGCCTTTATTATTGCTAAATGTCTTGGGCGGGGGTCCCTGACTTCCTCAACTAGTGCGTTCGTGCACAATCTTTCCTTCATTGTTTTTATAGTGTGCAAATTTTCTGTTTCCTTGCTCCTTGACTCTTTGAAAGAGGGCATGGAAATCGCTCGATACAGCAGCCGTTAGAAATTACAAAATGGACACATTTTCAAATGCTTTTCGTTGTGTTATTTACAACATGTATTCGTCAATCCACTGTATGCATCACTGAAATAGAACCTTGGACCATCGCTCTTTAGCACTTCAGGCCTTACTTAATGCCAGTTATTCAGCTGCCTTTTCTAAAGACTTGAAGTGATTTCTTGCCTACTCTGCATATATGTATAAATGAACCCTAGGTAATTCGTGAAGTGGTTTACCTACAAGCTGTTAGTAATCCCGGCAATACAAATTGACCAAATTTATACTTTCTTCAGTATCTCAGTAACTAACCATGTTTACTGGTAAGGCATTACGTCTAGACCTAAGTTTTCATGGTAAAAATTCACACGAAATAATTGTGATTGTGTACGTATTTTTATAATATGCAAATCAGGTGAACCATATTTACAACCGTTCAGTTTTATTTCATTTTCTAACATGCAAATCGGGGTCGGCATTCTACAGCACAATTGGAAACTGTGATTTTTGTTCAAGCATGGCTTCTTGACCTATAAGTTTCTTTGATCAACGCTTGTTATAAGATCATCGGAATAAATTGTCAGTTGTTCATTTTTTTCATTTAAATATGCAAATTAGGGCAGTCATTGAAAATCCCTTAATATCCAAGGAACTAGTTCTTCAGGGTTAAAGATTTAAACAACACTATGTTTAAAATGGTTTGATTGTATTTTAGTTTTCAATATACAGATGAGGGCTTTCTTTGAAGAAGCAAACTTTCTTCAATTTTGCCGTTGCAATCTTTTACAATGTGAACTGAGGAAACGTAGCTTTGAATGTGGTCGGCGCGTTAGGTTTAAAAGCTAAATGTTCCCGGTTCAATCGACGAAACTGCCTGCAAAGCCAAATGGTGAAATTGCGATAGAGCCGCTGTAATATTTTCACTACCATTTATGACTTTATTGTTCAGAGCCACAGAAAGATGAAAAATACTTATATTAGTAAAAAAAAGAACTTATTACACGTCAGGTAATCGTATCATTTCCTTTGAATGGACAACACAAATTTTACCCATGAACCAGTCCTCGGAAAAACTCGTTAGAATCTCTCATTCTTAGGCTGTGTCAGGAAAACAAACTATACAAAGACATTTTCACTGTTCAGTTTTATTTCATTAAAATGCAAATTAGGAAAGTCATCGTGGCAAAGTATTTTGTCGCTTTTAAAAAAGAATTATTTGCTTAAAATAGGTTGTTTAACCTATCCTCACAAAATCCCCATTGTATTGAAATTGATATCTGCTCAGTATGCTGTATATACAAGCGTATTGCAACAATAAAATAGCCGGATAGGTAATATATGATAGGATTACTTCTGAAAAGAAACTTCCATTATAATCATCAGTATTGAGGCTTGAAGTAATAGACCGTTTGCCATATTTTCTTAACAGAATTTATCGTTTTATGTCCATGAGACCAGGAGATGGGTTGGTAATTATACTATCTATTCAAAGGCCTATTATCTATAGAACTCTAGGTATTTCGTTAAATATGATTGTTTTAGCTCATCGGATCTGTAGGCTGATACCTAGCCGTGAATACACGACCGGTAAGGTATTTTATTGGACTGGTAGGCCTAAATTGAGTGGTGATACAAACCATACAGGGTAACGTACTGCAACGTTCACCCGTCCTGCTTTACTAGTATCGTGGAAAACAGCCAATAATCTTAACATCAGACTATGAATGATAACACAAAATAATGCATATGAACTCAAAACAAAAGTGTAAATACTTTTATAACGAGTCATTTTCTGCAATGCGTGCAAGTTGGCTATCGTCCAATAACTTTGTACCATGCTTGTGTTCATGCGGTCAGAAATTCAACATCCATGCAGGGGAATTTCAATTATGCTTAGTTAAAACAGAATGTTTCTCGCACATAAAAGGCGCTGTTAAAAAGAATACTTAAAGAGCCAAAGATTGGTTTGGTTTATGTTAAGTAACAGCGTACTTGTAGGCCATGTGGCGTTGTTAAAAATTACGAAAATTAGCAATCTCATGGAGCGTTACAGTCCTCAGTGCAAGACATAACGGCACTCTGACGCTGGTCTAATGTTAGAGGGCCGACATGACGTTAGCTGAAACCTACCAGCAGGCACACCAATTAAAATGCACTATTTTAATTATTCCTTATTGTTTTAGAAATGAGAAGTTTAACTACACATTTATATAACTGAACATGGTATCGCAGTGTTTCATACACACGATATTGCTGAACGCAGGCCAGACTGAAGGCAAAAGGCACATCAAGATAAGATTTTAATATAAAATAATAATTTCCAACACTAACACGTCAACTTTGCCTGTCTACCTTAGACAGGCCTGTCTAACTCTTCGGGCCTAGGAAATGAACTGAAAGGCTTCATGGTATCTTAAATCGACCCACAGAATGAAAATCCCGCATAAAGCGATTTACTTTCATAGCAAAACACTGTTGTAAGTCACATTTGCATGAAAAGCGAAAGAGTTGACATTGGTGATCAGAAATACGCGTGAGCATATAAATACAGTTTATTCGAATAATTGCAATAAAGGATATTGAGGAAACAAGTAAATTTTGTTTTGTTTATAATTGTATATTAAGATTAAATGGTACACCGACCATGCACTCAATGGTCGATTCTTACATTGATCTCTGAACATAATATGGAACCATTTATCGAGGGTTGTTCTTGAGATATTGGATAAACACGTGTTTCACATTAATTTCTGCCGAAATTTGCATATTAAACATGTAAAAGGAACAGAACATAAAATGATTTAACAAATAACCTTTGACCAAGAAATCCTAGATATAAATGTCATGTTCGAACAATGAACAGTTTCCAATTTAAGGAAAATAAGATTTTTTTTTTTCAACAGTAGCGATCCCAATTTGCACAATACAAAATAAAGTATAGACACAATTGCTGCTATATAAGTTCATATTATTCTTTGGCCATGCAAGCCTAGGTCCAGACATAATCGATGACAACCATTATTGCCAGTTATTGAGATATTAAGATAAATATAATATCCGTAAATGGCTTACCAAATTTCCTTATAACAAAAGTAGCCATTCGTTGTTGTGAGACTACCAGTGTCAAAAGAATTAGTAGACACCTACCATTACAGGTCCATAAAAATGAACTATAGACGATTTATAGGTACGCCCATGGGCACCTCGAATTCATAATTCTTGACACAACAAGTTTATACTTGATTTTTTTGTGAGATAAGATTGCGCTTAAATAAAATCCAAGAAAAAAAAATATATGGTATGTTTTCTACAATGGGAAAGGGTTACTCATTTTTAGGGCTTCTTTTGATATTTGGCCACGGAACCTCTTGTCAGTTTGAAAGGAAAAGATCTGATATAGCAGATGATATATATTTGGTTTCTTATCTAACCATCTGCCACACAGCATTTACTGTCTGAAAATGGGAGTAATTAATGAATCAAAAATTTTTCTGATGCAATAATGAGATATTTCTTTGTAATATTAACTAATATTAATTAATATTATTAATTAACACTTATCTTCTTCACAGGTGAACTCCTTCAGTTTAACCACGATCACCATGGGAACATGACCGCTCTCCTTCTTCAAATGGCTCATCAAATGAAAGATCTTGTTATAAGGTATAAAGCATACTTATTTAAAATTTTGCACACTATTATTATTTTACCTAAAAAGGACGCCAATCATTTCGTTGGTATCTACAAAGTACGCACACAGGATCAGAAAGACGTTTCTTGTTAAAGGTACCACATAAACATAAATCACCCTGAAGTAATGTTATGTCACACTGACTGTAAAACAGTTTCTAGAAGATTTTAACTTTGGAAACTCTCGCAATATGTTGTTAATTATGAAAATAGAGTGTTGTATAAGTAATATAAGGGCTTAATAACATGGATTGATTTTTCGACATAATACTATTATATTTACATAGCTGCCGCTGGAAGGGAGCCCCGTGTGACCTATCGACAGCCTTCAAGGTCAAGATGACAGATTTTGGAATATGCTACACATTTAACTCAGAAGAGGAACATCAAGCCTCTGTGTCGGAATCAGGTCAGTAACATCTTGTTTCTTATTAACTAAATTATGGTTTTAATAGGAACTCAGAATATTAAGAATTTGTGTCAGAATCAGGTCGTCAATTATTATATTTATTTTTATTATTTATTCTCATTATAATTTATAATTTCCCATATATAATTCCCAATTCCACTGGGTTCTGTGGGTGGGGTTAGGGCGCAGGGCTAAAAGCCGTGAGATCGTGAGTTCAAATCTCAGCCGAGGCGGTGAGTACTTTCACGGTCGGCCTCTACCCAGGTTGACCGCTCTGCAGGCTTAACGGGAAGGCTGTGTCCTGCATCGGCCCTGTTTCATTAACAAACGAGTGCGCTTTTCGGGAGTACTTCAGTGACGGGGCCGATTACACACCCAGGTCCCGCAGTTGCAGCAGTCACCGGGCCTGGTCATCACAATGATATAAAATGAGAGGAAGCGTGTAATACTGCCCTGTCAAGGAGTCCGAAACCGGAAAGGAATGCTGCAGATGTATATAAACTTAGTTAAGCTAGCATTAAAAAAATGAGGGCGGTTGCCTCAAACAACAAATATATATTAAAGGAATCGTCATAAAAAAAAGATCGGCGAGTTTTTTTACGGTCGGCTTCACCCATGGTTAGCGATCTGCAGGCTTGATGGGAAATTTGTGCGACAATCGCGTGAATCCTTATTTTAGAGGAAATGGGAAGAAAGAAAAATAGCGTAGGACAAATGCGTTCACTCCTTTTATGATATACACCATCTCCGTACTACTTAGGCCATACATCCATTTCATGCACAGTTCCGCCAATTAATCGATAAAGTCACATCCACAAATTGGGCTTCAGACGACTATGGCCCTGTTTCGCTCACAAACGAGTGCGTTTTACTAATCTTCCTTTGTGGTATGCATATGACCCAGCAATTGAGGCGATTACACAGCCTCAGTCTGCAGGCGCGGTAGTCACCGGACTGGTTAATACCATGAAAATGATGAAAGGACCGACTTAGAAGCATCAACAACTTTGAATTGATATTTCCATATGAATATTGGCGGCGATTCGTATGAATGTATAGGCCAAAGTCTGGTTGACCGATGTAAAGCCTTCAGGTTACTCCGATTTCATTTTATCCCCCGGTAATCTGAAATAAATTTCAGATACCCCAGCAATGTACAGTTTACACCCTCGCTGATTTAACTAAATGATAAATTCTTATGCTTTTAACTTGTTATATATTATTTTATTAAAACACGTGAAAATACGAAATTGGAACAATCCTTGAAAAATATTCACAAAATGTAAACTTTATTGTTAATTATATTCATGTTGACTCCTGCACTTTACCAAAGCATATGGCACATGACAAACACAAGCAATACAAAGGTTCAATCTAATATGGAAAATCAAGAGGAAGAAATTAAATTTAAGTAAATAAACATGAAGAAACGACTGTTTTGAAGGGCTAATCTGCAGTCGAACTGTGAAATCAACTTACCCCCCCCCCCGGGGATAATCTGAAATCGCTACACCAGTGTAAGTGCTCATTCTGTAGGGTAAATCATTATAATAACTTCCTTCTTGAAGGTGCGTCGAAAGGTCTGTCGTTAACTCTGAACGTTGAACAATACGAGTACATGAGAGGGCCTTGGACTGATGCCGGTATAAAGGTGAGTTTGATAACGGTTATACATTAATATGTTACTGCGGCAGAGACAGTTATTTCAGAGTGAGACAACTCAGTAAAATCAGACGCTGTTCAAAGACTGACTGACCATCCGTGGCTCAACCACTGACTCCCGAGAAAGCGGAATGCATTCTCCACCGATGTGTGAATAGTCCAAGTAGTTCAAACAAGGAAAAGTTAAAAATGCGATACTTTGAAAAATTCATACTTTCTTACGAAAAAAATATACATAATATTTATTTACAAATTCGAATATAACAATAAATGAAATTTCTAGCGATGAGGATTTGTGAAACACACTTTGAACAATTCGCACAAAAGAAACTCCGTTGTTAGCAGCTGTGACTTTTCGTCAGACGCGTGTTAATGAAATATGTTTTCAGAGAATTTAGGTTGCTTATAGTATGAGAAAGCTTAAAAATGAACAGTTCCATTTGCTTGCATTTAACCGTTTTGTACATCAATTCTCTGTTATTAACATACCTCATATTTTTTACTATTTAATGAATAACCAATGACATGCACACTTCAGTCATACCGAATGCATTCTTTTATATCATATGTATTATGTTAAAGCTGAAAGACTAGGCATGGGGGGATATAATGGGGCGCCCCCCCCCCCCCCCCCCCGTTAGACAAATAATTTTACATAATAAAAAATAAAATCACGCCTCATACCGAAATAAAAGAGCCCGAATTAGCGTCTTGCACCGTTTATATAATTTCCCTATTTATGCAGGCAATGTAGTTTTGTGTAAAATCTACCTGCTTTCTCCATTTACTTGTTCACCTGGGCTACGGTGTTCCGAAGTCCTCAAGCCGGGCCTGCTAAAGGGTATTGTACTTATGTAAACATGTTGCTCAGTAGCTGTAGTTGGTTTTAAAATCATAATCGATGATTGAAAAATAAAAACAACCGATGATCGATTATTTATCGATTATTTCATGTACTTTCTATATTACCTTGAACTCTGCTATATACTAGTACCAACATTATTGACCCCAGTAATCATAGTCTGTCTAAATTGTACAACGGTATTCATAATGAAACTATCTATCCACCATCATCTAAGGCCAACTTGCTGTCGGATGATTCTTGGCTGCTCAAGATACCGTTTTGATACTGTTCATTTTTTTGTGTTTGTATATCTCTGACAGGTTAAGTTTCTTTGCATGTGCATACATAATCGTTTTTAATCGATTCTGCAAAACTGCAGTCGATTCAATCGATTTTGAAAGAAAATGACCAGTCATTGATTTAATCGATTAATCGGCACACCACTATTGTT
The DNA here is from genome assembly GCA_026874595.1 of Sipunculus nudus. Taxonomy (NCBI): domain Eukaryota; kingdom Metazoa; phylum Annelida; class Sipuncula; order Golfingiida; family Sipunculidae; genus Sipunculus; species Sipunculus nudus. The sequence continues at coordinate 51,322,165 of CM049318.1, read as the reverse complement.
CAGCACATTTAACGTTAATTCCCCTTACATTGACCCGTCCATTTTCTTTACTCGTATCTTACAGGTTATGTTGCACGACCAAAGTGAAGAACCACTGGTAAAAGACCAAGGATTCGCCATAGCTCCAGGTAGCCATACCTTGGTTGGAGTGAAAAGAATACAGGTAAGTAGAGTTACAAAGTTTTAGTACTGAGGGCCGGATATAGAGTTTTGTAAAGCAAGGCATCACAAGCATCCTGATTAGCAACCCTTTCTCTCCCCTAGTTCAACTCGGAACATAATGCTCTAGCATGACTAAAATACTAAAGTTAGGTAAAAAAAAGTTATGGTTCTCAGGCACCGCCCGCGTCAATTTTAACCCCCCCCCCCCCCCCTCCCCGCATCAAACATTTTTATTTTGATTTTCATCTTTCAAGAAGATAAAATAATACAATTTCGATACGATTTCCTTTGTTATTTAGTGCTTTTACCTGTTTTGCAAGAAAAAAACCTGTCATTTTCATGCCTTTCCCTGATCATATGACATTTTTATCGAAACATACAAAAAAGGTCAAAATTAAAATACCCCCTGCCCGCATTGATATTTGAAAAAAATGCCTGAGAACCACACGCTTTTATTTTATGGCCTTACAAGAAGTAAGGTCACGCATTCACGATCTGGGTCACGATCTTTCCCGATTTTTCTCATTTACAAATATCGTGCACGGATGCTCCACGATGTCAAAAGTTATGACGTCACTATGATGCCGCTAAGATTGTATATAATATTAACCACCTCTGATGAACAATGCAGTTTTTTAAACCACCTTAATGACGATTAACCTTGGTGACTACTAGGCTACAATTCTAGTATGATTAATCACGATTAATCATGATGGACTTAAGCCCCCTTCCCACTTCCACGAATGTGGCGCCGAATCACCACGAAATGACACCATAATAGGTCATAGGGATGTCGATGGGGTGCCGTAGATGAAATCTTGGACATTCGGCAATATTCGTAGCAATGTCTTGAGGACTAGGAATAAATGGCGCTATGAAATGTTAAAAAATTAAACTTTTTCTTCCCTAGTCGTAGCGAAGTCGTAACAGTTTATTGACAAGTCTTGTAAAAGTCTTCATAATTACTGGTCATTCTTGATGTGAAACTGTGTCACGAAAGATCCAGAATGACCATGACCCTGATACGACTTCAACACGACTACAATACGACTACATCAAGAACCGCTTAAAAGGAGACACGATCATTAAACGTCAGACGAATCAAGAGAATATGGACATCAACGTTGAAGCTGATACACTTTTCTAGTAAATGTGGGCGTCCAGATCACAGAAGTTTGAGCCTATGTCCGTCCCCTAAGTAGAACAATGTACAATCAGAGGCAACTGTGAGAAACAAATATTATATTTAGAAACAGTTTCATATGTGAATCCTAAAAACCATTTGTGTTTTTTTTATGAAGTTTCATTTCCAATAATTCACATTCATATAGAACTCTTAATCAGGGTACATTCGTCTTTGTAATTTAACGGAAAATTAAGTTTCCTTTTTGATTTGTGATTTAATTTCAAACAAACGAGGAAGAAGTTATAACTGTTAGCGAACTGAGTAAATTGTTTTAAAGGAAGGTGTGTTTTGTGGATATTGGTTGCAACTATATTTGAACCAAAACAATTAAAAGCTGGGTAAATTATTCATTTTCTTCATACTTAAACACACTCTCAATAGTCTATATTATAAGGTGTGAGTTTCTATTTTATTATTCGAGAATAACACTAAGTCTCGAAGGTGTTCTCAATCTGGCATTACTATGGTTTAGATTTGAGATGCAGACAAACTAATAATAAAAGAATGGTAACACACTAAGTTCAGGGCAGAATCAAACAGATATTTTAACCAATATTTGGAGAATACAGATATTTAACATCTAATTTAGGCACGTCGTCTTTCTAACAATCCAGTTATGTAAAACTGTCAGTGTAGGACTCCTTTCTAACTTTTTTGTTTTATTCTGAAAACTTGTCGCACATATCAGTCGTCATTTTCATCTTCTTTTATTCAATGGACTTGAGATATTCTCGGCCTGACGCCGAGTTGAGACAAAATTCCAGTCAATTACTGCGATTCCAATTCTGGGAAAAGTCAGGGGCGGATCCAGGATTTATTTAAAGGAGGGGTCCAGCCAAGGATGACTAATGACAAAACGTAAAGACAGGTATAGTCAGGTCCGGATACGTGGGTTCCAGGCTGCACAAATTGGTCTACCCTTCAAAAAAAGGGGGAGGGGGTCCCCTTGGTTCTGCTTCTCAAAGTGTTCAATAGTCCAGACTGAAGCCCACAGTAACTTAAGAGCATTACGCAGGATTTCTGACTGGTCTGTCCCTTTTTAAGATCAGAACAGCCACATTCAGCATAAGTTTCTTCCTCCTACAGTGCAGCTCTAACAAAAATTCTTGGTTGTAGACTGGAATGCAAAATAAAAAGCAAACACGTGATGCAATTTATGGTCATGGCGTAGCAGGATTGAATGTTTATAGGGGCGTCGTCCACAAATGGTAGCCCAGTTGTGGAAAATCGTGGAGATAATCGTAACAGTTATTTGGAAGTCGTAACGGAATCGTGAACAATCTTAAAAGTCTCGTGCCTTATCGTCACTGTTGTAGCATGTCGTACTGGCATTGTACCTCTCTTACGGCATCGTCCTTGTTATGGTTTTTTTTTTACTCGACAGACCGAATGGTCACGAATGGTGTCAAATTCGTGAAAGTGGGAACGGGTCTTTTACCACGCATATGGGTTGTCGAGACATTTTCGCCAGCATTGTAAAGTTACGACCTCCGACTACCCAAGATTTAATACCACGACTGATGCCGAGCATGCTTAAAAGGACTGACTCCCGATTATGGACTAGGATTATGGATGAAGGACCAACGTTTATATGAAATCGTGGGGGCTACACAACAGTTTTTAACCGATTGAAAATAGTCCTCTTCCGACCTATTATAAGTCTTTACCTCGATCTCCTAAACGAGCTAAATCGTCGTCCCGATCATGGTAGGGGATTATGTATAATGTAATTGATTTTGTAGTTTTTCATAACACCATAGGATAAAAATTCTTCTCTGGTTGTTAATTGTGATGCGCCTTTTCAGGTTGCTGGCTTGGAGCCTCCATACGGATTCTGTGACAAGAAAACACGTCTCATGTTGTCAACGTGTACCATCCAGTGTCAGGCGGAGGCCACAGTGGCGCGCTGTGGTTGCCGGGATATCTACATGCCGGAACCTGAAATGCCGGAATCCTCAATGCAACATGTCACTGAAGAACTGCAAGGCAAGTCAGCATTTACGGTCCAGAATGAGAACGACGAATATATCAGCACCTTTGTATTTTTAAATCAGCTATACATTGAGCTATATATCAGCTATAGTTTAGTTTATTATCATATAAGAAATGTACATTGTAAAGTATTTTGAACACTCTTTTGGTGAAAAAGAGTTCTATATAAATATGGTATATTTCTAACATCAATAATAATAATAATAACTAGACATTTCTTGGCACCGCAGGTGCCAGAGTATCCCCAGACATAGTAGCCCCCCCCCCCCTTTATAAATAGACCCCCATTTTTAGCAGCATATACTGACACTTGGCATATTTATTGTTTCTTCCATCTAACAATCCACAATCTTGTTGAAGATGTTGGTCCTGTGACCTTGATCTTTTTAAAGATGTGTCCTGTGACCTTGACCTTTGACCTCATGACCCCAAAATCAATTCTGGTCTTGCTTTTCCAATGGGACATAGGCAAGTTAAGATTGAAATCTATACATCAATAAAGCAGGAATTATCACCCAGAATCTAATTTTTGGACAGATGGCTCCTGTGACCTTCACCTTTGACTTTGTGACCTCAAAATTGATAGTGTTCTTCCTCTCTTGGCAGGTGAACTATATGTGCAAGATGAAAGATCTGAGATGAAATGTTTGGCTGAAAATGCATCCACATCTTTTTAAAGATGTGTCCTGTGACCTTGACCTTTGACCTCATGACCCCAAAATTAATTTGGGTCTTGCTTTTCCAATGGGACATATACAAGTCAAGTTTAAAATCCATACATCAATAAAAGCAGGATTTATCATCCAGAAACTAATTTTTGGACAGATGGCTCCTGTGACCTTCACTTTTGACCTTGTGACCTCAAAATTGATAGGGTTCTTCCACTCTTGGCAGGTAAACTATATGTGCAAGATGAAAGATCTGAGATGAATTGTTTGGCTGAAAATGCATCCTCAATCTTTTTAAAGAGGTTTCCTGTGACCTTGACCTTTGACCTCATGACCCCAAAATCAATTCAGGGCTTGCTTTTCCAATGGGTCAAATACAAGTCAAGTTTGAAATAAATACATCAATAATAGAAGGAATTATCATCCGGAAACTAGTTTTTGGACAGATGGCTCCTGTGACCTTCACCTTTGACCTTGTGACCTCAAAATTGATAGGGTTCTTCCTCTCTTGGCAGGTGAACTATATGTCCAAGATTAAAGATCTGAGATGAAATGTTTGGCTGATAATGCATCCACATCTTTTTAAAGATGTGTCCTGTGACCTTGACCTTTGACCTCATAACCTCAAAATCAATTTGGGTCTTGCTTTTCCAATGGGACATATACAAGTCAAGTTTGAAATCCATACATCAATAAAAGAAGGAATTATCATCCAGAAACTAATTTTTTGACGGATGGCTCCTGTGACCTTCACCTTTGACCTTGTGACCTCAAAATTGATAGGGGTCTTCCACTCTTGGCAGGTGAACTATATGTGCAAGATGAAAGATCTGAGATGAATTGTTTGGCTGAAAATGCATCCACAATCTTTTTAAAGAGGTTTCCTGTGACCTTGACCTCTGACCTCATGACCCCAAAATCAATTCTGGTCTTGCTTTTCCAATGGGTCAAATACAAGTCAAGTTTGAAATCCATACATCAATAAAAGCAGGATTTATCCTTCAGAAACTAATTTTTGGACAGATGGCTCCTGTGACCTTCACCTTTGACCTTGTGACCTCAAAACTGATAGGGGTCTTCCTCTATTGGCAGATGACTTACATGTGCAAGATGAAAGGTCTGAGATGAAATGTTTGGCTAAAAAAGGCATCCACAATCTTTTTAAAGATGTGTCATGTGACCTTGACCTTTGACCTCATGACCCCTAAAATAAATTGGAATCTTGCTTTTTCAATGGGACATATATAAGTCAAGTTTGAAATCAATACATCAATAAAAGCAGGAATTATCATCCAGAAACTAATTTTTGGACAGATAGCTCCTGTGGCCTTGACCTTTGACCTTGTGACCCCAAAATTTATATGGATCATCCACTATTGGCAAGTGAGCTATATATTCAAGATGGAAGACCTAGGATGAAAGTTTGGCTTTAAAATGCATCCACAGTATCTTTTAAAATGCCAGTCCAGTGACCTTGACCTTTGAACTCATGACCCTAGAACCTAAAGGGTTCTTACTTTAGTGGTGGGCCATACATAAGTCATGTTTGAAATCCATATGGCTATCAACACTGGAGATATCATAAGAGGTGTGTGATTTTCACCATATATGGCAATATTTAAGGTCAAGGCCACTATCATAGGAAAGGTCATGACCCCAATTTAAATAAACATCATCCCATAACCCATACCTATGTATATGCATAATATAAAAGAGACCTGTCCATTAGTTTTTTACTTATAATGCCCACAGTACTGTAAGGTGGCAATTTTGGGGGTATTAAACGGCACGAAAACAAGTAAAGAATAATAGGTGGCGCCACCAGTTTCTGGAACACCCTATCCATGATTTTCCATCAAGTTGACTTTGGGATAAATCCATGCAAGATTTCTTGAGATATTAAAGAATTTGTGTGATTTTCCCCCAAAATTGGACCTATTCAAGGTCAAGGACACTCTCCTAGTAAAGGTCATGACCTCATTTTAAATAGGCGTCGTCCTCTCACCCATATCTATACATATACCAAGTTTGGTAAAGTTCCGTGAAATATTTTTTGGGTTATCGCGCCAACAAGATTTATATGCGGCGGCGGCGGCGGCGGCGGCGGGACCGGTATGAAAACATAGTATCCCCCGACTTTGTCTGGGGATACAATAATAATAATAATAATAATAATTATAATAATAATAATAATAAAATAATAACAATAATAATAATAATAATAAAAATAATAAATATAATTGGCATGGTCATAGTACGCACGAGAGAGAGAGAGAGAGAGAGAGAGAGAGAGAGAGAGAGAGAGAGCAGTACAAGCTTTTCAGTGTTATATTCATAACTGGAATCTAAGCAGTGATGTATCCAAAATTAAACAAGAATAACTCTTCAGGCCTGGGTCCTTTTTAACAATCAGTAAATTTCAGTTCATGAAATATTGTCTAGGTTATAAATCATTAATCACTGTCAAAAAACATATCTCCGGCTTATTATAATCGTGTTGGGTATCAGTCTAATAACAGCTAGTGTTTAGTTAACTTAATCATTATTAAAATGAATCTGTCAATAATAACCACTCATTTCCAGAATTACTGAGTACATGCGACGAAATATGTTATCACCATAACAACATTTTTTCCTTTCGTTTTGTCGGTGTTATTTGCAGGTGGGGTTCCAGTATGCAATTTAAGTTTGCTGTTTGGCTGCGCTAGAAAAGGTAAGACTTTACAAGTTCAGTATCCTAACAAAAAAAAAAAAAAAAGTATCCTAACAAGAGTGGGTATTCAGGGTACTATGAACTTTCTATTGCGGGCTCCCAATGAAGAGTTTACTCAGTTTCTGGTGTATATATATATATATATATATATATATATATATATATATATATATATATATATATATATATAGTTTATTTGTCATGCGATAAGAATGCATTAGTTATAATTTAATCTATCATTCAAACGTTTTTACCTGACAACTCTTTATATTAGTCCTTAAAGGGACACACAGGCGCGCATACAATCGTATATAGACATGTTGCTATATATATATATATATATATATATATATATATATATATATATATATATATATATATATATAGTTTGATATCAGGTCTCAATTAAATTTCACCAGAACAAGAATCAACATATAAAAAAACAGAACATATAATTACCTTGGTTTGCATTCCAAATTTGATACTCATGTTCTTTCTATAGCAATACATCAGCTATGGATTGATTTTATGATCATTTAAGAAATGTACATTGTTAATATTAAGTACTTTGGAACACCCTTTTGGCGAAAAAGGGTGCTATATAAATATGGCATATTTAAAATGATATTAATATTAATAATAATAATAATAATAATAATAATAATAATAATTACATATCTTGTTACCGATGCTCTAACAGAAGTCGTCCTCTCCTGAAAATGGGAGAGCGTTCACCCTTCTGTAAACGTCAGTGATAACAAGATATAGCTATGGTGATTTCATTAGTCGGGGACCAAAAATAGTGGTGGTCTTAGCGTGGTGGCTGTGATGACGGGGTGGTTGTCAGGCGAGATTTCACTCTACGTTTGACGTCTTAATACTACTTAAGCTGTGAAAATCTTTTTTTATAGATTACAAAAATTCATCTTTACCTGAGAACCCAACCTGCAAATGTCCTGTTCCCTGTGAACGCACTTTGTTCGAACCGAGTTTGTCCTACGGGCGTCTGGCTTCGCTCAACGTCGACAGGATGCTAGGATCGGAAGACAATGACCTCTCGCAGATACAAGCGAAGCTCAAGGAAGCTCTTGAAGTTTCCCATCGTGCAGTTGACTTCCGATGGTTGAAAACAGAAAAGCTAGTCGCAAACTTCAATACATCATACGGGGTTCTGCATGACCATATTGGTACAATAATTAAAACAAACAGGACGTTTCCTGCTTTATCATCAGTTATTCCAGTGGTTGAGGCTATTGATAAAGATATCAAACAGATACAGGGAAAATTCAATAAGAAAAGAAAGTCATTTGATAAAAAGAAAATACAGGAGAGTTTCCGAATAATGGACTCTGGTTTCGCTTCGACCGAAGAACTGAATACGATAATATCAAGATACATCAGCGAAAAAAGTTTACTTTCTCTTTTACAAAACTGCCAGCAAAAAAACTTGACATGGAACGAGTGCCGAAACAGAACGGCTGATGCAAACCTTTGGAATTATGTAAGGGGCCGCACATTTCCAGTGGTAGGGATAGCATTAATGGCAATACAGAGGAGTACATTTCTGTCAGAATACCTTTCTTCTAAACAAGCAGTGATCAGACTAGAGTCGACATGGAACACATCTTTGCGGACCTGCCTTGACTTGATAGCGCGTGTTAATGAAACAATGTACGATTTCTATAATGCATCCCTTATATTTCGTGACGATACAGAAATAGGAGCAAAGGTTGATAGTTTTTCGCAGATGTTACAAATGAGCAGAGAAACAAAGGGTGTTATACGGCAAGCGCAATCACAGTGTGTCTGGTTCGAGGAACCCTTTGACAGCTTTTCTGAAAGTTTAGAAACCATGGTAGCCTCTGCCTCGGAGAAAATTGCGCGCACGCAGAAGTATGTGTCCAAAACACGTACTTTTTTGCATCAACTTGACGAAAACCTCAGCTCTTATATCTTCACATATCTCAACATATCTCTGAACTATATAAATCATGACGTAACCTTGCATGACGTTGCAGAATTGGTCACATCTCAAGCATTTTCGGACTCCCTGCAAAAACTTGACATATTGGCTAAAGATTCCAAGACAGCATTACACGAGACCAATTTGGACCTTGCGGCCACCCAGCTTGACCTTGACACCCTGTTAACTGCGATAGAAAATTTCGACTTTGTTTTTCTCACGATGAATGACACGGAAAATTCCAACCTTGTGGACAATTTTAGAAGTGGAACTAACGACACAAAAGTCAATGTGAGCTCTATAATGTTTCCCCTTTCCGTGCTGAGTGACCTTCAGGGTGTGGTGAATTCGGAACGCAAACAACTCGATGCCGCTGCCCAACAGATGGCGTTACATGGTTCAAAATGGCGGGAATTCTTGGAGGCGTATTTGAACAAAGCAGCGGTCGATGAGACTTTTGTCATGTACGTCCATATTTCTTTTTCTTTTCTTTTCTCGGTGGGCTGATTTTAATTTTTATCTCAAGTGCAATTACTTGGATCTCATTGAATTTTTACACTTGAGGGTTCATAAGAGCTTATAATAGCTAAAAGAGACTGCTTTTAAAAAGGGCGGTTGCTTACATAAACGCCTGCGTGATACCACCCAGTAACACGTATTACATTGCATCAGTCGCTTTCACATACGCTTGAGGAGGTTCTTTTGAATTGAGTTGATAATGATCCACAGTAATTTAACGGAAATGAAGTTATAAAGATAATCTTGCAGTCATCGCTTTCGAGACCACCTGAAACCTGTTCCCTTTACGTAAATTTATTGTTTTTACTGTGTTGTTGCAGCTGTATTAATTATATTAGAATCGCTATTTATTCTACAGTTTGATGATTTACACGGTTTTATAATTTATCCGTATATAATGAAACTCTCTCTCTCTCTCTCTGCGTTTGTGGGTCTCTGTCTGTCTGTCTTTGTCTGTCTGTCTGTGTCTGTCTGTCTGTCTCTCAAAAGGCACATGGTTGATGTAATCAGAGATTTACATTTGTTTAAATGACATATACTGTTGCATCAAAGTTGAATATTTCCAATTATTTATAGGAACAACATTCTTCAGATTGACGTATTCTACCAACAGCTGAACTATGAACTAATTAAGCAGCAGGTGGCCTTTGGATTTCTGAGTCTGCTTAGTGAGATCGGAGGGTTCCTCGGCCTGCTTCTCGGTGCAAGCGTACTATCCCTCTTCGAGATCGTGGACTTCCTGGCTCTACTAATGTGGAAACGAGTCAAGGTCAAGGAAAAAACCGAAAGTGGCGCCGCCTACCGTGAAGAGCCATCCTTTGATAAAGTAAAGGCATAAAGAACGCAGGGCAGGCATTTTTTTTATTTCGGCTGCCACTACCTTTTTGGATTGCAAAACAAAAAAATATAAATTGTTAAATATAAACATCTTTTTGTGGACAAATATGTATATATTTATATATATATATATATATATATATATATATATATATATATATAATCATTTATTATTACTGATTTATGACTGAAAAAAAAAATTGATAATTTGGATATATTTTCATGTTCTTATCATAAGTATAGCGTCCTTGTCAAACATTTATATTATGCTTGGTACAATAATATAGTCCGGGGAAAACTGGGACTATAACAGAAAAAAGAATAACAAGAGGGGAAAAAACAATACAGTTATGTATCAACAGGGATACGTGCAGAAATTCAATGTCAGCGTTTCGTTTATTCAGCTCTATTTGTACAGTCCATTGGCACTGCATTGACATCTGTTGAAACAATAGTAGAACAAAAGGGCAGGACCCGCCGTTAGTAATACATATAGGGTATCGTATGTCATAGCAAACATACATTAAGTGGTTCATGTGTAATGTTTGAATGGTAGCCATAGCTTAGATATTCTAATTGATATTTTAACTAAAGCTGTGTAAATATAATAGATCACAATATATTCATGCGCGGGCAAACACACTGAGTCCTCTCTTATCAATACATGCTTTTTAGAAAAAGTCACGTAGACCAGAGCTGGGGGTAAAGCTCGATGCACTGTTCAAATTTGGGGAAGATGATTCCTGGATGCATTGGCCTTGACTTTGTGTGTCAAGGACAAGGTAAATATTTATTATAGAATTACCAAAGCAAAAGGCAATTGCCGTTGTAATGTAAATTCTAATTTGCCCCCTCCTCACCGACCCCCAATGGCAGCTTACTACCCGAATGTCGATAATTAAGGTATACTTGGGTTGGAAGTACAAGGCTTAGGGTTTGGATTAATTTTAAGTTAAGAAGATGTACTCGCAATTTTTGACCGTGTTCTGCCTGTCAAACTGTTATGTTCACAATTTATAGAAAAAAAAGTTGCCACATCCCAAATCGAGAAGTAAAAAGTGTCGCCTCTTAGGTTACTTGCTTATTTTTATGCCCTGATATTTAAAAAAAATGAGACCCTGTACAACCCCAATTGCCCAAATATCACTCCATTAACAAATCCTGTTGACGAGCCTGTGTTGCAATCGAACCTAACGATCGCTTTTCTCACTACAATGGCTGCTGCAGAAAAGAGAGGCGGTAGTTTGCACAATCCGACTGGTTATTTAATTATATATTCAATTTAAGTACAAGCTAAACACGATATTTTAATGTTTGTATTTGAAATAATACCGACCAGTCAATATTTGATCCAGCCCTTTGAAACCCCTTGGAAGATCTGTTCAGTGGTGGCTGGTGACACGACTCCAAGTCCATTTATTTAATATAAAAAATGCCAATGAGTCAGGTTTTTAACGCTACCCGCTCCTTTCCCCTTTCCACATAAGGTTGTGGGCATTACCTGGCATAAATAATCTGTCTGATTACTTGTGCCAATATTATGTGTCGAGTTGTTTCGGAACGGTAAGCGACGTAAAGGAAATATAAATAAGCTTAATGGAGCAAGCAACAACAAAAAAACGAAAAACAGAACGCAATGTAAATTATTAACTAAATATTCTGATTGTAGATTGGCCAGGCATGATATGCATGCAGTGATTGAAGCAACAATGCAATTGAAATAATATCTATTACCCAATATATTTACTTTTTTTCAGTTTCTGTTGATTGGACCTCCTCTACATTTATAAGCCTATGTGGATAATGTAATTAGGCTATGATAGGAAATTCAAGTCAAATGACACATCGCATGATACAAAATGGAGCAGTAATTAGGGTAACGCTGTGTCATTCCCTTTGTAAAACTACAGTTAAAGCCTGTAAAAGGTATACATTTTGCATAGACCGGCTTCCGTGGTCTAGTAAAGCAACCTCCGTACAGGGTCAAGGTCTATTGAGCCAATGATATGACTCTGCCAGTAAGTACATACTAAAGCATGTTTGACCTGACATTTGACTCAGTCCACGCCGAACCTGGGTGATCAGTAAATGTAAGCAACATGTGACTCTCGATCCTTTGAGACTAATGTCTTAATTCATTATGCAATAATGGTTAATCCTCCTATTCATGCAGTTAATCCTTTTGCATAACCACAACAAGTGTCCCATCACTATCACCGTGCCTTGTTGTCTTCAACAATTCGGGCAGCAGTTGTATCACGTGAACTATCAAAGGAAGCACGTTCATAAGTTTCTGTTTATATTTACAATACCTCACCACAGATATTACACCGCAAATAGGTCCGCAGGTTTATCAATATAAAAAAATATGTTTCACGGACAAATGCCGTTTATTGTTTATATTTGGAATGGATGTTGTAGAAGCATATTATATATTTGCTATTTGCCTTAATTATTGTAATTTTCAATTGCGAGGAAATAGTGCTGTGCGCACATTGATTGGCAGAGATCTGACTCCTTCATAGACGAAATCTCGCGTGGGAGAATGGGGGTAAAGCACAGAACTCAAAGCCGGGAACCTATGCCGAGGCGGTGAGATTTTTCACGGTCCGCGACCACTCAGGGACACTGTGTCCAACAGCTGTGTTTCACTCATGCAAACAATTAAGAGTGCACCTATCGGGGGTTCCTTGGTGTTAAAACCGAGCAATGGGGATGACACACACCCAAGACCCGCAGGATTGGTTCACAGAACCTGCATTGTTGACACCAGGATTATCGAGTGTAAGCCACTGTGACGTAGTTCGAAATTAAAATTCAGTGCTGCAGACGCACATAGTACATAGTTTGGCAAGCATTAAAAATGGATGCGTTTACCACCGCAAAAAAATAATTAACCAAAAAAAAAATAACCTCAATCCACACCCCCTAAAATTTACGGACAAATAAACGTTTGCGCACGCGGGCGTGCAGCATCTTTTACGCAGGCATTCACGCATGCGTACATATTTGTCTGTCGGATAAATACCATGTGAATATTAAAGGGTCTCACGTTATTACATAATAATAGAGGACATACAGTGATATAAAATATAAAGCCATGTATTAAAAATAAACGTGTTTTGTCATTCCCTTTATTTGGACTATTTGTTTTAATATGCATGTATTGATATATATTAATCAATAAATAGTTGCCGTAATATTTTTTTTTTCTTGCCTATGATGCAAACGAAGGATGCAAAACAAAATTATATGTGTATATATATATATATATATATATATATATATATATATATATATATATATATATATATAATCCCGTTTATTGTCACCCTTGAAACCCTTTGCAGTGATACCAGGTAGCAGTTAATATCACATCAGACGCCGACACGGCGATCAAAGAGGCCAAAAGCCTGTAATCGGTCAGGCGTATCGAACGATCACATGTCCCACCTGTGTGCGGCCTGCAAGTGCAGCTATGCATGCAGGTCACTCCCAATCACTTAGCTAATAAATTTCTGAAGATACCACAGTAATCCTGTTCATTGCGTTTCTTCGTACGTTAACAAGGGTGATGTTTCTCATGTACATAATGAACTCCTGGCCTTTGCAAAACCGGGGTTTACGCCTCGGTAATGTTTCGCTGAGATGATATGAAGCACGAGCTCCCCTTAAAGGTCCACGAAAAGCTAAAGGTTTTGTGAGCACTGGAGGAGACACCCGGTCAAAAAACCTCAATCGCGGCGAAACTTCAGAAAGTTGACAAAGGCATGACAATGCCCACTCCCCCAACAGTCCTATCATAAAGACGATCATGGAAGTTTGAGTCATTAATAAGATATCCGGAAATAAGACGCAACAGTCGGGGAAATGATTATTTAGTAAAACAGTTTGCCTACGCATAACCTTATAACTGTGCTGCATATGTCCAGCGGTTGACCTCATGACCCAGACGCTATACGTCTCTTTCTGTTGACAAGCCGGATTTTTGTCAGTAAGTGAGGCATGCGGCACAAAACTTACAGGAAATAAATTTTCAAGTAATAAACATATTCATAAACGTTTCTGTTTCCTTTTTGTTGACGATTTATTTAATATAATTTGAGACATAACGCTTCTTCTATGACTCAAATGGACATCGATGTCTAAGCCCGCATAATGTCCCATCCCGGTTATTATCATAATTCATGCATGTACCACTGACATGACAATAAGCGGGCTTAACTGTATATATATACACTCTAAGAAAAAAGGGTTCTTGATGGTTCTTTTAAGAACCCATATGGTTCTAGGTAGAACCATGGTTCCATCTAGAACTCTTTTCTCCGTAAAGAGGTTCCATCTGGCACTTGGAGGTTCGTGCCCTGACGATAACTTGATACAAGGTTTGAGATGGAACCTGTGTGATGACTGGATATTCCGATGATTAGGACGCGCATGCGCAAGCTATTTGAACTAATGAGATCAACTGTTCACGGTCGGATGTTTTGGTCTATTGAAGAGGGAATAATAATGAGGTAAGACCTATGTTTAATATATTTTCATGTGAAGAATGTTGAATTTATGGCTAGAGATTAAATGTCCAGTGACTTAATGTTGCCAGTTATAGTCCCCGTCTGCAAAAGAAGTTACCGGCACGTTCACTTAATCTAAACTTGGATCAAGGCTGATAATAAACATGCTGTGCGTGCACGAATTGTTGCAGTCTATACCAGTTCATAGTAATACTAGTCATGTAGAATTAGAAACAGTTCTATCGGTGTAAAAGGAAAATGACCGCTTTTTAACAACATTTACAAAACAAAATCATTATTTGTCTTCAGTAACTGAAAATAAACAAACCAGGCAATTGTACATGGAATATACACTCACAACATATTGTATAGTGTTTACAGTATTCCCCTATCCTTAGTCATTTCTTTTAATTGTCCTATAGATCATTTATCATACAAAGAGTGTTAGAACGCATCGCCAAACCAATTTTGAACATAACCAGTATATGGGACTGAATGGAGCGCCGTTTTGAAAATTGTTTAATTTGGGTGTTTAACAAAGGGGCCTATTAACAAAACGGCCTCTCCCAATGTTTGGCCACGCTTGTTTACACATTCACTGAAGGTGTTTCTAATGAATGTGGTGTTATATTGACTAATTGTTAACAAGAGTAGACTTTACAAAGGTCGCCTATCCATTCTTTCACTTTCTCTTTGCAGTGACCAGATACATCTGCCTGGATAGCTATAGTGCGAATGAAAGAGAAGAAAGGATTTTCATTTGAATAGGCTGATGATAATAACATGGTAAGTTATTTCAGAGTTATTCCTAAATTGTAACGTGTCACGTGTTAATAATGAACATGGACGTGGATCACAAAGTTGAAAATCTAAGTTTGTTATATCTGTATTTACATCTGATTATGAGGAACCTACAGATATATTTAAGTGAATCAGATAGGGTAACTTACAATATGTTGAAATATCGCAAACAAATGCACACATATATACTATACTTGTATTATGTTTATATTATGTTTTTGGAAACTTTCACCTGAGTCTCTTTAGGTGTGGTCACGCTTTATTACACATTCATCGAAGACGTTCTTTAATTAATTTTACCAAGTGTAGAATATACTAAAGTCACAATCCATTCTTTCTCTTTGTAGTAACCAGATACATCTGCCTGGCTAGCGAGAAAGCAAATGAAAAAAGAAGAGAGGATTGTTGTAACAAGGGCTGGCGATTATAACATGGTAGGTTATCCCAGAGAAATTTTAAATCATAACACGTGTTAAAAATGCACATGGAATTGTGTATCACAAAGTAGAAAGAAACGATATTTTATTGTGTTAATCATGTTTATGTTAACCAGATAATTACAAGAAGGCTACAAATAATTCGAAACGACGTTAATAAATGAAATGAGATAAATAAGGAAAATAACGTATTCTATATGTTGTAAAAATACACATATACTATGTTTATAATATTTAACGCGTTAACGTTGTTTCGGAAAACTTCACAAAATATTAGAAGGTTGTCAACAATAACATTCCCAATATGATTCCTCTGAGAGAGAGAGAGAGAGAGAGAGAGGGGGTGGGGTGGGGGGGTGGGGTGGAATTACTGAATTGACAAACGAGAAACTTATTTTAATGAAGTCTCAACAACTAGTGGTAAGATACCAAAACTGTTTGCATACCATAAAGATTGCATAATTTCCTCCACTGTGTATAGGTGAGAGCAATTGTGTGACAGGAATAAACGGTTTATAAATATATGTGTGAATATTTATTAATCTTTTTTATTTGTGTATCTCATCTCTTATTTTCCAGGTTGAGTCTACGTACACTAACCGCTCCATACCCAGGACGCATCACGCAATCAACGGATATGTTGACACGGAACACTGATTATTTCGACCGTCGCGATGTTTTGGAGTTTATCATTGATCACACAGGGCATCGATTATACCCAAAAATCATTTTGGTTGGAAGATTTGTATACATAGACACACACACTAAAGCGTATCAGCTGTACTAGCCATACAAACATAGTATAAGACACTTAGCATCACCAGTTGTTTGTCGATCATAAGCTGCCTCGACTTTAAATATTTCGTTTTGTAAAATAAAGAAGTTTACAATACAGATTTGCTACACAAGAGGACCCTGAGCCACAAGAGGTAAACATGTACCTAAGAACACGTAAACAATCAGAAATGTATTCTTGATGAACACCAGCTATCAAACCCAAAGGAACAGCACACATATAGGGTCA
This sequence comes from Sipunculus nudus, assembly GCA_026874595.1. Taxonomy (NCBI): domain Eukaryota; kingdom Metazoa; phylum Annelida; class Sipuncula; order Golfingiida; family Sipunculidae; genus Sipunculus; species Sipunculus nudus. The sequence goes on along the minus strand of CM049318.1, from coordinate 51,305,349 downwards.
GCATGGATGTTCATTCTTGTCGCCATTTGTGTGTGTGTGTGTGTGCGGGTAGGACAGACAGTGCGAAGTATGCAGTTTCCGTGTTAGAATATATCAAGGAAACTGAAATTTATTCAGTCAAAAACATAACATTTCCCTGCAGTATCAAAGACTCTACGTTGAATGATTCCAAGGGGATCTGAATGTATAAGTATTAATTATGAGAAAATGACTCGGAACTGTGTTGGGTGTTTGGGAACTCTGTATCGCAAATGCCAAATTATATATTTATATTTATTTAGGTGCACACATATGCTAATGCTTTTTGACCTTTGCACTTTTTTTTCACAAATTGATTTTTACAACTTAATAAAAGATTTTTCTAAAAATAACATGTTTTTATTTCAACTGGAACAATTTATCATATTTTCAGGACACACGTATAAATAAAACTTTTCAGCTATGATCCTTGCAGTTAGCCACTTTCTATGAGATACATTTTCATATCATCTATAAAAAAATGTTTCCTTTAAAAAATGATATATGACGTGTGATTAATTTGCCCTAAACGTGTGATATGACATCCTAGAATGTTTAATAAAATAAACCTGCATGGAAGGTTCTATAAAGAACCCTACATATGGGGTTCCACCCAGAAACTTTTAAGGTCCCCACTCAGTCCTTCGTGAAGAACCTTGGAGGGTTCCTCTCAGAACCTCGGAAGAGGTTCTAGATGGAACCTATAAGGTTCCAGAAAAACCCCGCCTTCAAGGTTCCAGCTAGAACCTTAAAAGGTTCCCCACTCAGTCCATTCTGAAGAACCCCTTGGGTTCTACATGGAACCCTTTTTTCTTAGAGTGTATATATATATATATATATTTGATTACATGATTGTATATATGTATACATGTGTATATAAATGCATATGAGTATATATGTATGTGTATTGGTGTATGTGTATATCTATGTATGGGTATATATTAACAGAAAAAAACCTGTCTAATCCGGACAGTAAAGGGACTGACATATATTGGTCCATAACAGCCATGTGTCCTTATTAGGCAGGTTTGCAATTAAATGTCAGGGAGAAAACATACATTTAAGAAAAAGTTGAATATAACCAAGTATTGCCATTTATATATATATATTTATATATTTATATATATATATATATATATATATATATATATATATATATATATATATATATGTAACTCTGAAGAAAAACAACACTGTTAATTCACAACAGACTGTTTCACGGGATGCGACCCGATCATCAGGTGAATGTGGAAATTCACCTGATGATCGGGTCGCATCCCGTGAAACAGTCTGTTGTGAATTAACAGTGTTGTTTTTCTTCAGAGTTATACCGCTCTGGCCTAGCTTGTAGGCCATAGAGCACTTTACATCGGAGGGTGACACTACCTTCTATATATATATGTATATATATTTACGGAGTACGGGTGCTGGCGCTTGGTGGCATTTTCCGGTACTATTCCTGTGATAATCTCGATGGCGATGTCATTGCACAGAAGGCAAAGGCTGCAAAACTCGGTCCAAGCATTTATATAGGTGAACGTAGTTTTTATGTTAAATAAACTTTCTTTGATTAATGGGTTAGTTTGAGCTTGTTTTCGTTCAAGAAGAATGGGTTTAAATGAGATTAAAATAGGGTTTTGATGGCCCTGGTTCCTCCCAGCCTGCGTTTGATATGAAGTGTGAGCACATCAAACCGTGACATACGCAAAGAGAAATAAGCCAAAAGTGTTTTGACAGGAAAAGACTCGTTGTCTTTGATTTTTTACCACCGACAGTAGTTCCCAGAATTTGGCGGACCTCGCCGGCGGACACGGTCACACGGTACTCCGCGTGGTTCCAGTTTGTTCAAAGATTATTTGATGATGTAAATTAAAAGTGACTGCGTAAGAACTTATAGCAGAGTCATATCACAGGCGCTTGAATTGCCATGGCATAACAACCGAGGACGCGCTTTCTGATTGGTTGATATGGCTACTACTGGAGTCTTCAGATGGTGACTCCGCTGACGTAAAATGGTTCAGCCAATCACGCAAGTACTTCAAATTTAGCCTCGAACCCTTGTGATACGGATATCGGGCCTAACAACAGAGGCTTCTTGTCTGCCTATCACAAATATTAAGTGAATAATAAAGAGATGGACCAATAGTGAGAAATACGCTCGGAAAATGTCAGATAAGTAATAGTTATAAAAAAATGACCCAGAAAAGTAACAATTCTAACCGAAATCTACACTAATAGCAATTCAAGCGCCTGTGGTCATATAACACATACAGAAGCATATCCTCCCATAGGGTATCTACTCGCTAGATCTATGTTTTCTTCATTCGTTTTGGCTGGGTAAGTGGCATTGCTTCAAGTGACGTCTTGTAGCCGCATTACAGGCCACACAGTCCTATTAAAATTCCCGTCCCGTGGTAATAGAGCCAAATAGAGTTGTGAATGGTCTGGCTTGTCCAGGTTGGCGCTAACCAATAGCGAAGTGACATTTATATAATATTATTTGCTACTTTTGTATGTTAAGCGTAATCTTAAACAAAACAATGTCACTCAATTGTTAAATGCACCAAGAGAGGTGTAGCGAGGGTTATGTGATCGGTCGTGTGTGCATGTGTGTGTGCGTGTGTCAGTTAGATACATCTCTTCGAAAAGATGGATTGAATTTCGATTACCTTTTGTGGTACCAAAAATATTGTTTGGATGGATCAGTCTGAATAAAATGCGGATCTAGATCCCGATCCATTTTAATACGCTTCCTGTATCTCGGTGTTTATGTTTTTTTCCATTCAACACCTCTTATAAAATAAAGTGACCCGCCCCAAAATTTAATCCCTGCATTCTGCATAAGATCTGTTTGAGATATCCTGAGGACAGGGAAGGTACAATTTCCATTCATAGGCTATGGTAACTGAAATTGTCTCGTCATCATGGTGATGTCAACGTCATGTAGATTGTCATTATAACGCCTCGCAGTCCTGATACGCTACTGTTTGCTGGCTGCTATGAGCTTGAGATGACCAACTGTATCCCGCAGCCCACTGCTAGGAGATTATGCGCTCATCCTGTTTGTACCTTTGTGAGTGTTTGTCCCCACCCCCACCCCCCAAATAACGTCACATGCCTCGTACTCGTTCGATTTTAAACTCATCATCAGTCAGTTAAAGCTTATACTAAACGACAGACACTATACATCTTTATAAGTATTACACAATGCAAGCTCCAATCGTTCTTAATAATTTTCTTTTTTTTTTGCGCACGTTACCACTCGACTGTCCAGGCCCCCAACTGATTGTCTGATTAACGTGATTAACTAAACTGCTTTTCGTGATTGATTGTGTTTAGTCATTTAAAAGCGACTTTTTGTAATCCCCGATAGAGAAGAGAGAGAGATAGAGAAAGAAATATTAAATTAAGGGAAGAAAAAGATTGAGGAAGAGAGAGAGAAAAGGGATTCCTGTTTGATAACCTGAGAGAGAGAGAGAGGGACAGACAGACACACACACAGACAGACACATACACAGACAGACAGAGACAGAGAGAATGCTTGTGTACGGTTACCTGAGATGGAGACAGATAGAGAGGTAGAGATAGGAAGAGAAAGGAGAAGAAAAACATAGTTATTATCCCGAAATCGAATGGTTATCAAATAAGATTTATTATTTATTCTCTGTTTTTTTTTTTGTCTCTTTGGACTAAAGTGTTTGGTTCATGTTAACCAAAAAAATATTTATCAAAGACTAACCTACTGTTTCTAGGACAGTTACTACGCCATGGCTTAGACAAGCAGTGCTTCTTACTTAAATATATTTATAGAGTTAAGAAATATTTGATATATATATATATATATATATATATATATATATATATATATATATATATATATATATAATACAATAGTAGCAATCTATAAAACATGTCAATTAAGAAGTGATCAATTCACTAACTCAGAGATATTCATTAACAGAAAATATGAAACATTTTAATCAACAACTCATATCTTATTGACTGAGCATTTAACTCTACATTCGAATAAGAACAAAAAAGAACGCATATTTCAGTTCTGTACACATTCCACATAAAATTATGGACTGTCTTGCATGATGACATCTTGTCAATTGTCGTTCCAGTACAGAAAGTACAATATAGACTTTAGCAACGATGCCACATACTAAATACAAAAATGTGTTTGTGATACTTGCTAATGCTGTCGCCAGTATGCCGGGTGGTCCACGTAAATAAGCCGTTCATCCTTCATGGCGTTTCAAACTGTGAGATGTTTTTATATTTACATTAAAAATGCTATACATGAAATCTAACAAGACAAAGAGACAACAAAATGCCAATAATATTGCAAAGTACGTGGTACTAAAATGAGACTGTAATGCATGCCAATGATGTCGCCAATCACCCGAATGGTCTGTGTCCATCACCCGTTCACCCTTCAGGACGTTTCGTATATACATTTAAAATACTTTATATATGAAATGTAATGCTTTTATTGGCCTTTGTAATATCTTCAACCGACAGTATTGATAAAGCGTCTGACTAGGATACATCCTACAAGGATCCATCGGACTGGAACCAGTCCAGATGGTATCGAAAAAATCCGACCCGTCTATGTGAGACCCGTCCATCTTGGATGACATCTTCATTTTGTGTTTTTCTACGCTGAGACAATTCTATATGTTTATCCTTGTTTATATCTATAATGCATCTATAAATATTATGTTAACAAATTTCAAATTTGTGACTCTCTCATAGAGTACAAGGTCCGATGTATAAGAGAGAGAGCGAGACAGAGAGAGACAGAGAGAGTGATGTATGAAACATGATAAAATGCGATCGTTTGCAAGACATCGGCTCAAATAAAAGCTAAAAAAGGCTTAATAAATAACAGCCAGTCTGCCAACTCTTAATTTCATTGCCATATCCAATGATGCTTGAGTGGAGTGGCCATTCGAGGAGCAAGTTCAATGGAGCACCATGGCAAGGTACGGAATCTTCCATAGCCACAGCGGATTGTTATTCAAACATAACCTCGTTAACAGCGCAGGTTGACCACTCCATCAGCAGATTGTTTAATGAGCAAACCTGGTCAGCAGTGGCATCAATTTGTGTTCAGTTGTGCGGGGGGGGGGGACTCATAGGCAGAGGTTGGGGGAACACTTTATTTATAACCTACACTAATACTGAAATATCATATTGTTTATATATATATATATATATATATATATATATATATATAATAAATGTGTGAACCTTTATATTTCTTAAATACAGTAAAACCTCGCCTAACGATCACCACGGTTTAGAGACCACGTCAAAATAACGACCATTTTCACGGTCCTTATTAGTTTTTGCTGTTGATATCAGACCTCGCGTAGACGACTACCTAAAAATGCGACAACTTAATGAGGTCACGTTGGCGGTGCTAATTATAAGGTTTCATTGTATTACAACGAAGTCAGATAAGATTTAAAAATCAATATCTCCTGTTAACTCATGTTAATTTCAACCCAGATTCAGATTATATATATTTTAACCTCCTGGGTCACAGCAGCAGTTCTTTGTATTGGTTGGTTTGGTAACTCATCCTTTTTAAAACTTCATAACTCACCTGTTTATGCTGATTAATCAAGCGGAAAGGCATAAATGTAACCAATGTTTATTATTCTCATTATTTAAATATTTTGTATGAAGTGTAAAATCTTACTCTCCGATTGGCTATATATAGATCATCCCCACTTGCGAAAAAGTGAGTTGGTGATACCCCTGCTGGTCAGTGACAGCGTGTTATGTATTGTTGCTTTCGTGAACCATGTCCTTAATTGATTGGTTTTAAGTCAAGGCCATACTGACCTGAGCAGAAAATGCTATTGAAACTACGTCAAGGTCAGATTAAATAGGCGGACATTAATATTGACATCGTGTCAGGGAGAAATTTTCAATCTGAAAAGATGTTAAATTGGAATTTATTAGCTGTGGGGAGGGTTAAGAAAATCAAAAATGGCTTCCTTCCGTCACGAACCTGGCATAATGGTCAGAAGCGCTATATATTTATGGATGGCGTTGGTGGGGCTGCAGTTCAGATTTGCCATACGATATCTTAGGAGCACCGGGCTTCGGTCAATCAAAGCCCTGGGTAGACCGGACGTTCTTTTCTCTGTGGTAATATCACTTCCTGTCCTTCGCCGGAAGACCATGACTGAGTCAACAGTTTTCCGCTCAGTAGCCTGTGGACCTAAGACACATGGAAACGAACCGCATGCCATTGGTGAATTAGTGTCGAACCACTCACTATTCGTGTTTCAAGATACACAGTCATCTGTGTCAATCTGGAAATATTTTCGCTCGCTGCCGCTTCAGCGAAAACTCTTGCCACAATACATGGAATTCAAATGTGCTGTACATTCTGAAAGATGTATTTCTACATTTTCGCTGTCGTTTTCGTCAGTTCTGGTATAGTTCAAACACAAGGTAAATACATGTTTTGTGCCTCCTTTTATATTGTACGAACTAAAACTAAAATAGCATATGGTCTCAAATATACATAATGTGAAGAATGAGTAATATCAGTTTATAAAAAGATACAAAAAAACTATTATTGTACACAAGGCAAATAAAAATTCATCTTAATACTTTTAAGGAATTAAATTAAAATTTCTTAACTGTCTTGAGGTCTGTTCCATCTGTTGGCGAGCATTAAAATTCAGTAAATTGTTTTTGCTTTTAGGCTTACATTTGACTATTTATGAGATGTTATGACAAATCCGCGGGAGGCATAATGAATTAAATTGTAATTTTCTTGCGTCTTAAAGAAAAAATATTATTTCAACAACAGACAGACAGAAACAGTATTCAATACAGTGAATACATTTTACTTTTGTAAATGCAATTATATGATGAGTTTGTTAGTCCTAACGAAACGTGATGTACCATTTTATAGTTTATATTGTTAAACTATTTTTTTATAATTATTAAAGTGTGTTTCATTGATACATGTCGCATTATCTGCTCCTGAAGGTAAACATTAAAGCAATAATGCAGGTTTTACACCTTAAAAATTAATTTTTAAACATTTTGAATTAATTAAAAACCATACAGTTTTGAATAAACATTTTAATTTTAAATTACCTTTATATATGGACATGTATTCTCTTGACAGTATATTTACAATACGACCTCCCATTACGACCACATCGGTTAATCGACCCCCTCAAAATAACGACCACTTGTTTATTGTCCCGATTCTTTTTGCTCGTTATATATCACCTCACTCAGACGACCACCTGGAAAATGCGATCACATTATCGAGATCCCGTTAGTTATCGTAATTTCGAGATTTTCCTGCAGTATAATGTTTGTTGTATTATTGTAGCGAACAACCCCTGTCCAGACGGCTGGCTAGAAATCTTATCACCAAACAATCACGGCTGTTATATCTTGCTTACGGACAAACTGCGTACATGGCCAGACGCCAAATCTGTTTGTATTTCACAAGGAGGAGATCTGATTTCCATTGAAACGTATGAGGAATGGATAGAGGTCAACGATTCAATCTTAAACCAAGGTAAGACCAGAAAAACAAGCTCATTAACCTAACCATGAACTATATGTTACCTTAAAAAACATATTTATTAAGATGGCGATTAACCCTTTATCTAAAATCAGTATATTAGTTGTCTTAAATTCATTAAAGAAACCATTATTTACACATAATTTTAAACCTGGTACAGTGACTTTCTGATAGTATACACACTTTTGAACGTTTTATTTATTTTCACGTAGTATTTGATCGTCTTGAGATATTCAAAATTTCAAAAGGTATCCTATTTAAGAGGTATCCTTTAGCAAGTTTTTAGTGGACTAATATTCAACAATATGCTAATATATCACCATGCTATTGCTAATAAAAAGCAATATTTTTAATTGAATCTGTACCTTCTGTCTCTTGGGATCGAACTGAACAGTATGAAATATTTTGAAAGATCTCGCCGTAACATTAATTCTGCGCCTTATCATGGGCCTATATTTCTGAGAAAATGTGAGCGGGGTATGTCCTCAGGGGTACGCACATGGCACCCCCAAATTTTGAACAACACACTCAAGAACAACATTTATTTAAGCATATCGTATCCTAAATTAAAAAATTATTAAAGAAAATATGAAGAAAATGTAAACCATTCGAAATTGCTATGTCAAATTGTGCGTTTTATTACTCTAAATGTTAGGGAGTATAGGATAATTTGTCCACCTTAGCCCCCCCCCCCCCCCCCTTCCCCACCCCCCACCCCCCCCAAAAAAACAAGGCCGTTGCGTCATACTATTTATAGCTGATACATTTGATCGCTTTTATAATTTCACAATTTCATAATGAAATGTTTTTAATTTTCAGCTGCACCAACGGACTTTTGGACTTCCGGGAGAAAACATGCTTGGAGTGGAGATTATTTCTGGACTTCTAGCAATACTATGTTCTCATGGACGAACTGGGCTTCCCAAACACTGTCTTACTCAAATGGTGATAGCTGTGTTTTCCAGAAAGCTGATCATGGGTACAGAAAGGAAAAATATATTTTTGCTTGTTTTCTGCTTGTCTAGAAATTGAGATAAAATATTTCAGTGCCGCGAGAATTATATGCGTATGTTAGGAGTAAATATGTTTGATCCGTTTAATTGTACAGTTGAACCTGGCCCAAGGACCAACTCGAAAGAACGACTACTTATTAACGGTCCAGGTCCTTTTGCCCTTTATATAAGACCTCGCTTTTGCTTAAATCTGAAAAATTACCTTCTTTATTTATCCCGTAATATAGCTATTATTAGCAGGTTAATTCATCTTAAGCGAGTTTATGTTCAGCGAGTTTTACACGAAACCTTACCATTGTTGGTTAATTAAAGGTGAAACTTTAAACCACCATAATTGAAATTATCGTATGTGACCACATATAGCAGGGTAGCTTGTCTGATTCCCCACGATATTCTTGTTACAGATAATACTTTTTTTACTCTTTCTACAGGTGGATAAGTCAAAGTTGTCTTTACCAGACAATGAGTTTATGCGAGATTGAAATTCAGTCCAGTTCCCCTGCCCCGGGAAACTTCTCCAGTCCGTACTCAGCTTGGTCGACTCCTCTCCCCTGGAATGGGACAGGTAAGCATTGTACATTTTTGGATTAATGCAATTGTCATAGGTTATGTCGAATGCATTCTAAAATAAGATAAATATTAGGGTCCATAGACTGATATCGCCGACGGTGTCAGACTCATCCGACTCATCACTCTGGTCTTTCGGGCTTCATCATTCTTGCAGCCTTTCTCGGCTCCCCGGGGAGTATTAGTGGGTGAGATAAGTGCATAAAATAGGCTGTTGACTTCATTTCATGATGCAAAGGTTCCCTTTGGCACAAAAGTACCTTAGGGTCATAGGATTAAATTTATCCAAAGACACAAGTTAGATCTCCCTTAGTATGTGAAATATATGCAAATTATTCAAAATGGCCGCCGAAAATACTCCAAACCCCATATGCTTGCTGCTGTTACAGCTATAATGACAAATGTTGTGTCAAAATATACATTTTCTTGGTCAAGGAATCAAATGAAATAGGTTTCCAGATTGAGAAAACAATAGTTTTCTCCTTAACATGAAAATCTGGGGTAAAATGGGCACATTTCATAAAATATCAATGATTTTCTTCCATCATGGTAACCTGAGACACTTGAGACATCTATGTCCTTGGCATTTGGGAGGTATTAAACAGTTGTGAATAGACCATGAAGACGCGTCTAACTTAACACAGTCCTCAGTCGACATACATAGAGCATGAAACCACAGGAAATTTAAAGCATTAACTAGAGAATTACTGGTACGTGGCACTAACTTAATCTGAGTTTAGGCAGTACAGCAAGACCATGGTGTTACAAGGACAGCTTTACAGTTATTTTCATTTTTTTTAAGAATCACCGAATGAAATACCCACATTCTTGCTCTATCACCCGATCAAATACCCACACACGATGCTCTATCACTAGCAAATATACATAAGGCCTTGGTTGTGGTTTTTCCGCATGTACTGTTATTTCATTTATATACATTATCTGGGTAATACGGCGTAAACTGACCCTTCTGGACCACACAGCATGCATGGGATTTACTTGGCAAAAGCAGAGTACCAGTACACACAGGAATGGGAAGACATTCTTGTAACAAAACTCAATAATGTTGCCAACTGTAGTTTCTTCCCAGTATCTAACATTTTGATTCAACAGAATATTTTGTTTGAGACACATATTATCTATCTCATGATGGTCAACCCATAATAGTTGATCAATACCATAAGCACAAAAGCCATCAGTCATTGACACTCTTGGTTTTTATGCTTCTATAGTTAGTTATTGGGTTTTATAGGGAAATACACGTATCCTGAAAGTTGTGTTCGTATTTCTATTTATACAAGTAACGTCAGGTAACTGAAGGAATTAGATGTGTTATGGTTTATTGTGGATGAAATGCTTGTTGAAGTTATGAAGTAAAAGTATTCATCCTACCTTGAAATTATGGGGAAAGTATGCAAATTTCAATAAATTTTAGTATCATCATGAAAACTTTTAATATCTTTTATTGGTTTTGTATTATATTCCTTTATAAGTTCTTGTTTATTATCCTTATATAGACAGGGGAGCATTTAATACCAGTGTATATGTACCCGATGTGTGCGATTCAGTTAATACAGAGCATAAAACCACAACAAAGTGATAAACATATTTGTATTACGTGGAGAAATAATAAAGCTGCATGCTATTCGAATAATATATAATTATGCTTATGATCAGATATAATTTAATTGAACGTAAGGACACACTTCCATAGTCTTGCTTCCGTAAGTTTTCAAATACACTGCCATGTTCTGGAATACAATATCTCTTTAATACCCCTTAAACCATACGTTTTGCACGGCTTACATAGGTTTCACTCTGTCACAGACGGAGTACACAGATGTATTGGCAGCTGTACAAAGTGGACATGAGAATTTCTTTATTGCCAACAAAAGATTATCGTCTGCTTGAGCCTCAATGTACAACTTTCAGGTCTAGTGCGATATAATCATCATATAATCTATTAAAGATGTGCATTTGATAAAAATAGAAGCACCTATTTCCCAGAATCTAGCATTCTGGATAGTGAAGTCCATTGCACGAATCACATTAGTCAAAGTTCCCTATGCCCAGAAAGTCAGTACTATACTATCAGAGTTGTCACAGGACAGTCACAAATTGATAAACTTGGCCAAACATTGCTTGTTTACAGATCTAGTCAAACTGCATTTGAGAATGTGTGTATACTTCTGAAGCCAAATCCTCAAACATCTATCTTTTAAATTGGAGTGATTCCTGGACTTTGGTGTTTATTAATATTTATAATGAACTTAATAGCCGCCTGATATCCGTTGAAATTCTAACGAGTAAGCACAACATGTATTACAATCTTAGAAATCTCCCTAAAAACCCAAATGTGACCTGGTATGGCCCAACTTGCCAAATTCAGCTGCAGAATATCGGCAGGTGACCCTGTAAAACTTAGGAGCATTGCACTTCAATTAAAACTAATGAAATGTGTGCATAGGAATTATCACATGGTGGTACCACAGCATAAATTAAAGAAAACCTATATATTGCTTCATAGGTTAAATAAAATGTCCAGTACTGTTTATGTTATAGGCCCTTCGAATTTTAAGTGACATTTGTGGCGTGTCTTGCTGACGTCAAAGCAGTTTGAGCCCCCTTGTCAGGTTAGTTGTGACCAACTGTAAAAGTATAACATACAAATTTATTAAATTATTATGAGCAAGAATTATTTTTTCCTGAAAAAAAACCCAGATTATTTGTTTGATTGGAAATGTGAGAGAATTTGCTGAAGAGGTCAGAGACAAGTAACATGACGGGCGCTGCTGCTGTTTATCAACGTGGCCCATGCCTGAAAGGGTTATACATAGTAACATAAAGCTGCTGGTGCGACATGACTGAATGGGATTTGCTAAATAAGTTCATCAGAGATTACCTAACTTTGGAGAATCATTGACGAATGGTCAGCTTTGCAACCCTAAAAAAATTTGTTTTCCACTGATGGATCTAAAAGGGTTATTTTCTTGGTGTAAGCCCTGACACTTGTATACTCCCAGGTACTGATAACTTACTTTCCTAGGTCTGTTCGGGGTATTGTTAAGGTTAAATGACATATTATTCTCACTTATGCATTACCGAGACTTGTGCATTTCTAGGTTTAAGATGTATTTTCATTGCATGATGTAAGTAAATTAGTGTCTTAATCTCTTTATATGACAAAGGACACTACCAATTTTCTATACCACTTCAATTTGGGTCTTACTGAGAAGAAAATTATTTACTCCCCCATGGACATTGGACACCAGGAACATATGTGGACCAAGAGGTGACTGGATCCTCAGGGAGTACATGTGAGATCCTTTTGCCCAAAGATAATAGCTGATTTTAGGCAAAGGAAAGAAATGTCTTTGGACGCAATGTTTAAATTAAGAGCTAATCACTGAGAACATGGAACATAGGAGTCGAGTGGTAATAGACTTTGATCTCTGTGCTGGCTATACCCAGTTTCAATTCCCGGGAAAGCTATGAGAATAGATGACAGTGACCCTTTCCAGGTCAGTAGTTTCTCTGGGTCCATGTAAAGTGATAAAGTTACAATTTATCAAATTCTAAACTTTATTGAATTACATTTAGACATTACATACAACACTTTCTGCTTTTCTGTTATGACTAGTGTAACAGGTTATATGGCACGGAAGTGAGAGGTAAAGCCTGTTAGGCGGACTTGGCATCTCGCCTTCTTGCTGTGCTTATACTTCAGTTGCAAGTTTATTGTTGCATCATTAACATGCTGATGATCGGTGGCATTATTGCAGTTTTTGTGAACAAAACTGGATTCATTGATATAACCTGCACCATATCCTGATCAATCAGCACTGCCACCATTACTTCAACAATCATTTCACCCACAACTAAAATATAAGACATCTAATTCCTTCAGTTCCCTAACATTACTTGTAAAAAATTGAAATGTGAACAAAGTTTTTAGGATATTTCACTATAAAACCCTAAACTAATTGGCGAAGCATAAACACAAGAATGTCAAGAGCTGATGGCTTTTTAGTTTTCAGCATTGATCATTTACTGTTATGGGTAGGCCATCATGAGATAATTCATGAGATAGATAAGATGTATTTCAAGCAATATATTCTGTCGAATCAAAATGTTAGATACTGGGAAGGAACCACAATTGGCAACTTTATTGTGTTCTCCTACAGGAATGTCTACCCATTCCTGTGTGTACTGGTACTCTGGTTTTATATATATCTCATGCATGCTGTACTTTCGAGAAAGGTCATTTTATGCCGTATTACCCAGAGCATCGTGTGTGGGTATTTGATCGGGTGATAGAGCAAGAATGTGGGTATTTCATTGGGTGATTCTTAAAAAAAAAAGAAAAAAAAAACTGTATATCTGTCCTTGTAATACCATGGTCTTGCTGTACTGCCTAAACTCAGATTAAGTAAGTGCCACGTACCAGTAATTCTCTAGTTAATGCTTTAAATATCCTGTGGTTTCATGCTCTATGTATGTCGACTGAGGATTGTGTTAAGTTAGACGCGTCTTCATGGTCAATTCACAACTGTTTAATATCTCCAAAATGCCAAGGACATAGATGTCTCAAGTGTCTCAGGTTACCATGATGGAAGAAAATCGTTGATATTTTATGAAATGTGCCCATTTTACCCCAGATTTTCATGTTAAGGAGAAAACTATTGTTTTCTCAATCTGGAAACCTATTTCATTTGATTCCTTGACCAAGAAAATGTATATTTTGACACAACATTTGTCATTATAGCTGTAACAGCAGCAAGCATATGGGGTTTGGAGTATTTTCGGCGGCCATTTTGAATAATTTGCATAAATTTCACATACTAAGGGAGATCTAACTTGTGTCTTTGGATAAATTTAATCCTATGACCCTAGGGTACTTTTGTGCCAAAGGGGACCTTTGCATCATGAAATGAAGTCAAAAGTCACTTAACCCACCTACTATATACATTCCAAGCAGCCGTACTCGGCTCTAGAGGGTTATTCATTCTACATTTGTCTGCCGCCAATGACCGATCTTCATCCACTCCTGGGTCCAGAAAGCACACCCTTGGGGTTTTAGCACAGACGGCGGTCAGAACGGGATGCGCAAGCTAGCAGTCAGAAATCAAGTGTCCTAAGTTTCTAACCATTACGCCACCAGGCCTTATTTCAGAATTTCGATACTGGTTCAAAAGGAAATTAAATCCAAAAGTCCACTAATGCCTTACTGAAAAAAAAAACCCAGATAAGTCCTGTTTTAAATAATATAAGTTGGGATAAAAAATTCATAACTTTCAGAGGGAAGGGCCGAAATATTACAACAGACTTGACTAAATCGGGATGTAGGTCATTGACAAAAATCCCCCTCTACTGCCCAGGATGAGCACATAACGGACTTCCTATGCGAGTTCCTTTTTTTTCTCTTTATATATATAAATTTATGTTCCGTCTATTTGCGCTCAATAGAAGAACGACAGCAAGGTCGTTTAAGGCTAATCTTGTTATTAAATTACATAGTATATAGTTCCAATTATTAAACTGGTAAATTTTGTCTTTTCCATTTCTTCAAGTTTAAAGAAAACGAAACAAGAGATGAAAAGACATGTGCAACAATATTATTACACAGTATTCTTTGAATGAAGAAAAGAGTAAAAAAATGAAAAGACTAATACGATTAATTATTTGTTTGAACGGTGGTAAAATTATTAATTTGAAAAAGCAGAACAAAACTGCAAATCTTAAAAATATCTCATTTACAAAATTTATAGGTTAAATGTAAACTTTAAATATACGTTGGCGGTTTAGTGAAGCAAACCTACACCCTGGTTCGTTTCAGTGAGCTCCCCTTGTTCCCCTGGATTTAAAAGTCACTACAACTGGCACAACTGTTATATGTACATGTCCACACCGGAAAACTGGATGTTCGCTATGGACGCATGCGCAGCCATGGGAGCCCATTTGCTTTTCCTGGATGACTTGAACAAAACAAAAGAAGTTATACAGTTCCTGTTGATATCAGGTAATTCATTACCCTGAACATCCTATATGTATGTCACATATGTATGTTATTTTTTTTATTTAAGGATATTTTTATCATTGCAGTCTTAGTATCTACAGATATTGAGGACATACCATATTTCATATCATGTCAATATCTAAATTTTATATATGACGGAGGATATATATATATGAAACACGTGCTAGTATCTAAGATTACTAATGATTATATGTAACAAAGATTAAATTCCGTTAATTATTTTTCAAATGCATGAATACATATCAATTTATTTTTGGCATACATTATTTCTTAAAATAATATTTATCATATTTTGTTTACATTTTTATTTTAAGCTGCTTTAGTAACTACTAATTAACATAGAAGAAATTAACAACATGTAGGTTAACATGAGAATATCTAGTTTATGACAGCTTTATGATTGTTATTAAAATTCCGGTAATTTCGTCAGGCTAATAATTACCTTTTTATAAAGGCAGTGAATTTAATGTCCTCATAGAATGTTCATCTCAGGAAATAAATGTTTTTTAAAGCTCAATTCGTTTACCTTTAATACGGGCATGATCTAAATAGAACAATATCTTAACTGTGTAATATTCTAAATTAGGGATGAACTGTGGGTTAAATAAAGTCCTTTCTTTCTAAATTGGATTCATTCTTATACGTTTTCATTTTAGTATCAAATAGCGCATTTTATACAGTCTTCTTATTGAAGTCTTTCTTGTCAAACACAAATAAGACTTTCCGACTAACAGCTGAAGAAGTTCAAGTATATGAATTAAATATTATATTCAACAAAATCATATAAGTAAAAAATACATTTTTGTTTCCACAAACAGGTTTAAATGAGACCCAAATGTGGTTTCTGCGTCCGGTGGCGCATGCGTAACACTCCTGGCGCATCCTAAAGTCACAGTCGATGCTGTGAACTGTACGCACCTGCTTACGTTCATATGTGAGTTGCCAAGATTTGTCGTAATGGGTGCCCTTGTGACACAAAACACAACAACACCTTATACAGCAAATGCTACGACAGACTTTAGTGTTGGACCGACAATGACAAATGGATCCCAATCGAGTCAAGAGTTGTCAACGACCACTGACCCAACATTTGCTGCCTCAAACGCAATCCATCTATCGACCACTGCCAACTACTCGACAGGTGCTAGCTCAAAGACAAGTGATCAGCAAATCATGACCACCAACACGGCGGTGCTAAGCTCACAAACACCTGTAGGACAAACCGCGATCAACGCAACAACGGATGTTAGCTCAGTCTCAAGCGACCAAATGACCACCACCTTTTATATAACAGTAAGAAACTCAAATGCAAGCATGCCAGACACGACGACTGTAGTCTCAACAGCTGCTAGCCTACAATCCACTGAACCACATACCACGACCATACAAACTACTGCTGCTAAAAATCACTCACTATCTGTAGGGACCACGACCTTACTCTCAACAGCTGCTAGCTCGCAATCAAGTGAACTAAATACCACAGCTATACCAACCACCACTACTGGAAGCCAATCACACACTTGGGTTAACACAGCAGTACTCTCAACAGGCGCTCAATCCAGTGAGCCATATACATCGACAGTTCCAACCACGACTACTGGAAGACAACCAACCAATCTCGACAACACGACGGTATACTCATCAAATGCAAGCTCGCATACCATGACCACCAGCACTAGCACGGATCAGCAAACTACGACCATCCACACATCCACAGCCCAGAAAAGCACGACCAGTCACACACCCACGGCCCAGCAAACCGCGACCAACCTCACATCCACGGCCAAGCAAACTACGACCAATTACACACTCAGGGCCCAGCAAAGCACGACCAACCTCACATCCACGGCCAAGCAAACTACAACCAATTACACACTCACGGCCCAGCAAACCACGACCAACCTCACATCCACGGCCCAGCAAACTACGACCAATTACACACTCACGGCCCAGCAAACCACGACCAACCTCACATCCACGGCCCAGCTATCCACGACCACCCACACATCCCCGGCCCAGCTAACCACGACAACCCACGCACCCTCGGATCAGCAAACCACGACCACCCACACAACCACGGATCAGCAAACCACGGCCACCCATACAACCACGGATCAGCAAACCACGGCCAAAAAACAAAGCACGGCCCGGCAAACCACGAACAATCACACATCCATGGATCAGCAAACCACGACCACCCACAAAACCACGGATCAGCAAACCACGACCACCCACACAACCACGGATCACCAAACCACGGCAACCCACACAACCACGGATCAGCAAACCACGGCCACCAACACAACCACGGATCAGCAAACCACAACCACCCACGCACCCTCGGATCAGCAACCCACGACCACCCACACACCCACGGCCCAGCAAACCACGACCACCCACATAAGCAGGGATCAGCAAATCACGACCACCCACACATCCGCGGATCAGCAAACCACGACCACACACACACCCACGGCCCAGCAAACCACGACCAATCACACACACACGGCTCAACAAACCATGACCACCCACATAATAACGGCTCAGCAAACCACGACCACTCACACGCCCACTGATCAGCAAACCACGACCACCCAAACAACCACGGATCAGCAAATCACGACCACCCACACAACCACGGATCAGCAAATCACGATAACGCACACAACCACACCACAGCAAACCACCCACACAAATACAGCTCAGCAAACCAGCCAACAGGCACATTCCTCAACCCATTCAGCAGTGGCAGGGATTACTCCTACTAGCTTAACAGCCGGTGACGTGGTCGAGCGAGAACCGGTTGAGGCTGCCGGGGCCCTGGTAATTGGCGTGGTAGCCCTGAGCGTAATGTTGTCCTGCACTTTCATTATAGTCCTTATGGATGCTGTGGAGATCCGAAGGCATTTTAAGATTCTGAAGTACAATCTGACTCACAGTTACTTGAGGAACTGTACAAAACGTGCGGTAGATCCGGAGAATGCATACAATGGCTCAGGTTAATACGGGGTCTTATTAGATAGGTCCGTTATAACCAATGGGAAATCTCTCGGTTCACTCAAGGGTCGTCTGAATAGACAGGTGGTCTTATTGGATAGATCGTCTTTCAGACAGGTTCCACTCTATGTGGCTTTTATTATCTTGTGAGACTATATCTATTCTGATGCCATATAATTTATATTTTGTTGCATGAGCATTTTATATATACTTTAATCTAGTGTATTTATTGTGACATTTGATAGAGATAGTAATTAATCATTGATTGTTAATTATTTTATCTTAAAAAAATATGTTTATTAATATTACACAATATTTTCAAGACAGACCGAATCGTCTGCTAAAAGATAAATATCAATTTTTTAATTAATAAAATTATAATCATAATACAGGCATTTGAGAGTATTTGTATATTTATATTTCTAGAGAGTCTATGAAATTTATTTCAAATTTCCCAAGCAAACGAACATGCAAACCCGTTCAGCAACTATAGTTATCATGTATTTGTATAGCCGTGACAGAGGGCCGAAAAGGCGCTAGTATTTGTATATTTCTACAATAAATATTAATTATCTATGTTGTACGGGTGTTGTTTTTCTTAATGATGTAGCATATCATAATGGAGATATCTATATGTTATTCCTTTATTCCTTTGCCATTAAAACACTACATATATTATGTTTAATTGTACCAACTGCCTATCATGTCATCACTTGTCAATATTACAGGCGCCGGATGTGAAATCAAAAGTCGTATTGTAGTAGCCGAGCGGCAGTGCACTCAGGTCACATTTGAAATGAAAAAAAAAAATCACGAACCAGGGGTAATAACTAAAGTATTACTCACAGGTGGTTACTCATATCTACTTTGACCAACGAATTGACCATTACCTTGCCATTATTCTTCTCTATATGTTATCAAAAAAACACACCAAAAAAAAAAGTTGTGTGGTGTTAAAAAAGTATTCGCACACATATGAGCACTTTCAACTCGGCAGAGACGTTAGCCACTGACTAAAATTCTAGCTCTCATCAAAAGCTTTGTACTATCTCACACTGCCAGTCCCAATTTTTCGGGCAAGAGTTAAAATACCTGTATTGCTAGCGTGAAATCATTTTTTAATTTGTCTGTGACGTCACAGCATCCTGAATCAGATTCCATTGTTTCACGATTACTTAATCTTAAATTAACAGCTATTTGTTGTTTCAAGTATTTATTAATGATAAATATATTACAAAAACAATTGTTGAGATTATTGGTTCTGCTATTAGGGTAAATTTATTTTATGTAAGAACAATTATTATATGCTCGAACGTAGGCTTTCCCAGTAGAACGACAGCAGTCCGCTGTTTTCTTCTAAGAATATTATGATATCTGCCAGTATTTCGTTCTAGAACCTTTGCTTAGTACTGTACATCATTAGAAATAAACTTGCGACGGGCACGATCAGTGGCGCAAAACATGAATATAGCAGCGTGGAACTAGTCGTACAGGTTTTTTAAAAATCAAGATTTGTTAAGCTTCCAACCGGTATTTCTTCTGTATGTATCTTTTTTCATGTTTTTTCTCTATGTTGGAGGTGGTCGCATATGTGCCAGATCAGGCATAGGGTCACCATGTCATGTTATGGGAAAGAAACAAACACACACACAAACATTCCGACACAGAAATATATCATGGCATAAACGGGCAAAGTGGATAGTAAGATAGATAGTAAGTCCTTTTTCCAGAAGAGTTTTGGCTTGAAAATTTTGCATTCAATAAAAATGAACAAATAGTATGAGAGAAAACATATATTTATGCATATGTTTATGTAATTTTAAGCACCGTAAGTCATATAGAGACAATTAGTCTAGTCAATTAGTCATTTCAACATAGGGCCAATGATGAAACGATTAAATTTGGTGTCGATCCGCTACATGATCCGGATTCTGGAACGTCATCAAAGAATATTCACAAATGTACAGTCACTTATGCATGAATGAACATGGGAATATGGACCGAATAAGGGAACGCAAACACTAGTTGAGGAGCATCTCACAGTAGGAACCCCAACATGGCGGAGGCCTGCATTCCTTAGAATGCAGATTTCTAGCTGTGTTCTTTTATCATCTCTGAGCTATCTTAATCATTCCGACCCAGCCTACACTAAAGTTATAGATTATGAAGATATTGGCTCGCGATGCAGAGGTATAGCAGTGAGCATTTAAAACAGAGCTGCCTGTCATAAAGATGTTCCTGGATACATGTAAAATATAATTGACTGAATTCACAGTTCAGTTCCCTGTTACGCCAAAGACATTGCCACTAATCAAGTGTACGCCTTGAACGAGTCGGGTATTTTAATAGATTCAAATATGTTTAATATACAAAAATAATATTTCAGAAAAAAGGAGTGTTTAAACGTTGTAATTTTCAGTTGAACACCCCATTGATTCAAAACGACCGCTACGATAGTCAAAGGCTGTTGCAAACGACATTAAGATCAAAAGCGATTATCGATGGCTCTGTTCATAATCGATTGGTTTTTACTGTCGATGCCAGGAATCGATGTAGAATATAGAAATATCGAAAAATAATGCAAGAACCCAAACAAATTTTAATCGTGCATAATTCTAGATTGCAGAGAAATATATACAGATTCTAAGAATTAAGGTAAATTAGTAATTAAAAGTGTGAAGCATGTAGCTTTTCATGGGGTGATCAGAGAAATTGAAAATTTTGTCGATTATCATGTGTCAATATAACCATTTCTCCTGGTATCCAGACTCATTTTATTGATAATTAGAAAGTGGTCAGAGGCCACAGTCTTAGAAAGGACCCTGACCAATCTACCTAGCAATAAAAATGGCTCTGGGCTTTGACAGGAACAATATATAGGTTTAGGAAGCTAAATCACAATAGATAGGAAGGCTAGAAAATATGATGATAATACAGATCACCTCCAATATTTAACGGTTTAGTGCCTTTGGTTTTTACCTAAACCTCCAAGTTTTAAAATCTCTTCAAAACTTCTTCCGTTAAAATTGCACTTAGACAAACCAATTTAATTTTAAATTATAATACCTCTCGCAACCTGGGAGGAGTTAATGTTAATCGATTAGACTAGTATGTTTCGGAAAATCCTGTCCTAAATTAATTAACGAAGGAGCATTACCTTGCTTATGTCAGTTGAACCACCAGCATAATGTTATGTTTCATAAACATTTTGAAATACAGTCGAACCCCACAGTTACGACCACCTTGAGGATGAAACAATCGGCAAGTGGTGTATTTGTGAATCTCCAAGTTACCTGGATCATGTATTCGAGACCAAGCAAAGTGATCGTAATTGTGGGTTGGTCGCAATTGTCGGGTGCGTGCGGCGGGGGGGTTTCACTGTATATAATTAACGAAGAATAAATTTGTCTGGGTAAGTCGAACGGAGAGACCTCTGGTGGCGAATGATAGAAACACCCAATTGTATTATGAAACATTTCCTTGGTGTTCCGTGGTCCAGACTTCCGCTTCTGAGATGTCAGGATATGGCGAGATGTCAAGAGGCTTGACGACTTTAGGCTCATGGCGTTCTTCTTTCTTCACGACGTTTTCAGCCATCATGGTTTCTTCAGCAGTTTCTGTGATGGGACCAAACATGACCTCCCTTCTTTTTTCCACTTCTTCTTCCTCCGGTATTTCGGCGACTGTGAATCGTGGACTGTGCGTATGCAACAGCGCCCCCTTACGGTCGGTCAAAATATCTCGTGTACTTGCTGACCTCGAACACATAACCTTTCCAGTTGGTGATTTCGGGGACGCTGGGATATTTTCCTTATCAGTCTGATCAACACCATTCAGATTTTTAATATTTACATCCGGTCTGTTTTCTTTAGTGTTACGTTCATTCGCGCCACCTCCTCCTTTTTGCACACGGCACTCTTTTCCGTCACCTTGACCTTGCCCTAGCTCCTGACCATCATTCGCAATGTCACTGAACGGCTTATCATTCTTGTCTGTGCTCTTCTCGGATGACACACAACATCCCATTTTTAAAGTAGTTCGCACCCGAAAAGACACTGTCAGTTCACTATGTTGTAAAATAATTATCACGTATATGTAGTCATTCTGCTATGACGGCCGTTTCATGGGCTAATCCACCTCAGCGATTGCCTAGAGAGAAAGATAGAATAAATAAATATAGAAAACGTCCCCGGCAAAATCGTAATCAATCAAAACCAACCCATATTGCATTTAAAATTAATATTAGACAGAAGGAAGTATATATTAATTTAAACCTGATGCAGTGTTCTTTCTGATGGAATATGTATTCATGAAATCGACATCCATTTTCATATGATATTACAATATTTATGGAAAGTTAAATGTTTATATGGTTCACGAGTGTAAAAAGCAAGTATTAGGAAAGTACCTTTTAGTGGGCTAATATCGAAATGGTGTCTTATATATTATTCATCAACATGACAAAAACGTATATATTCATCAGCTTCCTCTGCTTGGAAGCCTAACAGGTTCGAGAGATATATATATATATAGTCACCTGATAAGCCGATATATATATATATATATATATATATATATGTATATATATATAAGGTCAGGGCCGGATCCAGGAGGTATGTTTGCAGGAGACAGGCCCTGAGGGCCCGGGTCAGGGCGCGCTACCTAAGTCCCCCCCCCCCCCCCCCCCATCCATGGAGAGAGCAACAGGGGACCAAGGGGGCGAAAACTCTATAGGAGCTCTCGCTTTTAAAATATTGATATTTTTGGAAAATGATCTCTATGCATTACATTTTATCATTTATAAGCCATTGCTTTATTTATTACTATACATGCTGATTGATTCTTCAATCTTCATGAATCTTCTGGATCATTAAGAATGTCAGGGAGAACCATCTTTCTGGGTTTACTGAGGGTAAACTCCTTTACTACTTTTGTACTATTCACTGGTACGTCCCTGTGTATGTACATAAGGGCCACAGCTGTCAACATCGTTTGACCCATAGTTGACCCGAGATGTTTTTTTAAAAGGCTCATTATGCTATAATACATCTCTGCACTGGCAGCTGCTGATTGGAGGTGTTGCAGATATTTTCAACACTGTCTTTTTTCATAACAATATTATAACAACAGACTGAGCCGACGCTGTGTACAGTGACGTACGGGGGGGGGGGGGGGGGGGGACGGCGGGGCGGGTCCCCCCGCCGGCACATGTTGGGGGGGGGGGGGACATTTGGCTGAATTAGCATATTGAAGTGGCATGAGGAATACATCAAACGATACAAATATTACAATTAATAAAATACCCTTTCCCTGATTCCGAATATTCTTACAACAGTCACCATAAGATAAGAACTTTACACAATCCTGAACATATTAAGTAATTTCTATAATTCTGTTTGTCTTTTGGTGTACCACTGCTTATAAATTCTTATGTTAATATGATCTGATCTTTTAACACAAATCGTTTACCCAGGAAATATTTCATTTTTCAGATGGCAGATTTGCATTTAAAATATAAATTTATTATAAATGTCGGGCCGGGGGGGGGGGGGGGTCATTCTCCCCCCCCCCGGGAGTCACACATAAATATACGTATCAAATATAAATGCTATCTTTAAGAGTTCAAAACTGAAAATATATTTGGCTTTTATAAACCGTTTAACTTCATGATCCACTACCTACCGAAAATTGTTGTTTGGTGTATCAAATAGGTTCTAGTAAATTACTCAAAATATAATATGATATAATGTTATTTAATATAATATGATATAATATATATTTGAAAGATTGCATTATTTGAAATTTAATTTAATACTATATTGTATAACAAATAATCATAAGTTAATAAATAAAACTCTGCAAAAAGTGCTGATACATAATAAATAATTCCTAAATGAAATTGATTTGATATTGAAATAAAGCGCGGTTTTTCCTTTGTGGGCATTTTAATTTAAAAAAAAACACACTTCTGTCCAAACCTTTGTTTTTTCTAAAACATTAAACATCCCTTGCACACATATAGGCCATAAAATAACAAGCCCTGTTTCTATTATAGACTATAGAAATATAAGTGCCTTGCTTGCTGCACGTGAAACTGCTGCCATAAAGGTTTTCAAGATCTTCAGATGCAACCTCTGAGGAATGTGATAAGTTCTTAGAAGGTATTTATGGGTTACTAGAACTAACTGAGGATGAGTCTTTGAAGTGTGAAGGTAACATCACTGTCACAGAGGTACTTGAATCCTAAAAAAGTATGCCAAATAATAAAACACCAGGAAATGATGGAATAACAAAAGAATTATACTTGAGTATATTTAATGAAGTAGGTTTTGAAATGACTGCTTGTTTAAATGAAGGGTATCATTCAGGAGAATTATCAGAGAGCCAAAAACAAATAGTTATTAAGCTTTTAAAAAAACCTGGTAAGGACAAAAGATATATAGAATCCTGGAGACCAATAAGCTTAATAAATGTTGACTGTAAGGTTTGAAGTAAAATTTTAGTTTCAAGATTGCGAAAGGTTTTGCAAAAATTGGTCCACTCAGATCAGAATGCTTTTGTTCCAGGCCGCTATATCGGAAATTCAGTTCGCTTAATCAGTGATATGATGGAACATTGTGATACAGAACAGCAAGAAGCAATTCTTTTTGGAGCTGACTTTAAAGCTGCTTTTGACTCAGTAGATCAGGTCTTCATGTTAAGTGTTCTAAAAAAACTAGGCTTTTGCCCAGTGTTCATTAACTGGATAAAACTTTGCATAATAACATGAAAAGCTGTGTTATTAACAATGGTTTTACAACACTATAATTTTTGTTGTCTAGGGGTACTAAATAAGGGGACCCAATATCCCCATATTTGTTTATGTTAGTTTTAGAAGTGTTAACACATCAAGTTCGTATGAATAAAAATATCCAAGAAAAAAAAACTGCTGCCATATGCGATCACCACAGGTGAAATTATAGAAATGACAGAGTATTTATATGCGTTGAGATTCAATAACAACTGAAAGTTTACCATATATATATATGCTGTATATATAAGTTTTAGTTAGGGAGGCGGCAATTTGTACGACCAAGGAGTTTTGTACGACGGTCCCGGGCGGCAAATACGCTATAGGTACGCCGCTTGCTGTGTACACACTTGGATCACCGGCTGGAGCAGGATCTATTGATGGGCCATTTTTACCTCATTAAAGCTATTTTTAGAACAATAGATCTATTGGAATGAAACTAATTTAGGGAACTTCAGGAAGGGGGGAGGGAGGGCAGCGGCCCTGAAGGTAGTCTATATAAAAGGTATCTCAATTTTTCATCTACTTGCATATGGACGTTAGAATAACACGGCTACACCATACATACATACATACATACATACATACATAATTTATATATATATATATATATATATATATATATATATGCATATATATCACAGACGACACAAGGATATATATTCATTTGACTGTTATACTTTGAAGTATATATTTGACAAGCAGTACCTTGCTTTAATGGCTATTTCACTATACATAACTGCTTTACTTCACGACAGATCGACTAAACTTACCTCCACGTGAGTACCTTCATTTCTCTCAGCTCAGCTCCAACTTAATAGTTCCTTGAATTCTCATATACACGTAAAACGCGTGGCCTAAAAAATGGGTTTTCCAGTACGACACGGCTTCTTACGTACGTGTATCTATTACATCAAGGTATCATCCACTGACGTGCAGTGAAGCGTGGACGATTGAATATTCGTTCCTGAACATTAACTCCGTACAGATGTACGGTTTGGTGAATTCTCCCGCAGGGCTCAACTCATGACAAACTATGTCCTGTGTATTACAAACATTTAAAATTCAAGATTTATAAAAGAATGACTCATTCACTCAAACAAACGTAGCCTACAGGAAGACCTTAGGTGTGGATCCGTTCATTGTAACGTTATTTAACAAGGGTCACTGCACAGGCTCATGTGCTTCACATATATATGCTATGCAAACATGATAGTTACGAGACAAGGAACCCCCCCCCCCCCCATTGTAAACGATAAATTATACTTCCCGCGTATGAATTTTTAGAACACGCGTATTCATATGACGTCATTCATAAGATTAAAATAGATGCATATTTATTGCATGCAGAGTATATTATTATAAGCATTCCTTGCCTTCAACCGGGCGCGATTTCTTTTTTACCTGTGCGGGATTTCACATGACGTCACTCATGATGTTGATCTTTATGTTCATGCTATGACACAAAGCACACACACGCTGGAGCCGTTCACAATCATAGACACTGTCATAACACTGTCACTCATGCGAAGAGGCAAATTTTACTGGAATCACTTCACAACCATAGCGCCCTCTGGAGGGTCTGAAGGGAACAAGGTTTTGGGTGGAGGCCGAGAATGTCAATGTCCGGAATACCTCTAGAAGTACCGGATAGAACTGAATCGGTAGATACCCCTTCGAGTAAGGAAAAATCCTGTTAGTTGTGGAATCTTGATTTCTTTTATTGGGTGTGTATCGAGAAAAAATTGAATCTGTGTTTCTGGTATACCATATAATAATACATAACTATGTCGGCAAAAAATAAAGCTCTTTTGGGTTAGAGTGATATACATTTTTAGGATACTATAAACAATTCATGTGTCTACCGGCTATATGAGATATCCGAAGAGCGATACAGCCTGCAATTATGGTATAAAAAAAGAAAACCAAAATATGACCCAGATTATGAGTTTAAAATAGACCTGGAGAAAGAGTGAAAAGGACAAAATAAATTGCAGCAGAACTTGTGTTTGCATAATACAATTCCTAAGGTAGGTAATTTGATTGTATATCTCTTCGGATATCTCATATTGCCAAAAGAATCTCCCTAAATCTCCCAATGGAATTTTACACGTTTTCTATATCAAGAGAAGTGATGTTTATGAAATATTATTTTTTTCCGTATTTTTTGGTGTTTACTACAGTTCACCCCCCCCCCCCCCCCGCCTTTAACATCCAAGCAAACTTTGTATTTTATACTAAGATACATCTTTATATTTTTGTGTTATGATTTAAAACAAACATGGACATAATAATGTGGTTCTGATGAGATATATCCTTGATTATGTACTTAAAGAATACCTTACTCGAACTGGAAATTGCACATAGATATGCGGGACCAAATGCCTGATTATATATTCTGCGGATATATGCCTGATTTTGTACTTCAGGAATACCTTACCCTCAACTGGAAATAATATATATGCAGGACCAAATGCCTGATTATATTCTGCGGGATACTAAACAGTGGCAAAAAATGTAATACAGTACTTTTGGTGATAACGGAGTTTTATGTCGATGCCTCTTAATATTTGTAGATTACCACGTCCAAGAGAAAAATACCATGACCACTACAAAAAGCTAAAATGTGAAAACGAAGAGGATTAAAACAACAGGATAATTCACATGGCTGCCAAACTCATAAAAAAAATATTAAGGCGCTTGACTCCTGCCCTGATTATCAAAGTGTCGAGGATTTGACACCAGAGAATGTTGTAGCATTCCTACCTGACAGCTAGAAACACAAAGAAGAAATGGGCATATAACAGCTTCTTTAAATCAGTTGTGCTACGATTAGGTGGACTCCATTCGAAAATGAGTTATATTTCGTGCAAGGGCCGTCTTATTGAAATCTCTCGACTCTATGATGTTCTCGTGGCGGTATATATATGGTGTCCATGCACAGATGCTGTGTAGCAAGGCCCTCACTATAGGGCGCGAAGCTGACACTTTCTTGCTGACACAGCTCTGAACATGATCTTGCTGAGAGATGAATTAGGAAAACCATTAGCCAGGGTCATCTACTGATGTTTCCACCAGCTGTGAGGCTACAAAAGGATCCGCCCAAGGAATCTGACAAGAGATGTGTCCTCAGTACAGGAAAAAGCTGGCAGACGGGGAAATGGTCAAGAGGACATCAATGGAAGCAACGACAGTGGTGAAGTGGTCTATGACTAAGTCAGCAGAACAGAAAGACGGTGGATATACTGAGACGTTTCTTAAAGCAGAGAAACAGGTGACTGGAAACTTAATCTAGCTGCCATGCAACAAATGTTACCACTTTTTACTGCGGCTGGTCATAATTTATATGCACGAAAATCCTACTTTTATCTCAGGCAAATGGCCACATTGCAACCCGACCACCCTAACGTCTACATGAGCTTCATAGAAGGTGTAAATGTGGTTCGCAAAAGTAAACGATATTGATCACAGATCAAATCATTGAACAGATACTAATGCGAAGCATAAAATCAAGCTGGTGGCCTTACTAGATGCAGAGGTATGTCAGAGCTTCAGCGTGTGGTCTGGATAAAGTCTCGGCCTGCCTGTTCTGGACTGAACGAAGCTATGTAACAGTTCACTGAGGTTACCTGAGGTACGTGGAAATTTAGGCAAAAGAAATGACTGGTTATCACAGAGATTGAGTTAAGCTTTGATCTGCAGTTTATTTGTGTTGATTTATTATATGGTAGTCCAATAGTAAGATTACAGGATGTTTACAACGATACGGATGCAATAGGAATGACGGTTTTTGCAGTGTAGTTTGAAGCATGACTTGTGCCACGACTCAAGTAAGACTAAAAATGCTAATGCCGTGCGCAGACATATTTTAAAGTGAAAAGAAAAGAAAGATGGCATTTAATCAACGCTTCCGAGACTGTTGTGAAATTTCTCTTTGATATTTCAGCTTTTGTGCTAATGTCAGTCCATTACCTCATGAATACACGCCTTTATTCTACCACCAAATTAACTTGAGACGGCATTTTATATACTGTAATCACATGCGTCATAGCAGTGTACATTAGCATAGTACTCCGTTCAGCTTGAATGATATGATGATATAAAAAAGTCTCTGAAAGTAGGAATATGACCTTTTTGTGAACTTGGTTATTAATGACCTGCCGCGGAAAACAATTATGACCCTAGGCATACTGCTCCGTTACTGCTAAAGTAAATACATGTCTGAATCAAAGCAATTTTTGATGAAAGAGTTGCCTTTTTTCAAGACTTCATCAAAGGTCAACTCCGAATGACCAGGGGCGTCAATTTAGGGAGGCGGGTTTTATATATCCACCCCCAACTGTTTAATCAAGGTTGGGGGGGGGGGGGGGGGGTCTATGTAATCATCCTCCCTGCTATTCAGATATTCTGAGAACAATATTTACATACCAGCATTGAAAATGAAATTGATTAAAAATTAGAATTATGGACCTTGACTCCATTTGTAAGTGTTATAAGTAATATATATATATATATATATATATATATATATATATATATATATATATATATTTATATTATAAAAAGACAAAAATGTGTATGTCAATGGGTAAATTTTCATATATCAGGAAAATATGTAAACATTTTGGAGACAACTAGTTAAGTAAACCCGCCACAGATGGCGCTGAGAACCAGTCCACACAAAAATGCTCTTTCGCGGCAACTATATGTAATCGGCTTTCAAAATGCCCAGGTCAAAAGAGATAAAATTCATGAACACTCTAAAATATCGTTATATACTAATTATCTCTTCAGAGCTACACCACCAATGTCACTTACTGGCGCCAGCCGCTGTTTATTTTATCAGAAAGCCGCCGCGTATAATTTTCTTCAGCCGCCAGCCGCTGGCGGAATACTGATTAGCCGGGGGGGGGGGGGGGGGGGTAGGAAGGGGGCAGGATGCAAAGCCCCCAGAAGCTCCGGCATTTTTACCATTTTACAGCCTAAATTTCCCCTTATATTACTGTTATTACTGATGCAAAGCCCCCAGAAGCTCTGTTATTTTGTACAGTTAACACCAGTACTGATAAGTACAGATGATGGGCATCTGTCATAGCTGATTTTATTCATGACAATTAACAAGAAATAACAGAAAAATGTAATTGCAGTACTCGCCAGTTAATTGTTATTCTCTCTCTAGAAAGACCTGACACGCGAAAATTTATACCTTTACTTAGCTGAGTAATAAGTGCAGTGTTCGAAGAGTATTTATTCAAATAACTCTCTGTCCAAAGGCTTTATCAGTGAATCAAGCTCTAAACGTCTTCGGGGAATTCTCGCGTACATACCCACTACCTCATCCAGATCTATGTCCTGATCATAGTGGATGTGTAGGAGTGCCAGTGAACTAAGTCTCTCTTGGCCCATGCTTGCGCGCATGTACATATTCAGCGTTTTCAACGCACTTGCGCTCCTTTCGCATTCACATGATGTTACTGGCAGAGTACAGGCAATTTGAAGTAGAACCATGATGTTTGGAAAATGATCCCTGTCACACTCCTTGATGGCTGCAGCTGGAGATGTTGGCCTTACTTTACAGGGTAGCTTCATGTACTTCAGCTTCCAGCGGGTCAATTCTTGTGAAAAAAGTTCTGGTGATGGCAAGTCACCACTATACATGTCCAAGACAGTGCTCATGTCTACTTGTTTATGACACAAAACAGCAGGTACCAAACCTAGAAGCGACACTGCTGTTGCTGCCAAGGGTGTGAAATAATATGGTCTAACAAAGGTATGGCCACCTTTCTCCTGTAGTGCTTCTCCAATGACACAGAGGGTATATTAAATCTATGCTGCTGTTTCTTTGTTACTCAAGGAATAGTGGGGTCACTCTTCTCTGATTTGGCAACTCTCACAGCCTGGTTGTAGATCTGTATAAAGTTAGTATCAACATCTGCCCTCTCAGAAGTGTACACTTCTTTAACTTCTTCAATCATTTTGTTTGCTTTGATAATATCCAAGCTTGATTTCTGAAGTTGCACTGTAATGCCAGCAAGGTGTGACAAATACTGATACAGCGACATGAAAACAACAAGAAACTCAGAATCGGTAATACTCTTGAGAATCTGCTGAGCTTCCGAACGGTTGGAAGTGTCCCAATCCGCATAAAGGTCTCCATATTTCTCAATGTGGAAGCCATAGCCAATCATCTCCAATGCATCTATGATGAAAATGTAGGACTGGTAGATATGCTGGTAAACCTTTTGGCGTGCAGCCCATCGTGTTCTACACAGATCAATTAAAGCCTTCCGCTTGGACTCATGGTTTCTCAAGTTCTCTTCCACGATAAGTTCCAGAAGCTCATTGCGCTTAGGACTTAGCTTGAAGAACAAGCATACATTCTTCATTTTGTCCAGAGCATTTAGAATCTGAGGAAAGACACATGAATGACTAATCACCCGATTGGGACAGTGGAAACTGTAGTGAATGTACGTTGCAAGTGTTGCCTCCTTCCGTATTTGCGCCTGAACTCCGACCTTTGGGGAGGACATATTAGCTGCTCCATCATAACCCTGTCCACAAAGGTTTTTGATCTCCAATCCAAGGGCTTCCAATGTCTTGACAATGATACCAGCCAGGTAGTTCCCTGTTATTTTATTTAACTTTTATGAATTTAAGAAACTCTTCCCGTATATTGTTTTCTTTATCAACAAATCTGATGCCAAGTGCTAATTGCTCCTTGTTATGTGAGGTCACTTCGTCAGCCATAACAGCAAAGAATTTTGCACTTTTGATTTCCTCTATCAATACACTGAGAATAATGTGATATGCCATGATATCAATCAGTTCATTCTGCGTTGTGGATGACATGTAGGTTTAACATCTCATGGCTGGACTCTGTAGATGCTCATTTAAAACCTTACTGTACTACCAAGTAGCTTCACAAGACTCAGGAAGTTGCCTGGGTTGCCTGGAGAATCAAGTTTTTCTGAATCTCCTCGCAGACCAATACATTGACTGGCACAATCCAGGACAGCATTTGTCGCAATCTTTAGTATGCTCCTAATTCTCTCTATATTGGTAGCCCTCCTTTGATATGATAAGGCTGGTACCGTGTGATCTGGGTTTTCTATGCTCTGGGTAAATGCATCGGCTATTTCCAGTGCTTCTTGATGGTAGTGCGCACGTTTACAATCTTTAAATTTCTCTGATTTTTTCTGCCATGCAATAAATGGCTTGTTTACAAGTTGTCCTTGATTGCCTTTGTTTGTATAAAAGAGCGCACAAGGAATACAAAATGCCCCATCAAGAACCTGACTGTATACAAGCCATGGATGTCCCTTTAACCAGCACATTCTGAAGCTTCTGTTGCATCCCCCACCATAGGTAACGGGGAAAACATATAAATCTCAGGGTACAGTGTGATGTTTCAGTAGGGTGTACTTTTCGCCTGTTGGTAACTGTTTCACTGCTTGGTCAACCTTTTCTGCTGACATCGTAGCTGTCACATATTTCCCAAGATCCGCAGTGGATGCCAGTTCAACCACTGAAAGCAAACCACGTGTTGTACTAATGACATTAATTAACTCACGACAATATTACCGTAAGAAACAATGCTGATACTCCAGCTAGTATTATTATCATTTAATACCTGAAAGACATTTAATATACATTCAAATCATAGACACCATATAGATATATTATGCTCTGTTGAACTGCTATCCATTTTCACATTATTTTCATAATATGGAAAAATATGTGATTATTCAAATAAATTTTTAAAAATTTCAAGTTGGCCAATTATTTTTGCAATTATGTAGACTTATTAATCTAAAATGACAATAATTTACCCTTGGTGCTAGATGCAGGACGTGAACTACAGGCTTTCTCAACATTGACAGTGTTGACATGCTACATTGAGGCATCCAGAGAGGCTTTACTCTTCCATCCTGATTGCTCTTTTGGAGGGTCTGTGCCAAAAATCTCTCCAGGTATGGGCGCACTCTGAATGTCATCTTGTTATGTGGACTGGCTACCACCTGGCAATATGCTGGACACTTCCTCTGAAAGAAATTAAGGTGTGATTGGACGAAACTGTTAGCTTTCCATCAAATTGTTAAAAAACATGTAAAGGAGGATTTTATATGTAAGCTGCTATACCATCTCTCTTCCTGTCAAGGTTGATATATTACAAATTATCCGTAAATAAATATATATATATATATGTGTGTGTGTGTGTGTGTGTGTGTGTGTGTGAAGGCCAGATCCCGATCTGAAACAATCGGCCGGGTGATTGGCCCAGACTAGATCCCGATCGGGATTTGGTCCAGCCTAAACACCGATCGGCATCTCCTCCGAACCAATATCGCGACCAGGATTCAGTCCGGCCTAAACTCCTAACGGTATCTGGTCTGGACCATGTACCTATATGGCACGCAGGCTAGTGCAGGATTTTTGTGTAAACATGATATTCCGTAAGGTTAAGACAAGAAAACCTTAATTGAAGAGTTCAGACAGGAACTCATTTCTTTCCTTTCTTTCGGGGTTTAGGCCGGACCAAATCCCGATCAGGACCTGGGCCTTAACACACACACACCCTCACACACACACACACATGTATATATATATATATATATATATATATATATATATATATATATGGCAGGATATGACTATATATACCATACTCTTCTACAAACTTTCTCTAAGAAAGACTACATACCAAGCTTAGCCTTGAGTATCGCCTGTAATCATGATAACCGGATCAGACAGAAATACACCTTAGAAATTTATTCATAGGTTTGATTGCTATCGTCAAAAGTTAAAAAAATATTGAATACTTAAGTTATTCTTATCGTTAATAATTTAAATTCACAACAAATAAGCCTCCGAATAATAAATAGTAATATACTTCAGCTGGAAAAATCGATGTAGTGCCTATGCACATTAGCTTGCTGGCAAAAAGTGTATATTTCACACATAGGCGTCGGGACCGGGGGGGGGGGGGGGGGGGCAGAGAGGTGATTAACTCCACTCTATTTATCAATGACAAAACAGACTAACGCGCGCGTCACGCGCGCGCGCGCATCAAGCGTCAAGCGTCGACTTTCGCTCCTGGAGCGATTTTTGACGCGTGACGCGCGCTAGCCGCGTGGGGATTCCTGATAATGACATAACTTAATAGAGGGTTTCCCCTCCCCAGCACTCAAATTCTATATAAAACCGCGGGTGAAACGTTTGTTATAATTCATTGAACTATAATTGTTGATTTGTATCTGGATAGAAAACATGAAACAAAGCAACACAAATATATAAATATCGTTCAGAATAGTGACTGAGTTCTGTCATATTTAGAACAGGTCACAAAAGATATATCTTTCTATACAAGTAATCCAACGCTGATTATCGAAATTACTAATTTTACAAAGATAAACAAAAAAAAAATGCAATAGGTGCTTGGTTAATAATACCTTCCAATCAAACGCGTGTCGCGTTGTAGCCGCGTTAGTTTGTTTTGAATTTGTCGCGTGGCGCACGCGTGACGCTTGACGCGCGCGTCACGCGCGCGTTAGTCTGTTTTGGGCTTTACAGAACTGAAATTTTCAACTCTACTAAAACCTACATATTTGAAATTAACAACAAACCCATGACCAGTACTCACAGTCAGCGTTCATGCAGGGAAATAGCACCAGGAAAGAGCTGAAGATTTCAGATTTATTTACGAAATATCTTCAGATTCCAGCTATGATTCAGTAAGGTATTAAAATTTTGTATTTCCAGGCTCTCTCTATCTATAAATAAACAATTTAGATCTATGATATATTAGTTTATCTTTTTTTCTGAGAAATTTATATCGTTTCACATTTTTTCTCTTTACAACGCTTATCTTCGCAATTATAAAATTATTTTAAGCACATGTAGATAAGATTAAGAACAGAAATAAAATGAACATTAATATTTCAGCTCTGTTTAAAAATATGAATTATCACAGAATGCTTTCTGTGGAGACCATACCCACCACAGATTTATAATTTTGATCTCTCTGTCAAAACTTCCACATCTCTAAATCATGGTCCCATCTGAAATTGGCACCCGTATTATACATGTCACTGTCTGCCAAACAGTGAAAGTAGCAAATCTCCATAGCTATTTTTCCATGTGCATGTACGACGCGTTTTTGCATATATATATATATATATATATATATATATATATATATATAAAAGAAAATTCGCTTATATGATTTGGTAACTGTGGTGTTTCGATGTGTCCGTCAGCATGTATGTGCGCACGTATGTGCGCAGGTCAGTGTGAACTAAGGGCTTAACAATAAAATTAAGTCCATCCAACATCTTGGGGAGGACCTGCTAGATCAACTGTACATATACACTTCTACCAGTTCAAGCATGTACGCGCACATGGAAACAACAATTTTTCACGCAAACATACTCATCCATGTATAAATATATATATATATATATATATATATATATATATATATATATATATGCACTAAAAAACAGATTGGTTAAATATATAACCAATTTAATTGGTTAAGCCAGTTTTGTTTGTTTTGACCAAGATATATTTTTATCTTAACCAATGCATTGTTAAAGTACTAAGCAAACTAGTTGGTTGTTTTGACCAAATTTTATTGGTTAACAGAATAAAAATACTGTATATATAGGTAACCAATATATTGATCAGATGATAACCAAAATATTGGTTACTTTACACACATATATGACCAATTTGGTTGGTTGAGATGATATTGGTTGATTTAACCAACACATTGGTAATTTCAACCAACTTGTAACCAAACTCATTGGTCATTTTGACCAATTTTTATTGGTCGAACGTTTGGACGCATATATTAAACCAGTTTTTATGGTTGAGTTAAACATTGGTTGATTTTATGAACATATTGGTTATTTTACCAACTGATTGGTCAAGCACTGACCAAATCAACTGGTCAGTTTTAACATCAGAGACAAAAGTGCTCCAAATCAGACACAAGCGATGCAAGCTTCACTGTCTGAAGGGGCAAAACGTCTGACTTGAATGCGAGTGGTCACAGGTTCGATTCCAAGACCGGGCGAAATATGGTTCCCCTTGAAACCCACACCAGAGAGCAACCCGAAACTGAATAATGACATATACAAGAAGACTCCCAATCAATCTGAAGAATAAAACAACTAAAAAGGGGACTGAAAGTAGCAGTGCACACATAAATATGTCCACTAGTTTGACCAGTTTGAATTGGTTCATGTGACCAATTTATTATCTGATATAACCAATTTGTTTTGGTTGACCTCAAGCAAATTACATTGGTTGAGAATAGCCAAATTATTTTGGTCAAACTGAGCAATTTGTTGGTTTAAATGATCAGCTGTGTTGGTTGCTCTGACCAATATATAGGTTGATTTGACCAATACCTGTTGTTTGATTACGACCAAAATAAATTGGTTGTTTTAAACAATAAATTGTTCGGACATATTTTGACCAATTAAATTGGTTGGATTCAACCAATTTGTTGAATGATTCAATCAATCTCTTTTTTGAGTGTGCATGCGCACATGGAAACACAACTATAATATCAAGCAACTTGGTAAAAGAACAATTTTTAGCTCAGCTGACTGTTTGTCCGTATATAGTGCGTCCGGATATCCGTTAACAGGGTACAAATAAAAACGTTAACGTTTTAGTTTCAAGACCTGAAATTGTGCATATACAGTTTAACACAATTATCATACCTGACTGAAGGTCAGTCTGACCGCATTACTTCAAAAAGTTTTTTCACGGAAAACTTTCTTTTTGCGATCACAATCACTAATATTTTACAACATCTAAAATATCGTCTTATTTACAACATCACATAAACATCCTGTTTACAACATTTCATAAACATCTCGATAAGCTATCCACAAGTACATTATCTTTCCCTTTAATGTGTACAATATCAAGATTGTGATCCTGTAAGAACAAACTCCATCTCAACAATCTTTGATTTTTACACTTCAACTTGTTCATGAACGTAAGGGGATTGTGATCACTGAAGAAAATGATAGGCCTATCTGATGAAGTAAAATAAACTTCAAAATGTTGCAACGCCAAAATCAAAGCCAAACATTCTTTTTCAATAGTGGAGTAGTTTTTCTGGTTTGCATTAAACTTTCTTGAGAAATAACAAATTGGATGATCTATGCCATCATTGCCTTCTTGTAACAACACAGCACCAGCAGCAGTATCACTAGCATCTACAGCTAAGGTACAGAAAAGTCTGGAGCTGCTAAAACTGGTGAACTTTGCAGAATTGCTTTCAAATTCTGAAATGCATTTTCACAATTAGTCAAAGGTTCAGCTACAGCAGCAAAATTCGGACAAAACTTCCTGTAGTACCCAACCATACTAAGAAAACGCATTATTTGCTTTTTTGTTTTCTGGTCTAGGAAATGCAGAAATAGCACTTATCTTAGCATCAACATGTTTTACCTGACCCTGCCCTACAATATGACCCAAAAATGTTACTTGTGCATGACAAAACTCAGATTTCACTAAGTTGATGGTCAGACGTGCTTCACTGTTTCGAAGAGGTCGCGAAGAATTTGCAGACGTTTCTCCCAGGTGTCGCTGTACACGATAAGGTCATCAATATATGCGTCGCAGCCCTGAATGTCCTTGACGACCATATGGATGAGGCGCTGGAACGTGGCTGGCGAGTTCTTCATGCCAAACGGCATAACTTTATACTGGTACAGTCCTTGCGGCGTCACCAATGCGGACACTTCTTTCGCTCGTTCTGTCAGCGGAACTTGCCAGAATCCTTCTAACAAGTCAAACTTGGAGACATATCTGGAGCTACTGACTCTATCAGTACAATCATCGATCCTCGGAATCGGGAACGTGTCAGTCTTGGTGACAGAGTTCAGTTTTCGATAATCTGTGCACATACGATAACTTCCATCAGGTTTTGGCACAAGAATACATGGTGAACTCCAGTTACTGTTACTAGGTTCAGTAAAATCATTGTCCAGCAAATACTGAATCTCATCCTGTAGATACCTTTGTTTTTTTTGGATTCACTCTATAAAGATGTCGCTTGACTGCGCTTGCCTCACCAACATTGACGTAATGGCACAACATGTTAGTTCGCGTTGTAATGTCACTAAACAAATGTTCATAATTCCACAGCAGGTTCTTGAGGTCTTGTTGTTCTTGTGCGGTAAGGTGTGACAGTTTGGCACCCAGGTTTTTAAGCACTTTTGAGTTTTTTAATGATACTGTACCACACTGAATGTCTACATCACACATACAATCAGTATCTACTTTAACTGGGTCAGGGTCACTTTTTACATAATTTACAGCAGTAACATTATGTACAACATCTGATGTGCTATTTCTCTCATTATATGGTTTCAACATGTTAACATGGCACAGTTGTTTCTTCTTACGTCTATCTGGTGTCAACAATATGTAATTTAAATCACTGACTATCTTGTCAACAATGTAAGGACCAAAATACCTAGCTTGCAGAGGTCTGCCAGGGATGGTAAGTAAGGCAAGGACCTTTTCACCAGGCTCAAACGTCCTACTTACAGTGTGCTTGTCATACTTTCTTTTTACTTTGTGCAGAATTTAGATTTGACTTTGCAATCTCACAAGCATTGTGTAGTTTAGTGCGAAAGTCTGAGACATACTGCAGTAAACTAAGAGAATCAGTGTTTTCATACAAGAGTTTTTCTCTAAGCAGTTTCAATGGTCCGCGAACGGATTGTCCAAAAACTAGTTCAAAAGGACTTAAACCCAGCAAACAATAAGAGGTGGATTCCTTCATCCCAGTCTTTCTGTGTGTCATAGCAATAAGTTTAATCTCTGGTGAAAACGCTCGAGGCGCCCTGACTTTCAGGGTGGTATGGCGAAGAGCTGTACTGTTTTATACCTAGCTCAAGCATAACTTGTTTGAATAAGCAAGACATAAAATTAGACCCTTGGTCAGACTGGACGGATTTTGGTAAAAGTTGTAAAAAACTTGGTCAGAGCTTTGACAACACTTTTGGCATTAATTTTGCGCAATGGTATTGCCTCAGAGAACTTGGTAGATGCGCATATAATTGCCAGCAAGTATTCATGTCCAGATTTCGTTTTGGGCAGTGGTCCAACACAATCAACAATAATCCTACTGAATGGTTCCTCGAAAGCAGCAATAGGCCTAAGTGGGGCCTTAGGAGGATTCTGA
This sequence comes from Sipunculus nudus, assembly GCA_026874595.1. NCBI lineage: Eukaryota > Metazoa > Annelida > Sipuncula > Golfingiida > Sipunculidae > Sipunculus > Sipunculus nudus. The sequence continues at coordinate 51,266,139 of CM049318.1, read as the reverse complement.
TTGGGCTTGCCTACCATCTGGCATGTATGGTATGATTTACAATATTGTACAACATCTTTCCTGAGGTTAGGCCAATAGAAGTGTGTACTAACTTTCTGAAAGTTTTATTTATACCTAAATGGCCATACAAATGAGCCTCATGTGCCATGCTTAGAACTTCACTGCGAATGCTTTTGGGCATTACTATTTGATGTTTGATGGCCCACTCATCATCAGCGCATACATCAGGTGGTCGCCATTTACGCATAAGCACTCCTTTTTGACATAGAAACAAACTGGGTTCTGTTACAGCTCACCTTTAGAAACTGCCCTGGGAAACAAACATGAAATATCAGGGTCCTTATGCTGTTCCGCGATAAGTTCTGACCTTGAGAATGCTACATCCTGTACGGGCGAGTCATTAGACGAGTCACTAGTGACTCCCAGAGTGTTATTATCTGGACCATTATCCTCATGTGTGTTTTTCTTGGCCAAAGATCTAGTTTCAGCACATGAAGGATACAAACCAGGAATTTTCTGACTTTCCGGATCAGTGTCCTGATCAAGTGACGGCTTTTCTATCAATATTGGTACAGACTGTTCTTTATCACCTGCAACATCATTGCCTAGTAGCAACTGAATTCCCTTAAAGGGTAAAGTAGTTCTTATGCCCACAGTAATATTCCCAGAAATCAAATCTGACTTTAAATGGATACTGTGAAGCGGAACTGAAGTGTGCCTGTCTGAAAACACACCATTAACAAGTGCATGTGCACCAGTAAAGGACCTATTAGAAAATTGCAAAGTGTTTGCTAACATGAGAGTCTGGCCTGAACCAGTGTCCCTCAAATTCTAATAGGGGTAGAATCTGAAAAATCACTTGAAAGTGATACAAAACCATCATGTATGAATGGCTCAAATAACTCCATTTCAGAGTCAAGAAAGGAATCTACTACCTAAACCTCGACAAACAAAGAACTGACATTGACAGTGTCAGTCATAAACTCTGTTTCAGAGTCATCAAAGGAATCTACATCCTTACCAAACTCCTCATGGGAGTCAACAGAGGAATTTTCCTCAGCACATAAGAGACCGGGCCTCATTTGAAATACTCTCGCAAGAGTCATAAAAGGACTTAGCCTCATTAAGAGAACACTCCTCGCAGGTGTCTTAAATGGACCTAACCTTATTTAATTCCTCACAGGAATCAACTGAGGTTTTTACCCCGCAGGCTATGGATTCTTCTTTGGATTCAGACGGCACTTGGGCCACCGTAGCATCAAACTCTTTATTTGAGTCAACAAAGGAGTTATACCCCTTATTTACATGAAAAGAGCTTGGCTCTTGTATTATGCTATGCATAGATTTTAAAACAATACCAGAAGTTTTGCTATTTGGTCTATTCGCAAGTTTCCAGCAGTCAGATATTAGATGACCTTCCTTCTTGCAGTAATTACAGATTTTCTTTGAAAATGACTGGTCTGTGTTGGACTTAGACACAGTGTACGTGGACTGGGGTGTAGCTATGGGCTTTGTTGAACTATCAGGACTACTAGTACTAGGTGACTGCGTTGTAAACTTCTTTTGACCAAACTGTTTTACATTCTTATTTGTGAATGACTGGTTTGATTTGCTAGTAAAGGACATTTTGTGTGTCAATGAATAATCATCAGCTAATTGAGCAGCAATGTCAAGTGTTTCAGGACTTTTCTCATCGAGAAAAGTTTTAACATCTGCGTTAATGCAGCGCTTAAATTCTTCAAGCAAAATCAACTGGCGCAAATTGTCATAATCTTTCTTTACATTTTTAGAATTACACCAGCGATCAAACAACTGCTTTTTTAATTCATGTGACGTCACTGTGCTCTTTGACGCACCACCTGGTCTGGAATGAGATTGGCAACATACTGAGACCATGAGTGTCTGAAGGGGCCGGCGTATACTGTAAAGCTGTTTTACCATATGCGCGTATGTGCGTATACGCGTGAACTGGCAGATGTACATAATTGTCCATGCAGTGGATCTAGCAGGTGTGTCAAAAAAGGTGGTGAAATGACCTCATTTTACCCCGAATCCCCGAGTTCACCCACACCCTTAGCTCCAGGTCTGTAACGCAAACGTTTATTTTCTTGTTTGCGTTACAGAACCTTAGGTGGAATTCTTACCCTGTAAAGTTTTTTTTAGATCTGACCAAAAAGGTTCAGTTCACGATATTCCGCCTTCGGTGTGAGGACATGTATGTTCTATATTTTCCTATTAAAAAAGGCTATAATTTCTTATAATTAAGGCCCTCAACTCCTATATTTTCCTGAGGTCTTTTTTTCACTGCACAATCGTATTTCTGATATATATAACGGTGTTAGTATTGGAAACATTCAGTTCTTTTTGCAAACAAGTGTGTATGTAGGAAGGCATTCAAGATGGTAGAATCAGGTTTACACTGAGTGAAGTGTGACTGAAAGTTTGATATGATGAAAGGATGCATCTTTAGCGGAAAGGCAATTTTTATGGGGAAAGGCAAACCTGTAATAATGCTTTTCCGTTGGAAAGGTAAAAATTTTAAAGTATTACGATCCCTGATTAGGATGATATTAAAGGACAACACAATTTAATTAAATGGTAATATATTTTTATTCTATGAAATTGATGTCAGACACGAAGTTGAAAATAGAAAATGTTCATACAGCACAGCCCGAAAATGGAAATTTCATGCAAAAACCTGAAATTAACAAGGTGATTGGAATGCGTAGTTTGCAAAATTATAAAATCTATATAAAAAAGGTACTTGTCCTCCATGCGATCTCTCCGCAAGTTTCATGATACATTATGATGCAAAACGTCAGTAATGTTATGGACCTTAAAGATGGTTTAGACAACTTCATCAATAACATGTTTAATAGGTTTAAAATATCAGTAAAAGCAAACATGAATATGTAATTTCGGAAAGTGAAAATAGCTTCAAATTTCTTCATGAGATGATTTGATTTAAAAAAAACCCCACAGAAATCGGCAGTCTAAGGAATGTAAGCTTCCGCCATATGGGGGTCCTTATTGTGGAATGCTAAGAAAAAAACGAGTTTGTATTCACTGATTATTCCTATATTCACAGGTTCATTCGTACATAAATGAGTGTACATTTGTAAATATTCCTTGACGAAGTTCCTGAATCCGGATCAAATCTAGATCCACATCAAAATCAAATCGATTCTTCCTTGGCCTTTTCCCAAAATGTCCTGTAATTATAATGGGTTTTCTTCATGTTCTGAGTTATGTTGTGAACATACAAACAGACACACACCAACACAGACATGCACACGAATGGGGATGACCGCATACCCTCCTGAGGAGGGCAAAAAATGAGTTTATTCTCTTTTCTCAAGTCTTAAAATAGCATTTCTGGCCCTAACTCCCCTTAAAAAAACAATAAAACTCTTTTTGATTCATATTAGAAAGGTTTGTTGCTGTTGTGTTTTCTTCTCTTTCTATTGTTTTCATGTTTAAAAATGAATATTCAAAATGTTTAACGAAACAAAATCTAAAACGTGCTTTTTCATGGTTAACAAAATAAATGTTTTTCGGAAATTGTCATGTGGTTTCATACTAGCTGACTGAAGCGCATTAGTATTACTTGATGTTTAATATAGTCCACATTTACGAATAATAGTTTTAACATGTTATAGGAAAATGCTGAAATTTTTAAACACACCATCCGAATAATCACTGTGCCATGTTTAATATTACATATATTGTATATAAACTAATTTCTGAAAAAATCATAACTGTGGGGTTTTTATCCGAAATGAATGCTAGCTTTGTTTCATTTATCAGTATCTCGTCTTGTTGCACTATAATAAGCTGAGGCTGTGGATATGCCGCTAGAAGGAGCCACTGATTGTCTGACGCAGTAAGTGACACTGACCGCTCTGTGGCCATGGCGACCAGCTGATCAGCTAAATAATGGTCTATTTACAGACATGGATTGTATTGCCTTAGTGTTAGCAGTTTCTTATTGTGAACATAGCACGCTGCAACAATAGGTTCCTGACTGGATAATGTTGTCCGTCAAAGAGGGATGATGTTTTCAATAATTACATTGGTTGATACCTTGTTACCTCGGCAAACAGGAAATACAAGCGCACAATATGCTTTCATTGCATTAGATTGCGTCCATTAGATGTCGAGGGCTTAACGTTAACGGGATGATGTTAAAAATTACCCGATGACAAAAGATACCGCACGACTACATTATACCAGGTGTAATTATATCCGCCTGCGCTGGTATAATTATATCCGCCTGCGAATGCTAAGTTTTCAGCCGGGTTCCACCCCCCGCCGCGTTCGTTTACAGAAATCTCGTTTTAAACACACTGGATGGAATTTTTCGAACCATTGAATTATTACATGGTCCTATGTGACGTTCATATCACTCTTGCCTAGCCAATTTGATGTAATTTTATGAAGCTCTGCATGAGCTATCGGGGTGAATTTTAACTTCTCTTTTGATCTTGCGAAGCTTTAATTCCTTACACAAAACTGGTGGTGCCACTGACAATCATTTTTGCGCGGCATCCATCTGTGCGTCTATTTTGGGCGAGAATCTCATATATCGCAGTATTGGTTTGATGTGTTGGCCTGAATGATTTTCATGTCTATAGATAGTTTGGATTGTTTCCTCGTATGCGAGAATGATGGCGCCAACTAGAGTTTAACTATTTTTACCTAACAAATATTCATCATATCTAAAGAGTTTGAAAATATGCATGGGTAGTGGCGCCACCTACAAACGTTTTTACCTGGCGTCCATTACGTGCATCTATTCTAGGGTGAAAACCACATAAACTTTATTCTCATTATTTAGCAACTAATTTCAACCGAGCATGACATGTAGAACCAACCACCTACGTAGCATGTCAATATATATGGATGAAAGGACAAAAGCTGTAAAGATGGTTGTACCTCCAAAGTCGTTGGATACCTTTTCATCTCGATCCCAAGAATGTCATACGACATAGCAAACCCCAATTTTCCCAGGCCCCTTTGATTCTGCGGTCACACGTAATCGCTTGTCAACTGCCCGTTTTCCGTTAATATTGGTATTTCTACCTTCCCAAGTCTAATTGTCGGTAGATACCGACCGTGGAACGGTAAAGTAAGATGTCCAACTACTTAATTCTTCATTATAATCTCTTCAAAGGATGCCGGCCTCGCATGTAAATCCCCAAGCAAAAGACTAATTTTGGCAGTCTGTATTTTTCAACTATATAAAGACTGTGTAGTCCGCTGAAAATAATGTAATGGACATGCTGTCATTTATTAGGGAAACTGCAAAGACGTATTCACAAAATAGCACAAAAGTTCTACCAAAGTAGTAGCCGGTGCTTTTAAAATAAACACTATACCGTTTCTTGTTCACATAAATAGAAAGCTTCTTCGAGTAGGTGCTATTGACGCTGCATAAACATTCTGCCCTTGGATACTGGAAAACAAGATTCTCCGGGTCTCACCACCAGGTCTTGCTCAGATCATAGAATTTCAACAAAACCAATGACGGCGTGATATCACATTGTGCATCCAGCTCCAAAATTAAACCCGTGACATCCAGCTCTGGTTTGAGCTGATTACACCGTTTCCGGGTTAGTTGAGAGCGTAACGGATCCACCTGTTTCAAAGAATGATAATTGATTGTTTTTTTAAGTTTTCGTAAGTTTTTCTTCACATTTCGAAAAGTAATAAATACCAACGTTCCCAATGCACTTCTACGATATAAAAGACGTCATTTTCAAGGGTAATTAAGTTCTGGATGTAACAGCTTATGGAAAGATATAAAGTGTGGTGCCCGTGTTAATTGACAACCATTGTATAAACTTGGTATCTGAAATAGTTAATACGAAATAGCCATCTTCATTAGTAAACCTATTTATTTTACTTGGATTGTACATTTATTTATCAAAACTAATCAAGGCACTCCGAATAGCTTAGATGATGGCGTTTGATACTCTGTAAGGGTGGAGGAAACCGGAGAAAACCACCGGCCTTGGATCTGAAACTATACAACCCACTCTCAAAGCCACACCGGGAACGAACCCGAGTCGGCAGCGGAGAGAGCCGAGCGGTTTCCCCTCGACTGTCCAGGCCCCAATAGACACAGTCATACCCCAAGGGGAACATTTTGACAACGTAACCACGCGGGAGACTGCATGCAAATTGGATTACTAAAAGGTAATCTGACTAAAATCCTAAATATAGCAACTGGAACAAATTGATACATTTGACTGTTTATGAACAGGACTATTATCTCAATATCTCCATTGTCTCGATACCAGAATCTACAAATCAACAATGAACGTATCAATCTTTATTTGGTGCATTTCACGGTATTTGCGACACAAAAGTAGGTAAAAAATTGTAAGAAACGTTCAAAAATTGATCTAATTGAACAATAAGCTTTTAAATTTCAACACAATACACATTTCAAGAGACATTATTTTTTAGCCAGACATTTGAAAAAATTTAAAATGTCACTTCACGGACGGGACAAATTTAAAATTGATTTAATTATCCAACCAAAACTCCTAATTGTTTTAGCCTCATACTGACAAAGTGACACAAGGTACTTATTTATGCCATGTTAATGATAAATAATTTTCTCTTATCATGCTGTATTTTTCTGTCATCATGGTATTTGTCCCGTTAGTGACATTTAAATTGAAAAAGTTTCAATATTTTTTTTTTAAAAGCTGTTCTTGACACAAACTCTCAGTTTCTCCTCATGGGACTGAAGTACAAAATAACTGCAGGCTAATTTTATAAAATGTTGGTATATTAACTGAATAGTGATGAATTTAAATTTGTCATGGACGGGACACTATTTCACGAAGAGGACATGAAGGTATAAAAAATAAAGTGTTTATGGAATAGAATATGGTACAAATATTTACTGCAATATCAAAACAGCTTTTAAGACAAAGTATGACAAAGAATATTAAATCTTTGCATTTGAATATTAGTTAAACTGTGACAAAATGAACTTTTGTCATAGATAGTACATGACGTAACGGACAGGACAAATAAATATAAATCCTCTCCATAGCATATTTATTAACTAAAAGAAACATGCAAACATCCACTTAATGTTCAATATTGCTTTTATGGCTGAGCTGGGCCAAGACTGAGAACTCTTTACTGTCAACACAACTATTGAACAAACAGTAGCAAAATCACATTTTCATGGTCAAAACCTCAATATATTAATTGTTTTGGAGTATTTTTTTAACAAAGTACTGTTTCCATATAATCATATTGTTTTTTTTAAATCCAAGATGAAAATTTTGCAGACTTAAAATAGGGAAAAAGTTCATAAAATTGACCATAAATGGTCTTATTAGTACTTCATCCAAAAAGAAGCTTGATATTCAACAACTTGGACGTTCATTCAGCTGAGACGAATACACCTCTTTTTCCAACCCTGAGTAGAATGATTATGTGAAACACTTTGGGGAATGACTGTAAGCAGCAAAGGATTATCTAGGCTAGTTCAAATAAAATTTTAATACCGCCATGCTGATCCATTATACAAACTGTAATTATACCATCGTAGACGTATCAATATTGACATGGATTAAAAAAAGGGGGGCAGATGGAACAAAACTGTTTTGCCTCATGGGAGAAGCACATTCTATATATCTGCTTATTCTCTTCCTACAGTACACAAACAGTGATGGTAATCATTTCAGGGGTGTGTGAAATAAATCACATCCATTCAAAACAGTGTTTAAAGTCAAGAGAGGAGTAATGTGTTCTGAATCGACTTACTAAATATTTCTGAAGTCATCCAGACTGAAGCATTGTTAAAATGGAAGCTCATTTAGAGTTTCTTGCATGTCTTGCTCTTATTTCCAGTCAATCACCATCTAAATCTTTAAAAATTAAAGAATTGGTCCCAATTTCATAATCAGTTACAACTCGCAAGTGGTTTTCATGACTTAGATATTCGATATATATGAATCATATATTAAATTCTGTTTATTTTTTTTAATATTGACTAATAATCTCTATTTAAAAGAGCGAATAAGTCAATTTTGGATTAAAATTGGAAGATTTCCTTTCAACCTTTTAAATTTTCCTTAAAAATATTTGTTTTTGCCCAGACAAGATCTTTGACAAACCTGTCCAGTCCGTGACAAAATTTTTATCCCGTCCGTGACGCCACTTATTTAGCAATTAGAGAAACCATTTTTCAGAAATAAGAATAATATCTATTGTTACAAAACAGACTCCTAAGGCCAACATATAATGAGGACAAATTAATTGTACTTATGTTAGATGAGCAGGAATTTCTTATTATAACATGTAACCTTAAATGTATGTCGAAATTATGTCCCGTCGGTGACACTTAATTTTTGGGGAAACATTTGGGGAATGACTGTAAGCAGCAAAGGATTATCTAGGCTAGTTCAAATAAAATTGTAATACCGCCATGCTGATCCATTATACAAACTGTAATTATACCATCGTAGACGTATCAATATTGACATGGATTAAAAAAAGGGGGGCAGATGGAACAAAACTGTTTTGCCTCATGGGAGAAGCACATTCTATATATCTGCTTATTCTCTTCCTACAGTACACAAACAGTGATGGTAATCATTTCAGGGGTGTGTGAAATAAATCACATCCATTCAAAACAGTGTTTAAAGTCAAGAGAGGAGTAATGTGTTCTGAATCGACTTACTAAATATTTCTGAAGTCATCCAGACTGAAGCATTGTTAAAATGGAAGCTCATTTAGAGTTTCTTGCATGTCTTGCTCTTATTTCCAGTCAATCACCATCTAAATCTTTAAAAATTAAAGAATTGGTCCCAATTTCATAATCAGTTACAACTCGCAAGTGGTTTTCATGACTTAGATATTCGATATATATGAATCATATATTAAATTCTGTTTATTTTTTTTAATATTGACTAATAATCTCTATTTAAAAGAGCGAATAAGTCAATTTTGGATTAAAATTGGAAGATTTCCTTTCAACCTTTTAAATTTTCCTTAAAAATATTTGTTTTTGCCCAGACAAGATCTTTGACAAACCTGTCCAGTCCGTGACAAAATTTTTATCCCGTCCGTGACGCCACTTATTTAGCAATTAGAGAAACCATTTTTCAGAAATAAGAATAATATCTATTGTTACAAAACAGACTCCTAAGGCCAACATATAATGAGGACAAATTAATTGTATTTATGTTAGATGAGCAGGAATTTCTTATTATAACATGTAACCTTAAATGTATGTCGAAATTATGTCCCGTCGGTGACACTTAATTAGCAAGATATAATTACCAAGTGATGCAGGTGAAATTATGTCCCGTCGGTGACACTTAATTAGCAAGATATAATTACCAAGTGATGCAGGTGAAATTATGTCCCGTCGGTGACACTTAATTAGCAAGATATAATTACCAAGTGATGCAGGTGAGCCGATGTCTGACACCTTTGCAGAAGTCCTTAAGGTAATGTACTTCTGTTAGTCCTTATTCATGAAGTTACTTGCTAGTTAGTTTTAAACTATGAACCCATAACTGTCCATTTCTGTCACGTCCTTAACAAAAAAAAACAAAATACCGTGAAATGCCCCATTTCTATTTTAACTTCTACTATTTAATCCTTCATATAAATATTAAATCAACAACAACGTCGATATACAAGGGAAGCAGCCTGTGCCACAATATACCTCCAAACACCATCAATCTATGGCAGTAAACCACTGCTCAAATGAAGTAAAAATGGCTATTTCACATACATTTGTGTAATGTTCCTCTTCAGATCATCGGACTGTGAGATGAATCAAGGCCCTTGAATGCCCAACCACCTTTACCAAGTATGTAATAAAGCATGCAAATGGGGACAACGTGCCATCGCTTGCGATAAATGTGATCACTGGTGCCACGCAGGATGCCTAAGCATGCAAACCAGGATGTACCACTAACACGCACACTCTGACGTCAGCTGGATTTGCTGTCAATGTAGCCTACCAAACTTTTTTAATTCACTCTTAACATCAACTATTGTAAACACTATGAACTTTCTTGATATATTAGGAGAAACATATAACACCTGTTTCAACAGTCTCTCCCTTTTCCAAACCATCTTAATCAACAACATAGATTTCGTGTCATCTCAACAAAGGTGCAAAGATTTCTGGAATCTTATCGATTCGCAAATCCAGACACACTCCTTGCCACAAAAAACATGGCTTGAGCTTCGGAAAGTGAAAAATGCCACAAGGGTACTCTGTGAAAGCAAGGAGGAATCGCCAAGATGGTTATGGCGGGGTTGTCATCACGCAACATCAAATCGAGTATTCCATGTGATGTTCTTTACACATCAAAAGAATCTGAACTTATCACAATCCATTTTTAAAAAAAGAGAAAATTTATAATAAATCATTAATAATTGCTGTCTGTACTGTCCCGCAAATAACAATAAAAAAAGCAGAACATATCTGCGTAAAAATCAAAACCTTATTAGAAAACCCTTCCCCCACACCCCGTTTGACAGGTGATTTCAACCAGCCGGATATCTCCTTGGAAACAAACAGAACCAGGAAACCAAAACCTAAACGGGTTGAACAAAGCATTTCTCAACTTTTTGTTTGCAGCCACTGGACTCCAACTCAAAATAAGTCCACATTTGATTAATTTTTTTTCCAAACAAACAGTCAATCAATAAAAAACTAAAATTCATAACAGGAATCAGTGATTATGATGCCTTATTTATTGTAAAAAAATATCTGAGACTGACACAACGCAAGAGCTATTTATGGCACAAAGCGAATTTCAACACACTCAAAACTAGCATGGATAACTTCAGTCGTAATTATGCCAAAGATCATTCAGCCACAGTTCCCATAAAGAATCTTTGGGAAGACTTCAAAGCTGGCTGTCTGTAAGTCCAAGACGACAACGGCCCATGTAAAATGACATCTCAAAGATATAACCAACCATGGATAAAACGAGGCTTAAAGAGGCTTACCAGGAAGAAACACAAAGCTTACAAGCGATTTCAGTCTACCAATCATCAAAGGACTATGTGGTATTTAAATACCCTAAAAACAAGGTTAATGATTTATCAAATCTCGCTATAAAGAATAAATAAAATTATTTTTGATAAAATCAAAAAAGAAAACCTAAACGACTATAGTTTCCTAAAGAGTAAGAAAACATATGCTTGTGGTGTATCTACTTTGAAAAAAAGATGGAATAACTTAGTAATGCGCAGGTAGAAGCAGATATTTATATTGTAAGTTCACATCTATTTTTACTGCAGAACCCCGGGCAAAAAGTGCCTGATAAGGGAGAGAGTCCCAACCCAATAGTAACAGACATCAAAATAAATGAGACTAGGGTCGCAAATCTTACAGAACTAAAAAAAACACAAAGCTACAGGACCGTGCAAGAACACATAATTAATAGCAATATAATGGGGCACCGGGACAGCCATAACCTGTTGACAGACTCACAATTAACATAGTTTTAGAAGAAACACAACAACCTTAACCTATAAATAATCTTGCCAAGAGCATAGGTGCTCGGGAACGAATGGACTGTATTCTTTTAGATTTTTCAAAGGCATTTGACAAAGTACCCAAAAATCGTCTTTTAATGAAACAAGAACATTATGGAATAGGGGGCAATTACAGGGAGGAAGTTTCATCTTGAGTCACACAGGGAACAGTGTTTCCGCCACTTTTTTTTTTGTTATACATGACCTTCCTGATTCAGTGAAATCTGCTACTCGACGACTGCCTACTCTACAGAAAGAGCCAATCGCCGAATGATCAGATCATACTTGAAAACGATTTAAACTACGGATATGGGAGGACAACTGCCTTATGCGTTTATTCCGGAAAACTGTGAAGTCTTGAGAGTAACAAATAAAAAGACACCAAGTAGGAAGCTTGTAAATTATATAATACATGGACAAACATTAAATAACACAGCCAAACACTTGGGACTTAATATCCACAGACATTTAAACTGGGACACTCATTTAAATGCAATAACCAAAACAGCAAACTCGACTGTAGCATTTTTGGTCAGAAACATTAAGCGTTGCCCTCCAAGTATAAAGGCTCAGTGTTACGCCACATTCGTATATACCAACAGTTAGTAGTTGTGACTATAACTTATCCATTTTTATCTAAAGATTGTTTACTGACAATATATGGAATTAGCACCATATGTCAAAACAGGCCTAATAGCTGTTTTTGACACATCAGATAAAGAATAAACATCAGATACAATTTTTGAGAAATCAACTCCTTAAAGAGAATAAAATACTCTCCTGCATGCATTTATGCGGTTATCAATTTGCTCCTTAGGATCAGAATTTGACAAAATAACACCAATATATTTCACACTTTACAGTCAGCAAGCTTAACACCATCAGTTCGCCACTGGATGTGGTTCCAGTGTGCACTGCCTAAACACAACACACCCGGATTTAAGGATATTAAACCAAAGACCATGTTGTGTAATATACCTATCAGCTAAATCAATGATCTTTTGTAAAACAGTTGCAGTCAAACTTGCCAACATGAGATCATCAGCATAACAAAAAACATTATGAAATTCATTTTAATCTTAATGCCACCTGTACAATTCGATATATCGTGGAGTAAATCTTGATAAAATGAATTAAAAAGAAATGGGGAAGTAAAATCTATCCTGACGTGTTCCCATTGGTGATTTTAATTGCCTCACTAGACTGTGAACCCCATTCATGCCGCCATGGTAGGTCGTTGATGCCTCCATTGTTTACTCTAATATAACTGATGTCACTCTAATATAACCAATATCTAAATGAATGTTGTGGGATTTATAAAACATATACTGTTCGGCCACATTCTCATCATCAATCGGCACGTGAAAACTGAATTAAAAGGTGGTATATATATATATATATATATATATATGTATATATATATATATATATATATATTTATATTTATATTTATTTATTTATATAATCTATATATGTATACATCGTTGATTAACAATGTATAAATATAACCATAATGTGTGGTACAGTATGTTGGTTCACAGAATAGATAATAGGGGGTTATACCATGTAAATCTGGATATACATGTATATTTAGGATGGCTCGAAGTCAATTTACCCGTGATTTCAGTTTAGTTGTCCAATCACGATATCTATAGTTGTTGTGCTAAGTTCATACACTCTGACCCAATTGATGTGTGAAGTTCGTCAATATGGCAATGCTTATGGGCCTCAAATGACGGACTGAAGATTAGTGAGTAGATTAGCGAGTTTATGATATAGCTGGATGTGGTTGTCCATGATCGTATAAACATGAACAAGTTTTACATGGCCATAAGTCCTATTAATATAATTAACAGTAAGCTTGAGAGAGTGATTCATGTCGAAGTTACTGTTTATTACTGTAAATAAGCTTAAACTGGATCTCACAACCCGATGGTATATGTGGCCGGAATAAGCAAATATGCGCTTATGTCAAGTATTGATATATGGTGGGGTGGACCTCAGTGTATATATAGTAGCTGTTGTAACGGGCATCCCGGTTAAGTCCCTCTTCTTCTGATTCTTATACGGTGCAAACCACCAAAGTATGTTTGGACCTTGCAAGGTTTTCGACTATTATGTACAGTGCTGCATATCTTTTTTAGAAATATTTAAAGACGATAACATTACATTCCTTTAGATAACTTGTGTTGTTTTGAACAACTTGGGCCTTAAATGTGTCCAGGGTGTCGGCCTTCATCAAAGCATTTGGTTGTTGATTCCACAAACGGATTGCTGTTGGACAAAAGGATGGTTAATAGACTCTTGTTTTTATATGTGTTACTATATATCTATGGGAGTGGCCGGTCTTCCGGGCCTTGTAAGACTTAGGGTTAAATGCTGCCAGAATGGCAACAAAATTATTTACAATACTGTCAATCATTACTATTGGAGTTGTTTTTCGCCTCTTTTCTAAAGATTGCAATTGAAGCTTCTGCAGCATAGCTGTTACACTATTATGATATAATTGTGATGAATCTAGCAGCCCTTCGCTGTATGGCCTCAAGCTTATTTATCTGGTATATATTTTGGCCGGGCTCTACCCGGTTGATGCATACTAAATACTGGGTCTTATAATTTATACCGATCTCGTTGCAAGTTCCAAAGTAACGTGTTTGAAATAAGGTATAAATTTTCTCAAATATATTTTGGATAAAGGGTACTTGCAAAAGGTATAAAGGTAATTAAAACATAATGTCAATGGTGGAATATCTGACGGCGTCCGGCAGTTATTGGTCAGTCACGACACTTATGATAAATATGTCTTGAATATGCTACTGACAGCAATTTAATATATTGATTTGTTTGTATAATATGTTTTTTTTTATCTGACGTGTTTTATTGTTTAACTACATATATTCTATTTATCATATTTTATGTTTTCTTCCTCTGGAGGCTGAATAAAAATATTATTATTATTATAATTATTATTGTTTTTATTATTTTTATTTTTATTATTATTATTATTATGGGGATATTTTTATGAGTTTTTTTTAAATGTGGGTCCTTTTATATATTTATCTTCTAGAAAAAAGTTGGTCCAGTGACCAGGTAATCTCAAATCGACAGATAACTTCCAATTTGGACAGGTAAGTCATATGTGAAAGAAGTGAGGTTTGGGACGAATAGTTTGATATACAAAGCACTCACTATATTTTTAAAGATGTGGGTCCTGTGACCTTCATCTTTGATATTGTGACTCCGAAATCCACGTCAGACATCTTAATAGGTCCCTTTAAAACCACATGGGTGTTGAACAACAGTCTTGATACTAAATTAATGTTTGCGAACGTGATGAACATTTACAAACTGGTCCTAATATGTTCTTTGTTTTATAAAAAATATCAATTGTGTGTATATATATATATATATATATATATATATATATATATATATATATATATATATTCGTATATATTATACTATATTAAAATATATATATAAATATATATGTATATATTCGTATATATAATACAAATTACAAGCAGATAAACTTAATGAGATAAATATCATGCAGATGTTCCTATATTTTTTTTCAATACTTTTACAACAAAAGTACAATTCAAGCTGATATACAACCAGTAAAATCCCGTAAATGTAAAATAAGCGTCTCTTGTAACTTGTTAAAATAGCAGGTTCTAGGTTTTATTTCCAGACTTTAAACAGAAATCTTTCCATAATCTCACAGATCATAAATTCTTCGCCGGACCTTGGAAAGTTCTTCAGGTTTGTCAAATGAAACCGACACGTCAGAACTGAACATGAGATTCTATGGTATTACCCGGTAACGGTGCTTGTTTAGCCCTGACAAGGCTGCATTGATTAAACATGACGATGTCCGTGGGCTGTAAAAGCGTGTGGCCGGCAAACACGGAATATTATTGAGCCATTGAGCGCGGACAACGTCCAGGAAGAGGGCAGTATTGGAAGATTATGACTACATACTGCACATCATACTCGGCATGGATGACATCAAAGTTATGTATCTCCGATAAATTTCGGATATCCTCTGTGTAATTATCTTTTCTGACGCACGCGTGAGGCTAAGAGTGCGGGACACTTCGTTGGGCGATGTCCTTACTTGGCTGTCCATGCCCGGGCACCGGTGGTGGTAACTAGAGACACGTGATTGGGCGTTGTTACCATGGCAATGCCACCACCCATCCAGGTGATGACTTGTTTCGAACGTGAAGGAAGTGGAAGCACTGCTGCTAGGAACATGTGACACCTGCGGGAGACCCAAGACGCTCAAGACAACTTAAGCTTTGGTCATCACGTTTTCACGGTAAGGAATGATTTATTTTTGCAAATAATCAGTACAGGCATGGACGCATGTATCATTTGTGTGTGGAGGATCTGACAAGTCATCCTACTTAGATGGCAAAATTAAAAGCGTATAATATTCAGTTGAATTGCTCGATCTAAAAGTGCCGTTTTTGTCAAATACATCGACTAAAAAAGTGAAGAGGTCGCATATTATCAATGTAACAGCGGGGATATAAATATTTAACCTAAAACGGAGAAAGCGGAAAATGGATATTAATTAAAATTACCAAGTACATGTCACGTATATATTATACAGTGAATCCAGTCTTAAGCGGACAGTCAAGGGACTCAAAATTTTGTCCTTAATAGTGAGGTGTCTGATAAGGCAGTTTGATCTTGGTTGATAACTGAGGTATTATAAATAAAGACAACGAACAGCTGCAGTAACGTGTTTATTGTATTATATAAGCTAATCAGTTTGAGATATATTTCGCTAAACAAATTTTAATATTTTAATTAATATTTTAATATCAAACAGCCTGCTGCAACAAAGTGGCTAGATTTACAGTTAGATAATGCGTGGTGACATCAGGGACGCATGGGTGATTGGCAGCAGTTTTAATAATTTTTATGACCCCGTTGTCGAGCGAATAATATGCAGCTTCGCAACGCGTGAATGATCGACCGTGAAATAAAGTGACACGATGTTTACCGCTTCACCCTTGCTGTGTTTATCTTATGAGCACATCACACCGTAACATATCACGTTCACGGGTTAAGATAACAACTGGGGAATGTATAATCCTTTGTGTTCCAGTCACGGGAACAAATGAACCGGCGGCTTTTCATGTTGCCCGGGACGAGTGATCACTGTCCGTCGGAGATGGCGTATCGTGTCCGTAATATGTCGGGTTCATTTACTCTTAGAATGTTGGTCTGTGTTGAAATCAGCTGTCCGTTGTCCGCAATAGTGAGGCGTCCGCCTTAAAGAGGTTCCGCTTATACATAACATTTACGGAATTTCGAAGGCACTTAACTATATCTTGTCCGTTATAGCCAGTTGTCATATTATGACACGTACCGAAAAGGTATGGTTCGCAGGCACATTCATTTTTACAAAAATCAGTGCGGGCGGTTTTTATTTCTTACATTTTTTGTATGTTTCGATAATAATGTCATGTGATCAGGGAAAATCATGATAAAATATCATTTTCATTGCTAATCAGGTAAAATTATTATTTTTTTAAGAAATGTCTCATTGGCTGGAGCTCAAAATTGGTAAGTTTCTATTGAAAATCAAAATAAAAAAAAATTTGATGTGGGGGTTAAAATTGGACGCGCGCGGTGCCTGAGAACCACACCTTTTTTGGCCATATTGGTCTATCTTTAAATCTTAATACCGGTCTAGTCAGTATATTTTCATTAATATTAACAAATATTACGTAGGACCAATGTGTTTGTTAACCGCATGTACAAATCAAAGTTAACAGGTAATGCTCAGGAAATATAAGTTACTTTGAAAATTCTCAAATGTTGAGCGATCCTATTATCTGGACTAAAATGTTCTTGGCTATAACGGTATAATATTCTCTATGAAAATCAGTCCAACAAGAATTTAGCCATTTTAAATTACTGGTATCGGTTAGTGATTTACAGAAAAATTGTCTGATGCTTCTAAGCCACACGTATTCTTAAAGATGTGATTTAATTAAACCTTATTGACATACACTTTATCTTATTTGCTACATTTACTGCCGAATCAAGCCAACCAAAAGTTAGCCATAGAAGGCAAATCTGAAAATCGGACGGCATTGTCAGACACAACACGAATTTCAATTAACGCAAATACACGATACGCATAATTTCCCAGAAAAGATGCACAGAGGATTAATATTGTAATTTTTAAAAAAAAAAAGAACAGCTTATTAAGAAAGCAGGGTTTAATGTTTGCATAATATTTCAAGCTGTCACAATTATATGGTTACATTAATTGAAACTCTAAAATTAACTAATACTTTATACCTTGTTCTATTGTTTCGTTGCTAGCGTACTGTGCATGTGAGATGGAATTTATCTAATGAAATATATTGACAGTGCAAATTGCAGTTGTGTCTCCATAATACGACGATACAATTTGTAAAACATATCGTAACCCGTATCGATGTTACGTTTGGATTCATATCGATGTATTGGTAAATCAGTATCTGGTGTCTCCGTCTATAGTATGCATCTTGTCTACTTTCAACATATCCCATATTCACTTTAAAACTTCCCCAAGACTGCACCCTGCCTCCCTTCCAATCGAGTTGCGGTTCCATCTGACCTCATGTGTATTTAGGAGGCTTGCTTAAAAGGGGTCTATTCCTATATATGACGTCTATTAATTAAAGAAAACCCCTTGGAGCTTTTACATAAATAGGCAAAAAATCTCCAATCCGACCTCACCTAACCCAACGCATGCAACAAGGTCATCTGACGGCAAGTCCGATGAACTGGATTCTTGCAAATGGATTTTGCGACAAGTGACCTGTTATTGTTCACTTAAAATGCAACCAACCGCCTTTGTTTACATGGTATTTACAACATTGGTGCATGTTTCCGTGTTTACTGACGGCTTGTAGATTGGTATACATACCAAACTCATACATACCTCAAAGAGGCGTTACATGAACTTTTCTAAATAGGGATTGCCTACAATTCAGGGGCCTTATCAAGTATCTGGCCTTTTTAAATTAAAGGTTTGCCCTTGGAGCTTATATAAAAACCAGGTCAGAAAAAGTGGATAACACCGCACACAGGCTGCTTGTTTTGTTTGTATCAACATGTTAGTGACGTCGTTGTCTGTATGATCACGCGCTCGTGTACACACACACACTGAAGGCTCACAATAATAACAGAGACCAGCATATAAGATAAACGTATCTTTACTGCTTTTACCCTACTAATACATAAAATTTGTTTACATTAACACAAAAAATAGAGATCCTGGGACGCCTACACGACCCGCTGATTTCATTACTTAGACCTATGCTGGACTCATGCGCCCCAGTCCACACCAGTCATATCTCGATACGTCTCGTTACGTCTCTGACTACCCACCGGTCACACTCAAGCGCCCTCTCTCGACCCCGCTGACGACCGCTTCGTCGACCGTGCGGTGCTGGTGATGCGTCTCACCAGACTTCCACCCTCCCGGGATATCCGCTTGTCGGTCAGCTGGACGGTATACCCACTCTGCGCCCCCTGCGCTCTGGACCTCGCCGTAGTGGTCTCACCCAAGTAAAAAGCTACCAGGAAAAAATACACAGAACAACTTACGGGTCTTTAGCCCCAACCTTTGATGGCACTTTAAGTATGCGGCTCCTGTCTTGCTGGCGATCTCTCCTCATTGGCGACTTTATTTCAAGTGTGACTTGGACTCAAGGATTGAGCCCCTTTTATACTGGACTCCACTGAAAGCTACTGATTATTCATGAGGTGCATACACGACAAAATCTTTACAATAAGAAAAGTGCTTGGTAGCCCTATGAATATTCATTAGCTCCGGCACGCTAACTAAGTCATTTACACAGGCGTGCTCCCCTCACTTCTGAGCTGGAAACCTGTGAACTTACTGACCAGAGCGCTCTAAGATGGTGTGCCGAATCACAATGAGCGCTCACTTAACCAGAACAGTAAAAACAAGCGAGTGATCGCACCCATGTGTATTAATGGGCAATTTTGTGTGGGGAATTTTTGACGCGTCACAGTGTTTATCATAACTGGAGGCCCGCCAAAATAATCAAAACAAATTCAACAAAGGCATCTGGCGTCAAGTCAGATAAGCCAGAGTTTTGCAAATTGCGTTTTGTAGCAAGTGACCTCTCTGCCTCCGCATAAATTCAACCTACCACCTTAGGTTATATGTTTGTCAATATTGCTGTGTTTACAAACACGTTGTTGATAAACAAGTTCGTATACATCCTTCGCGGAGGCCTTATAAGAACTTTTCATAACCAGAATTACCAATAGATCATTAATATATACACAGAGGAAACAAGATATCACAATGTTTTTTTCAAAAGGTAGGTGAAGGGGCACCTTTAATACGTACGCAGAGTAAGCAAGATATCATATAAAGTTTACATAAAAATCAGATGAAAAGCTGGCTTTAAGGGATAGCATGTTCCGGTATCGTAAGAAATCAAGTTCCTGTGGCTGTTAAATCACGGCTCCGTTTGTAGAACAAGGTTCGCCCGGTTTTGTTCGTGCCGGGTGGAAATTTATTATTACTGAAGGACTGTTTGCGGGCACTTATTTACTGCAAAACAGCTAGCGAAGCATGATAGATGCTGCAGACGAATCAAACAGACATTGAATGCGAAAGCTGAACCGTGACTGATAGCAATCACTTCCCATGACATCAATTAGTACTCTCATTTTATTTGCCATGTTTTATATTAAATATCATGTTGGCCAATCTGACATTAGATTGTATTCTCTAAGGTAAGAGTGGCATAACATGCACTACCGAAGACTGCACTGTAATTCTCGATGAAGAAGCGAGTTGATTCTTCATTTTTTAGGGGTCCATGTAAAATTAAATCAATCTTTGTTTCTTCATCATACATCTATATAATAACTGACGGTGGCAACAGTGAACTTTTGGCACGGAACTCTCTGTCGCCACGCAAGGGATATGCGCATTCTTGGTGTTGAACTACAAAGTGTGTCCTAAAAGGGGGTCATTTTCCATGTATATCCATAAATCTAGAGATATCCTAAATTATTTTTCAAAGAGGCTACAGCAGCGCCGCCTGTCGCCAACAATTAGTTTCTCAAGACAGAAAGCTAATTGTTACTCTGAATCAGGGCCCAAGGTCCTCCGTGTCTTTATATTTTCCAAAGCTCAAAACAGACATTACATAATGTTCAGGTGTTCCAAGAGCTTCAATAATCAATATGGTTATATTAATAAGATATGTGGTAAGTGGGGTTTGAAATAAACTTTTGTTTTATCTATTGATAATTAATTTACAAATTATCTTGAGGCATGATATAGTTTCGGCAGTCTTCATTAGTATGTTAATAAAAAGCACAATCTTTCATATTTGGGATGACACTAAACTGGACTTCATGTTCAAAATAATGAAAGGATAGGCAAAGATAGTATACATAATAGAATAAGAAAAGACAATAAACTGCATTTAGTAAAATTTTACAGGGATGCTTAAGGTTATCGACCATTTTCAGTATCTGTGAGGGAGCTAGTCCAGCCAAAAACAAAACAAAACAAAACAAAAATGCGCGCCCCAACAGCAGATCGTCCCAAATCGATTTCGCGCATCTTTGACGCGTACTCATGGGCTCCTGAAAACCCTGATATATATATATATATATATATATATATATATATATATATATATATATATATATATATATATCGCCCTGAGTAAGTTCCAGTGATAACAATCAAGTGCTCGATATAGCGGAGGTAGAGCAGATTACATAAATTTTATGCACGTTGGAGCATCGTGTTATTACTCTGAGTATCACGCCGTTGCCGGTAGACTGGCCGAGTCAATGAAAGGGCTCTGACAGAGATGTCAAACGGCTCTGTATCGCACTTAGTGTCGGTACTCCTACCACGCGGCAACCTAAATAACTACATACCATTCTCTGACCCTCTTATTTTAGTGATAAGAGCTAGAACTGAGTTACGTCGCGTATGTCATTACATGGAATCACGTTTCATTTAAAGCATTTTAGCAGTAAACATCAATACACTAAAGCCCAGGCAGGGCTACGTTGCCGGTATCGGCACATATACATTGTATATGTGCGTGTGTGTTTCAGTGTGTATATAATATATACCGCATTGAAATCGCATTGTTTAAAGTATTATATTGTATTTCTAAAAAAGGTTTCTCTTTTAATTTGACGAAAAGGACATGCAGATGTTCGATTGAGAATTCCTATTGGTCAGTATTTTTTTCAGAAAGCTAGATTTCGTTTAAATGCACGTCTTTGGTAAGGAGTGAGGACCGATGTTTTCAGTTCCAATATAAGATTACCTGATCCCTGGTATATTTACTAATAAACAGGTATTTTCCTCTTCCAAGGTGTTCATGTGATTGTAACGGAAATATAATAAATTATTTTTGTGAACAAAAGGATTGCATTTTGTGGATAATTTTATTTTATAAGCTGAACTCTCATAGGATCAAACATATTCAATTAAATATCAATATTTCATTTTAAATGCTCCTTTTTGATAACTGATACCCTTTAAGCACTATAAATTGACTTTCCATTTTCCTTTTTGATGAATTAATTCGATAACTGAATTTGACAAGCTGTCTGTTACGGCTATAATCATCCAATGTCTTCTTCTGCATTTGTGTCTCGCAATTGCAAATGTAATTCATAAATAATTTCCAATTTTTTTTTTGTTGGAATATGATGAAATTTATGAATAATGGGGAAAATGCTACGCTGAAAGCTCCATAACTTACTTGTACTCATACTTTGACATATTTTGCACTTAAAGGTCATAACCTGTTTTGTTTAAAGAAATCGTTCAACACGCTTAAAAGGTATTGTTTTTATGTTTTTCATGGAAAACCCTTTTGAATGTTGATTTTTATTCCAGTCACGATTCTCCAAGAACTGCTCCGGTTCTGCCTGAAGAATACAACGATGTCGCTCAGCCATTGACGAGGACATGTGAGGACACTTTGACAAGTCTGATCGAGTTAATTTTGCGTGTTTCCTGGTCCGAGCGAAGATGGTACGTGACGTGTACCCAACGAGGTCGTTTACCGGATAGCAAGTCTCTGCACTAATCAAGAGTAATTACGGTAACCATGGGCAGCGGCATCTAAGAGACATCCATCACGGGGATTGCTCAGAAAACAGACAACGCCCCAGGTGAGCCAGTTCACGCCGCAGAAAAAGCGGCCCCCGTAACTTCAGAGGAATTCGATTCTATTTAAGGGAGTATGGGAGAAATGGGGGACGCTAGTAGTTCAGATAACGTTGGAATAGACCGAAATCAGGTACGCCAGTATAATGCGGAAAAATATTTCATGGGCGACCTGAAGTCGCTAAACGACTGGCTACAGGACAAACACATTTTAGTACAGTTTCCGAATTGGGTCTTGCGCGGGATTGGAGCTCCTATTTTTCTTAACAATCCAATCAGCGGACTTCTTATAATGATTGCTATGTTCGTGGCGGACCCGTGGGTTGCGCTGAATGGGCTGGCAGGCCTAATCTGCGCCATCCTGACGTCACTGGTTCTGGGACAACCCCGTGACGCAATCGTTTCGGGAGAAGTGACGTTTCACGGACTGCTTGTCGGAATTGCTGTTTCCGCTTCCGTAGACAAAGGGCAATGGTATCCGTGGAGTTTCTGTGCAGTTCTGGTTTTGGCCCCAATCAGGTAAGTGATAAATATTTGAATAAATTATTGTCTCCGCCAGGAGTGTATGGGTTCATTCCCTTTCGTGTGAACGTGTGTTTATGTTTGTGTTTTTTTTTTACTTTAAAACTCATAAGGGCAATTATAAACGGAATCCCATGACATTTTCAGGGCAATAGGCCAATGA
Organism: Sipunculus nudus; assembly: GCA_026874595.1. NCBI lineage: Eukaryota > Metazoa > Annelida > Sipuncula > Golfingiida > Sipunculidae > Sipunculus > Sipunculus nudus. The sequence goes on along the minus strand of CM049318.1, from coordinate 51,242,710 downwards.
AGAATCAATTCGATTTTGGATGTGAGTAAGTTAATGATCGGGATCAAAAAGGACTTTGGAATATTCACAAATGAGCAGTCACATATGCCCGATTAAATATGGCAATATGAACCGAATATTTGAAAACAAACAGTTGTTTGGGCCTGGTAAGTCGAGTGGTAAAACGCTCGGCTCTCTCCGCTGGCGAACCGGGTTAGTTCCCCGGAGTTGTCATGAGAGCGGGTTGTGGTAGCCCGTCGAAGGTTTTCTCCGGGTCCTTCGGTTTTCTCCACCTATGCACACTACCCAGAACCACTTTTTGAGCCATGGAGAGTGCTTCGTATTAGTTATTTTAGCTAGCTGTAGAAACCATGTAAAATTAATAAAGTTTCAACATATACACCAATGAATCCGGGAATATGGGCAAATAGGTGAATGAAAACACGGGTTGCGAAATTACCCACATTAAGGAACGCCCCCATTGACTGTTTTCCTGAAAATGCACATTTCTGGTGTTTATTGGTCCTTTTGTTAACATGCCTTGGACGGGCCACCACAACCCACTCTCATAGCCACGCCGGGAATAGAATCTAGGTCGCAAGCAGAGAAGGCCGAGCGTTTTACCACTCAGCCATCCTGGCCCCAGTACGGAACCGGTTTCTACAAAACTTTATTGAAGGTATAGGACATTGCTTCTGACTGCGCAGCTAAATTATGCCAAATAGACCGGATAAATACTCAACGTTTTTGCCTTCGCGGAGTTATGTGCTCTATGAGACACAACCTTGGCTGGATATGTAGACCTTTCGCCAAATCTTGTTCTGTACGCGTTATCAATTTTTAACTCTCTCTCTCTCTCTCTCTCTCTCTCTCTCTCTCTCTCTCTCTCTCGTACACCAAAATATAATTAAGAACGCAAGTTTTTAATTCTGATTTGTCACTTTTCAAAGCTGAGAGACCTTGCGTTAAAAAGCCAAGATTTATCCTTTAGCAAAAGCTTTCAAAGGCAGATCGATCCGTCCGTAACATGCTGTTTACCGGGTTTGTATCGACAGTAAAAACTGTAAAATAATTGCTTAGTAAATAATTAATGGTTACACAAATGAAACATCAAAGATTCTAATATAAGTAGATTTTTAATACAGAACCAGAGAATTAAATACACTTATTCTGGACATGCTGCAAGGTTAAAAAACTTTTGGCAGATATTGACAATTGGTGTAAACAAAAATGATTTGTTATTGTTATAAATTTAACAACTGTTTTATATGGTGTAATAGAGGGAATTGTCTTTGGGAACACTTTAAAAATCACACTAGGAATAGAGGAGAATGTCCTTCGTTAGCAAAAGCTTGTTTTGATATATTGAAATATACGAGAATAGAGTATATGCTAGCACAAAAAAAAAAACAATAATGTTACTCATTTTATAAATGATTGGAAGAATGCAGCCTCAGGAGAAATTTTTTTATAATTATTTACGAGAAGATTATTGATGTGTACTTCATGGAACATTATTATTTGTATGTCAATAACATTTATCAATATTATTTAAGCAACCGCAAAAGTTCAGTTTATATAGTCATGAGTATTGTGAGACAGTAAAATCATCAACATTGTATTTATTGTATGCTGTAATTGGCAATGAAAGAATTATTTAAAAAAGGATCAAGGGAGGCATCATGACCCTGGTACCAAGACATATTTACTCAAAGCCTGATATTGCCGGAAAGCGTTGTGTTTAAGTAAAAGCAACACGTAACAATTCTTGGCGTTTGACACGGCAAGGCTAACCCTGCATTGGCAAGGATGTTAATTTTAAACGAGAAACACCACATCTAATTTGAAATGGTTTATATAATGTCAATGTCAATACCTTTTGGACTCGAAGGTTACGGACTAGCACTCTGAGGTTAGGACTCGAGGAATTAGAAGAATCCATCTCCAGTCCAGCAGAAAGAAGCCCTGTCACAAACTACAGAGACTTTTAATATACATAATATACTTATAATATGCGCGAAATACCAGGCATACAGCGACAATATCAGGCATACAAAATTATACTATATCTACCAAAATTTAGTTCGTCATTCTGAAACAGAACAGAAGAACAGAACAGAACTTTATTCAGGAAAAAGGCCTCAGGCCCAAAGTTCCAAACATTTCAATAAATATTCAATTTAAACAAGTACATCAATCCAATGGAAGGTAGCAGTCTTTTTTTCCTGCCATTAACACAAGTAACAGAACTGCATACCTACATACACTATAAATCTGTTTTGCCATCATCTGTGAGTATGAACATAATTACACTTCAATAAACAGTCAGTTCAGAAATTACAACAATATAATGTTAAGTAACAGTCTTAAAATGACTAATCAATCGTGCCATAAACACATGTAACATTACTGCACATCTAAGTACACAATGAATCTATTTTGCTGTCAACAGTGAGTACTGTTTAAAATACATAATTCAACCATCTATCATTTTCCGTCTCCTCAAAAACGAATTAAACACATATGCAGCAACTTTTGATATTTCAAATGGATTATCAAAATTAAATAACTTTATAAAATTTTTTTCACTTGGATAATGCAAGTCTTGTCTAATATATTTTAACCTCAAATCATGATATAATTTACACTCTTGCATAAAGTGAGCTTCATCCTCAACAATATTGAATCCATAGCATAAACAATATTTACAGATCCTCTCTTCACGAGAAATGTTTTTATGGCGGCCCATTTCTATAGCTAATTCATGATTTGAACATCGAAGTTTAGCAAGTGCTGTACGGTGTTGTTTATTTGAGATACAATCAACATATTTTTCTAGAGTAAGCATAGATTTAAAAGTACCATAATAGTAGAGTTTACTGCACAATTTAATATCACCATGCCAATTTTGAATGGCCATATCTTTTATTCTCATTTCAACTTCTTTCATAAAATAATTCACATCTCCAATGTACTGTGCCCACCAACATATCCAAAACCAGACTGGAACAACAATGTTCTCACTTGAGATGCCCAATTTGATTTACCACGTCATTCTGAAACAAGGTAATTTAACTTCACTTTGACTTTGTGAGGTAAATTTCTGATTTCATTTTGTTTCAGTGTGTACGTGGCGTCAGGACTTTCCACTGTGTTCAGCTCCTGGAATCTCCCTGTGTTCAACCTCCCTTTCAACGTCACGGCGTTCGCGTTCATAGCTGCTGTGAGGTACGGGGGTCTGGCGTCAGTGAATCCAAACTTCCCCCTCAAGCGACAATCAGTGATGGCGCCATCTGACGGCTTCGACATCAGACGATTTGACTGGGGCAAGGTAATATTTATACCATATCTACCATGTATGCTATGGCATTATGTTCTAAAATATATTTTTTATAATAATACTGATATACATGTAATATACCTGAGACATTGAAAAAAATTCAAGGTAGAGCAGCTTGCCGATTTTATCGTAGTATACACAGGGCTAGGTGCGATTGATCGCAGTGAACGCCAGCAGGTTTATATAAGTATATGTCGGTCCGACATAACCTTAACGACGAGCCGCGATATGAACAATGCATCTCGCATCGTATCGCATTGGCATAAAGGTACCTTTGGTTGCATTTGATTAGTTTTACTGTTTTATTAGAGAAGAGGAGCTTTACCAGTGCTCTTGTCCATCTTAACCATCTCTTGTCTAGGCTGTGCAGCATCTATATGACTGGCAGAAGCTCATGAACATAGATTGAGGAATATGTCAAATAATTTATTATCGGAAAAAGCACAATTCAATTCTATTTATTCGGTTGGAAAAATAATGCTAAAACAGTTCGGGGCTTGAAGTATCCAGCTCCACTCCCACGTTTCCAGGTTTTGCAGACTATACTAATAATTGGATGACATAATGTATTTAAGTGGTGTAAAATTAATTGCATTGAATTGCAACCCCTCGATTAAAATGTATTTGATTCTAAACTTTCGAATCAATTCGAATCTTTCTCTTTTTGCATGTAACACCCAGGAAACGCTGTTAATTGTCAAATTTTAAATTAATATAAATATGTTTTCAAATAAAAAGTAATCTTTACAACTATGCTATTTCTTTATTCCGAACGAGGACCAATTACAATTTCTTTATCCCGCAGTTGATGAGGGCCATTTTGTAGCAGGGATTGACGTTGTTCTGGGGCTTTTTTTAGCAGTATCCCCCCCGTCCCTCTGACATAATAGACATGTCTGCTTAGTCGGGTAATCACGGCAGTAGCTGACCTGTGATTCAACTATGAGGCGGGTGAACCCAAGACATACATTTCCTGTAAACCTGTGTGCACACTAAAGTGAAAATTGGCTGCTACTACTCTCTGTGAATAATATGGAAATGTCCGAAAAATAACTATAACAACGGATAACAAGTAAAAATAGCCTACTAAAGACAATATGACATAATCTAATGAAAACAAATAGAATATGGTCACACAAAAAAGTACAACACGATGTTACACATTAGATCATCCTGTATTCATTAACATAGAGATAGGTAATTGAGTCTCGATATCTTATCTCTAATTTTTATGTTTGCTCTATAATAAATTACAATAATTCTTTCCACATCAAGTGTTTTAAAGATCGCGGTAGTTAATCTGAGCAAACAACAGGACTTGTTTAATTTCTTTAACTTTTCCTACTACTTATAATTATAATCAATAATTTGAAAATTTCCTACTGCTACAAACAGCTAAAAACAAAATAAAAAAATGCGTTGAAGGCAATTAAATCCGCTCAAATATTTTTTAAAGAATTCACCCAGATGTACTGGGTTTACTTAAATAAATTAAATTTCCATGCGCACGCGCCCATGACCTAATGATATGGTCAAATGTCAAACATTGTTCTTGTCAAACTAGCAACCCATTATAATTTATGGTTAAATCATTACTGAATTATCTGGAGTTTTGTACGTACATATATTTTTCTTCATTATATGAATATTATAACATAATTATTTTTAAAATATCTTATTTCTTAATGGAAATTACAGAAATAAAACATTAAATAATGTGTGCAAACTCATACCAACGTCACTTATGTATTATGTAGCCTTTATACGAGTGATAGATGAATTGTAGTTATTTACTTAAAGGCATAAAAGTACTTTATTTGGTCAGTGAGGGGAAGAACACTTAGAAAAGATAGAAACTGCAAATCCAAAATTAAAAGTGCGATTTTTTTTTCATTTACAATTGCAGCGATAGGGTGTCAATCAAACGTTAGAATATAACCTGAGTAGTTTTCAAGTGTCAAAGTCAAAACTTATATCGCTAGCTCAATAGACAGTGTTAAGTGATTCAGCAAATTTTTTTATTAGGGTCAAAAAATGTAAATAGGATATATTTCAGATGGTAAAAATAAAGTAGGAGGACTGCAGGTGTTCGAACGATCACGTGGCCTTGAGTCACGTGGTCTCGTGGTTTAAGTCCGGCTACTGCGACCGATTAATCCTGGCGAACGGTGTCTTCTTATCCTAAAGTAAATTAAGTAACCGGGGCAACTTGATTATATCAACATAAGATTGATGTTTGCAGATTACTTGTACCGGCCATGCGTTGTTTGAACAGCGGAGGCCGGCGATAGCCATCAATCATGTAATGCACCCAATGATACCTGGAGGTACATGACCTTAAAATGGCCACGCCCAGGTTAAGCTGGACCACAGGGCTCCTTAAGGATGATTTTCTGAGAACTGGATCGATTTGTGCATCCCAAGTAACCTTCCATTATTCCTTATGAAGGTAAAAGTGATTCGACTTGCGTGCTACATCTCTCTCTCTTTCTCTCTCTCTCTCTCTCTCTCTCTCTCTCTCTCTCTCTCTCTCTCTCCTTTTCTTCTTCTTTTCTTCTTCTTATCTGGATTACATCATTCATTTTTACCTCAGTCTTTCAACGTCTACAGCTCTGTTCATATCTTCATTTCTCCTGTTATTTATTCATGCATCAAAATATCCATTGGTTCATTCATTAATTTATATCATATCATTAATTCATTCCTTCCTTCCTTCATTCATTCATTTATTCATTCATTCATTCATTCATTCATTCATTCCATTCATTCATTCATTCATTCATTCATTCATTCATTCCATTCATTCATTCATTCCATTCATTCATTCATTCATTCATTCATTCATTGAACCTTCTTACCTTTTATAATTCTTTTTATTTTTTCATATATTTATATAAATCTATTCATTTGTTTGTTCATTAAGATTTAAGCTCCTTACTACTTAACGTATATCTTATAATGAACTGTTTCTGATATATTATCTTTAGCTCCATAAGTCCCTGCAATGCCTTGTTACCCCTGTGTCTCTGTTCCCCGTCTTCGTGTCACCATGGCAGCTGCCTCGTCCCGGGTTTCTTGTACCTTGGGCGGCATTAATTGCTTGACCCGTCTCACGGCCTCTCATGTACTCCCTCGTACATGATCAATATCAATATCATCACCAGCAGTTGCCAGACAGGTGCTACAAACCGGCTTCTGTGGCTCAGGGGTAGAGCGCAGGTCTCAAAGTCGGGAGATCGTGAGTTCGAACCTCAGCCGAGGCGGTGAGACCCCCACCAAGGGTAAGCGCTCTGCAGGCTTAATGGGGAGATTGTGCCCATCAGTCGTGTTCCACTCACAAATGAGTGCGCCTTTCGGGGGTTCCTCGGTGTTATGACCTGCTAATGGGGTTGATACACACCCAGGGCTAGCAGGAGTGGTATACCGACCTGGTTGACACAAGGGGAAAAATCTGATATAAGCCCTTGTCACTTCCGCAACCGGAATAGAACTCTGCAGATGTACTATACTTAGTTAAGCAAAGCATTAACAGTGGAGGCGGTTACCAAAAAAATCTACCAAAAATCTGAAAAAAAGGACAGCTGCTACATCTGTAAATTGAAGTTAAGCCCATAATCACTCAAGTCCCTACCAGAGCATTTTGCGTTCTAAGGGACCTATTCCGATATATCTATGATATAAAATGATATAAATGTCCATAAAATAAAAAAAAATATTTCTTGAACATTTTAAACGATTCCCAAATATACGATAATCCCACCGCACACAGTCTGTTCGATTTGCTTATATCCATCTGTTTATAAACGCGGATGGAGGAGGGGATCATCCAAACATTTTCAACAAGGACATCTTGCGGCAAATCAGACTAACTAGAGGTCTGCAAGGGACATTTTTAAAACCAGTGACTTTTCAAAGTTCAATTCTGTTAGGTAATTTTGGCGCATGCTTTCTAAAATCTGGTAAATAAGCAAGCTCATATGTCCGTAACAGAGGCATTGTAAGAACTTTTCTTAGCAGGAATAACGAACATTTTATTAATGTGTGCAAAGAGGAAGTCAGGAAGCGCATAAATGCTATAGAAAAGCACATGCATTTTTAGAATTTTTTCTGTTTAAAAATGTAATTTCAATTTAAGGAACCTGATATAACGACTAATTGTACTACATAATTCTTTTTCGTCTTTAATTTTGTTAACAGTAAACTACTGAAAACGTACATTTCATAGTGATTAAAATTTTGAAACTGATCTTTGGATCTTCTACTTTGAATCTCTTTTTTATTTTCAAACGAATGCCAAAATATTTTCGAACCAGTCTTTGTGGCCATAAACTCAGGAAATCAACATGGACGAAACATGCAATATAATGACAACAAGTAATATTGTCAACATTTCACTTGTGACAAACATAGGATACAAAGTTATCAAGAGAAAAGAAAGTGTGCCGCAACATGAAGGCTTAAAGTACATAGGCCATTTATGACGGTGGCTGTCTGTTACGTCGTTATTTAGTCGGAAACAGCATCAGTGCTATCATATATTGCCAGGTTGTGAAGTATATTATGTTTTTTTTCCATTGTTTGTTTGTCTGTAAGTAATATTACTCAGAACGGATTTTGTGCAAAATTAGGATAATCCCCAATAAATAACGTCCATCAACATCCAAGAAATTTTAGGGGTAATCTGAATTTTTCAAAATTGTTGTTGTTGTTGTTGAAGGTAACCGCCTCATTTTTGTAATGCTAACTCAACTTAGTATATGTACATTTGAAATATTCCCCTCCGGTTTCGGACGCTTTCTTCCATTTTATATCATGGTGTTTACCAGCCCCGGTGACTAAGTCACCTTCCGGTCCCGGGCGTAAATTCATTCCCACAATCGTTCCCTTCGCGGACTCATACCAGTGAGAAACCATCCGGAAAGGCGCACTCAGTTTTTATCGAAACATAGCCGTTGGACACGGTCTTTCCAATACGTCTCGATATTAGTGAAGGTCGACCGTGAAAAAATCTCACCGCAATGGCTGAACTCACGATCCTCCTGGCTTTTTCGAGTCCTGCATGTGCTCTCCTCCTTAGGCATAGAAGCCGGTAAATCTAGAATCGATTGTGAGAGGTGACAGGTTTAAATTCAAAGTTTTTATACCATTGTAATAAAGGATAACTTCTGAATACAGGCCGACGGTAAGGGGCATTCAGTTGTATTTTTAGCCGCAGACCCATGGCACTATCAATGAGTAAATTGGTAAATCGTGAAACGTATTGTACACAACGTCTGATTAGGATCCTTGTGGAGGTATATTAAGGCCCGGGCTACATTTCTAGAAGCTATTGTTCTCTTTCCCTGAGCCATGAATACAACAATCAGAGGTACAGGTATTTATATCATATAACATTTTTAAAATTTTTTTATTATAAATATTAGGTATTTATATTATACCTGTAAGCCTTACTTTGTCATGCAAGCTAAACAAGCTATACGGGGGAATACATTGCAACGGTTAGCCATCCTGATGCATTGATATCGTTGAAAAAAGCCGATAATCTTAACATTTATCCACGATTGATGATTCAACAAAGAATACGCGTGTTCTCACAAACAACATTGAAATCCGTCTCAATGGTAACGAGTGATTTCCTGTATCGCTTACATGTTAGCTATCGTCCAGAAACCCGTGCGAGCCATGCTTGCATTAATGCGATCAGATATTCAACAAACAGAGGAATTTATCAGTTAGCTGATTTAAACGGACTTTTTCTCCCTTATAGCTGATGTTGTTGATAGTTAGTAAAAATCATAAAGAATAAACTGTCAAGGGACAGCGAACTTGTTGGCCATGAGTCGATGTAAAAAATCATGAAAATATTTTCATCTTGATGGAGCATTTAAGAGCGCTCCTCAGTGAAAGATATAAAGACACTCTGACCAGAGTACGCTGGTCGTAGACTCTCTAATGTCAGGGGACCGAAATGATGCTATGACAAAATGACCGCTAGTTAAATAAAATAATTATTGGATGTGGCTTATAGTAAATACCTTCATAACTGGAACATAATGGTAATTATACCTTAATGTGCCTGTCAATAATGCATAACTTCCGTAACTGAAAAAAGACAGCGGTTTGGTAGATCACGGGTGGCTTGGTTTGTCAAATAAAACAGTTCACACTAAAAAAAATTAATTAATACTCCTATTTGAATGATTAAACGCTCCGGCTACAAACAGAATAAAAAGGTATACACTGCGAAATCCCACCAACGATTTGTCTGGTTTATGTCAAGTGTCAGCGTATTTGTAGGCCATGATACATTGTAAAAAAGTATTTGCATCCTCATCGAGCGTTACAATGCGGTCCTCGATACAAGATGTACTGGCACTCTGACGCTGGGAATGCCAGAGGGCCGAAATGGCCCTATCTTCACCTCCACTTAAAGAGATCACTTTGAGCTCCGTTCTTAAAGGTGGCCCGGTAGTTTCTTTGCCATCAAAGAAGATCAAATCGATTAAAGACACGGGTTTACAGTCACTGGAATATCCAAGGTGAATTGAGTTGACTCTGGTCTAATTGCTTTCCCAGAAAAGTTTATCGCTCTCCCATAAGCCCTCGGGTGATTGGTTTAATTATCTACTTAAGTTTTCACAAGTCATACCAGGTACAAAGTGGTCACCAGCCATTGTAAGGGGAGACAAACGTTGAACCTTCCGATTTCAGGACTTCTACATTTGATCTCTTGGTACTCTCTAAATGTCTCCGTGTATTTGCACAGTTTCAAATAAACCAACTAGAAACATCACGGGATGTAGCGGCATGGTTGATCCTGCTTAATGTAAAGTAGAATTGCAAACATAGTCCTTGCTGGTTTATAGAAAATGTACATTTGTACATAAGTAAAAATGGTTAATGGAAAGCCCGGGGATATATACACATTATTTATTTTACATGGATTGTACAACTAGTTATAATGACAAATTTGAGGCACTCTCTATGGCAAGGATGTTGGCGCTCGGTAGTCGTCAAGTGAGGCCTGGCCAGCTGATCGGTAAAACACTCGGCCCTCTCCGCTGACGACAGGGTTCGATTCCTGATATGGCTGTGAGAGTGGGTTGTGGTGACCCGTTCAAGTTCCACTTCCTTGGGTTTCCTCCACCAAATATGAAAGGGTTAACAACTCTACGAACCTTTCCTATGAAACGCGTCCACAAAGCAATGAACCCTTAACTGATAGTGCAAATTATTCCTAATAGTAACAAAATTTACCGGTGGATGTTAGTACAAATATCCGTTTTTTATTTCCAAATAATATTCAAGACCGAACATGCGTAAAACGGACATATGATCCTTTATCTGTTAGAGTCAATGTATAAATTCAGTCAATTTTTTATAAACTGCGGGAAATTTTAAGTCATTTTACAAATTTCCTGGCAGTCACTCAGACAGGTGATATAATGGCGTTCATCAAATAATTACATATAACGGATGTTTGTAAAATGTGTGAATCTGCGAAATCCACATTTACTTAAAATCTTCGGATGAAGTACAAGATTTTTTTTTTTTTATTGCAATTACATGTATTATAACTATTATAACAACATTCTATATAAAAATTCTTAGCAAAAAAAGGGTCAGAGATGAAGTGACGGGTAATGTACAATTAGGTTTATGAGACATACAAATCTCTGGGTTGATATATAACACAGGATTTCTTTTATGATTCATCTTGATATCTCGATAAAATTTATTTCTAAATCGCGAGAAAATTTATTCTGAGATTTCGAAATAATACAGAACCCGTATGTATTTGGTTTAAATTAAAGTTTCACTAGTGTGACATCTGCGTAAAAATGGTACTGTAAGCTATTGTTCCTGATTATATCACCAAGTGGCAGGGGCGTCAATAAGGGGGGGGGGGGTATATATCCCCTCAACAGGTTTGCAAGGGGGAACATTGACCAATATTCAGAGAATATCATTTATATATTGGAAATAGAATATTCCATTTATTATAGACTTTGGTTCTATATGTGAGTTTACTATGGAATATTATATCCAAACATGGTTTACAATTAACTTACATAGAGAAAATAATTGCTTATTTTCTAAAACCTTATACTTATTTGTAATATATTTTAAATGTGATTAAGTATATATATTTGAAATGTGTCATACAGACCCCATATATATGTATGTGTGTGTGTGTGTTTGGTGGCGTGTGTGGGCTTTAGGTACTTAATATAGTTCTTAGGGCCGAAAGCTGACCCATGGGGTTAGGACTGTTCATCATCAATACAGACAGTTTGATATCTTCCAGTGAGGTAATGATGTCAGCCATTCCAGAACTACCAAAATCATGGCTGAGATGTAAAAGCAGTGTTTGATCAAAAGTGTCAAATGCAGCTGACAAATTAAAAAGCACAGTTGCACGGCCTTAGTAGAGTGATTTTAGAATATCATTTTGTACCTATAAAGGGCATTAACAGGACAGATTCAGTTTAGTGGTTTTTCTGATGGGCTGATTGAAATATCTCATGGGGATTATTGGTTGAAATGTGCCGCTCAAGGCGAGAATCGACAATCTTTCCTAGGACCTGAGACAAAAAATGGAGGTTGGACACTGGCCTATAGTGGTATAGTGCATCAGGATCAAGCTGCGACTTCTTTAAAAAAGGTTTGATACGAGCATGTTTGAAATTTCCAGGAAAATAGCTTGTATTGATGATCTTTGTTGCAAATGGGAGAAGTATTTTCATGGGTTACATTAATATAAACTCCGGGAGTCAAGTAACCGTCTGATAATGTTGAAAACAAAACACTTAAATTCACTTAGGATTGAATGACAATGAGCTTTTTTGTTCTTGGCTACTTCCGACCTCGGAGCATTTCCAGTAATTAAGTAAAAGGAAGAAAATGAAGGCCGCTAGTGGATCTCTATATCTGTTTGTTCTAGCGCACATACTTTAGGATTACGGGACACTACTGTTTGTCCACTTCACTTTTATGGGAATAAGGCCAAAATAATCAAAGTTAGGGTTCTCAGGTACAGCCCGCGTCAATTTTAAAACCCCGCATAATTTTTTTTTTATTTTGATTTCGATAGAAGCTTACCAATTTTGAGCTCAACCCCCTCGGACATTTCTTTTAAGAAGATAAAATTATACAATTTTGATCAAATTTCCATTGAAATATAGTGCTTTTACTTGTTTGACAAAAAAAATCTGTTATTATCATGCTTTTCCCTTATCATTTGACATTTTTATCGAAAGAAAAAATAAAATAAAAAAGACGCCTGCCTGAGAACCGAATCTTAGTTTTCGTTTGACCTAACACGTATATTTTTAGCATAGCAATGTCGAGATAAATCTTTCACCCAGTTTACATTTTCATATTATCCTATAAGTACTTTTTTCAATTATGCAACTCATTTTAGAAATAAGATATGATATGCGTCAAGCGGCTCAGCAAATTGACATATATCGGTGATTCTACAGTGCATAATTAGATATTTGGTGGTGTTTAAATCAAATTAAAATCTAGAAAAAAAAAGTGCTGAAAACTGAAAAATTAATATAATATAAGAATATATATAAATATAAATGTGTATAGAATATATAAAAATACAATCAAATCACAGTGTTTACAGTATCATATTGCATTTTTAATCTTAAGTCATATTTAAATTTAAATATACATATGTATTGATGAGTTTACTATAAAATATCATGTATCTGAACCTGGTTTAGAAAAAACCTATACTGGAAAAAAAACCTTATTTGTAACCTTAATCTGAAACCTTATTTTTAAAGACTTATACAGTGACCGACCGGACGATTTGTCCATAATATGCCTTACTTTATATTAATATAATATATGATATATATTAATAAAATATTTATTGTAATGTATTTGAAACTCAATTATATCCGTAGCGGGAATGAAGAAAATTATGACATTCTTCAAGAGTGAAGTCAGAAATTCTGGGAGAATCTATCCATTCCCCTGTGTATATTCCCACTCATATTTTCTCAGCTAACATTAATTTTAAGACAACCTCTTGGGTTATTGTCTAACTAGTAGATGGATTAATTATACGTCTTCCATTGACGTAAGCCGATTCACTTGATACCGGATTAGGGGCCCCGCATTAGTCACTGTCAGCCCAAAACCCACCCGCAGTTACTATGATTCTTTCAGCTCGCACCCGCCCCTCAAAAATTTCTTTCAGTCTGAACCCGTCAAGCCCGCATGGTTCAAGTCACAAACCCGCTATCAACCCCGCAAACCAAAAAAAAATCATTTCGAAGCTTTATATGACCCAAATGTGTACATTCCTTCAGTAGGTTTTTTTTAGCACAAACATAGATCAGCCATACTTATTTTAATAATATATGAAACGTCTGATGATTGGAATGTAAAACAAAGTTATTTTAATACGTTTTAGCGATAATATAATGTTCATATAATATTTTAGAAGACATTATTGATTTCTTTCATGGATTTGATATATACATTTCTATTTATTATACACTAAATCTGTTTTCATACTTTACAGGGAAAAATAAGCAGGACCTCTGTTTTCTAGTGAATGCTTTTACTTAACATTATTAAAAAAAAGGAAAAAAATATTAGATTTCTACATGGAATGTGACACATGCGCAGGGCCCTATTATGTGTAGTTCCCAAAGTTACCTTGAGAATAGGATTGGCCAACCTCATTTACACGACTGCTGAGACTTATTCTTTTGCTAGGTCCATTCTGGTCAGTCATAATCTGCTTATATTAGCTGAATATGAAATTGGTGACAGTATCGGAGGAATAAAGAAGGAATCTGATAGATATGGCTCTTGCTCCAAGATATACAGTGACATAGACCTGCAGACAGCTGGTTTTCTCATAGCAGTCATCATCACGTTCTGCTTTGCCCAAGCAGACCTTTTGTCCACCCATTGGTCAATGTTTTAGTGACCCATCCGTAAGGAGTCTACCTTAGGCTTTGTGCAGTTCAAGGTCAGTTTAATCACCTAAAGAGCCAGCTGTAGCCACGTAGTGTGTCTATTACAAGATCAAAGGTGATCATGTCCTTGGTTCACTTTCAGGTCAAGCAAACGTATTCCAAATCTCATTATATTATCATATAACATAATTGCTTATGAAAAAATATTAATATATATTTTACATAAAATAAGCCCAATTCCCGGAGGAAAAACATTTTTTCTATCTATTTTTCCACTAAAAACATGAGGTTGTGTGATTTGTTAAATAACTATTGGCACAGCTATGAGCACTGTCAACTCGGCAGTGACGTCACACACTGGGAAATCCCCTGTTACTAAAAATTCTAGATCTCAGTAAAAGCACAGTATTTCTGCCTCTGTCAGTCCCAAATTTTCAGCAAGGAATAAAAACAACATGCATTACTAGATCTGAGTTGTTGATAAAATTCAGTCCATGTGTCACATGTGTACCAGCGAATCAAATCAGGACAAAGTCTGGGATCTGGATGAAATCCTCCCATCACACAACAAACGCACATGGAATAGGTTTACTTAACCTTCAGCCATGTTTTGTCAAATGTGAGACCTGTCACAAGTACAGGGATTTATCACACTCTGTACACAATATCAGGCCAGGTCACTGGCTGTGCCCAGCAGCCAGTGCAAAGGGTGTTTGTCTTTAATTGAGATTTCACATTTATAATACATCATCTTTGTGTATAACTAAGTAATTTTATACCATTAAAGGTATCATTTGATAGTGTTTGTCAAAACAATAAGTCACAGGTTTACACTGTAGGCATAAAGTGTACAAGGTATAAATTAAAATGTGTTCAACAATTTGTACAGCAGCTGAAAACCTTTTTATATCTAAATATCAGTGTATTTTGACGGATTTTGTTTTCAATTTACAGTTTTATTTTCATGCCCTACTGAACTGCAAGATCGGCTTGTCAAACCGCAGCCCGCCCCACCCCGCATAGACTTTATTTCAGCCCGCCCCACCCCGCATCTTCTAGAATGTAATCCGCCCAGCCAGAATCCCCCCCCCCGGGCTTAGGGTCAGAACCTTCCCCGCCCAGGGCCCTTACCGAATATACCCTATTCCCCTTTTTCTTTAGGTCAAACGTATCCCAAGTCTCATTATATTATCATATAACATAATTGCCTATGAAAAAAAATTATTAATATAGATTTAACATAAAATTAGCCGAATTGCTGGAGGAAAAACTTTTTTCTGTATATTTCTCCATAAAAAACATGAGGTTATGTGATTTGTTAAAAAAAACTACTGGTACATCTATGAGCATTGATCTAATCGGCAGTGACGTCACATACTGGGAAATCCCCTGTGACTGAAAATGTTAGATTTCATCAAAAGCTTAGTATTTCTGACACTGTTAGTCCAAAATTTTCAGAGAAGAATAAAAACAACATGTTTTGCTAGTTTTAAGTCAATATAAATTTTTCCTGTGACGTAACACTTTGCGACAGCTAATCACAACAGGGTCCAGTCTCTGTTCTGGATAAAATAACAAACCCACGTCCTTTTACGTTTACCTAACCTTGACCAAGCACCAGTATTCCTTCGTGTTTGATATGTGTCGGTGATACCCACTCAAAAGGTTATAAGGATTAACATTCGCAGCTACGCAATGTGAATATACGTGAAACCTCACCTGTATTCATTCAAAACGATATCGAATACCGTTTAATGCCTGCAAATTCACGTTCCTTTCACACCACATCCGTATTCATTCGTGTTTAGATCCGCTTCGGTGAAACCAAATGGACATGTAGTTTCGATGACGAATTCATTTCCTTATTTTAAATTTTCTCTCTATTGAGATATGGATTTATTTGTTTTGACTAGTTCCACTATCATTGTTTTAAGTCTTGTATATCTGTCTACTGACACCTTACACTGATCTGACACTATTGAGAATTTATACTTTTAAAGTGCTGAATTTGAAATCGATTTCAGACTACCCCCTACCATTTCAGACTACCCCCTTTTGATATCCTTTGAAAATTGAGTCCACGTCTTATATTGTTTCAATACCGATTTAAGACACTTGCCTACTCCTTGCGTATTCTGTGATATATACCGATATATGAGGAAAAGAGTGAGGCGATTTAATCTAAATTTGATCGATGAAGCGAATTATGTCCTAATTTTACATATTACTTTTTATTCATGTTGTAAGCAACGCAAGCGCATGCGCCAATTAAAGATATTTTCAGCGTCAACGTAATTTATAATGGACTTCAAAGGAAACCTGTTATTTTCACACATGAACAAATTAACATATACACTTTAACTTTATTCTTTTTGATAAATTTTCTGTTGTTAGTATATAAAGGACACCTTGAAACACAGCGACCATGCCTTTCCCGTGAACACAGTAAAACAAAGCGTTCAAGGGAATTTCTGGGACTTATGTATACAGACTCTTAACTGCAAAAGTTACATAGTCAAGTGTATCCCAAACAAAAACTTGACTGCCGACTTGTTTGAATTTATGTTGTTGGATTATGAGGATGGACTGTCTTCTGTTTTTTCTGTCCATCCGTCTGTCTGTCAGCTTGTCTGACGGCTGAACGGTCTGGTTGTTTCTCTGCGTATTTCTTTATCTGTGTGTCTTCCTCTGTCTAGCTGTCTCTGTGTCTGTGTCGCTATGTCTGTCTGGCCATTTGTCTGTCGATCTCATTCTCGGTGACCTCTCCGTTCGTCTCATACATATATACATATATATACAATTAATGTGTGTATGTAGGTATAGATATTGTTACGAAGACAAATTGCTCAGAGGAAAACATTTGGCCGATCCCGGATTCGAACCCATGTTGGTGGATCACAAGTCTGGCGTACCAACCACTTCGCTAGCAAAGCAAGCTTCACTAGCGAGACAGTTCGGTCCGCTTTTATGTGCACCCCGTAACACACCCCCTCTTAAGAGCGTTCTGCTATCAGAACAAGACTAATTATCCCAGGAGTCACACTTTGCTGAGCTTATTTCCTTGGCTACAAAGTTTACCGTCATCCCGGAAGAGCCCCCATTTTGTTACGAAGATAAATTGCTCAGGGGAAAACATTGGGCCGATCCCGGATTCGAACTCATGCTGATGGCGCACAAGTCCGGCGTACCAACCGCTTCGCTAGCAAAGCAAGCTTCACTAGCGAGACAGTTCGGTCCGCTTTTATGTGCACCCCGTAACAATATATTGATCTGCCATTGTCTGCGCATGCTTATTCATATTTCATAATGATTATATTAAAAATTATAAAATTACTCCGAAAGGCATAAAACCCCACAACGCCCATCAGACCAATCATCTCCAACGTCACATTGTTAGTTTCAACAATATAGAAAATCACGATTTTTATATCACTTGCAGTAATAAAACTTAATTATAATTGAGTTATGAGTCTCTGGTTTTATCATTGATTAAATAATACCTGTACCCAGGCTCTCCTGAAGCTCGATTTCCGGTGATTGTCAGATTATTGCAAAAATAACCTGTAACGAAACAATGCGAGCTTTGTTTGTTAGGATGTATTATAGGACACTGTTCTTGTACTTGTAGCACCTTTTATATTATCTCTATTGTAATTAATCAATTAATATATATGCTGTCTAGACTGATCGTCCTTGGCAAGTTATTTTTGTCTATCCGGAAGGAAACTGAACCGATGAATCCCGTCGGGTACGTCATCAAGTACGCGAGACCATTCCCCACAATGCACACATTACCCACGAGACAGCAAACGCACGCTTGAAATGCAAAACTTGATGCTGTACTGTTAAACAAATATTATAATACAAAATTACAAAAATAAATGTAAATTATTATGTAACTGTTAAGTCTTTACAAAAAAAATTTAGAGAAGCTGCTACTTTTTTATAACTCTTTTCTTAACTTAGGTATTTCAGTAATGTTTAGCTGTAGCGATCGGCCTCTGTCAGTCTTCTTTCTGCCTGGCCACCACTCAGTCCGTTAGTAGGTTACAAATTGACACCTAGAACGTTCTCGTTCACCATTCAGACAGGTCTTACTGACATTTCTGTGCAACCCGAATTTAGGTTACCGTGACCATATTTTTCCGGAAACATGATTCTGCGGTGACTCTTCTGATTTTTCAACCATTTAAACAAAATTCACTATTGGGCCATATTTTTACTTACTCTATCCCATTTACCCATATGATACGCTCCCGAGGCAGCGAAAATCTTGCGCTTCTAAAGGAGCTTCTGATTTTCCCGCTGACTGCTTTGACCGTTTATGATGCACTTAAACATCAGGTTGTGGGCCTGTCTACTGTAAAAACTGCTGATGTGACTAGCAGCTAACCAAATGCCAGTCAACAAACACTCGACAGGCATCAGGCTCCGCCCAGAAACCACGTGTGGGGCCATCCTCTCTGAGCCTGTGGCCTGTTCAAAACGGTTGCCGGGGCGATGAGCCGTCACTCAAAACGAAACGAACAACATTGGCTTCGTGTATTCCTCACTTGGCTGGTAAACCGTTTTGTTTCAAGCACAGGGTCTCATCTGATTGGACCAAAATACAGTGCTCCCCTCTGGTGTAGAGATTCAGGATACGAGGTCAAAACAAACAGCGCTTACGATATAGGTAGTAAGCCTATAGGTAAAGCGCTATGTAAAGAGCGTACCCATATGTATCTGTCAGCATGCACAGTTTAGCCTGATTTGCCTAAATATTTATGGCAAAATGTCATTTTCATGACATTTGGTCTATTTTGAGTTAAAATTGACACAAAAGCTCAAATGTGCTCGATAACTATTGCTAGGATAGTTTTTTTCTATTTACAGTGGTTTTCATCTTTGATAGTTTTATTTGTTGACTGAAACTGGCGGTGCTCACTATATTCATAATTGCTGTTTTTCTTTTAGCGGGGCACCAGTCGTAAACAATAGATCTAGAAAGTCCTTTCTAAACAACCTGATAGGTCTTGATCTAATTCCTAGAAAAATCCCAAAATGAGGTTACCTGACTTACACTATACAAGTTACAAATAAAAACATGATTATTACCATATTAAACACTTCTGAGTGTTCAAGGCTTTTTAAACCAACATTCATAATTTGACCCTTTGAATTAGATTAATGTACTGTACATGTACTGTAAGAATGACATTGACTGATCACCTGATTAAAATTTGTCACAGATTTGATCATTCACAATAGTTGGTATATTATAAGTTAAACTTGATACAGGATTTTCTTATGATATGAATGAAAGTTGTGAACATTTGAACAAATTATCATGCTTTTCGTTTGAGCGTCATGGCCCATGGTTCACTTTTTTTTTTTTTTTTTTTTTTTTGTAAATGGGTCCTAGCTTTTAAGGTTTGTAATTGCTGTTCTTCACTAATATGCATTATTCAAAGTTTTCACTTATAAAATTTTGCCTCCGCAAGGAGTGTGTGCGTTCATCCTCGTTTGTTTACGTGTTTGTGTGTGTTTGATTGCTCATTATTTAATTCTAATGAATTATTCAGGGTAATTCAGAAATGGGCCAATGAAGAATTGATTAGATTTTGGTGTGGATAAGTAACATGATCCGGATTCAGGCACGTCATCAAGAAATATTCATATATGTCAAGTCACTTGTGCACGAATGAACCTGG